>BSBM01000602.1:19130000-19767500 GCA_027924585.1 Larix kaempferi
ATTGCGTAGAATTTGTATTTTCCAAAATAAGTCTTTCAGGAACCCTTCTTGCTACTGGAGCGAATGGATCGTTGTGGTCAAAATCATGAACCTTTGAGTACCTTTTTTCAGACAATCGAGATTTGTACTTGGTTGTAGATCCCCCATGGCAAGTCTATCTAAGAGATTGTGGATAAAATCCCACCATCATGTAGCACCTCTCTGAGAGAAGTGGATCTCCATGACATAGTGCAAGTTTTGCATGATAGTAAGATCTGGTGGTTCTATGGTCAGATGGATCCCCATATGTGTTCCTAGCAACTACAAGGACTTTGTGATCCCATATTGGCCTTGGCCATGGATTGGGAGCATGTGTTGGATCTGGATCTGAATCTGAATCTCCCTGAACTTTATTCTCAACATCAATATCTTGATCCTCATCTTCATTTGAAGAGATATCACTATGATCTTCATTAGATTCCAATGGGGTAGGAATAGAGTATGGAAAAAAATGGGACAATTCATATGCCTTGGAGTCATGGTTTGCAAACCCTTTCGCAATAATCTTCCTAGTAAAGATCTCTGCAATCTCAATTGTGTCAGTACCAAATCCCACTTTATTCGGTGAACCTGTGTGAGTCATCTGATATATAGACAACAAATTTTCCAACAAAGAAGGAACATATAGAACATTTTTGAACTTCCCATGCTCCATATGTACTGTGCTATTCCCTTCAACAAAGATCTAAGAGTTTTCTCCCATGTGAATAATCATACCATCTTTGAGATCTAGAGAAGAAAATGATTCTTTGGAGGCAACCATGTGGTTGGAGGCTCCTGCATATATGAGGAGGTCTTGTGATTTTGAAAATCCATCCTTCAGTGCATGGCATCTTTCATCACCATCAGACTCACTTACAGAATCAGTGTCTCTTGCATCTTTTGGGAGGGCAATGTTGTCCTATTCAAGAATCTTAGTCATCTGATCTATCTTCTTTTACATGCAAGATCTCTCTGGGTGGTTTCCTTTCTTGCAATAGGAACAATTGGATTTCTCAAATCCCTTCTGTTTTTCCTTCTTAGAGCTGGAGGCTCATTTTGATGGACTTGACTTGGCATTCTTCTTAGGTTCAGATGGCCTCTTATACTTTCCCTTGTGCTTCCCCTTCCCATTCACACTTTTTGCTTCTCCAGCCATAAGAGCTTGATCTTTGGAGGCCTTCAAGGCGCCCATCTGGATCAACTTATCTTGTTCTTGGATGAGAGATTCAGTGAAAACATATAAGGAGGGAATCTTCCAACCAAGGATTGACATTCGCCCATAATGGAAGGTAGAGACAAAATGGAGAACTTAGGACCTAGCTTTCTCAGAATGGATATCACCAGCTTCTCATCCTTCTTCTCAATGCCACACTGCTTGCATTGCATAACTAGATATTTTAATTTTGAAAAGAATTGCTTAATGGTCTCGAAACTGGTTGGTTGTAGAGAAATCAACTCATTTTCCAGAATATGGCCTCTAAGCTCATCTTGTTTGCCGAAGAGGGTCTCTAACTTCAACCATAATTCTATTGGAGTCTTTAATCTGTCGAGGTGGAAGAGTAGATCTCTGGAAATATGAATACACATGAAACCAAATGCTTCATCCAATATATTCAGATACTTGATTTTCTCCACAACTGATTGTGGTTCGGGATCCTTCCCCATTGTCACCCTGTACAGTGATTTGTTGCGCAATACCATCTGCATATCATCACTCCAATCAAGATAATTGAAGGGTGTTAGGATCCTGTGAGAGAGAGGAGAGTTCAAATTGTCCATTACAACTGCTGGAGCGAATACAAGGTGAAAACTGTTGCTTCTGCAGCAAAACGGCTGCAACTGCAGAAAATTGCTGCAACACTCAAAAAATTTGAATATCCTGTAAACAAATCTTAGTAATGGAGGTAGAATACTACTAAGCACTGCTTTAGGACAACAGGCACTTTTATCTGGATACTTCACACCTGGATAGACCTCATTGGATTTCTCCAATGAATTCAATGCAATGGCACCAAGATTTGCTGTGGAAATCCAGAGGCTTCTGGTGCACTACCGAAAGTAGCTGCTCAACCTATTTTCTCAATGGCTCTGATACCATGTGAAATTCTAAGTCACAACATATCTAAGAGATGAGGATACCTCACAAAGAAAGAATGAGTAGAAAAGTTGAATAAGAGTGAAAACTGCAGTATAAAAGAGCAGAAGAATAATTATGCAACAGAACTCAAATAGGAGCAGAAAAATGTCACATGATCCAATAATCAGTATAATAAACAATAATGTTACAATGGAGAAAATTTGAATCACATAGGAGAATTCGAACCTTAGTTTGTCTAGCATAAGGATTATCACCACTAGAGTGCTCCAAAATACTCAAACTCAACTGAACTGAACCTAAACTTAGCTAACTGAAGTCACAACTAGTTAACTGACTAAGGAGGGCGAAATAGTGAGTTTGTCATGCATGTCAAAATGAAATGGGCGCATGAGGCCACAATCAGTGGCATCCAGAGCTTTAACCCCCCATAAGAGTCAGCTAACTCAGGTGGACTTCACTGGAACACTCAGTAGGTTCCTATAAAATAGGGAACTGACTGAAGTGGTCCTTAAATGATGCATGCAGGGATCAAAGTTGGTAGATGGATCTTGGATGACATTTGCACACCACTATGGGGAAAATGACATCATCAACAACTAGGAAAAATAAATAATGCTAGGTAGGAAAAGTATGGAGTATTGAAATATCCTAACACCCCCCCCTTAATCCATACTTTTGCATCATGGGCCCTGGTTACTAAGACCAAAGGTCACTCATACAATCAAATAAATGATAAAAAATAACTGTCCATTGACCAAGGAAATGGGGAAAAACCTCTTGGGAAAAATACCCCCCCTAAAAAAGAACAACAGTAGGGAACTCGAAGAACCTTCATACTAAGTAGAGAAGGAAAAATATTTCCTCAGTGAAAGCCTTTGCAAAAATATTGGCAAGATGCTCCTCTATAGGGTATAAATGTAGGTGCTAGATCTGGATCTAGATCTGGATCTGCTCCTCTGATGTACCTCCCACTGTGTAGAAGTTGTAGTTTCCAAAAATAGTCTTTCAGGAACCCTTCTTGCTACTGGAGCAAATGGCTCATTGTGGTCCAAATCATGAACCTTTGAGTACCTTTTTTCAGACAACCGAGATTTCTACTTGGTTTTAGATCCCCCATGGCAAGTATCTCCAAGATATTGTGGATCAAACCCCACCATCATGTAGCACCTCTATGAGAGAAATGGATCTGCATGACATAGTGCAAGTTTTGCATGATACTGAGATTTGGTGGTTCTATGGTCAGATGGATCCCCAATTGTGTTCCTAGCAGCTACAAGGACTTTGTGAGCCCATATTGGACTTGGCCATGGATTGGGAGCATGTGTTGGATTTGGATTTGAATCTAAATCTCCTTGAATTTTATTCTCAACATCAATATCTTGATCCTCATCTTCATAAGAAGAGATATCACTCTGATCTTCATCATATTCCAATGGGGTAGGCATAGAGTATGGAAAAAAATGGGAGAATTCATATGCCTTGGAGGCATGGTTTGAAAACCCTTTCGCTATAATATTCCCAGTAGATATCTCTGCAATCTCAATTGTGTCAGGACCAAAGAACACTTTATTTGGTCAACCTGTGTGAGTCATCTGATATACAGACAACAAATTTGATGAAAAAGAAAGCACAAACAGAACATTTTTGAACTTCCCATGCTCCATATGTACTGTTCCCTTCCCTTCAATGAACTTCTGGTAGAAAATAGCAAGTCCATGGAAACTTCTCACTACAGTCATACTTGTCGGTTTCGGCCAATCTACTATTGCCTTCACCTTCTCTGGGTCCATCTCCAACCCTTTACCTGAAATTACAAATCTCAAGTACACTAATTCCTTCTTCATGAAGAAACACTTTTGCAGGTTAATCATCAGCTTCTCTTCCTGCAATTTCTGTAATACCTGTTGAACATGCTCCAAGTGCTCGGACTTGGTTTAACTGAAAATCAGAATGCCATATAAGTAGACTACGACAAACTTTCCCAATAATGGTTTCAGTACCTCATTCATCAGTCTCATGAAGGTACTGGGTGCATTAGTCAGTCCAAATGGCATGACTAACCACTCATATAACCCTTCTCTTGTCTTGAATGTTGTCTTCCATTCATCTCCTTCTCTGACCCTGATCTGGTGATATCCACTCATCAGGTCTAATTTCGTGAAGTATGTCGCTCCACTCAAGCAATCCATCAAGTCATCCATCCTTGGTAATGGAAATTGATACTTGATCGTGATCCTGTTGATGGCTCTAGAATCAGTACACATTCTCCACTTGCCACCCTTCTTTGGTGTCAATACCGCTGGTACTGCACACGGGCTCAAACTTTCTCGAATCAATCCCCTATCCAACAACTCTTGGATCTGTCGGTTGAGCTCCTGTCCTTCTGTTGGACTCATCCTATATGGTGCTTTGTTTGGCAGACTCGACCTTGGAATCAAGTCGATCTGATGGGACATGCTCCTTGTCGGCGGCAATCCCGTCGGTTTCTCTTCAGTCATTATGTCCTGAAACTCTTCGAGCAACTCCTCGACTTCGACTGGAATGCTCTCCTAATTGGTCATTCCTTCGACATATGGTCCTTTTGGAATGATTTCAAAACATCCCAACTACTTTTCCTCTTCCGCGAGGAATTCCTTGGCAGTGCTCATCAACACTCGCTTCTCCCAAAAATTTCTCTCGCTGTCCTTATTGTCGGTTGGATCTCCTTGCCTCAGTTTAAGAGTCCTTTTCACGCCATTCTTCCACACTCTGACTGTGTTAGCTAGACCATCATAGATAATATTCTGATCATATTGCCATGGTCTCCCTATCAACAGATGGCATGCATCCATGGGAACTACATCACACAGTACGTTGTCCTCCAATCCTTCAACTCTGAAGTTGATCAGGCACTGTCTGGTCACCTTAACATGGTGTCCTTTCTGCAACCATGAGATCTTGTAAGGGTGTGGGTGTTCTCGACACTGCAACCCGATCTTGTCGATAACTTCTGTCGACACAAGATTCTCTATACTCCCGCCATCAACTATAGTCTTGCAACGCCATTCTCCGATTCGCACCTTTGTTCGAAAGATCGCCTTCGATTGTGCTGGTTCCATCGGATCGCGTTGATATTCCTGGATCAAATCTCTTTGAACCGTCAGATTTTGATTCTTCCTTTTCTCACCTCCACTGCTATCTGATGCTGACTCTTCCCTCTCGTCGACTTGCTCATCCTTTCGATGTCTGGGTCTCAACTCTTCCATAGCATGTAGGTTTTCTGGGCATTCATATGCCTTATGACCCGTTCCATGGCATTTGTAACAGATTATGGCTGGTCTGTTAACTCCTTTCTTGTCGGATGGACCACTTCGGCTATACGCACCTCCACCGCGGTTCTCACGACCATCGCATCTGTCCTCTTGCGTTCTTTCCTTCGTCAATGTCCCTTCTGTGCATCGACTATCTTCGACACCTTCTTTCTTGTAACCACTACCTCGACCTCTCATGGAGACAATCTTTCCACCCCGATTAGTCATCCTGCCTCTGGTCGCTGCGGACTTCCTCGATAGTTTCTATTCTGCCTTCAGAGCTAACTGATAGGCTTCTCCGACTGCTCTGAATCTCGACATGCTGAGTTCATCCTGAACAACATACTTCAGCTCGTTTACATACCTGGCGACAGCTTCTTCTCCTTCATCAGTCTGTCCTGACTGAATCGACAATCGGTAGAACTCCTCCGTGTACTCCTTCACGGTCATCTCTTTCTGTCGAAAGTTCTGTAACTTCTTGAACAAGGAAATCACATAGTCATTTGGCAAAAACTTCCCCTTCAGCTTGGCAACCATTCTATCCCAAGATTTGATTTTCTCCTTTCCTTTCTTGAGTCTGTCAGCCTGTACATTGTCCCACCACAATGAGGCATGACCCTTCAACCTTAGACATGCAGTCTTAACCCGTTTAGGATCCTCGATCTGCTCTACATCAAAATATTTCTCCATCTCTCTGAACCAGTCGATCAAGTCTTCTGGGTCCAGGCTTCCCTAGTACGTACGCACATCTATCTTCGCTCGACCTCTCATTTATGTCAGAAGCTTGATGAGTTTTTCCTCTGGTTCTTCTGGTGCGGTTTCCCGAGCTTCCACTTCCTCGACTTCCTTGTCGCTGTGGTCTAGCGCTTCATGAATGCAACCACGCCTCTGGTTTTCTTTGATCGCTGCGACTTCATTTGTCAAAGTTCGCATCGTTCGGACGCATTCGTCAAACATCTCACGATCCACTGTGACGGCTGCTCCGCCACGCACTCTTCGTCCTCGAACATTAACGCCTCTATGAGCCATCTTCAACTTTCGCTAAAAATCCTCACACTTTCAGATCCTGATACTAACTGACGCAAGTCAGGTCAGTATAGTCTTCTTCTCCAACCGGACTCACTTCTAGGCTCTGATACCAACTGATGCAAGTCACCTTACAGAATAAGGTTCTTTCTTAACAATACACACGACACAAACCACAATGCTCACACAAACAAGGTGTAGAAAAAGATGCCTAGATTGGCTTATATTACTTCTCCGAAAATTGGTTAGAATATGAAATAACTGTAAGCAAATAACTAACTACAATCGGCCTCAATCGTTACAACTTATAAGTAACCATGGTGTGTTCTCCTTGTGTGTCGACCTCACCCTCCCCTGGTTCACCATGGAACTCTGAGCTATGGTTCGATCTCAACAGTCTGCACTCGGCCAGTGTGACTCTTCACAACTCTCTCGGATCTGCGCTCTACTCTGCTCCCTCCTCTTTATCCTTCTATGTCCGCCCCTTAGACTGAAGACCTTCTCCTCCTCTTTTACTCTGCGGGTGCTGTTTCCAATATTATTACAATCCCAAGACACGCGTTCCCTCGATTCGCCGATCTTGTCCAAATCCTGCGAATCTGCACTGTTAGCTTCTATCTGTGCTGCACAGCCTCTATCCATGGCATCCTTTGTCATGTCCTTCACCAACTCGCAATAAGTGTAATAACTTCCTCAGCAACCCTGAACGGTTATTGGTACAGTCCCTTGAATTTCTGTCCTTCCGACCTTGCAACAGCAATACAATCCCATCTCGACTGTCCCGTCGGTTCGCTCCTTTTCCACTATACTTGGCTTCGACAACCCTGTCGTGGTGTAGTTCGACCACTTGTTGACTACCCGACCTCTTACGTCGCCATGCATCTGTCGATCGCTCCCTACCGACCTTTCGCGACATCCACTTTTCCTTCAGTCGGCCGCACCCCGACTGCTTCTGCTTGACTTGCTGACTTCGACAAGTCAACCTGCTCCCCGTACCAGTGGTCATCGGCACTCCTGCTGGTCGGTTACCTTCGGTCGATCAACTTCGATGGATCTGCCTAGGTCCCGATGCTCCGGCATCAGGAAGAGGGTGATGACGATGATGATGACGACGATGATGATGAAGATGATGATAAGATAGTGATAAGATGGTGATGATGACGATGATGTTTATGAAGTCGATGAAGATGACAAAGATGATGATGATGATGATGAAAAATATGATGATGATGATGGTCATCATCATCATCATCTTCATCCTCATCATAAATCGTCTTCATCATCATAAGGAGATTCTCTAATTTGGTCTATAAGGAGGATATAAGATGATGGTGATGATGGTGATGATGACAACGATGATGATGATGATGATGATATTCGTCATCATCCTCATCCTCATCCTCATCATCATCCTCGTCATCAACATCATCATCATCATCATCACCATCACCATCATCATCACCATCATCATCATGATGTTCATCACAATCATCATCATCGCCATCATCAGCATCTTCATCATGATCTTCATCATCAACATCAGCATCATCCTCCTCCTCATCACCATCATCATCATCATCATCATCATCATCTTCATCATCATCGTCATCACCCTCTTCCTCATCATGATCATCATGATCATCACCCTCTTCCTCATCATCATCTTCATCATCATCATTGTCATCACCATCATCATCATCATATTCATCATCATCATCATCATCATCATCATCATCATCATCGATGTCGTCATCTTCATTATCATTATCATCATCTTCATCACCATCATTATCATCTTCATCTTCATCATCATCATCATCATCTTCATCATCATCATCACCATCATCTTCGTCTTCATCTTCATCTTCATCTTCGTCATCATCATCTTCATCATGATGAAGATGATGATGAAGAAGAGGTTGATGAGGAAGAGGGAGATGAAAATGATGATGAAGATGAGGATGATGAAAATGATGATGAATATGAGGACGATGATGATGATGAGGACGATGATGATGATGATGATGAAGACGATGAAGACTATGGTGAAGACGACAATGATGATGAATATGAGGACGACGATGATGATGATGATGATGACAATGACAATGATGATGATGATGATGATGATGATGGCCATGAAGATGATGGTGGAGACCATGAAGATGATGGTGAAGACCATTAAGATGATCCTCTTCATCATCATCATTGCCGTCATCATCACCATCATCTTCATGGTATTCATCATCATCATCATCTTCATTGTCATCATCATCATCATCATCAAATTCTTTGTCGTCATCATCATCATCATCTCCATCTTCATCATCATCATCATCATCGTCATCATCTTCATAATCATTAGAGAAATTTTGAGGTCAAAAAATGGTCTCAAAACAAAGAAAATATACTATAAAAAACAATCAATCACATTCTAGTAGATGACATCATCCCCCTTGGTGAGGTGGCATTGCATGAGTTAAGAATGCTTATTTGTCAAATTTTCTATGGTGGATGAAGACACATAATTAACCAAGTTAGTGGTGTAAGTAACTTTAAGTCACAAAGTAAAGTACTCATAATGATAGTCTTTTCATAAAATAATATTATTGTCATTTTCAAGTAAAGTACTCATAATGAATATCTTTTCACACTTTCTCATAAAATAATATTATTGTCATTTTCAATGTGAAAGGACTTTCTCATAAGAAAGTCCTTTCACATTTTTTTATAAAATAATATATTATTATTTTTATGTTTTTAATTTTAAATTATATATTCACTCCATTCTATTTAATAACATAATGTCAAACTAATAAAGAATAATAATAGATTTAATAAATAATAATAATAATGCATGTGGATTATAATAATATTATTAACATTTTACATGTAAATAAATTCTCAATTAAATTACATTATATTAAATTCATGAGAAAAGTACTAAATATAAAAAGTCTACATAAAATTAAAAAAATAGCTTTTAAAAATATTTTTTATTATTTAATTTCATTTGCAAGTTCAAGATAAATAAATGTTAAAGGACAATAAATTTTTGGGAATTTACAATGAATCTTAGTCACATCAAAGTAGACTTATTTATTAATTTTATTTCTAGTGAATTTTGAAAAGCAACTCAACCATGGTTATTTATATTGTGCATAGAAAATAGTGTGGGAGGTGACTTGTCATATATACCTACCCCATAAAACCCCCAATTCATAATATTTTAATATATCTCATATTTTTGTAGTACATCTCTTAGGAGGCCATTTTTTGACCTCAAAATCTCTCTAATGCATCATCGTTGTCATCATCATCTTCATCTTCATCATCATCATATTCGTCATTATCATCATCATCATCATCTTCATCATCATCATTTTCATCATCTTCATTATTATCATCATCATCGCCATCGTCATCACCCTCTTCCTCCTCCTCATCATCATCTTCGTCATCACCATCATCATCTCCATCATCATCATCATCATGACCATCTTCATCATCATCATTGTCGTCGTCGTCATCACCACCATCATCATCTTCATGATCATCGTCATCATCGTCATCACCATCATCATCATCGTCGTCGTCGTCGTCATCATCGTCATCACCATCATCATCTTCATCATCGTCATCATCATCACCATCTAGATGATGATGACGATGAACATGGAGATGATGGTGATGACGACGACAACGATGATGGTGAAGATAATGAAGATGATGACAACGAAAAGGGTGGATAAAGTGGAAGAGAGTGGGGGGGATTGGGTGGATAGGAAATTAGATTTTATATGGAAAGAAGCAACGCGTGCGCGCATACAAACACATGCGCGCCACCCCACGTGCGTGCTTCTAGAAACGTGTGCGCACCTAACCGCGTGTGCACTTCGAGAAACGCTTGCACTCTTATGCGCGTGCATGCATTTGCATGCACGTGTGTCTGAATTCAAATTGTTTTTGGCACCCTTGCAGTCTTGGAATTAGCTTCGGATTGCCAAATATTGAGGCTCGGTCTGATTTATGGCAGAACACATCAAATATTGTAACTTCATGTTTTTCACATCTAGTTCCGCATATGCTCCACTAGTGCACTGCAGATGAAATTGCACACACTTGTCGAGCTCTGTGTGCAGATTCTAACTATCTATTTTTGGAATAGATCTGTTGTTTTATTATATTTTTAATTCATTTTTAACTGCACTCATGTCAAATTTGTAAAAGACATAGGTCGTTTATTTGGCTTATAAATTTTGATTGCCTTACCTATTTCGAGAATGGAAAAGAACCCGCACAAGAGTACAAGAATGCCTACAAGCTAAAAAAAAAGAAAAGTTTTTTGATTATTTTCAGACTATGATATGGTGGACCAACACTTGACCATGTCATTTTAAGGCTACACTGACTTTCATAATTTAAAAAAAAAATATAAAATTAACTTTTAAAATTTTGGAAAAATAGCCTCACACAAGATTCATCTGTCACCTACGCCTCTACATATTTGTTTCCTCATAAATTGACAATTTACATAACAAACAAGTGGACCAACAAAAACATGTGCATTATGTTTTAGAGAAAAAATAACATACCAATCTTAAAATAATGACATTTTGGGATGGTTATACCATTTTTCCATGAATAAAAGTTATATATTCCGGAAGGTCATCCGTTTTTCTACGTTTCATCTTTTTACACCTAATTCGAAAAAAATTTGTAGGTATCTCTAATAATTCATTTTAATGATAATATTTTTATTTTTCCAACATGTCATTGCAACTAACATGTCATAATTGGGTATCATTACCTTGCACCATCCCAGATGACAGTGAGCAAACACTTAAAACCAAGAAAATTGAAAAGTTGTAGTGATCTTAAGAAAAATCTGAACAATCGTGCACATTGACAGGATACTCAAACATCTTTTACATCTTCCTAGTGTCCTAGGAATCATGTTCTTTTGACATCACCAAGCAACTGTTAGCTCCTATTGTTCTAGGTTGCCATGCATTAATTGGAACTGAACTGAACTGAGTAGTTTTTTAGACAAGTTTCGGCGACAAGTGGAAGGCAGTCACATTTGAAATTTTGGCATCCATTAAATGATGCACAGCAGGTTACCTATTCGACCATTTCTCAGTATCAAGAAAATTGTACTGAATTTGACGTTTGATGTTGTCTAAGGGGTCCGTTGGAAATACAAAAGGTCACTGTAGTGAAATGAACGATTTAGCTCGCCGGAAAGTATATATCGTATGGATGGCCATAACAATGGGATGGAGAGTGGTCATGTCTCAGGAGAGTCTATCACAAGGGTGGGGACCACTTCAAATGCCGACAAAACCAATATCGACCTCGCAGCAGAGTGTTTAATTCTCTTGCTGCGGAGGTCTAACGGTATGTCAGCGCCGTAGGAGTGGACACTCTGCCGAGGAAATGGGGCCGGGAAATGGAGCGGTCGCCGGCCGTCGACGGGGATGCATTGCCATGCATCATGGCATCATGGCATAGCCATTTCAGATCTGCCCGAACCCACCGTCATCCGTCCATGCCATCCGTAGTTGCTGCGCGAGGCTCAATGGGATAGGCCGTAGCAAGACAACGCCGATCTACGATCCGTGCAGGGCTGCTCAGGGCTCAAGGAGATCGGCGGGAGATCGGCCGTAGATCGGCCCACATGGGCTGGCTGCATGGTGATGGGAGGCCGCAGCAAGAACACTGACTCGCAGCACTGCAGAGAGCAATCTGAACCAGCAGCCGAAGAAGCGAGCATCCACCAGCGAAGAAGCGAGCATCCACCAGCCGATCACGCGAAACCACCGGGTATGGATCTGAGGAAAAATACGACTTCTGCCAGTTAAAAGAAATTTAATGTTTTACTTAATTTAAGTTTTTGTTAACCACCAATATAGTCGTGAAGCAAATACCTTTGGCTTCGGCGTTTTGATATTACTGAGGCTAGCTTATTATGTCGAAACTGGGGTTTCACCCAATGTAAACTATTATATACACCATGTTTTTAATTACTTTTAATTAGCATGATTCTAATCCACACCAGTGTATCATTTTGACTCTGACTTACATTAACCTTGTCTGCGTTATTTTAATTCATGAGTTTGTAGCGAGTTTTATTATTAAACTGGATGTTTTAGTTTATAAAAAAAAATCTTCTTCCAGGGCAAACGTTTTGTTCCGGCTCGCGTTTTTATTGATTTACTGGTTTTTCTTGTTTTTCCAAAAAACGAAAACAGACATCCCCGGTGAAGAATAGTGTTCGCGTAAGAGTCGTGAAGCGACTCTGGAGCTATTCACTTATCAGTTGGATCGAAACACAAGAAATCAAAAATCTACTTACCAGAAATAAGATTCCTAAATTACCAATTCATACCCATCTGAATTTCACACATCCCCTCACCAACCACGCCAGCAAGCGTAAACAAATAATAGGAAGGAATAAACAGCACCAAATAATTCTAATAAGTATTACACATAAATCCATATGGGATTTAGATAAAAAAGTAAAACTTATCATTTGCTATGGTCTAAACCCGCATATCTCTACTCACTGGGACTCGCATCTAGACATTTCCCATTTTAAGAGCAACTCTAAGAAATAAATGATTGAAATTCTAGTTTCAATCATTTAGTTGTTGTGTTGCCGTTGTTAAAAAAGAAACTAATCCAGTTGTTGTCTCAAGTTGTTAAACTGCCATCTCCCAAGTTCAAAAGTTGTTGTCTCAAGTTGTTAAACTGTGCCATAAATTTGAACTCCCAAGTTCTTAAATTAGTTGTTGTCAGGGAATTAGTTGTTGTCGGGGTTTAACTTTTCCATTTTAATAGGTTATCCTTATACCGCGCATATACGCATATATAAGTTTCAATTTACCAAGAAATTAATACAGATGTTATTTTCAATTAATCTTTAAGTGTTATGTCAAATCCATATATAAGAAATAAATACATCTCTATACAATAAGCAAAAATAAGAGAAATTCCATTTTGTGTTTTTATACTTTAAAGAAATGTAAATTTCTTGCTGTTATTAAATTTCAGTCTAAACAAGTGGATTTGAATGCCACTTATCTGGCTCCATCCTCATTTGAGAGGGTTTGCAACGTACCCGTCCATGTTCTGACCGTTACTTCAGGACAAATGTAGTCTCGCTGGTTATAAAAGTTAGAATGTTTACATGTTGAATGAAGCGCAATGAATCCTTTGAGACTTTTGACTATGGTGAATATGTTTTTTTTAAATATTTCTTTTTGATAATCAATTATTTTGTAAAATATATAATCACAGTAATATAACATTAAAAAATTTCAATTATTTGTTTCAGATTATTTATGGTTATTTAAATTGAATAATTATTTATATATTTATTCATTTTATCACGGGAAAGAAAAACTATGTCAATTGATCATCGAAACTTGGAAAAACATTACCGTGTAACCTTAAAACTGTGTTGTGCTTCTCAAAATTTCAAGGGTTTTCACGTGCATGTAAAATGGAAGTGAATAGGTATTGTTAAGTCAGGTTGAAAATTAAATGAAAGGAAAATCCTTCTCAAAATTTCAAGGATTTTCACGTGCATGTAAAATGAAAGTGAAAAGGTGTTGTTAAATCAAGTTGAAAATTAAATTAAAGGAAAATCCAAATAGAACTCTACATAACTAGAGACACAAGAATATGTTTAAAAGAGAAAAAGTTAGCATGTAACCTTAATTGAAATGTTTTTCTTTTTAACCGAATGTTGTTCCTTATAAGTGAAAAAGTGCATTACATTTTGTTAGAGTTAAACATTAAATTAAGAACACGTTCCTTGTAAGTGAAAAAGTGCACTACATTCCGTTATAGTTAAACATTAAATTAAGAACATGATAGTCAAAATCAACAATTTATTGGGAAAATGAATTTTAAACGTTATATTTCCAATTTTGAAAACAAAGGGGGAAGTTTACATTATTTAAACATTAAATTAAGAACATGATTGTCAAAATCAACAATTTATTGGGAAAATGAACTTTAAATGTTATATTTCCAATTTTGAAAACAAAATTAAAAGTTTACATTATTGATCAGTAAACAAAATAAATAATTTATTTTTATTGTTATGTAAAATATTAATTTATTTTTATTGTGTACATGGAAAATTGTTATGTAATTATTAAGAATTTGTTGAATAGAATTAAACAAGTGTAAGTGGATTTTTTTTCAAGGTCTTTGTTCACAATTTAGAAGTTCAAAATTGAATGATTACTTCTTTGTGATTTGCACATAGCCCTAACCTCTCACTAAAAATTCGGCATTCTATAATCATGATTTGAATTCGTCATTAAAAATTTGGCATTCTATAATCATGATTTAAATTCATTAATAATTATAGGATCAAGACTACTAAGTAAGGACATATGATTTGCTTCTTAGAATGGACCTCACTAATTTTGATTATATTCATAAAAAGTTTGGCCACTATATACAAAAATTATATGTATGAATATTCACATGGTCGAGCCTCTTTATTGCGATAAAAACCATTACTCCTCTTTAGGGCAGTAGAAACCATTACTTATCCACAAAGGACACATGATTACATTAGGGAATTCATTATGATAGATTATGGTTATATTTATGAAGAATCATTGGTATTTAGTATAAAGATGAGTTTGAGAAGAGTATTTCTTATTTAGAGGAGAATTTCTTATTTAGAGGATATGCATAGGGTGTTCTTTCCCTCGTAAAGAGTCTTGTATGTTAATTTGATATATGGTTAGGTTTTTAAATTAGATTATTACTATAATAATATTATTGATAATAATCACAAATTAATATTTTTAGAGTTTCCCAGTCACTTGCTTTTGAAAAAAAATACACAAACTCTCAACTCGCAAAGCTAGAGTCCAAGTCTTTATGCAATGGCCCATCACTATTAACCAAACTTTCTATTTAGATATGAATATTTAGACAATATTAGTACTAAAATTATGCATGTTTTTGTATTAAAACGGAATATTAATTTTATTTATCAAGTTATGTATTAGATTTTCTTTTATCAGATTATGTATTTCTATTTAGTTATTTTGGATAATTGAATTATGTAGATGACTCAATATGCTAAAATTATTACAATAAGAGAATAAGAACCTTTTAATGTGCTAGGGAAACTAGTCCCCCCTTTTTAGCTATTGTTCAGTGGCCAACAATTTGATGGACCAATTACTAATTCTGATTTTTACCTTTGCAAAAAGTGATTTTTCTCGATGAAATTGACACACAAAAAGAAATCGATCATTTGCAATAATTTATTAAAAAATTAGGAAAAAATGTATACTTTGATATAACATATGTGAAAAATTATATATTTGCAGTTTTGATTGAGAAAAAAAATATGTTTTACAGTTTTCCAACAATTTATTATGGAGCATCAACAAGAAGAATTGGATTTCAAAATAGTTAAAAGACCAGGTTTACACCCACTTCATTATTGCATGATTGGTGTATGCAAGAGTAAGTATGGAGTCACTACAGTTGATGCATTAAATAAACATAGACAACGAGTACATCAACTTGGTCCAATTCCACCTCGTCAGAAGGGTCGTCCACGTGCTCAAGATTCTCATTGGCCAAAAAAAATCCCAAGGAAATTCAAAAGAACAATGAACTAAGGAGCCTTCGTGTTGAATGTCGCATGGAAATGGCTCTCAAAAACTTTAAAAAACGTCTATTAGAACAAGAGATATCTAAAGAGGTATGCTCATATTAAAGCTTCATATTTTACTTTCATTTTATCTTGTTTTATAAATATTAGTTATGTTGACTTCATATATATATATATATATATATATAAGCTTCGTTTTTCGTTTCTCTTTATCTAGTTCTATAAATATTAATTATGTGTATGTGTTTTCTAAATAGAATGTGAATCATGAACATGAGCTGAGTAATGAAGCCTTGGAGAGAATTTCGCATCGCTTGGATGCATATAAATCAAATGAGATGAAAAGGCGTGAAGACACTTTAAGAAGGATTGAAATTAAAAAAGTGTTCAATGAGTTAACTAGTTCTAATGAAGGGTCATCTTCAACCATGGACAGCATTAGTGGTGCATACACTCATTCTATCAATGAAGTAAGTGAAATAGTATCTTTATAAGACATTTTAATATCAAATTTGTTGTTTTCATATTTCGTAGTGTTGACATGAATTTTATAGTTGTAGTGCTAACATGGGTGCATATTATATAGATTTCTATAGAATCGGAGAAGCAACATTTCCAAGAGCTACAAGAAACAATGGAAATGTTCAATGGATTGAATGTAGAAGAGGAATGTTCATCTTCTACTATGGAGGGGACTACTAATGCATCCAACAAGCATATGATTGAAGTACGTATTTTACTAGATGTTTTTATCTATTTCTTTTATAATATTGATCATGTTAAACTCATTTGCACATGCATGCAATTATACAGGATTCTATAGAGCAAGTCAAGCAATGCTCAATAACACCTAATGTCATAGATCACAATAGTAAGAAGACCATGGCCTATGAGATGAATCAATATAGCTCTGTAAGTATATTACTTGTACTTTTTATGGTTTTATTTATTGTGGAAAAAAGTGTACTTATTCTTGTATCTTTTTTATTTTATTAAAATTTACTAAAGATTTATATATTGTGTGTGTAATTATATATAGGGTTTTATAGAAGAGTTTTTCCAAAGTGATCCACTATTGGATGACAAACACTACACACCTAGTATCCACAACACTCCTGATTTGATTGTGAGTAAATATTTTTGGTACATTTTAAAATTTTATATTCACATTTTGAAATGTTAATATAAGTGAATTCCCTGATGAGTGGACTTTATTGTGTATTTACTAACATTTTTTTTCTTGTATAGGTAAATGGAAAAACTAGAGCTCAACAAGAAAGAGTTATAAAACACACAAAACTTACACCTAAGAACTTGGGTCAAGTTGGATTTAGGAATAGAGTTGCTTGGTTGAGTCATATGCAATCCAACCATATTGCTAGAAGAAAGCCTGTCAGAATAGCATCTATTCATGGAAACAGTCAATGTAAAAAATAACATAGATATGTTCACTAAAGTTTTCATTGGATCTTTAAATTGTATTGTTTCTATAACTAATTTAAATTTCAAAACTACGTGTTTATAACTAATTAATATTTGTTTACTAATTCATTTATGGATTTGTGTAAATATAGCAATTGCTTTATGAATTTGTGTAAATATCTAAACTGATTTTGTTTGCATTAATTTAGATGTGATTATTTGAACATTTTATTTTTATTTATAATTAATTGTTATGAATAAAATAGTAAATCTCATTATATATTATGTTTAAATTTATATATTTTTTTTAGTTTTAATTATTTGTTAAAATGTTATATGTTTTCCTTCCATTTACATTATTCTTTATATTCAATTAAAAAATTTATCATTATAATTCACTATTTATTTGAGTTTGTACTTTTTATAATATTGTACAAATTTAACCTTTCTTAAATAATTAATATGAAATTGGACCAACACTAAAATATAGATGTTCAATTCTTATTATTTTCTGTGATTAAAATTAAATACAATTACCTTATCCTTGTTTTTTAACTTCGAAGGTCTTTTATATTTGAAATGTAACTTTCACACTACCTTACCAAATTTATAAAATATTTTGTATCTTTTACATGTATATTTTTTTTCTTTTTTCCTGTTTTTGAGTTTCTAAGGTCTTTTGTATTTGAAATGTTTCACACTACCTTATCAAACTTATAAAGTATTTTGTATCTTTTAAGTGCATATTTTTTTCTAAATCTTTTTAATGATATGATGATTTAATTATTCAATGATCTTTTTAATGATATGATCATTTAATTATTCAATTTAATTATTCAATGATATGATTTATTTAATTATTTTAATAAAATAATAATAATAATTAATTATTTATAAATAAATAATAATAAAAATATTTTTATAGATAGAAAAGAATAATTATATATAATAATTTATCAAAATGGTAATTGAAATCCAAAATAAAGGCATTAAAGATTAATATAAATAAGGGATATATTTCAAGCTACATGATATTTAAAACTTGTAGTAAAAATAATTAAAACACATTTATTATAAAAAAGGTTAGTATCATATAAGTAATAAAAATAATTAAAATGTATTTATTATAATAATAAAAGTTTAGTGTCATATCAAAGTGAGGATATATAAGTGAATTTATTAGAGTTTAATATTGATAAAAGAAAAAATATTTAAAAAATTATGGTATTCTATTTTTTAAATAATAAATTTGATAATTGTTTTCAATATTCTAAAATCAAAAAAATATTTTCAATATAAATATAAATGAAAAGTATAAACAATATATAATATAGAAAGGAAAACTACTATTAAAATTTTAGTATAAATGTTATACACTGTAAAGCTAAATAATAAAAATAACTAAATGGTATCCTTACATGCTATATGTAACTTGGATGGATAATTGACATTAGATAAATTTCTTGGATAGTTCACATTAAAGCGTTAAAGTATGTATAATCAATACTTTTACCCTCATGACACTAATAAGATAAACATAATTTCAACATGTCAAGCTTCATCTACACACCTAAATCACGCAAGATAATAACCTAATCCATGTAATTGACCTAAGAAACTAACCTAAACCACCTAAACCTCACACCTAACCACCTATACATTATACACCTAACCACCTAACCTAATGTATTTATGTACACACCTAAGGCATGCACCTAACATGTACATCTTATACTCTCTCTCATAGAAGAGAGAAAGGAATTCCTAAATAGTGTGTGGGTGATAGTTATTTTCATTGTTTAAATATTGGGTTTTTTTTAAATAATTGTATGTACACTATTTCTATCATATGAAGGTTTATTTATATTTTGTTGTGAGAGCATTATGCTTAGAATATGAGGTTTGAGTAAATTGAAACAAAGAATTATCTTCCTCATTTCCCATACCTACCACATACATGTAAAATCGTAGTTTATCTAAATCATTTACATTGTACACAATTATTGATATAAACATATAAATCCAAGAAAGTATTAAGAAAGTATTCAATTCACCTTTAGAGAGGTGATACTTTTCAATAAAAAGGACGTTTCAATTAGTGCAACAAGAAGCAAGATTTGAATATGAATACAAAATTTGATTTGAATGGATAACAAAGAATAAAGCGCCTTAATTTATAACTTGTACTTTTTATGCTTTTATTTATTGTGGAAAAAAATGTACTTATTCTTGTATCTTTTTTATTTTATTAAAATTTACTAAAGTTGTATCTAGACTGGTGTATATTCTGGTATATAGGCGTACCAGTATATACACCATTGTATATTCCGGTAGATTTGATTGTTTCATATTCATCATCATCATCATCGTCATCACCATCTTCATCATCATCATCGACATCATTGTCGTCGTCATCACCACCACCACCATCATCATCGTCGTCGTCGTCGTCATCACCATTTTCGTCATCATAATCGTTGACATCGTCCTCATCATCATCATCATCATCTTCATCACCATCAGAATATACACTGGTGTATATTTCAGTATATACACTGGCGTATATTTTGGTATATACACCAGTCTATATATCAAAATATACACAGGTGTATATACCGATATATAAATTGGTGTATATTTTGGTATATAGACTAGTGTATATACGTGTATATACCGGAATATACACCAGTGTATATACCGGTATATACACCAGTGTATATACCGGAATATACACCAGTGTATATACCGGTATATACACCAGTGTATATACCGGTATATACACCTGTGTATATACCGGTATATACACCTATGTATTTATCGGTATATACATTGGTGTGTATATACCGGTATATAGACTGGTGTATATACCGATATATAGACTGGTGTATATACCGGTATATACACCAGTCTATATACCGGAATATAGACTGGTGTATATACCGGTATATACACTGGTGTATATTTCGGTATATAGACTGGTGTATATACCGGTATATACACCAGTCTATATACCGGTATATACACCAGTGGTATATAGACTGGTGTATATACCGGAATATAGACTGGTGTATATACCGGTATATATATATACCAGATTATACACCAGTCTATATATCAGTATATACAATAATCTATATACCGGAATATAACCCAGTCCTCATCATCAATGCCATCACCCTACTCGAATATACTCATCATTGGTGTGTATATACCGGTATATAGACTGGTGTATATACCGATATATAGACTGGTGTATATACCGGTATATACACCAGTCTATTTACCACTGGTGTATATACCGGTATATAGACTGGTGTATATACCGATATATACACTGGTGTATATTTCGGTATATAGACTGGTGTATATACCGATATATACACTGGTGTATATTTCGGTATATAGACTGGTGTATATACCGATATATACACCAGTCTATATACCGGTATATACACCAGTGGTATATAGACTGGTGTATATACCGTTATATACACCAGTCTATATACCGGTATATACACCAGTGGTATATAGACTAGTGTATATACCGGTATATACACTAGTCTATATACCGGTATATACACCAATGGTATATAGAATAGTGTATATACCGGAATATAGACTGGTGTATATATACCAGAATATAGACTGGTGTATATACCGGTATGGCGTTGATGACGAGCATCAGGATGAAGATGTTGATGATGATGTACATGGTATATATACACTAGCGTATATTTTCATATATAGACTGGTGTATATTATAGTATCTAGACTGGTGTATATTCTGGTATATAGGCATACCGGTATATACACCAGTGTATATTCTGGTAGATTTGATTGTTTCATATTCATCATCATCATCATCGTCATCACCATCTTCATCATCATCATCGACATCATTGTCGTCTTCATCACCACCACCACCTTTGAATTTTTTTTCACGTCCTCCAGACTTATAGAATGTTATTTTCTATATTATCATTTATTCTTTAAAATTAAGGATTATTCTTTATTAACATCTTTTCCCAACAAGTAATTTTATATAATGATATTGATAGATATAAACATAACATTTCATCATCGTCATCACCATCTTCATCATCATCATCGACACCGTTGTCGTCGTCATCACCACCACCACCACCATCATCATCGTCGTCGTCGTCATCACCATTTTCATCATCATAATCGTTGACATCGTCCTCATCATCATCATCATCATCTTCATCACCATCAGAATATACACTGGTGTATATTTCAGTATATACACTGGTGTATATTCTGGTATATACACCAGTCTATATATCAAAATATACACATGTGTATATACCGATATATAAATTGGTGTATATTTCGGTATATAGACTAGTATATATACCGGTATATACACCAGTGTATATACCGGAATATACACCAGTGTATATACCGGAATATACACTAGTGTATATACCGGTATATACACCAGTGTATATACCGGAATATACACCAGTGTATATACCGGAATATACACCAGTGTATATACCGGAATATACACCAGTGTATATACCGGAATATACACAAGTGTATATACCGGAATATACACCAATGTATATACTGTATATACCGGTATATAGACTGGTGTATATACCGATATATAGACTGGTGTATATACCGACATATACACCATCATCATCATCATCATCTTCATCATCATCTTCATCATCGTCATCACCATCTTCATCATCATCATCGACATCGTTGTCGTCGTCATCACCACCACCACCACCATCATCATCGTCGTCGTTGTCATCACCATCTTCATCATCGTAATCATTGACATTGTCCTCATCATCATCATCATCATCATCATCATCTTCATCACCATTAGAATATACACTGGTGTATATACCGGTATATACACTGGTGTATATTCCGGTATATACACCAGTCTATATTTCAGAATATACACTGGCGTATATACCGGTATATACACTGGTGTATATTTCGGTATATACACCAGTGTATTACTCCGTTAGGGTGATGGCGTTGATGACGAGCATCAGGACGAAGATGTTGATGATGATGTACACGGTATATATACACTAGCGTATATTTTCATATATAGACTGGTGTATATTATAGTATCTAGACTGGTGTATATTCTGGTATATAGGCATACCGGTATATACACCAGTGTATATTCCAGTAGATTTGATTGTTTCATATTCATCATCATCATCATCGTCATCACCATCTTCATGAACATTCTATGACAACAAGGCCTATAGAGTTTATAAATATACCTTGTTAATTATAGATATACCTTTGAATTTGTTTTCACGTCCTCTAGACTTAAAATAGTGAGCATTGTGGGTCCTCTACAAGCCTAAAAATAAATCCAAATATATATATGTTGTATGTGATTCTGAGTAAGTATATATTTAAAATGAGAATTTATAAATCCTTAATTCATATGAGTCAGAAAATTTTGAACTTTGAACTTGATTTTTAACTTGTATGGTTGAATCGTGATGTGTTCTTATAATGAGTTGGAAGTTTAATTTTAATTAATAATTTATGTGAAGATATATAATAACTTATGTGAAAATATAAAAATACCAATTTATGGCATAAGATGATATAGAATGTTATTTTCTATATTATCATTTATTCTTTAAAATTAAGGATTATTCTTTATTAACATCTTTTCCCAACAAGTAATTTTATATAATGATATCGATAGATATAAACATAACATTTCATTATATATATATATATATATATATATATATATATTTCATTTTCTTTATAAATACAATCTATATATAATTTTATGAAACCATTTTTTTAATATAGTTTTTATAATGTTTATAAATTGATTATTATAATATTTTAAAAAATAATAACATATTCATCAATTTAATTTTTATGAAATGATCATTTATAAAAGTTTATAATGTCCAAATTTTAGATTTCAATTCAATACATGTATATAAATGATTTTTAAATTGAAAAATTAAAAAAGAGAATTGCACACCCCTCTAATTTGATAATCTTTTATTACTATATATCTCCACTTTTTACTAGTTTATAGCTACAGTCCTTATACAAAAGGATAATGACAATTGTGAACATAATTATTTAATTAGATTAATAGGAGTTGATTTGATAATATTTTGAAGTAGTTTATTAAAATAAACGAGACATTTAATGCAGCCCTTACATAGTCTTAAAGTTATAGAAAACAAATATTTGAAAAACATATAATTTATCAAACATTTCATACAAAAACTTTGGAACAAAGATATTCAGAAAATATATGTTTTATCGCCATCGCATATTTTACTAGAAACAATGATAGTTGTAATAAAGGTGATATTAAAAGTTACAATCCAATTTTGAAATTTGTGCATCTTTATCAGGAATTTAAAATTACACATCCTTAATCAAAACAAATGCCATGCTTATTTCAAATATAACATCATTTACTCAAATTTAACATCTCCACTCCAAATTGTATCAAAATTGATCTACATCAACAATTTTAGAAATAATTATATGCTACCTCTATGACATATGCAGGGCCAACTTACATCAACTCCATGGATTTCACAAATATGTTCAAGTTGGAAGAGTGATGCCCTCATCCCAGAAAAAAATTTAAGTGTATATTCAAAAAGATGACATTCGGATCCAATCACGCGAGAGATTGTATGATGTATATGGACAATAAATTCTTCATGTTTTTCAATCTCAGAGGATGCCCATCTAAATTTGGAAGAAGCATTTGTAGTAACTCTGCATCACAAAAAAAAAATATTAATAAATCACTTATTAAATATATTTATTAAAATCAAGCAATATGATTAAAGGATTTATTAAACAAAATAATAAAAAGTAATACACATACCTATTACAAGAAACATTATTGATAGTACTATTTCTTATCATGCTCTCTCCAAATTCAAATCTGCAACCGGATGTATGACACATGGAACACCAATTCACATCAACGCTTACATCACGATCCCTTTGTCTTTGTAACCATTCTCTCCTTAACTTTCTACCGGCCTCTCTTTGACAAACATGCTCAAATTGGCGAAGTATTTGCTTAATCTTTGATAAAAAATTAAGTATATCATCAAATAGCCGGCATGGAAAACCATTTCCCTTGCTAATCTTGTTTCGAAAGTAGGAAATAAAATGTTCTTGTTGGCTTATTTCATGGATAGCAAAGAGAAATTTTGAAACATACGCATTGTCCATAACTGTAAATAAAAACAAATATTTTAGATTTTAGTATATATAAGAAAATTTATCGTTACCACAAATGAAAATGGGTATTACAAGTAATATCAAGATTAAATTGTTATACCTTCGTAACCTATAAAACAATAATCATAGATTTGCAATGCCTACAACTATCACAAATACAAAAAATACGCATACCCACATATAATTAGAGAGGTTGACATCCATCATTTGTAACAATTGTTAAAAACATTACAAAATACAGTATCAACCACTTTATGAGTTGATAATGTTGAAGATGTGAAGTTAACACATAAAATGAAATTTCTTTCATAACATAAATACATATATGATGATGAAAACTCATGTTGGAATCAATATTAGTTGAAATTTTTGGTAGATAAATATTGGAATAATTAGAAAATGAATAGTTTGTACTGAAGAAAGAAAAAACATATCAAATTTAGAATCTTGAAATACTTAATCGGTAGCTAATAAAAAAAATTATTATCACAATATGAAAAGAACTACACTACTACACTATGTGATATATTTAGTAACCATACTTTCAAGAAGTTAATTGATTTTCGAGGAAAAAGTGTCTTGACACTTAGAGAAAATTGATTGAAATATTGTGTTGAAACTATCAAATATTTTAAATCTATTAATCTTTTGTCAAATATTTTCACCTTTGAACAAACAATGTCATGTGTTCAAGTCCGGAATTAATGGCAATGTTGGACCTGTCTTTGATGTGGTTGGCACCAAAAAATTAGTTGCAATGGCTAAGTTTGACAATGATCTATGGTGTAGTAGATTGCATGTATCATTCACTTCTACAGCTACTGTGGTTGTATCAACCAAAAACGAGCTACCCGTAGCAATATTATCGTGCAATAATCGAGGTCAACAAGTTTGAATAACTTGAGATGTGCCTCCCTCAACTGTAACAATAATCACCAAAATAATAAGACAATGACAGTAGGCCCAGTGAAACAATCAAATATGCCGTAGTTAATGGAAATCAACAAATATTATCAAACCGATATACCTCTATTGCGTAGAGTCCAATGTTGCATTGAATCTGACCTATGTTCCACATCTCCTTGTTGTCTACAAGTCTCGTTACTATGTTGTGGTGGGTTGAATGTATCATTCCCTTCTATTTCTGCTATTGAATGATTAGGCAACAATGAGGTATCATCGATAGCACTATCATGAAATAATCGAAGTCGACAACTTGGAATAGATTGAGAAGTGGATCCCTCAACTGTAACAATAATCACCAAAATAATTAGATTATGGCATTGGGTTGAATAATATACCTTATTTCAAATTAAACAAAATTCAGTATCATATTGAAATACCTCTATTGTATGGAATACAACGTTGCACTATATCTGATCTATGATTGACATTTCTTTGTTTTTGAGAAGAAATCTTCATTTGTTCATCCATGCTTTTCTTTTTTGTGCGAGCTCGTCCGACCCTTTGAAATTTTGTTGCATCTTTTCTTGAATGCAATGCTTGACCACGTTGTCTTTTTTTATTGAGTGGGCTCAAAAAACTATGGTGTCTTTGTTTAGTGATCTTAGATGGAGTTATACAACAATTAAACATTTTATTACACTCCTGACCCACATTGTATACCAAGGTGTTAAGTGCACGTGCATGCTCCAAACTAGTAGGTTTAATATCTAGTAAACGCCTTAGTGTTTGATGAGTTGATGACATAAGAAATTCCATCTCATCGGCCTCAGACATGGCATTGTCTAGTCTTTTAGTTGTTGAATCAACATGGTCAGAGGAATTACCGATAGGAGAATCAAATCCTGGGGGAAGCTCTTCTTGGAATTCTGGGTTGGGAGCAACTGTTTCATTTAAATCAACTAGAAATCTAGGCCTCTCAAAAATACTAGAAACATTTGGTGATGCATGCTCACCAAGGGCATTTTTTTCTACCAACATGCCAACCTTTAAGGCATGTTTACAAACATTGCCATTCAATGCCCAAGCACAGTTACAGAAGAAAAAATCTGGCCCTGCATATATGACCTTATACCAAGTATCACGAGTATTCTTATTTTGGCTACGAACCCGATATTCATTAGTATTTATTTGATCACATGCACATTCTTCATCTGGGATTGCATCTGCTTTGCACTGGGATCTAGCTAGTTGTTCATTGGATTTTTTAGGTCGTATAATACCAGCTTCCTTTAAACGTTGCATGTGAATGTAATACGGTTCAACATTTTCCAACAACACATGAATACCCCAGTCAACCCGCCTGTGGCATGCATTGCTTTTCTCATCAAGGTACCTTTTCTTTAAGTACCTGTGGTATGACTCGATTGCATTGTTGGTATCTTGATTTGAATGGGGAAAATTTCTATAAGCTTTCGCCCACATATCTAGAAAGTGAAGGGGGTCAGTGACAAAGTAGAAGCTAAAAATAATGAAATAGATTATATAGTTAAAATACAAAGATGTAGACCGTACTTACAAATTTTGTTGTTGTCTAGCCAATTAGTTCTGAAATAATTCAAAAAATTTTCTTGACCTTGAAATTCATCAAAGATCCGTGCAATTGCATCTTGTACTGAGCGGTCGTCCGGACATGAATGCATGATGTCTCCTAAAGCACGAAAAATTGAGACTCTAGTTTCCTTTCCATTGACTTTGCTTAAAATATTCTTCATCCATGCACGACGAACATGCCATACGCATAATAATATTGATGAATTAGTTAAACACCTGAAATGACATTACAGTTAAAGAGATTAATGTACGTATATATGTAATGAAACATTAATCTTCTCTCCCGCTCCCCTCTACAAATAATTAATCAAGTCACCTTAAAGCCTCAATCTCAGCTGCAGCATCATCTGTAATAAAAGCATGAACATGCCAATCTGGACGCTCTTTCATTCCGACTTTAAATAATGCTGCCAACCATTTTTTAATATCCTCCGATGTATTTCGTGAGGAAATAACCCAAGCTATCGGGACACCATTATGGTGTTTGTCGAAAACCATCAATGTATAAAGTTGATACTACATTCAAATAAACACATAATTATATTATACAAAGTCCACACGTTGGAAATCATTTCAATAACTATAATTAAGTGAGAATCACGATATGTGTACTCACCCCATATTTGTTCGTGCTAAATGTAGAGTCCATGGATATAGCATTGTTATGTGAGTACTTTATCATCATAGAACGCATCCAGCTTGTTTGTATACCAATGATGAATGGCTTGTTTTGCACAACATCTTGTTGTTGGTAGAAAAAAAACTTATCTGGAAATTGATTGTACCAACAGTCCACGCTAATTGGATCACTCTCATCCTTGACATATTCTTGTCTTTTTAGTTCATTGTACATGTTTAAAATATCTTGTCTTGTCATTAAGGCATCTCGAGTTGTCCCTGTGAACAACTGACCACATTGATGCTCCACGTCATTAATGAATTTATCCCATATCATTGTGACGTTAAAACCATCTTGAACCATCTGTCTCACACTAGCTCGTAGATTATCTGTTAGATGTGGAGCATAATTGAAAGCCTGAGGCCTTCCAACTGCATCCTTCCCATGACACACAACACCATATTTGTCAATATGCCTGCATGTTGTATATATAATAACAGCATCAGTTGGTCTCATGACAAGCCGACGCACGATGAAGTGGCATTGACAACCAACTTTAATGCTTTGTCGCGAACTGCGTTTCTTCATTTTATTTTCAAATGTTGTCGTTGTATGACTATCACCTTGGACTTTACAAGTGGAGTCCGGACCATATGAACACCAATACCTATTACATATCGTTACAATAAATTAAAGTTATAGATGAATTTTTTTCTTAATCAACTTGAATGATAAGTTAACAAAATATCTAAGCATGTTTCACACAATCAATTATGAGTAATTATAGAGACTCACATAGCATACTCCAAATACGTGTCAAAATGAATTCTTTTGATCTCCTCAAGTTTTCGAGTTCGTCGAGTATGAACAACAAATTGAGTAGGAGCGCTTTCTCTTGCTTGCTCTCCTCTTATAAAATCCTGAAGTCTACAATATGGAATAATTGCGACTTGGTCCCCCCAAATTTCTGTCCATGTCAAATCTTCGACAGAAAAATCTACCATATCTTCCGGATCTTCAACCTCCAACCCATTTATCTCCTCCCACTTTCCCATTTTAACACCTCTACACAATCACGTACAGAAATAAAATCTTGATAAACTATTCTAATATGACATTGAAAATAATTACTTAAAAAGTAGATAAACAAATAATGTATATTTACTAATTGGTGAGTGTTTATAAGGTCTCCATAATTATATAAAAGTAAAAAGTACATTTAATCAATATTATTATTTACTAATAAAAGTAATAAAGTTCAATGTATCGGGAATTGACCTGAAAAGGAAGGATGGGAGAAAAGAGCACAATCAAAGTGGGAGATAGTAAATGTTCACTTATTGCGAACATTTTTAATAAATGAAATTGTGCATACTCTTAAACACTAAATATGACTAAGGTTGTAGTCAACTGATTTAACATCATTTAGTCAACTGATTTAACAATGAAGACAATATAGTGACCTTTTCTACACTCACATTTCCATCAAAATTAATGCACTTAGATATTGGAAGTCTCATAGTTAATAATGCACAAACAAAGGAGATAAAATCAAAATCTTAGCAAGACAAATATACATGGAATTCAGTGAGTTCTAGCCCATTAAGAATTGTCAATACTAGAAACATTTGATGCAGATAACTTCATCAACAACTTGATCAATCTGTTCAAAACAACATGAATGAGTTGCATGGATTTTTCCTCATTTGGACATCCAAGAGATTGAGCATGATGAAATACTTAAGTATTAGAGTGGATTGCATCACTACATCCAAATTGAACTCAAGGGTGGTAAACTGTTGACCTTTGGAGAGAAGGCCTAGCTCCGAAAGACTCAAAGCTCGAACTCATGAAATTTGCACAATCTTCCTTCTTATGCTAGATTTTTGGTGAATATTCCTCATCCCTATCCTCCTCTCACTAGGGAAGAAAGTCAAATGGAGACCAGAGAGAAAAAGAATTAGAATAAAATATGTTGTTGGGAGATCAACTCATCTATTTTTTTCCAGCACCCCATTAGCGACTTAAGTGCATATGGAACAGTACACATTTTCCTTAGATCTTAATTACCAAATAAGTATTCGGGAGTACCCTTGGTTGTGAATAGCGGAAGGGAGTTAAATTGGAGGAATCTCTATCTAAGATCAATAAAAAACATCATGAAATTTTATTTGTTTTCCCTCGTTGATCAAGTCACCGTAATGAAAATAGGTTTGCACGTAGTCGATGTAAACTAAAAAAAACTTATTATGGGTTGAGAAAAAATGGGCCCTTGTCCCTTGATTGCATGGAAAAAGATCTACAACCTCAAGAATAAGAGAGGTTTTGGACTCAAAAACATGGAAAGTTTCAAAATCGCTTTATCAAGTAAACTAATTTGGAGATGGCATAAAGAAGATAAAAAATCTCAGCCCACATATAGTGAAATATGCACCAAACATTCCTTGGAAAGATCTACCAAAATTATTACATTCCATGATGGATCTTCTATTTGGAATAGTGTGAAAAGAGGATGAGTTTGATCATCGAAGGTAGCTTCTAGGAGATACAAGATGGAAGATCAACACGCTTTTGGGAAAATTCTTGGAATTGATGCCCCATGAAGCAATCAATGAGCTCTAATATTGTTAGATTATTGTGGCCAACTAGGTATGCAATATGTGCACCAATATTTAGAAGCCCGTGATGAATCAACCTCAAATATTATTGGTCGCTAGAGATCGAGATATATGGATTTTGCGTTAAGAAATGCCAACAAACACAAAGGAAATACTCTAGAATGATATGCAAAAAAAGACACATATTAGTTAAAGAAGGTCTAAATGCATTAAACATGCATATGCCCAATTAATGAAGTGATTGGGTGAATGAGACATAATATGGACCAAAGTCTAGATTGTTGGCCTATAGACCTGGCATATCCATGATTGGAGAATGAAGTAGTCCATGGATTGGTAAATCTAGGAGTAGATCTATATTAGGGACCAGAAAGACTATGGCATATAGGGATTCCTTAGAAATAAACTAGTTTCCCTAAAAGATAAAGCAACTTTTCAAAGAATAACATTAGGATAGTGGAGGGAGATCCATCTACACTCTCACTAGTACAAAGAGAGAACAATAATCACTCATGTAATCAAATGACAAATATTTAAATTATCTCCAAAGTAACCACATTAAACAAATCCAAGTGACAATATTTTCTAAAAAACAAAGTGATTTTGTCAAAGGTGGAGACGTATTAGATTGGATTATCAAAGCTTGATAGCCCCTTCATGTTTTGTGACGGTTGTTGTTGGTATCTATATAATATTATAGGGTATCTAGTCACAATGAGATATTACTATCTTAAGATTTTGTTAAAGAATTAATATTTTTCTTTTAAATTATGTAGGGTTCTATTTGGATTTTCCTTTAATTTAATTTTCAACTTGATTTAACAACACCTTTTCACTTTCATTTTACATGCACGTGAAAATCCTTGAAATTTTGAGAAGGATTTTCCTTTCATTTAATTTTCAACCTGACTTAACAATACCTATTCACTTCCATTTTACATGCACGTGAAAACCCTTGAAATTTTGAGAAGCACAACACAGTTTTAAGGTTACACGGTAATGTTTTTCCAAGTTTCGATGATCAATTGACATAGTTTTTCTTTCCCGTGATAAAATGAATAAATATATAAATAATTATTCAATTTAAATAACCATAAATAATCTGAAACAAATAATTGAAATTTTTAAATGTTATATTACTGTGATTATATATTTTACAAAATAATTGATTATCAAAAAGAAATATTTAAAAAAAACATATTCACCATAGTCAAAAGTCTCAAAGGATTCATTGCGCTTCATTCAACATGTAAACATTCTAACTTTTATAACCAGCGAGACTACATTTGTCCTGAAGTAACGGTCAGAACATGGACGGGTACGTTGCAAACCCTCTCAAATGAGGATGGAGCCAGATAAGTGGCATTCAAATCCACTTGTTTAGACTGAAATTTAATAACAACAAGAAATTTACATTTCTTTAAAGTATAAAAACACAAAATGGAATTTCTCTTATTTTTGCTTATTGTATAGAGATGTATTTATTTCTTATATATGGATTTGACATAACACTTAAAGATTAATTGAAAATAACATCTGTATTAATTTCTTGGTAAATTGAAACTAATATATGCGTATATGCGCGGTATAAGGATAACCTATTAAAATGGAAAAGTTAAACCCCGACAACAACTAATTCCCTGACAACAACTAATTTAAGAACTTGGGAGTTCAAATTTATGGCACAGTTTAACAACTTGAGACAACAACTTTTGAACTTGGGAGATGGCAGTTTAACAACTTGAGACAACAACTGGATTAGTTTCTTTTTTAACAACGGCAACACAACAACTAAATGATTGAAACTAGAATTTCAATCATTTATTTCTTAGAGTTGCTCTTAAAATGGGAAATGTCTGGATGCGAGTCCCAGTGAGTAGAGATATGCGGGTTTAGACCATAGCAAATGATAAGTTTTACTTTTTTATCTAAATCCCATATGGATTTATGTGTAATACTTATTAGAATTATTTGGTGCTGTTTATTCCTTCCTATTATTTGTTTACGCTTGCTGGCGTGGTTGGTGAGGGGATGTGTGAAATTCAGATGGGTATGAATTGGTAATTTAGGAATCTTATTTCTGGTAAGTAGATTTTTGATTTCTTGTGTTTCGATCCAACTGATAAGTGAATAGCTCCAGAGTCGCTTCACGACTCTTACGCGAACACTATTCTTCACCGGGGATGTCTGTTTTCGTTTTTTGGAAAAACAAGAAAAACCAGTAAATCAATAAAAACGCGAGCCGGAACAAAACGTTTGCCCTGGAAGAAGATTTTTTTTTATAAACTAAAACATCCAGTTTAATAATAAAACTCGCTACAAACTCATGAATTAAAATAACGCAGACAAGGTTAATGTAAGTCAGAGTCAAAATGATACACTGGTGTGGATTAGAATCATGCTAATTAAAAGTAATTAAAAACATGGTGTATATAATAGTTTACATTGGGTGAAACCCCAGTTTCGACATAATAAGCTAGCCTCAGTAATATCAAAACGCCGAAGCCAAAGGTATCTGCGTCACGACTATATTGGTGGTTAACAAAAACTTAAATTAAGTAAAACATTAAATTTCTTTTAACTGGCAGAAGTCGTATTTTTCCTCAGATCCATACCCGGTGGTTTCGCGTGATCGGCTGGTGGATGCTCGCTTCTTCGCTGGTGGATGCTCGCTTCTTCGGCTGCTGGTTCAGATTGCTCTCTGCAGTGCTGCGAGTCAGTGTTCTTGCTGCGGCCTCCCATCACCATGCAGCCAGCCCATGTGGGACGATCTACGGCCGATCTCCCGCCGATCTCCTTGAGCCCTGAGCAGCCCTGCACGGATCGTAGATCGGCGTTGTCTTGCTACGGCCTATCCCATTGAGCCTCGCGCAGCAACTACGGATGGCATGGACGGATGACGGTGGGTTCGGGCAGATCTGAAATGGCTATGCCATGATGCCATGATGCATGGCAATGCATCCCCGTCGACGGCCGGCGACCGCTCCATTTCCCGGCCCCATTTCCTCGGCAGAGTGTCCACTCCTACGGCGCTGACATACCGTTAGACCTCCGCAGCAAGAGCATTAAACACTCTGCTGCGGGGTCGATATTGGTTGCCCAAAGAGAGTAGATGGCTCTCGGAGAACGTGCAAACGTCGTGAAGAGGCTCGACTCTCGACGATGCAAATCGTCAAGAGAATAACCCACTCCTATACATCAATGTAAAACATCACATCTTGTCACATCAAAAATTAATTTAAAAACCTAAAATAATATAAACCTATACCAACCGTCTTTTAATTAATTGTCAAATATAATATTCATTTAAGTAGTTATCCTTTCAATGTTGTACTAACATACTCTTAACTTTCCATGCTCTGTGTACGGGATTCGCCGCCAAAAGCTATAAAAATATGTGAGTTGGCAATCTTTTTTAACAAAGATATGTTTACTGTAATAAATACTACTTCAGTTCTTGTTTACTGTAATTTTACGATTGTTTCCAAAATGGATTTTTTTTATGGAATATGGATACTAAACTTTCTCCGTATTTATTATTTTGAAGATAGAGTTTGTAGTCTCATATGTATCTCCACAAATATAGTTTCCATTACCTAAATACTTTTGAAGAATTTAATATTTTTGTTTGGGGTATACTCACCCGAATGATTAGGTTAACTATATTTAAAAGTATTCTGGTTAAACCTGTGAATAAGGATATAATATTATTCCTTTTTATCAAAATAATCAACTCCAGTGATTTTTTGTCATGCCAGTTGTATTCTTGTAATTAAATTTACCTTTAAACTTATAAGAGTTAAATCTCGTTCTGTCAAAGTATGAGTGTTCATACAACGCAATTGTTAGTATTCAAAATCTTCTATACATTTAAATACTCTTTGCGAGAATTGATAATACACTGAAGCTTGTAATATCTTTCGAAAAAATAACCATTATTCTGGAATTTAAGATAAAATCCAAAGACGTATGCAGTATACAAAATTTCTCAAATATCATCAAAACAATTTAGAGAATTTATCAACAAGGCATTTATATTTAATACCAGAGTGTATGTTTTTACTCTATTTTCGAGTAAAGTATTCATTATCAAATAGTATAATAAAGTTCTATTGTATCACAAGAAAACTTCTATTAAATAAAAGTATTCATTATCAAACAGTATAATAAAGTTCTATTGTAACACAAGAAAACTCCAATTAAATAAAAATTATAATGCCTCAGATACTTATCTGAACTTTACATTGATGGTCGATATCCTTTACCCAATTAAACTCAGCAATGAACCTCCCGTAGAATGCAATAATAAACAGTTTCATGCTCCCTACTAGTTCACCCCAAGCCAAGGCAGGATTCCATTAGAGGAGAGAGAGAAAATATTTCATTACAAACTACCTCGTAGTACATTATACTGGAATGTAGCATACCTTTAATGCACATTCACACCTCTGTGAATGAATAAAAAATAATCATCCCCAAAATATTTCTAGTGTCTTGGACCGTGAACTAGATTGGACTTTTTCTTTTCATTTCCTCCTTTAATATTTAATTTTTTTATTTAGTTATGTTCACTTAGGAATTAGATTAGTTTCTTGTTTCTTTGATGTTTGTTACTAAATTCATTATTAAAAAAAAAAAACTTCTTTCGATTCTCTTCTTCCTCCCTTCATGGAATCATGCTTGTAGTATCTTTTCCATTGTTGAGTTATTGAGCTTAAAGTAACATAACCATAACTTAATTATAAATAATAAAAACTTGTTTTTCCAATCTTTTACTTTTATTTGGATAATGTTTTATAAATGGCGATTTAGGGTATTACATTCCCCTCTCCTTAAAACAAGTCGTCCTAGGCCTTAACTTCTATTTTTGAAATAAGTATGGATATGCCTCTTTCATGGCACTTTCCATCTCTCAAGTTGCTTCTTCAAGTTCAAAATGTGTCCATTGCACTTTTACCTGTGCAATGCTTATGTTTCTTAGTTGAATCTCCCTCATGTCCAGAATACATACAGGATCAGATTGAAAGTCCCCTTCTGGTTCCACCTAGACAACATTCCAATCAATTACATGTTTAGGGTCATGTACATATTTTTTAAGTAAAGAAACATGAAATACATTGTGAATTCTAGTAGTAGTTGGGAGTGTCCGAGATATGGATCTAGCTAAACTAGCTTACATATCTTAGCAATCAATAACATATCAACATAAATAAGAACAGAAAGAGAACAAGGAAAATAATACACCAGATATACGTGGTTCACCCAATTGGGCTACGCCCACAGAAAGGTTGTCTTCTTATATCTCCAGAAATCTCCTTCAATAATACAAGAGAGCAACTATAAATAACTAACTGGGCCGACTTCTCTAGGAGAGTCTAATAACCCATTAATAACTTAACTCTGGAGTCTAATGCCTCGACATACATGGGATGATTGACCTCAATGAATTTACATGACCCAAGTACAATAATGAATTCTCCGACCAGAGGAATAAACATCTCCGTCGGAGGTAGAATAATAAAATACAAATACAATATATAAGTGAATACATTCTGAAGTTACAAATACATCAAGACTACCTCTTAACTAGGAAGGTATTCTCTTGACACAGTTCATCAGCACAAGTCTTCGTCATTGGATCATCATCAAAGCTAGATCATCATCGTCACTACTGCTGCTATCTCGACCATCAATCTCCAATCTACTCATCATAGGAAGTTCTACAGAGCCATCCCTTTTTCATGTTGGATGTAGGCCTAGCCTCCATGTAAGTCTTCATCATTTCTGCGAGCAAGCCATCAAGTATGTACATCTCAAGACTTATTATATGCCTATGCAAAACCTGCAAGATCTCCCAGGACTGATTATATGCAACTTGCAAAACCTGAAGGAGCATCCCAAGACTAATTATATGCCACTTGCAAAACCTACAAGATCTCCCAGGACTTTATATGCTACTACAAAACCTGAAGGAGCATCCCAGGACTAATTATATGCCACTTGCAAAACCTACAAGATCTCCTAGGACTGATTATATGATACTGCAAAACTTGAAGGAGCATTCTAGGACTGATTATATTCCTATGCAAAACTTGTGTACCATACAGTTACCTCATCATCTTCAAATCATCTCATCGTCAACGGAGCACAACCCAGATGCACACAACACAACACTTACAATCACCGACATGGAAGGACTTTCCTCTAACCATCTGGGAAAGGCTCATCACTTACATCAACGACCATGGAAGGACTAACCTATGACCATGTCAGAAAGGCTACAGCAATTACATCAATGACCATGGAAGGACTTTCCTCTGACCATGTCGAAAAAGCTCGACAATTACATCAACAACCATGGAAGGACTTTCCTATGACCATGTCGGAAAAGCCTCGGCAATTACATCAACAACCATGGAAGGACTAACCTATGACTATGTCGGAAAAGCCATGCCCAACCCTTACATCTGCACCATGGGAGGAATTTCCTACCACCATGTGAGAATGGCCCAACCCTTACATCTACACCATAGGAGGACTTTCCTACCACTATGTGAGAATGGCTCTTGTGCATCTCCATCTTCCGGACTCATCACTTCCCCTTGGAAGGAACCTCGATCTAAAGTACACCAAGATTATCTCTGAAGTACTCGAACTTCACTCTGGATAGCGGTTTGGTCAATACATCGGCTATCTGCTCGTCCGTCACAACATACTGGAGATTCACTGCTCCTCTTTGCACCATATCCCTGATATAGTGATACTTGATCTCGATGTGCTTCGACTTGTCATGGAACATCGGGTTCTCAGACAACTTCACACAACTCTGGTTGTTGCAATATATACAAGTCACATCCAACTGGAGATCAAACAAATCAAATAGTAGCTTCCTTAGCCATACTGCCTCACAACTAACCGAACAAGCTGTGACATAATCTGCTTCGGCTGTACTCAGTGCCACAAAGAACTGCTTCCTGCTAAACCAAGAGATCACACCTGATCCCATATTAAAGCAACACCCCGAAGTCCTCTTCCTATCAATAGAACTACATGCCCAATCAGAATCAACATAACCCTCCAAGTTAATCTTCTGATTCACATCATACTTGAGCCCTTAATCAACAGTACCCTTCAGGTAGCTCAAAATATGCTTTATAACAATCAAGTGAACATGTCTTGGATCTGTCAGGAACTGTCTTAATGTGTTCACAGCAAAGCAAATATCTAGTCTCGTATTTGTCAGGCACATCAAGGACCCAATCATCTGACTATGCATCGTGGCATCAACCGATTCTGATGAAGCATCACTTAATAGCTTCAGGTTCGATGCCATAGGTGTGGCCATGGCCTTGCATTCCATCATCCCATACCTATTTAGGATATCTACTGCATACTTCCTTTGTCCAAAGAAGATTCCATCCACACTCTGCCACACCTCCATGCCTAGAAAATAGTGCATCATACCCAGATCTCTATTTCACATTTTCCTTGGCTAAGGAAAAATCTCATCTGATCTCAGCCACATATCTAATCACAAGAATCGTGCCAAGATTCTTTAACTCAGAGATCTACTCCCTCTGAAGTGGAGTTTTCTATATCTGAGTATTGTCCTCCCTCTGTGACTGAACATCATTCACACTCTGCATTGAGTGATCTTCTGCATATCTATCTGTTCCATCTCCTGTCAGATGGGTCTACTGATATCAACCTCAAGATCACTTGAACTCTATGGTGAGTTCCTTCTTGCATCCATCTGTATATACAAACCATCTTCAACCTTGTAGCAAAGGTTGAAATCCGCATCACCTGTGGTGATCATCAAGCTCATCAAATGACTATCGATCCTGGGTACCTGTTGAACCCGTACAAAGCTTTCTTCAATCATGTGATTCTCTATCGAATCCTGGGAGTTTGCTGGATATGCACTTCTTCTTCATTTACACCATTCAAGAGAACAGTCTTGTCATCTATGGGTGTAATCTATCTATGGAAGTGTGTCTAGCCACTAGAGCAAAAATGTCTCCATGATCCTCTCCCTCTTTCTAAGAGAATCTTTTAGCCACGAGCCTTCTATAGTACTTTTGATTTGTAAGTCTTCTTGTTGAACATCCATCACTTCTTCTTTGGAATAGGTGTTCATCATCCTTCTTTTGTAGATCATAGCACATGATATTTCCTATAAATCGAATTTAATTACATGATTAGTAACAATTCATAATTATCAAATTATGTTGACATTTCAATGATAACTTATTATGCATACGATATTTTCTACAAATCAAGTTCAATTGCATGATTAGGAACATCTCATAGTTTTTCAGAACAAATTCTTACGCATTAAAAACATAAGTAATGTAGTCATGCAATTATCTTAGCCAATGCTTCAATACAACATTTATCCATATCCCGTAACTTTCTAGATGCCTTCCATCTCTACCAGAACATTGTTAAGAGTGTGCACTACTCCAACATGTCAACAAAAAGGTTTCAATCTAGAAAAGTAGCAATGGAGTGTTGTACAGTACCATAGGCCACTTACCCATTATTTGCATACTAGTAGTATCTTGTTCATTAATGCAACTTTTCTAACATGCATAATATACATCCTAAATCTAAGAACATAAGTATGTACATGACTGAACAACACCATTTAAGTAATCATATATATAAGAAATGGCAATTCAAATACTTATCTTTGTTTGGTTGTTGGGTGGACTCCCTCTAAATATTTGCTTCCTTGCAGGAACTACTGGAGTGTGCTCCCTCTTTATCTCTATTTTCCCTTTGTGATAGCATCATGATTATCTGTCTTTTGAACTTCTATCCATCTTGGACCACTATGCATGCTTAAGTGTGCACTAGTTTCATCATTGTGTCATCCTCAAGATCTCATACATAATCATACATTCATTAGTATAATCTCATTACTATAAAAACATTATAATCCTATAATCTTAACATGTATGGTCATGATCATTTTATACACAGGTAATTTATCACAAGCGTTAGTATTCAAGGTTTCAGGGAGTACTTCTTTTACTCATGCATATTCTTATTTGACCATAGGACTCTTCTAGTTTGTCATATCATTAATCAAACTAAGAAGCATAATATGCATAAACCCATGATTACTCAAACTTATAACTTCCTGAATAATCATTATCAATCATACAAAAGTATGCTTATATAATATCCTAACACAAGGTAGGATTCTAACTTGATATAGGAAAACATACCTAGATTATCATGTTTGCTAGTTATGTCTAACATACCAAAACAATGTCTTCTTTGTTGTACCTTTCATGTTAGCGGACAACATCATCCTCATACAACACCACAGTGCATTAGTACAATCATAAGTGTCATAACCCTAATCAATGAATGTCTTCTATTATTCACACGCATTCATACTTTTACTAAGGTGATCAGACAATCATGATTGTACTAACCTCAATAATATGAAGACAAACATATCATGAACTTAATCATGAAACAGATTTCAAAACATACCTGTATCTCCTCAAGTCATACCTCTCGAGATTGCTTGTAGTCTTCTCTATAAGGGTAAAACCATAACCATCCAAGGTAGATCACTTGTAAACATCTTATATAGGTTCATGGTGCTAGGATGATAGAATATCAGTGCCTTTTAAACCTCTTTCATTTCTACCCTATGAGTCTCCCAACCTTGCTAGGCTTTCTTCTTACTTGGAAACCCTAATTTTTCAATCTCCTTCCTCCCACAACATTTTGATGGAGGATTAATATCTATGATGAATGGATTCCAAAAACATTTTCAAAGTTTCCAATGTTGCATCAGGTGTATCCAACATTGCATCAGGTCATGCCATACCTAAAAACTGAAAAACCTAAGTGAGAGCTTCTTCCTCCTCTTCTTTCATTTCCTCTGTTGAGCCATTTCAGATGTGCTATTTTTTTTTTGGTGTATCTCTGAAATTGAGGATCTGCAGGGTTTGAAAATTCAGCCTGTGGTAGCCAGACGTGTCATATTTCCAACCCCATAGGTTTGATTTTCATTCGATTCTCCATCATGGAGATATGCTCCGTTTCCCAAAATGACCTATTTAAGGGATGAAACAACATAGCAAACTTGTACGGAGTGCCACATGTCACTGTTTCAACTTCGGCCTCTGAAAATCGGACCTGTGAAACTACAGTCCATGCCCGAACTGTCACTTTTTACGGAATTCCATTTGGAGCTTCCTAGCCCGAGATATGACCTTTTTTCCTAGGTCACCTGTTTAGGGATTCATTCTGGAAGAGGCAAAAACCCTAACTTGTATGGATCATATCTCAGAAAGTACAATGAATATGAGGTTGAAATTCGGACACAAGGTGCAGGAAAAATTCATCTTCGGCCTGTCCAATTTTTCGATCCTAAAACTTCTCCAAAATTGATTTATAGCGAAATTTCCATGATGACTAGGTTTTTCTATACAAAGCCCTAGCTTTCAAATTGTCGCAAGTGAGACAAGTGTCGTAAATGCCATACATGCCTTCCTTCAGGCTATCTCTAATACCATGTTAGCTTTTCATCATTTAATTCAATATGATATAGGATCTTAACTGAGAGAATAACATGCATAGCAAAACAAACACAAGAGACAAGAGACACAAAGTATTTCATCGGGGAAACCATAAAGTAGAAAACCCTACAACTTCCTTAGAGATAGAATGAGCAATAGTACAAAACCCCAAAACAAATAGATGGTCTCCAACAACTTCCTCCTCTCCATTTGTGCGAACCCCTCCTCTCTCTCACTAATGCAAAGTGAGTGAGTGTGTGAATGATCAAATAGAGAGGAGCACCCTCTCTATTTATACTTTACCTTTCACTTGGCCTTAACCCCAAATAGGTCGGCCCCTAAGTGTAACTGACTGGGCTGAATTCTCTAGAAGAGTCTAATAACCCATCAATAACTTAACTCCGGGGTATAATTCCCCGACATACATGGGAGGATTGACCTCAATGACTTTACATTACCCAAGTACAATAATGACTTCTCCGACCGGAGGAATAAACATCTTCGTTAGAGGTAGAATAATAAAATACAAATACAATATAGAAGTGGATACATTTCGAAGTTACAAATACATCAACACCGAGAAACCATACTGACAACAAAAGAGAGATCTGATCTGCTGTGAGTTAAATATATCAAACTACCCACGAGCTGACGATAAAGAGTAACATCAACAAGAGGAGTAGTACACTCAAAAGTTAACTTTACACCGGACTGAAATGGCGTAGGCGCAGGTTTACAATCACTCATGTGGAAACGAGCTAGTAAATATGTAGCATATTTTGGCTGAGAGAGAAGAATACCATATTCCATATGCCAAATTTGAAGACCCAAGAAATAGTGCAATATACCGAGATCAGTCATTTCAAAAAGATTTTGAAGGTCACTTTTCATACTTTGAATTAAAACAAGTTGGCTACCAGTGATAATAAGATCATCCACATATAACACATTAATGAGGATATGATCACCAAAGTTCTTAACATACATATTTGGATCATATATAAAACGCTTAAAACCATTATTCAAGAAATATGTATCATTTTTTTCATACCAAGCCCTAGGTGCTTGTTTGAGACCATACATGGACTTGTGTAATTTGCATACAAAACTTGATGATTCAGCATTAATAAAGCTAGGAGGTTGTTGCATATAAATGTCTTCATTAAGATTACCATTTTAAAAAGCGCGTTTAACATCCATTTGTTGTATTTCTCATTTATAAGATGAAGCAAGAGATAAGATGGTTCTTATTGTATTCATTTTAGAAACGGGAGCAAAGGTTTCATTATAATTAATACGTTCAAGTTGATTAAAACATTTTGCAACTAATCTAGATTTATATTTTTCAATCTGTCCTTCTGCAGTAAACTTAGTTTTATAAATCCATTTACAACCAACTAAATTCTTTCACGAAGGAATAGGAACAAGACCAATTCTTGTTCTTCATAAGAGAATCATACTCAACAGACATAGCTTGTTTGCAATGAGGCTTACCCTTAGCTTGAGCATAAGAAGTAGGATCGTCTATGGCCAAAACTTTGGTCATAAGAGCAAAGTTAGATCTATTTCTATGAGTATTGGAAGGGTTATCGATCTCACTACCTGCAGATTCAAGAGTTTTTCGGGCCCAAACAAGAAGGTTTGAAGGAACAAAAGTCACTTCAGGAGCTTCGAGACTTTCAGGTTAAACACTTGAAGAAGAGGGTGAACTAAGATCAACAACAGGCACAGTACTGGAAGGAGTAACAAGAGACAATGGAATATTCAGGGTAACATGAGGTTCTACAGACTTAGGTGGTGGAGAGACTTCACTAAATTGAACATCTCTATGGATTATGACACTCTCATTAGAAGGATCAAATAACATGTAAGCCTTGTAATCCTCAGCATAACCAATGAATATACACTTGTGAGACTTGGGTTCTAAATTTTTTCATTTTTCATCAGGAATATGAGCCCAACATTCACAACCAAACACCTTAAAGTTACTAATATCTGGTTTTCTACCAATCCATTTTTCCTCAAGGGTAACATGCTTAACAACTTTTGTAGGAACTCTATTTAAAATAAAGCTAGCACAACTTATGGCTTCGGCCCAAAATTTATTGTGTAATCCTTTAGAATAAAGCATACATCTAGCCATTTCAACTAAAGTTCTGTTTTTCCTTTCAGCAACACCATTTTTTTGAGGTGTGTAAGGAATAGTCTTTTGATGTTGAATTCCATGTTTAGATAAAAATACTTCAAATTATTTCTTAACGAATTCCCCCCCATTATCAGTTTTGTAATACCCCAATTTTGGACTTGTAAACCCCTTTTTATTTTACTAAGTATTATTTCATTACATTTAAATTATGATGACTATGTGGGCCATCACATTAAAGAGATGGGAGTCACAGTTCCTACGGGTCTGGAGGATAAACACAAGTAAAATAAATATTAAGAAATTATTGAGACACATGTAAAAAACCCAAAGAAGAGTTTTGGGTAATAAAAGAATTAAAGAAATAAAAAGAAGAGATAACCACAAAAGAAACTAAAAACAAGAAAGAAAGGGGGATTACTCATATATATGTGTATAACATCCTAAACTAAAAAAAAAAGGAGAGGAGAGGGAGAAACAAAGAAAAGAAAGAACATAAATAAAATAACGAACAGAAAGAAAGGAAGGAAGGAAGAGTAAGAAAGGTTAAGTCTAGAGCACAGACTTGAACCAGAAGTGGACCAACTGCAGCTGGGTAAGGAATAGAACACGATATGTGTTCAGGTAGGAGCACTACCAATTCATTTGCAGGAGCACTGTAATACTTTGTGAGGCTGTGAGAGGTTGATTCCAGGATTCAGAGGCTTAAAAGTCCCTGGAGCACTCAGAGAAGCTCAAGAGTACTAAGCGAGTGTTGGGCTGCCTTATGCAATCATATTTAATGATTGATTGGGAACAAATGGCAAAAAAGTTTAAAAAGATACTCCAGACTTTGTGGCACTGTGTACTCAGCTCGGGGGTGACCGTGAGATCAAGGAGAGACTTGCTGGTCTATGGTTGGGTGGTTTGTGCTTGTGTCCCTTTGATCATCAGATACATCAGATGTTTGAATGATTATTATATCATTGTTTGTAAAATGATTTTTTTTACTATGTACTGGTTATATCCTTACTAGTGAATATTGAGTATGGAGCATCTGTTAGTATTAATTTATTAAATATAAATCTTGTTGTGTTAGACCAAGAATCCCGTGGAGTGATTCTTGATCTATCTGGCATTGTTTCCTACATGCATTATGAACATAGTGTATGTACATCAACTGATCCTAACATGCATACTGTATGATTTCGTAATGAAAAAAAATAGTTATATTCTACCTTATAGAGAGAGAGAAAGAGAGAGAGAGAGAGAGAGAGAGAGAGAGAACAACATGCATTTACTTATGTGTTTATTTTCTACCTTATGTAGGTATAGATATGTTTGAACCTCTATGTATTTGTATTGAAAGAAAGTAGTTAGTTTCTACTGCATGCCTATAAATATATTAACATGCAAGAACATAAACATACTGGATTGCATAAAATATATCCTATTCAAGAATCCGATCTACATACAAATTCCGATCATTGCAAAAGAACCAGGACATATATTTCTGTGTTCTTATCATTAAAACTATTAAATCAAATTGCTAGTTCAAACATGAATTTTGTGGATCTCTGCATGAATTTTGTTTTGGCTTATACAACCCTTACCGCACATGGAACACATGCACGAAACATAGCACACATATTTTTATTGTTCCCCAAAATCGAATGCTAATTCAAAATGTTATGCATGGATTTTTATTTGGATTATACCAGCATAAATCCATCTTAAACCCGTATCTATCAAGCACCGGGAGGGATCCAATTTCTTGAGGTGTATTTTTTTTAAAAAATTTAAACTCAAGAAATTTAATCTCTCTTGATTGATAGATCCGGGTTTAAGTTTTAAGTTTTTATTTCATAAACGAACACCTATTTTTTAATTACTTTTAGTAATATTTTATTTTATGAGCTTACATGGATTTTTTAAAATACTTTCCATAATTTTTTATTTTATGAGCCGACATGAATTTTTTTAATTATTTTATGAGCCGACATGAATTTTTTTAATTATGTTTTGCATGGGATTTACACAGAGGGGAATATGAATAATATTTCCCCTACCATACCGATCAACATTTCTTGTACCCCCGGAAAGGTTGAGAACATTTACATTGGTGTTGATTGCTCTCCTGAGGAGGTTCGCATTTACACCGAATTGTGTAAGGAACTCCGGGAGGCTTTTAACTGGTCATATGAGGAGATGCCAGGAATAGACCCTAGCATTGTCGAACATGAGATTAGAAAATATCCCAATGCTAAGTTGGTTCGACAACGCCTTCATGCTGTGAACCCTAGAAAGGAAGCCGCGATCAATACAGAGGTGGAGAAATTGCTTAAGGTTGGTTTTATCTACCCAGTTCCCCTTACCGAATGGGTGTCAAATCCCATTCTTGTGGATAAGAAGCAGAGAACTATCTGTGTATGCACTGATTTTTGAGACCTGGACCGTGCATGTCTGAAAGACAATTTCGCCACTCCATTCATAGATCAGATTTTGGATGCTTATGCGGGAAACGAAGTTTTTTCGTTTATGGACGGCTTTTCAGGATATAACCAGATCCAGATAAAGCCCGAGGACCAACATAAGACTGCTTTTATTTGTCCTTGGAGTACATTTGCGTACCAGAAGATGCCCTTCGGCCTTAAAAACTTCAGAGCCACTTTTCAGCATGCTATGACCTATGCCTTTCATGACCTTAAATGCATAGTGGAGGCATACTTGGATGATCTTTCTGGACATTCTCGCAAGAGAGTGGACCACCCCAAGCACCTCTGTTTAATTCTCGAAAGATGCATACGCTACAAGATTCGGTTAAATCCCAATAAGTGCATCTTTGTTGTGAAAACGAGTCGCCTTCTAGGTTTCATAGTTTCGAGAGAGGGTATCAGAGTCGATCCTCTTAAAGTTGAGGCAATACTTCGGTTGCCTCCTCTGCGCAATTTACTTCAACTTCAGAGCCTCCAAGGGAGAGCCACTTTTCTACGTCGCTTTTTAGTGAATTATGCTAGTCTTACCAAAGGTTTTGCGCGCTTGTTGAAGAAAGAAACACTGTTTATCTGGGATGAGAGAGCCCAGTAGTATTTCGATGCTCTTAAGAAAGCTTTGGTATCGGCCCCTTTGCTTAGTCCACCCGACTTCATAAGATATTTTATACTTTATGTGGCCACGTCTCAAGAGACGAATGGCATGGTCTTAGTTCAAGTAGATGATGTGCTCATGGAGCACGTGATCTATTACCTTAGTCCAAATTTAGTAGATGCTAAGCTGAGATACACTCATGTGGAAAAGTTGGCACTTGCGACTGTTCATGCAGTCCAACAGTTACGACATTACATCATGCTTAGGAAAACCACAGTCATAGCACATATCAATCCATTCCAGTTCGTGCTATCATAACGTCTTATAGGGGGAAGTACAATAAATGGATTGTGATCCTTCAAGAGTCTGATCTTGATTTTTCTTTGGCAAAGTCGGTGAAATCCTTAGTTTTTGCTAAGCTCATGTCAGACCTTCCACGACTTGATGAGGATATTGTCCATGAAGATTCCTTTGTGGATGAGCACTTATTTCTTATCTCGTCTGAGGACCCTTGGTATGGGGATATTATTGTATATCTTCAAACTTTGAATTTTCCTTCGCATTATTCATGAGACGAACGACGACATGTGAAACACCATGCTAAATAGTATACCATTGTCGGCAACACTTTGTATCATCGAGGAAAGATTTTATCCTCCATCGTTGTTTGACTCATGAAGAAGAGGAGTGTGTTCTTAATGATTGCCACACTGGGGCATGTGGTGGTCACATATCCGGACTTGCAACAGCCCAACGCATTATGCGACCTGGTTACTTTTGGCCTTCGATCTTCAAGGATTGTATGAACACCATAAAGAGATGTCGCCCTTTCTAGGTGTTTTCTCGGAATGTACACTCACATCTAGTGCCCCTTCATCCGGTCGTCACCGTCGGTCCCTTCACCAAGTGGGGGGTGGATTTCATGGATTGCAAACCAGCCTTGACTGGGGGGCATCGCCATATCATTGTGGCCATGGATTATTTCTCCAAATGGGCTGAGGCCATGCCTACCGTAAAAGTCGATGGTGCTACAACAACCCATTTCGTATTCAATCAGATTATCACTCGGTTCGGTATTCCGAGAGAGATTGTCACTAACCATGGAAGTCACTTTCAGAACAAGATGATGGCGGATTTGTCACTCAAATTTGGGTTTCGTCAAGATCACTCCTCCTCGTACTACCCACAAGCGAATGGTCAGGTTGAGGCAGTTAATAAGTCCTTAAAGACCATTCTCCAACGTACCATCCAACAAAGCAAGAGCAACTGACACATTATGTTATACCCTGCTTTGTGGGCATATCGAACCGCAGTTAAGACTACCGTTGGTTTCTCACCATTTCAGCTAGTTCATGGTGTGGAGTCTATATTACCGATTGAATGCGAATCCCTTCATTAAAACTAGCCATAAAGCTCCTCCCTAATAAGTCGGGTGTTGAGCAATGTTTGATCCACCTTGAGCAGCTTGACGAGTAGCGTCAAGATGCCATTGTGGCCATAGATGCCAACAAACGTTGTGTGAAGGTTCAGTACGATAGGTTTGTCTATCCCCGGTAATATGCTGAAGCTGAATTGGTCCTTTTGTATGACCAAGCTAAGGAACCACTGGGGGCAGGCAAGTTTAACCCCATGTGACACGATCCTTACATAGTGAGGCATGTCCTTGATAAAGGATCCTACGAATTGGAAATTAATGAAGGGAACGCCTTGAAGGAGCCTAGAAATGGGCTCTACCTCAAGCGGTATTACACTTGAACTTCTAGTTCAAGCTAATACTTTTGTATACTATTGTATAGTTGCTTCTGTACATAGTTTAGATTTCTTTTGGTCTTTCGGTCTGTTGATTCGCTTCTGTTTGGTCGACATATGTCAGTGGAATCTCCTATTTTCTTGGGATTCGTGGATTATGCTAGCCATCATACATAGTAGCTTGCTTCTGCTACTTGGGTTATTTATTCGCCTGACCACCTAGTTGTGTCTTTGGGAGGTGCTTGTCTCTGTCCTACCTCCAACAATGTGGCTGAGTACAGTGCCGTGGTTGAGCTACTTTGGGATCCTATTTCGCATGGTATCCAACGTTTAGAAGTCCACCTGGATTCACAACTAGTTGTGTCTCAATTTAATGGTCAGTTCCATGTGAGGGATCCTACTTTACTACGGAGATTCTTAAGGGTAAGACTCTTGGAATGTCATTTTGTTTCCATTACATACATTCATGTTCCGAGAACTTTTAATCATGTATCTGATGCATATGCTAACTATGTCCTAGATTGGCATTTATCACATTCATAATGAAGCACAAAAATACACATACATTCATACATTTGTACATACACATATAGTAGAACTAGAGAATCATAGTTTATATATAAATAACACGTCCAAAATGGTACTGTCACAATACAAAACTAGAGCCCATAGCTCTCAAAAATATACATATCGATAGAAAAATATGGGACTCTGAGATGTCTAAGCCCCACGTGGAGGCCTAGCTTCCTCGACAGGATGTGTCTGATAGTAATAATGTACTGCGTTGGCTATCTACTGCAGTAGTCGCACCCATGTGCTCGGTACTGCCACAACAAGGCGTTGCATGTCCTCTAGCAGTTGCGCTACCTTGATCATGGGTACCTTGTTGGTCATGCGAGATAGGTTGACCTGCATGGTCTCTAATGTGCACTCTACTACAGCTCCAACTACCTCTCCACCCCTGCCCCGTCGACGATGTCTCGGGAAACCCTCTGGTCTTTGTGGACCAGTGTCTACGAGCACAAAGTGAGATGTTAATATGTGATATCATGCCCAAAAAATATTTTTGCATTTTCATATATAATAAAAAATCCCAAAAAATTTTAATACACAAAAACATAAAAAGAGTAACATGCCAATGTCTCCATACGCGGCCCCTAGAAAAAGCGGCATGTTGCGATCACCACGGAAGTCTATCCCTCCATAGGGGTAGTCGTCAATGGCTATGACCTGTCGATCCCACCAGTGAAAGAAATCATATGTATATGGTCATGCATGTTGGCCACCACCCTGTCGCGTCAGTACCTCGGCCCATCGGGTCAAGGCTAGGTCATGGAGACTATGAGGAGGGAGTTTAACCCTTGGACTTAGCCTTGGAACTCTCTCGAATAAAAAGCGACATAGTATACTGTCATATCCAAAAAAATTTTCCTCCCCATGCTTGCACTCCGTTAACTGGGTCTTCATAGACCCCAGTAACATTGTGCACCAGTCATATACCATGGGCCGCATGCACTGTGAGGCATAGAACATCACCGTCCTTGAAGCCTAGTGTAGAGCTGCCGAACCTGTAATCCTAACGAGAGTGGACACTATAATCTTCATGCTCAGACTGACTATGGCTCCAATGGGTACCTGAATCCCCACTTCCCCTCGACGGGACAATCCTGTAATGAAATATATGTCATCTACCTCCAAAGAGAGTATTTGACCATCCAGGTTGAAATTTTGTGCATCTACGTCCCAGTAGTCTATCAAGCGATGGAGCAATTAGTTTTGGGCCCGCAAACCCCCAATGCTCCAAAATTTGAAAAGCCGACACGCTTGTAATGCTTGTTGTGCAGGAAAATCGTGACGAATGGCCTCATCCACAAGGTCATGTTGACTCCCTCCATTCTAGAACCATCCTGGAGGAAGAAACATAAAGAGTTTAGCCTTTTACATTTAAAAAACCAACTTCACGGCCGTACTCGCGGGCTACTGAGCAAACAGAGGCGGCCACCCGTGGTCAATGCATGTGATGACCGTGGGAAGCAGGCCCTACCCATGACCCGTACTTATCGCCCGCGTACAGCCGTGACCAAATAGGGCTTGGGAAATAAAAAATTGGACCACTGAAAAATGAAATAAAAGCAATCAAATGAAAGATAAGGATGAGATAGCTAACCTGCTCCAGACAGCTTGACGAACGGATGCCCGTAGCTCCGAGGATCAACGACTGAAGTTTCAAGTGAAAACTAACTAAAAACTCCAAATTGGGTAAAAAGTGAAAATGAATTGTAAATTGTAATTTTTTATTACTATTTATAGTTTTGGAAACCCACTTGTCTATAGTTTTTTCCGTTTTAAGCTGTTTCGACTAATGTGTTCTCTTGGAGTACTATTTTGAGCAGATTTTCTTCGACGATATTTGTGTTTTTTACCGTTTCACGCCTATGGTAGGTATATTTCACACCTGGCATATAGGTTAGATGTCATTTTCACATGAATTATGCATTTGACATTTTGACCGTTTTCATTTAACCCTAGGTGCGACCCCACTTCTTAACCGACAGAGATCTTTCACATTGTTATAGAAGTGTCGTTACTTGGCGGTAGGGCCTATCCGACCATGGGTGCCCTAGTTAGAGCCCCTTTTTTCCTTTTGGAACCCATGCTGTTGTCTCTCTTTAGGATTGGGAGTCCTTCGTAGTTACAACATGACTTTGCGATAAAGACTCATACTCTTCTTTGTCTTATGCTGGCCATCTCCCATAAGGACTCCCCCCATTTGTATTAAGTTGTGATTACATTGCATCATCCTGTTTGCCGCTTGAACATTGTGCTGACTCCCACTTACTCAATTGTTAGCCTAGTGCCTGAGCACTTTCCTTGTCGAGCCCTGCAGAGCTGCCATTTTCCCTTTCACAATTTGATGACCTTTTGACCCCGAGGGAACACCCCCCCGAGTGTCCACATCCTGCACATGCTTCCTTGCATTGATCATAGGTATGTTCCACTACTTGGGACTAGTCTGCTCGTTATTAGACACTCGTTCCCTCAATTGTTGTACTATAAGCAATTTTATTCTTTTTCAAGCTTTCCAAATATGAAAAAGACCAAAAAAAATCAAATATTCCAAAAAGCCAGATGGGAGAATATTTACTTCTTCTTGTTGGCAGCTGTTGTGTCGCCTTTGAACATAGCATTCATTCCACTCCATACATTATGAGTCAGGACTATAGCCAGACCTTAGGAGCTTTACTCGTTTCTCAGTTTACTGCATCGATTGGTTAAGCTTCTAGTCATTATGGAGCCCTTTGTTGATGCTTCCTGTAACATACCCATTTACTAAAAACATTTTATGTTTGAAGAAGACATTATCTTAAATTTTATTGTAAAGTTTATATTTGGACAAGTGTCCAAGGATGACTATAATTGCACAATATTATTATTTAAATAAATAAAATAGGAGACACTCACCCAAGGAGAATTGTTGAAAGAGTGTTTACTGACCCACTAGGTGGAATGGAATCTGGGGTAGAAGGAAAAGGACAAGTGGCAGCATCATGAGGCAAATAACTAGCTGTTGGTATGGGACAACTCCCTTGAATTGTGGTCATAGTGCCCTGAAGGATGGGACTGGAGCTTGAGGCTCATTTATTGAAAACTGACCACTAAAGACCTAGGAAATATTTTTAAGAGCCATTGAATTTTGGACTGAGGTTCATCACTTTTCATGAAGAGGAAACTTACCTTGTGGTTCTGTGGTATGCACACAAGAGATTCGATGAGGGGAATTCTAGGGTTTTTATCATGGTGTAAGTCTGCCTTGTTTACTGCTAAGTGTAAAGTGTTGTTGCTGAGTGCAGAGATTGAGGTTTTTGGCAAGTCTTTATTGATTGCTGGTTATAAAATCTGAGTGCCTTGCTTCTACACAGAGTCTTCTACCTAGTGGTTCAGTAGACATGCTTGAGGGTCCAAAGGAGGCAAGTAGTTTGGTTGCTTCTTCTGGAGAAGGTTGGGAGGAACAAGCCTCCTTGGGTGTTTGTCCACCCTATCTACAGTTACAGGTTCTTCTTGATATTTCATCTCTAAGTAGTTAATTTTACTTTCTGTAATTGTTGATTTAGTACTCTTTGGTCGTTAGGGGACACTTTGATTTATTGACCTTTCATAGGTATCGTGGCGTGAGGTCCAACTCTCTGCCGGTCTCGTCTCTTGGCTGGTTTATCGGTCGCTGAAGTTACACGTTGTGCTCAGAGGGGACACTGGAAGGCCCTCTCCGATTCTTTTGATTATTTTGAAGTGCTTCACGCTGACATTATCACTATTTATTCTGGCATGGGAGAAATCCCTACGACTCTATCGGGTAGAGCTGAAGACGTTTTTGCTCCTCCTACTCCTAGAGAGGCATGGGGGGGTGATCCATTGATACCAGAGACTCAACCTCTTCTGTTTGGATCTACTCCACCCTAGGATGACCCATTCGATCCTTCAAATCCACGGAATTTCCTATATGGGATGCCAAATTTTCATGTTAACACAGGTCCTATGACCACTACGAATGCTACCCCGTTCTCTCATGGAATGCGTACTTACAACACAGTTGATCCATCCACTATGTCTGGTAGTCATGCTAACAGTAGTCATGGTGTTTGAAACACTGCACCCACTAGGGGAAATACCCTCACTGGGGGCACCACATTTTCTACTCACACACATAATATGGGGACTGGCCATATCCCTTCAAACATTGCAAATTTTGGAGGAAGGCCGCCGCCTAGGATTTCCCCTCCTGGTGGGAACATTGTTCGCTATATGACTCACAATCCACAGTATAATACACATGCCTCTACACATCAACCCAGGACCATGTTCGCTAATGTTAAAAATCCTCTTAATACCGGGAGTGGAAACATACCATATACTTTTACGTCTGCTCCTGCTACTAGTAATGCTAATGTAGGGGTGGGAATATCCCTTATACTTATGGTCACAACACGACTGCTCCTGCTACTAGTAATGCTAATGTAAGGTGTGGGAATATACCTTATACTTATGGTCACAACACGACTTCTCCTGCTACTAGTAATGCTTATGTAGGGGGTGGGAACATACCTAATAATTATGGTCATTACAACACGGTTCCCGCTACAAGTAATACTTATATGCCCCATAATTATGGTGGTAACCCTTACTATAATACAGTCGATGCTGGCCCTCATTACAACCCACCTCATTACGGTGCTCATAATATAAATATACCTGCTTACCCTCACACGGGTCAGGTTGGGGGAGGTTATCATCCTTATGGCCATGGTCATGGTTATGGTCCATCTTATCCTTTAGGTCCATACAATCAACCTTTTATGGGAGCTTATAATCAAGCTTTATAGCTGCAACTTCCTTTTTTTGCTTGATTAAATCTTCTGGATCTTTCGAAGTTTAGGAATGATCCGGTATGTCATGATCCTAATTGGCCTCCAGTACCTACCAAGCTCCCTTCGGACATTCCCAAGTTTGAGGGGAGGGGTGGTGAGCATCCTGGTTATCATGTCACAACTTTTCACCTTTGGTGCTCATCAAACTCGTTAAATCACGATTATGTTCGTTTGAGACTATTTCAACGCACCCTCACGGGGGCAGCCGCGAAGTGGTATGTCGAGTTTCCTGGGGGAATGTATAGGGGTTTCAATGAGATAGCCTTGGTTTTCCTAGATCATTTCCAGCTTCCAGTTCGCTACGATACTGGCATTGAACTCTTGTCTACCTTCCGTCAGAATAAGGCCACACACATATCTGACCATGTTCAAGAGTGGCGTCGACGGAAGAGGTTAGTGAAAGCCAACATTCCTCTAGAGTTTCTGTTGGAATGGTTTCTCAAGTCTTTGCTTCCATACATTTCTAAGGATGTTTTGATGTCCGGCATTACGATTGAGGAACAGTCTATACTAAAATTCTAGTAACTAGATTTACTCTATGCTCAATCTGGTATCCTATATGACATTATTCCTAATGCACCGCGATCAGGACATGATCCCAAGCCAGTTCTTGGACCACATGCCGATGGCATTGTTGGATCCGCAAGTACGTGACCCATATATTTGGTTGCTAATCAAATACAAAATTTGTCACTTACCCAATCTACTCTCGGACAGGTTCACATCTTGTCCACTTCCACCCCATCGTCCGATGTACACGCTATGCAATCAGCGAACCCATCGGGTAACCAGCAGCCTGGTAGTAAGAAGGGGAGAAATAATCACAAGGGTGGAAATAATGGGAACAATGGTAGTAATCGTAATACTCAGAAAGAGAACGCCAACCCTCCTCGGGATGGCGGAAATGCTGGTGGGGACCGTAAACCTAGGCGTAAAGTGAAATTCCCTTGCAAGCTTTGTGGGGAAGATCATCTTACTCACTTGTGTCCTCGGATTGAAGAAGCATCAAAGTATCTTGCACAGAGCCCAGTTATGTTGAAATATCCCCTTCCACATCATTAGAATATGGCTTTGAATGCTCCCGCTACTGGTTATGGGACCAATGACATTCCCACGTCTTCTTCCCATGCCGATGGTTTGGATGCATGGATATGGTTAAATCAGAGGTTAGTGTTGCTACTCGCCAACGTGATTATGATGCACCACAACCAAAGATGGGGAATGATCCTCCTCCTCCTACTGATACCTCTTTGCATATCGAGAATCCCACTGCTATGCTGCAGATACCGAAAGGTGTTCTCAAGCGCTCTACGCATAATCCCAATGCCCGAGCTTCCCATAACTACTCTATTGTAGAAGATTTGGGTCAAACGCTGTGTGCCATGTCGGGTCTTGAGGTTTTATAGGCGCGTCCTTCTCAAAGGCATGCCCTTTTGAGCATTTTAGGAGTTCAGGATGGGGGAAGTCCTAATGTTATCAAATTTGAAACTACTGACGTTCAACCTCGCTTACCTTACCATGTGGCTTTTCAAGTCCATGTGGAGCGCCTGCAGAATATCATCAAAAGAACAGTGGTTGATGAAGGTGCTTCCACATCAGTGATGTATTTATCTTATTGGAAAGCTCTTGGCTCTCCTCCCTTATCCAAGTCTATGAGCATGCTCACTGCATTTAATGGTAGGTCGTTTAAGCCGCATGGAATTCTCCCTTCCCTTTTTGTCCACTTGGGTGGGAAATCCATGCCTATTGAAGTCGAGGTGGTTGATGCACCCATCGACTACAACCTTTTACTGGGTAGGAATTGGATTTACGCTATGAGAGCGGTCGTGTCCTCTGTATTCAGAATTATTTGCTTTCCACACGAAGGAAATATTGTGACGATCGAACAACTAGATTTTTGTAGTCCCTATTCCATAGCATCCACGGGACCTGTTGTCCCTCAAGTCAAAGATTCTCAACTGGAAACTGGGAACATGGGTTTCATATTGTACCCCTCATTGTTGGGATCTTTTGATTTCCCTACACCCATTGCTTTTATTGGAACCATTTTCGATAATGCGCCTCCTCCATTGAATAATGTACCATTCCGGACTTCATATTTTAATGATCTATGGACCTTACCGTCCACGAGTTCCACGTTTGGAGACATTGTGCATGTTGGAATGGATATGTCACTGTCTGCTACTGAGCTTGCATATCAAGATATTCAACAAGCCACTGCAGAGCCGGGTCTTTCCTCTTCATGGATAGAGGAGGAAGATCCCGTTATGCTGCCGGAATGGGCAGTCAACTCGTCTTGTTCGCACGATCGTCCTGACGGTACTTTACTTTCAGATGAAGCTATTGTTGAGGCCATGTGTGGTAGTGAAAGACCCACAAAAGACCTTGGGAAGACATGCATCATAACTCCCATTTTAATCCTAACCTTGATCTTATCGAGCAAGAAGAGTTTAGGACGACTCTTACCGAGATGGTTGGTCACCCTATGGTTCCTTGGGATTCGCATGGGATTTACACAGAGGGGAATATGAATAATATTTCCCCTACCATACCGATCAACATTTCTTGTACCCCCGGAAAGGTTGAGAACATTTACATTGGTGTTGATTGCTCTCCTGAGGAGGTTCGCATTTACACCAAATTGTGTAAGGAACTCCGGGAGGCTTTTAACTGGTCATATGAGGAGATGCCAGGAATAGACCCTAGCATTGTCGAACATGAGATTAGAAAATATCCCAATGCTAAGTTGGTTCGACAACGCCTTCATGCTGTGAACCCTAGAAAGGAAGCCGCGATCAATACAGAGGTGGAGAAATTGCTTAAGGTTGGTTTTATCTACCCAGTTCCCCTTACCGAATGGGTGTCAAATCCCATTCTTGTGGATAAGAAGCAGAGAACTATCCGTGTATGCACTGATTTTTGAGACCTGGACCGTGCATGTCTGAAAGACAATTTCCCCACTCCATTCATAGATCAGATTTTGGATGCTTATGCGGGAAACGAAGTTTTTTCGTTTATGGACGGCTTTTCAGGATATAACCAGATCCAGATAAAGCCCGAGGACCAACATAAGACTGCTTTTATTTGTCCTTGGAGTACATTTGCGTACCAGAAGATGCCCTTCGGCCTTAAAAACTTCAGAGCCACTTTTCAGCATGCTATGACCTATGCCTTTCATGACCTTAAATGCATAGTGGAGGCATACTTGGATGATCTTTCTGGACATTCTCGCAAGAGAGTGGACCACCCCAAGCACCTCTGTTTAATTCTCGAAAGATGCATACGCTACAAGATTCGGTTAAATCCCAATAAGTGCATCTTTGTTGTCTAAACGAGTCGCCTTCTAGGTTTCATAGTTTCGAGAGAGGGTATCAGAGTCGATCCTCTTAAAGTTGAGGCAATACTTCGGTTGCCTCCTCTGCGCAATTTACTTCAACTTCAGAGCCTCCAAGGGAGAGCCACTTTTCTACGTCGCTTTTTAGTGAATTATGCTAGTCTTACCAAAGGTTTCGCGCGCTTGTTGAAGAAAGAAACACTGTTTATCTGGGATGAGAGAGCCCAGTAGTATTTCGATGCTCTTAAGAAAGCTTTGGTATCGGCCCCTTTGCTTAGTCCACCCGACTTCATAAGATATTTTATACTTTATGTGGCCGCGTCTCAAGAGACGAATGGCATGGTCTTAGTTCAAGTAGATGATGTGCTCATGGAGCACGTGATCTATTACCTTAGTCCAAATTTAGTAGATGCTAAGCTGAGATACACTCATGTGGAAAAGTTGGCACTTGCGACTGTTCATGCAGTCCAACAGTTACGACATTACATCATGCTTAGGAAAACCACAGTCATAGCACATATCAATCCATTCCAGTTTGTGCTATCATAACGTCTTATAGGGGGAAGTACAATAAATGGATTGTGATCCTTCAAGAGTCTGATCTTGATTTTTCTTTGGCAAAGTCGGTGAAATCCTTAGTTTTTGCTAAGCTCATGTCAGACCTTCCACGACTTGATGAGGATATTGTCCATGAAGATTCCTTTGTGGATGAGCACTTATTTCTTATCTCGTCTGAGGACCCTTGGTATGGGGATATTATTGTATATATTCAAACTTTGAATTTTCCTTCGCATTATTCATGAGACGAACGACGACATGTGAAACACCATGCTAAATAGTATACCATTGTCGGCAACACTTTGTATCATCGAGGAAAGATTTTATCCTCCATCGTTGTTTGACTCATGAAGAAGAGGAGTGTGTTCTTAATGATTGCCACACTGGGGCATGTGGTGGTCACATATCCGGACTTGCAACAGCCCAACGCATTATGCGACCTGGTTACTTTTGGCCTTCGATCTTCAAGGATTGTATGAACACCATAAAGAGATGTCGCCCTTTCTAGGTGTTTTCTCGGAATGTACACTCACATCTAGTGCCCCTTCATCCGGTCGTCACCGTCGGTCCCTTCACCAAGTGGGGGGTGGATTTCATGGATTGCAAACCAGCCTTGACTGGGGGGCATCGCCATATCATTGTGGCCATGGATTATTTCTCCAAATGGGCTGAGGCCATGCCTACCGTAAAAGTCGATGGTGCTACAACAACCCATTTCGTATTCAATCAGATTATCACTCGGTTCGGTATTCCGAGAGAGATTGTCACTAACCATGGAAGTCACTTTCAGAACAAGATGATGGCCGATTTGTCACTCAAATTTGGGTTTCGTCAAGATCACTCCTCCTCGTACTACCCACAAGCGAATGGTCAGGTTGAGGCAGTTAATAAGTCCTTAAAGACCATTCTCCAACGTACCATCCAACAAAGCAAGAGCAACTGACACATTATGTTATACCCTGCTTTGTGGGCATATCGAACCGCAGTTAAGACTACCGTTGGTTTCTCACCATTTCAGCTAGTTCATGGTGTGGAGTCTATATTACCGATTGAATGCGAATCCCTTCATTAAAACTAGCCATAAAGCTCCTCCCTAATACGTCGGGTGTTGAGCAATGTTTGATCCACCTTGAGCAGCTTGACGAGTAGCGTCAAGATGCCATTGTGGCCATAGATGCCAACAAACGTTGTGTGAAGGTTCAGTACGATAGGTTTGTCTATCCCCGGTAATATGCTGAAGCTGAATTGGTCCTTTTGTATGACCAAGCTAAGGAACCACTGGGGGCAGGCAAGTTTAACCCCATGTGACACGATCCTTACATAGTGAGGCATGTCCTTGATAAAGGAGCCTACGAATTGGAAATTAATGAAGGGAACGCCTTGAAGGAGCCTAGAAATGGGCTCTACCTCAAGCGGTATTACACTTGAACTTCTAGTTCAAGCTAATACTTTTGTATACTATTGTATAGTTGCTTCTGTACATAGTTTAGATTTCTTTTGGTCTTTCGGTCTGTTGATTCGCTTCTGTTTGGTCGACATATGTCAGTGGAATCTCCTATTTTCTTGGGATTCGTGGATTATGCTAGCCATCATACATAGTAGCTTGCTTCTGCTACTTGGGTTATTTATTCGCCTGACCACCTAGTTGTGTCTTTGGGAGGTGCTTGTCTCTGTCCTACCTCCAACAATGTGGCTGAGTACAGTGCCGTGGTTGAGCTACTTTGGGATCCTATTTCGCATGGTATCCAACGTTTAGAAGTCCACCTGGATTCACAATTAGTTGTGTCTCAATTTAATGGTCAGTTCCATGTGAGGGATCCTACTTTACTACGGAGATTCTTAAGGGTAAGACTCTTGGAATGTCATTTTGTTTCCATTACATACATTCATGTTCCGAGAACTTTTAATCATGTATCTGATGCATATGCTAACTATGTCCTAGATTGGCATTTATCACATTCATAATGAAGCACAAAAATACACATACATTCATACATTTGTACATACACATATAGTAGAACTAGAGAATCATAGTTTATATATAAATAACACGTCCAAAATGGTACTGTCACAATACAAAACTAGAGCCCATAGCTCTCAAAAATATACATATCGATAGAAAAATATGGGACTCTGAGATGTCTAAGCCCCACGTGGAGGCCTAGCTTCCTCGACAGGATGTGTCTGATAGTAATAATGTATTGCGTTGGCTATCTACTGCAGTAGTCGCACCCATGTGCTCGATACTGCCACAACAAGGCGTTGCATGTCCTCTAGCAGTTGCGCTACCTTGATCATGGGTACCTTGTTGGTCATGCGAGATAGGTTGACCTGCATGGTCTCTAATGTGCACTCTACTACAGCTCCAACTACCTCTCCACCCCTGCCCCGTCGACGATGTCTCGGGAAACCCTCTGGTCTTTGTGGACCAGTGTCTACGAGCACAAAGTGAGATGTTAATATGTGATATCATGCCCAAAAAATATTTTTGCATTTTCATATATAATAAAAAATCCCAAAAAATTTTAATACACAAAAACATAAAAAGAGTAACATGCCAATGTCTCCATACGTGGCCCCTAGAAAAAGCGGCATGTTGCGATCACCACGGAAGTCTATCCCTCCATAGGGGTAGTCGTCAATGGCTATGACCTGTCGATCCCACCAGTGAAAGAAATCATCTGTATATGGTCATGCATGTTGGCCACCACCCTGTCGCGTCAGTACCTCGGCCCATCGGGTCAAGGCTAGGTCATGGAGACTATGAGGAGGGAGTTTAACCCTTGGACTTAGCCTTGGAACTCTCTCGAATAAAAAGCGACATAGTATACTGTCATATCCAAAAAAAATTTCCTCCCCATGCTTGCACTCCGTTAACTGGGTCTTCATAGACCCCAGTAACATTGTGCACCAGTCATATACTGTTATCTCCCAAATTGACCACCGTCTTTTTGGGTGATAGAATGGGTAAAAATTTTATTTTTGTGAGTCTTGGGTTTCAAAATTCGAAAATTTAAGCTTTCAGCAGTTAACTGAGTCTGTGGAAGTTTGCTTAATGGCCGAAAAGGATTAGTTTCCGCAGCTAAGGGGGTTAACAGACAAAGCATAAGTTGCCGAAAATGTTTCAATATGCAAAAAATAAAATCCTGCTTTTGCACGCTCTAATGTCAAGCAAGCCTGATTCATCATTGCAGTTGAAGAACAGCCAGTCTTGTGGAGAGGATCAGTTAGATTAAACCTTGCCTCTATCCATTCATTGAGTTAAACTCCAGCTAGTGTGTGACTCATAAAACAGTTGTTGTACTCTGCCTATGACTCAACTTACAGAGGAAACATATCTTCTGGTTGCACAGATCATCTCCAGGTATTAAGTGACAGTTCATCATTCCATGGTGAAAACAAATCTCCCACTGAGGACAGAGTTAGAAGGGGTCTTGTACCTTAAGTCTCGCCCACAAGTGGCCGAGTTTTTCAAATCTGCAAGTGTTTTCGAAGAACAACAAAGATCGGCAAAGAGGAATTTTCTGCTGAAATTGCGTGATGTTGCGGGGCAATTTCGACAGCCTTCCCGAGCTCCAAATCCAAATCTAAAAGCACCAATGGATAGCTTATGATCTGTAGATCAAAATCGACTATTCGAACATGCAAAACGGACATCGGACGGTGGAGAAAATCGATTTTTTCCAAAGGCAGTTTTTTCAGGAATTCTACAGGTTTCGGCAGCTTAGACGAGCCCCACAGAGCTCATTAGCTGCCGAAAGGTCTGACTTCCGGCGGCTAAGGCACGAAATCAGTAGAAGGCAGCGTTTTGGGTTTTAATTTTTGAAACAGTTATAGCTTTCGGCAGTTTAGGCGAGCCCCACAGAGCTCATTAGCTGCCGAAAGGTCTGACTTCCGGCGGCTAAGGCACGAAATCAGCAGAAGAGTTAACTGCCGAAAGCCTGTTTTTTGCCAGTTTTCTCTATTTTCGCCCAGATCGCGGATTTTCTAGTTGGAATGACAGGAGACCGGTCAAAACAAATGAGTTATGAATTATGCTATCAGTATCTAAAGGAGTTTCAAACGAGATCTCAGTTAAGTGGTCATTTTGCTTTGTTTTTGGCATCTTTTGAGGAGACAAGTTGAAGATCTCGTGCCACATCACTAAGGTCGAATCTACATGCACTAAATTGAAGTTCACCGAGCCTTGGGAGGCTACTTCACTTCATCAAACACCGAGCACTAAAGGAGGAGATCACACTCATCATTCCTTGATTCAAGCAATCACATCTATCTCTTGCATTTACACTGTTTTAGTTGACTCAAACAGATCCACGTTTTTAGGATCTGGAAATTGCTTTGTAAAGGCTATAAAGTCTGAGAACCAAGACATTTTGATGGTTCGATTTTGGATGGAATAATTGGCTACTGTATTCGGTTTTCCTATGCTAATATAGATCACAGGTTTCCTTCAGCTTCGATATCAGTTTCATTTTCTCTTTCACTGTATCAGTGTTGTCTAGCTTTGAATGTGAATGTTCTCTTTACATTGTTTAGCTCACAGCTTGATTCCAGTTCCTTAAATGTCTCTCGAGCCATACTTTGTATTGGTTTGGTTACATGTTTTCTTCATCCACCTTTGATGTTATATGCTGATCAATCGATTCTTGAGGGCACTGTTTTATCTGTTTACATGCTGAATGTCTGAATACTGTACTCTGATTTAGTCATCCCATTGATCCACCTTTTTTTCAAAAGACACAAAAAATCATTGAATTCTTAAGTTACCAGGCATACCTAGCTTATAACCCTAGGTAGTTTCCTGGAGTGATAACAAATTGGCGCCGTTGCCGGGGAGAGGAGTGAGAAGCTGATCTTCCTGGGAGAACGACACAGATCTACTCTTTGATGATAGACAAGGGGTAGACACTTACTGGTTATAATCATCTATCTGGCGACTCCATGAAGGACGAACTCAGTGGCGACTCCATTGTTCAGAATCTTTTGGTGATTCCACTGGGATGACATGAACAGAATCTTAGCCAAGAGGTATGCGTTCTGTGATTTTTCAAATATTGTTGGTTTCCCTAATCAAGTACCTGCCAGAGATGAATGGGACAACAGTCTTCCTAGATTTCGAGGAGAAGAGGGGGAAGTGCCAGCTGAACATTTGCTGGACTTTCATGACTACATGCATCGGTTGCAGGTAGTGGATGAGGATGTTCAGATCCGGCTCTTCTGTGTTTCATTAAAAGGGATTGCCCGTGACTGGTATCGGTCTTTGCCTAATGCTAGTATCAGCTCTTTGGCTGATTTTCATGCTGCCTTCCATGTGTTTTGCAATAGGATATTTCCAGCTGATCTGCTTTACCCAGAATGTTGTCATGAATTTAGTTTACGGTATGAGGATCCAAACACTCAGGAAATGTATGTTGCAGCAGGAGATATCTCTCATCATGATCAAGAAATTGCTGATCCACATTATGATAGCCATGAGGATGCCTTTAACACTGTATCAAATTCATCTATTAAAAATGACTGTCATGATGATCAGATTGTTTCTTTCAAAACCTTTAAAGATGAGGATCAGATTATTCCTTCTGAAAATTTTAAAGATGTTCAGCATATAGATATATTAGAAGAAGATAGCTTCAGATCTGCAACAGATAATAGGGATAGTTTTCAGTCTTTTGATTTGCAGACACAGGGGGATTACAAAATACGTAATGCAGAGGAGGAGGACAGCCTACCATGTCCAGATTTGCAGGGGATGTCTAATCTTCAGCCTGAACAGGTGAATCATGATCCCGGATGTGTTGATGTAGCAGCAGCAGATGTTATGAGCAGCCCACACCTTCCAGATTTGCAAACGAAGATAGATTTCGGCAGACATTCGAAGGAAGGGCAGCAGAATGGTTCAGATCAGCAATTTGTTTTGTATGTTTCTCCAGCATATTTTGAGCAGCCTTCTCCAGCAGATCTTGAGCAGTTTATACACATCATTGAGATCAAGGAGGACAGCCAGCCACATCATCTTCGTTTACAGTCAGAACAGGAGCTTGAAGAGGTATTCCATTACTTTTTTATTGATCCTATTGCTGCTTTTCTGGAATCATTGAGCAGTATAAAGATCAGGATATTCTTATCAGATAAAGGATGTTTCTGTCATTTTTCCAGAACATATCTCTGTTGGCTACTTATTCTTTTATTTTTGGGATCAAGATCAAGAATTTTGTCAGCAAATAAATTTCTTACATGGTTGTGTTGGAAGTGTGCTTTTACTTGATGGATCTACCTCTATTAGTTAGTGTAGGGGTAGATAGATGAATAAGCTCATTTTATGAGCACGTAGATCATTTTCAGTTGTTTTTGAATAAGTAGAGAAGGCTGCATGTAAGCTACAGGTGGAGACAGGTTTGCAGAGGGATCAGTGTTAAAGACTTAATGACTCCATGCCCAATGCTAAAGGCTACTGGAACTACTTGGTTCTGGGATTCTTCGGAACCTCACTGGGAGGATTCCATCCCCGAGTAGGAGCCAGATGTTATCTCCCAAATTGACCACCGTCTTTTTGGGTGATAGAATGGGTAAAAATTTTATTTTTGTGAGTCTTGGGTTTCAAAATTCGAAAATTTAAGCTTTCAGCAGTTAACTGAGTCTGTGGAAGTTTGCTTAATGGCCGAAAAGGATTAGTTTCCGCAGCTAAGGGGGTTAACAGACAAAGCATAAGTTGCCGAAAATGTTTCAATATGCAAAAAATAAAATCCTGCTTTTGCACGCTCCAATGTCAAGCAAGCCTGATTCATCATTGCAGTTGAAGAACAGTCAGTCTTGTGGAGAGGATCAGTTAGATTAAACCTTGCCTCTATCCATTCATTGAGTTAAACTCCAGCTAGTGTGTGACTCATAAAACAGTTGTTGTACTCTGCCTATGACTCAACTTACAGAGGAAACATATCTTCTGGTTGCACAGATCATCTCCAGGTATTAAGTGACAGTTCATCATTCCATGGTGAAAAAAAATCTCCCACTGAGGACAGAGTTAGAAGGGGTCTGGTACCTTAAGTCTCGCCCACAAGTGGCCGAGTTTTTCAAATCTGCAAGTGTTTTCGAAGAACAACAAAGATCGGCAAAGAGGAATTTTCTGCTGAAATCGCGTGATGTTGCGGGGCAATTTCGACGGCCTTCCCGAGCTCCAAATCCAAATCTAAAAGCACCAATGGATAGCTTATGATCTGTAGATCAAAATCGAATATTCAAACATGCAAAACGGACATCGGACGGTTGAGAAAATCGATTTTTTTCCAAAGGCAGTGTTTTCAGGAATTCTACAGGTTTCGGCAGCTTAGACGAGCCCCACAGAGCTCATTAGCTGCCGAAAGGTCTGACTTCCGGCGGCTAAGGCACGAAATCAGCAGAAGGCAGCGTTTTGGGTTTTAATTTTTGAAACAGTTACAGCTTTCGGCAGCTTAGGCGAGCCCCACAGAGCTCATTAGCTGCCGAAAGGTCTGACTTCCGGCGGCTAAGGCACGAAATCAGCAGAAGAGTTAACTGCCGAAAGCCTGTTTTTTGCCAGTTTTCTCTATTTTCGCCCAGATCGCGGATTTTCTAGTTGGAATGACAGGAGACCGGTCAAAACAAATGAGTTATGAATTATGCTATCAGTATCTAAAGGAGTTTCAAACGAGATCTCAGTTAAGTGGTCATTTTGCTTTGTTTTTGGCATCTTTTGAGGAGACAAGTTGAAGATCTCGTGCCACATCACTAAGGTCGAATCTACATGCACTAAATTGAAGTTCACCGAGCCTTGGGAGGCTACTTCACTTCATCAAACACCGAGCACTAAAGGAGGAGATCACACTCATCATTCCTTGATTCAAGCAATCACATCTATCTCTTGCATTTACACTGTTTTAGTTGAATCAAATAGATCCACGTTTTTAGGATCTGGAAATTGCTTTGTAAAGGCTATAAAGTCTGAGAACCAAGACATTTTGATGGTTCGATTTTGGATGGAATAATTGGCTACTGTATTCGGTTTTCCTATGCTAATATAGATCACAGGTTTCCTTCAGCTTCGATATCAGTTTCATTTTCTCTTTCACTGTATCAGTGTTGTCTAGCTTTGAATGTGAATGTTCTCTTTACATTGTTTAGCTCACAGCTTGATTCCAGTTCCTTAAATGTCTCTCGAGCCATACTTTGTATTGGTTTGGTTACATGTTTTCTTCATCCACCTTTGATGTTATATGCTGATCAATTGATTCTTGAGGGCACTGTTTTATCTGTTTACATGCTGAATGTCTGAATACTGTACTCTGATTTAGTCATCCCATTGATCCACCTTTTTTTCAAAAGACACAAAAAATCATTGAATTCTTAAGTTACCAGGCATACCTAGCTTATAACCCTAGGTAGTTTCCTGGAGTGATAACAAATTGGCGCCGTTGCCGGGGAGAGGAGTGAGAAGCTGATCTTCCTGGGAGAACGACACAGATCTACTCTTTGATGATAGACAAGGGGTAGACACTTACTGGTTATAATCATCTATCTGGCGACTCCATGAAGGACGAACTCAGTGGCGACTCCATTGTTCAGAATCTTTTGGTGATTCCACTGGGATGACATGAACAGAATCTTAGCCAAGAGGTATGCGTTCTGTGATTTTTCAAATATTGTTGGTTTCCCTAATCAAGTACCTGCCAGAGATGAATGGGACAACAGTCTTCCTAGATTTCGAGGAGAAGAGGGGGAAGTGCCAGCTGAACATTTGCTGGACTTTCATGACTACATGCATCGGTTGCAGGTAGTGGATGAGGATGTTCAGATCCGACTCTTCTGTGTTTCATTAAAAGGGATTGCCCGTGACTGGTATCGGTCTTTGCCTAATGCTAGTATCAGCTCTTTGGCTGATTTTCATGCTGCCTTCCATGTGTTTTGCAATAGGATATTTCCAGCTGATCTGCTCTACCTAGAATGTTGTCATGAATTTAGTTTACGGTATGAGGATCCAAACACTCAGGAAATGTATGTTGCAGCAGGAGATATCTCTCATCATGATCAAGAAATTGCTGATCCACATTATGATAGCCATGAGGATGCCTTTAACACTGTATCAAATTCATCTATTAAAAATGACTGTCATGATGATCAGATTGTTTCTTTCAAAACCTTTAAAGATGAGGATCAGATTATTCCTTCTGAAAATTTTAAAGATGTTCAGCATATAGATATATTAGAAGAAGATAGCTTCAGATCTGCAACAGATAATAGGGATAGTTTTCAGTCTTTTGATTTGCAGACACAGGGGGATTACAAAATACGTAATGCAGAGGAGGAGGACAGCCTACCATGTCCAGATTTGCAGGGGATGTCTAATCTTCAGCTTGAACAGGTGAATCATGATCCCGGATGTGTTGATGTAGCAGCAACAGATGTTATGAGCAGCCCACACCTTCCAGATTTGCAAACGAAGATAGATTTCGGCAGACATTCGAAGGAAGGGCAGCAGAATGGTTCAGATCAGCAATTTGTTTTGTATGTTTCTCCAGCAGATTTTGAGCAGCCTTCTCCAGCAGATCTTGAGCAGTTTATACACATCATTGAGATCAAGGAGGACAGTTAGCCACATCATCTTCGTTTACAGTCAGAACAGGAGCTTGAAGAGGTATTCCATTACTTTTTTATTGATCCTATTGCTGCTTTTCTGGAATCATTGAGCAGTATAAAGATCAGGATATTCTTATCAGATAAAGGATGTTTCTGTCATTTTTCCTGAACATATCTCTGTTGGCTACTTATTCTTTTATTTTTGGGATCAAGATCAAGAATTTTGTCAGCAAATAAATTTCTTACATGGTTGTGTTGGAAGTGTGCTTTTACTTGATGGATCTACCTCTATTAGTTAGTGTAGGGGTAGATAGATGAATAAGCTCATTTTATGAGCACGTAGATCATTTTCAGTTGTTTTTGAATAAGTAGAGAAGGCTGCATGTAAGCTACAGGTGGAGACAGGTTTGCAGAGGGATCAGTGTTAAAGACTTAATGACTCCATGCCCAATGCTAAAGGCTACTGGAACTACTTGGTTCTGGGATTCTTCGGAACCTCACTGGGAGGATTCCATCCCCGAGTAGGAGCCAGATGTTATCTCCCAAATTGACCACCGTCTTTTTGGGTGATAGAATGGGTAAAATTTTTATTTTTGTGAGTCTTGGGTTTCAAAATTCGAAAATTTAAGCTTTCAGCAGTTAACTGAGTCTGTGGAAGTTTGCTTAATGGCCGAAAAGGATTAGTTTCCGCAGCTAAGGGGGTTAACAGACAAAGCATAAGTTGCCGAAAATGTTTCAATATGCAAAAAATAAAATCCTGCTTTTGCACGCTCCAATGTCAAGCAAGCCTGATTCATCATTGCAGTTGAAGAACAGCCAGTCTTGTGGAGAGGATCAGTTAGATTAAACCTTGCCTCTATCCATTCATTGAGTTAAACTCCAGCTAGTGTGTGACTCATAAAACAGTTGTTGTACTCTGCCTATGACTCAACTTACAGAGGAAACATATCTTCTGGTTGCACAGATCATCTCCAGGTATTAAGTGACAGTTCATCATTCCATGGTGAAAACAAATCTCCCACTGAGGACAGAGTTAGAAGGGGTCTGGTACCTTAAGTCTCGCCCACAAGTGGCCGAGTTTTTCAAATCTGCAAGTGTTTTCGAAGAACAACAAAGATCGGCAAAGAGGAATTTTCTGCTGAAATCACGTGATGTTGCGGGGCAATTTCGACGGCCTTCCCGAGCTCCAAATCCAAATCTAAAAGCACCAATGGATAGCCTATGATCTGTAGATCAAAATCAACTATTCGAACATGCAAAACGGACATCGGACGGTTGAGAAAATCGATTTTTTCCAAAGGCAGTTTTTTCAGGAATTCTACAGGTTTCGGCAGCTTAGACGAGCCCCACAGAGCTCATTAGCTGCCGAAAGGTCTGACTTCCGGCGGCTAAGGCACGAAATCAGCAGAAGGCAGCGTTTTGGGTTTTAATTTTTGAAACAGTTACAGCTTTCGGCAGCTTAGGCGAGCCCCACAGAGCTCATTAGCTGCCGAAAGGTCTGACTTCCGGCGGCTAAGGCACGAAATCAGCAGAAGAGTTAACTGCCGAAAGCCTGTTTTTTGCCAGTTTTCTCTATTTTCGCCCAGATCGCGGATTTTCTAGTTGGAATGACAGGAGACCGGTCAAAACAAATGAGTTATGAATTATGCTATCAGTATCTAAAGGAGTTTCAAACGAGATCTCAGTTAAGTGGTCATTTTGCTTTGTTTTTGGCATCTTTTGAGGAGACAAGTTGAAGATCTCGTGCCACACCACTAAGGTCGAATCTACATGCACTAAATTGAAGTTCACCGAGCCTTGGGAGGCTACTTCACTTCATCAAACACCGAGCACTAAAGGAGGAGATCACACTCATCATTCCTTGATTCAAGCAATCACATCTATCTCTTGCATTTACACTGTTTTAGTTGACTCAAACAGATCCACGTTTTTAGGATCTGGAAATTGCTTTGTAAAGGCTATAAAGTCTGAGAACCAAGACATTTTGATGGTTCGATTTTGGATGGAATAATTGGCTACTGTATTCGGTTTTCCTATGCTAATATAGATCACAGGTTTCCTTCAGCTTCGATATCAGTTTCATTTTCTCTTTCACTGTATCAGTGTTGTCTAGCTTTGAATGTGAATGTTCTCTTTACATTGTTTAGCTCACAGCTTGATTCCAGTTCCTTAAATGTCTCTCGAGCCATACTTTGTATTGGTTTGGTTACATGTTTTCTTCATCCACCTTTGATGTTATATGCTGATCAATCGATTCTTGAGGGCACTGTTTTATCTGTTTACATGCTGAATGTCTGAATACTGTACTCTGATTTAGTCATCCCATTGATCCACCTTTTTTTCAAAAGACACAAAAAATCATTGAATTCTTAAGTTACCAGGCATACCTAGCTTATAACCCTAGGTAGTTTCCTGGAGTGATAACATATACCATGGTCCGCATGCACTGTGAGGCATAGAACATCACCGTCCTTGAAGCCTAGTGTAGAGCTGCCGAACCTGTAATCCTAACGAGAGTGGACACTATAATCTGCATGCTCAGACTGACTATGGCTCCAATGGGTACCTGAATCCCCACTTCCCCTCGACGGGACAATCCTGTAATGAAATATATGTCATCTACCTCCAAAGAGAGTATTTGACCATCCAGGTTGAAATTTTGTGCATCTACGTCCCAGTAGTCTATCAAGCGATGGAGCAATTAGTTTTGGGCCCGCAAACCCCCAATGCTCCAAAATTTGAAAATCCGACACGCTTGTAATGCTTGTTGTGCAGGAAAATCGTGACGAATGGCCTCATCCACAAGGTCATGTTGACTCCCTCCATTCTAGAACCATCCTGGAGGAAGAAACATAAAGAGTTTAGCCTTTTACATTTAAAAAACCAACTTCACGGCCGTACTCGTGGGCTACTGAGCAAACAGAGGCGGCCACCCGTGGTCAATGCATGTGATGACCGCGGGTAGCAGGCCCTACCCATGACCCGTACTTATCGCCCGCGTACAGCCGTGACCAAATAGGGCTTGGGAAATAAAAAATTGGACCACTGAAAAATGAAATAAAAGCAATCAAATGAAAGATAAGGATGAGATAGCTAACCTGCTCCAGACAGCTTGACGAACGGATGCCCGTAGCTCCGAGGATCAACGACTGAAGTTTCAAGTGAAAACTAACTAAAAACTCCAAATTGGGTAAAAAGTGAAAATGAATTGTAAATTGTAATTTTTTATTACTATTTATAGTTTTGGAAACCCACTTGTCTATAGTTTTTTCCGTTTTAAGCTGTTTCGACTAATGTGTTCTCTTGGAGTACTATTTTGAGCAGATTTTCTTCGACGATATTTGTGTTTTTTACCGTTTCACGCCTATGGTAGGTATATTTCACACCTGGCATATAGGTTAGATGTCATTTTCACATGAATTATGCATTTGACATTTTGACTGTTTTCATTTAACCCTAGGTGCGACCCCACTTCTTAACCGACAGAGATCTTTCACATTGTTATAGAAGTGTCGTTACTTGGCGGTAGGGCCTATCCGACCATGGGTGCCCTAGTTAGAGCCCCTTTTTTCCTTTTGGCACCCATGCTGTTGTCTCTCTTTAGGATTGGGAGTCCTTCGTAGTTACGCCATGACTTTGCGATAAAGACTCATACTCTTCTTTGTCTTATGCTGGCCATCTCCCATAAGGACTCCCCCCATTTGTATTAAGTTGTGATTACATTGCATCATCCTGTTTGCCGCTTGAACATTGTGCTGACTCCCACTTACTCAATTGTTAGCCTAGTGCCTGAGCACTTTCCTTGTCGAGCCCTGCAGAGCTGCCATTTTCCCTTTCACAATTTGATGACCTTTTGACCCCGAGGGAACACCCCCCCGAGTGTCCACATCCTGCACATGCTTCCTTGCATTGATCATAGGTATGTTCCACTACTTGGGACTAGTCTGCTCGTTATTAGACACTCGTTCCCTCAATTGTTGTACTATAAGCAATTTTATTCTTTTTCAAGCTTTCCAAATATGAAAAAGACCAAAAAAAATCAAATATTCCAAAAAGCCAGATGGGAGAATATTTACTTCTTCTTGTTGGCAGCTGTTGTGTCGCCTTTGAACATAGCATTCATTCCACTCCATACATTATGAGTCAGGACTATAGCCAGACCTTAGGAGCTTTACTCGTTTCTCAGTTTACTGCATCGATTGGTTAAGCTTCCAGTCATTATGGAGCCCTTTGTTGATGCTTCTTGTAACATAACCATTTACTAAAAACATTTTATGTTTGAAGAAGACATTATCTTAAATTTTATTGTAAAGTTTATATTTGGACAAGTGTCCAAGGATGACTATAATTGCACAATATTATTATTTAAATAAATAAAATAGGAGACACTCACCCAAGGAGAATTGTTGAAAGAGTGTTTACTGACCCACTAGGTGGAATGGAATCTGGGGTAGAAGGAAAAGGACAAGTGGCAGCATCATGAGGCAAATAACTAGCTGTTGGTATGGGACAACTCCCTTGAATTGTGGTCATAGTGCCCTGAAGGATGGGACTGGAGCTTGAGGCTCATTTATTGAAAACTGACCACTAAAGACCTAGGAAATATTTTTAAGAGCCATTGAATTTTGGACTGAGGTTCATCACTTTTCCTGAAGAGGAAACTTACCTTGTGGTTCTGTGGTATGCACACAAGAGATTCGATGAGGGGAATTCTAGGGTTTTTATCATGGTGTAAGTCTGCCTTGTTTACTGCTAAGTGCAAAGTGTTGTTGCTGAGTGCAGAGATTGAGGTTTTTGGCAAGTCTTTATTGATTGCTGGTTATAAAATCTGAGTGCCTTGCTTCTACACAGAGTCTTCTACCTAGTGGTTCAGTAATCATGCTTGAGGGTCCAAAGGAGGCAAGTAGTTTGGTTGCTTCTTCTGGAGAAGGTTGGGAGGAACAAGCCTCCTTGGGTGTTTGTCCACCCTATCTACAGTTACAGGTTCTTCTTGATATTTCATCTCTAAGTAGTTAATTTTACTTTCTGTAATTGTTGATTTAGTACTCTTTGGTCGTTAGGGGACACTTTGATTTATTGACCTTTCATAGGTATCGTGGCGTGAGGTCCAACTCTCTGTCGGTCTCGTCTCTTGGCTGGTTTATCGGTCGCTGAAGTTACACGTTGTGCTCAGAGGGGACACTGGAAGGCCCTCTCCGATTCTTCTGATTCTTTTGAAGTGCTTCGCGCTGACATTATCACTATTTATTCTGGCATGGGAGAAATCCCTACGACTCTATCGGGTAGAGCTGAAGACGTTTCTGCTCCTCCTACTCCTAGAGAGGCATGGGGGGGTGATCCATTGATACCAGAGACTCAACCTCTTCTGTTTGGATCTACTCCACCCTAGGATGACCCATTCGATCCTTCAAATCCACGGAATTTCCTATATGGGATGCCAAATTTTCATGTTAACACAGGTCCTATGACCACTACGAATGCTACCCCCGTTCTCTCATGGAATGCCTACTTACAACACAGTTGATCCATCCACTATGTCTGGTAGTCATGCTAACAGTAGTCATGGTGTTTGAAACACTGCACCCACTAGGGGAAATACCCTCACTGGGGGCACCACATTTTCTACTCACACACATAATATGGGGACTGGCCATATCCCTTCAAACATTGCAAATTTTGGAGGAAGGCCGCCGCCTAGGATTTCCCCTCCTGGTGGGAACATTGTTCGCTATATGACTCACAATCCACAGTATAATACACATGCCTCTACACATCAACCCAGGACCATGTTCGCTAATGTTAAAAATCCTCTTAATACCGGGAGTGGAAACATACCATATACTTTTACGTCTGCTCCTGCTACTAGTAATGCTAATGTAGGGGTGGGAATATCCCTTATACTTATGGTCACAACACGACTGCTCCTGCTACTAGTAATGCTAATGTAAGGTGTGGGAATATACCTTATACTTATGGTCACAACACGACTTCTCCTGCTACTAGTAATGCTTATGTAGGGGGTGGGAACATACCTAATAATTATGGTCATTACAACACGGTTCCCGCTACAAGTAATACTTATATGCCCCATAATTATGGTGGTAACCCTTACTATAATACAGTCGATGCTGGCCCTCATTACAACCCACCTCATTACGGTGCTCATAATATAAATATACCTTCTTACCCTCACACGGGTCAGGTTGGGGGAGGTTATCATCCTTATGGCCATGGTCATGGTTATGGTCCATCTTATCCTTTAGGTCCATACAATCAACCTTTTATGGGAGCTTATAATCAAGCTTTACAGCTGCAACTTCCTTTTTTTGCTTGATTAAATCTTCTGGATCTTTCGAAGTTTAGGAATGATCCGGTATGTCATGATCCTAATTGGCCTCCAGTACCTACCAAGCTCCCTTCGGACATTCCCAAGTTTGAGGGGAGGGTTGGTGAGCATCCTGGTTATCATGTCACAACTTTTCACCTTTGGTGCTCATCAAACTCGTTAAATCACGATTATGTTCGTTTGAGACTATTTCAACGCACCCTCATGGGGGCAGCCGCGAAGTGGTATGTCGAGTTTCCTGGGGGAATGTACAGGGGTTTCAATGAGATAGCCTTGGTTTTCCTAGATCATTTCCAGCTTCCAGTTCGCTACGATACTGGCATTGAACTCTTGTCTACCTTCCGCCAGAATAAGGCCACACACATATCTGACCATGTTCAAGAGTGGCGTCGACGGAAGAGGTTAGTGAAAGCCAACATTCCTCTAGAGTTTCTGTTGGAACGGTTTCTCAAGTATTTGCTTCCATACATTTCTAAGGATGTTTTGATGTCCGACATTACGATTGAGGAACAGTCTATACTAAAATTCTAGTAACTAGATTTACTCTATGCTCAATCTGGTATCCTATATGACATTATTCCTAATGCACCGCGATCAGGACATGATCCCAAGCCAGTTCTTGGACCACATGCCGATGGCATTGTTGGATCCGCAAGTACGTGACCCATATATTTGGTTGCTAATCAAATACAAAATTTGTCACTTACCCAATCTACTCTCGGACAGGTTCACATCTTGTCCACTTCCACCCCATCGTCCGATGTACACGCTATGCAATCAGCGAACCCATCGGGTAACCAGCAGCCTGGTAGTAAGAAGGGGAGAAATAATCACAAGGGTGGAAATAATGGGAACAATGGTAGTAATCGTAATACTCAGAAAGAGAACGCCAACCCTCCTCGGGATGGCGGAAATGCTGGTGGGGACCGTAAACCTAGGCGTAAAGTGAAATTCCCTTGCAAGCTTTGTGGGGAAGATCATCTTACTCACTTGTGTCCTCGGATTGAAGAAGCATCAAAGTATCTTGCACAGAGCCCAGTTATGTTGAAATATCCCCTTCCACATCATTAGAATATGGCTTTGAATGCTCCCGCTACTGGTTATGGGACCAATGACATTCCCACGTCTTCTTCCCATGCCGATGGTTTGGATGCATGGATATGGTTAAATCAGAGGTTAGTGTTGCTACTCGCCAACGTGATTATGATGCACCACAACCAAAGATGGGGAATGATCCTCCTCCTCCTACTGATACCTCTTTGCATATCGAGAATCCCACTGCTATGCTGCAGATACCGAAAGGTGTTCTCAAGCGCTCTACGCATAATCCCAATGCCCGAGCTTCCCATAACTACTCTATTGTAGAAGATTTGGGTCAAACGCTGTGTGCCATGTCGGTTCTTGAGGTTTTATAGGCGCGTCCTTCTCAAAGGCATGCCCTTTTGAGCATTTTAGGAGTTCAGGATGGGGGAAGTCCTAATGTTATCAAATTTGAAACTACTGACGTTCAACCTCGCTTACCTTACCATGTGGCTTTTCAAGTCCATGTGGAGCGCCTGCAGAATATCATCAAAAGAACAGTGGTTGATGAAGGTGCTTCCACATCAGTGATGTATTTATCTTATTGGAAAGCTCTTGGCTCTCCTCCCTTATCCAAGTCTATGACCATGCTCACTGCATTTAATGGTAGGTCGTTTAAGCCGCATGGAATTCTCCCTTCCCTTTTTGTCCACTTGGGTGGGAAATCCATGCCTATTGAAGTCGAGGTGGTTGATGCACCCATCGACTACAACCTTTTACTGGGTAGGAATTGGATTTACGCTATGAGAGCGGTCGTGTCCTCTGTATTCAGAATTATTTGCTTTCCACACGAAGGAAAGATTGTGACGATCGAACAACTAGATTTTTTTAGTCCCTATTCCATAACATCCACGGGACCTGTTGTCCCTCAAGTCAAAGATTCTCAACTGGAAACTGGGAACATGGGTGTCATATTGTACCCCTCATTGTTGGGATCTTTTGATTTCCCTACACCCATTGCTTTTATTGGAACCATTTTCGATAATGCGCCTCCTCCATTGAATAATGTACCATTCTGGACTTCATATTTTAATGATCTATGGACCTTACCGTCCACGAGTTCCACGTTTGGAGACATTGTGCATGTTGGAATGGATATGTCACTGTCTGCTACTGAGCTTGCATATCAAGATATTCAACAAGCCACTGCAGAGCCGGGTCTTTCCTCTTCATGGATAGAGGAGGAAGACCCCGTTATGCTGCCGGAATGGGCAGTCAACTCGTCTTGTTCGCACGATCGTCTTGACGGTACTTTACTTTCAGATGAAGCTATTGTTGAGGCCATGTGTGGTAGTGAAAGACCCACAAAAGACCTTGGGAAGACATGCATCATAACTCCCATTTTAATCCTAACCTTGATCTTATCGAGCAAGAAGAGTTTAGGACGACTCTTACCGAGATGGTTGGTCACCCTATGGTTCCTTGGGATTCGCATGGGATTTACACAGAGGGGAATATGAATAATATTTCCCCTACCATACCGATCAACATTTCTTGTACCCCCGGAAAGGTTGAGAACATTTACATTGGTGTTGATTGCTCTCCTGAGGAGGTTCGCATTTACACCGAATTGTGTAAGGAACTCCGGGAGGCTTTTAACTGGTCATATGAGGAGATGCCAGGAATAGACCCTAGCATTGTCGAACATGAGATTAGAAAATATCCCAATGCTAAGTTGGTTCGACAACGCCTTCATGCTGTGAACCCTAGAAAGGAAGCCGCGATCAATACAGAGGTGGAGAAATTGCTTAAGGTTGGTTTTATCTACCCAGTTCCCCTTACCGAATGGGTGTCAAATCCCATTCTTGTGGATAAGAAGCAGAGAACTATCCGTGTATGCACTGATTTTTGAGACCTAGACCGTGCATGTCTGAAAGACAATTTCCCCACTCCATTCATAGATCAGATTTTGGATGCTTATGTGGGAAACAAAGTTTTTTCGTTTATGGACGGCTTTTCAGGATATAACCAGATCCAGATAAAGCCCGAGGACCAACATAAGACTGCTTTTATTTGTCCTTGGAGTACATTTGCGTACCAGAAGATGCCCTTCGGCCTTAAAAACTTCAGAGCCACTTTTCAGCATGCTATGACCTATGCCTTTCATGACCTTAAATGCATAGTGGAGGCATACTTGGATGATCTTTCTGGACATTCTCGCAAGAGAGTGGACCACCCCAAGCACCTCTGTTTAATTCTCGAAAGATGCATACGCTACAAGATTCGGTTAAATCCCAATAAGTGCATCTTTGTTGTGAAAACGAGTCGCCTTCTAGGTTTCATAGTTTCGAGAGAGGGTATCAGAGTCGATCCTCTTAAAGTTGAGGCAATACTTCGGTTGCCTCCTCTGCGCAATTTACTTCAACTTCAGAGCCTCCAAGGGAGAGCCACTTTTCTACGTCGCTTTTTAGTGAATTATGCTAGTCTTACCAAAGGTTTCGCGCGCTTGTTGAAGAAAGAAACACTGTTTATCTGGGATGAGAGAGCCCAGTAGTATTTCGATGCTCTTAAGAAAGCTTTGGTATCGGCCCCTTTGCTTAGTCCACCCGACTTCATAAGATATTTTATACTTTATGTGGCCGCGTCTCAAGAGACGAATGGCATGGTCTTAGTTCAAGTAGATGATGTGCTCATGGAGCACGTGATCTATTACCTTAGTCCAAATTTAGTAGATGCTAAGCTGAGATACACTCATGTGGAAAAGTTGGCACTTGCGACTGTTCATGCAGTCCAACAGTTACGACATTACATCATGCTTAGGAAAACCACAGTCATAGCACATATCAATCCATTCCAGTTCGTGCTATCATAACGTCTTATAGGGGGAAGTACAATAAATGGATTGTGATCCTTCAAGAGTCTCATCTTGATTTTTCTTTGGCAAAGTCGGTGAAATCCTTAGTTTTTGCTAAGCTTATGTCAGACCTTCCACGACTTGATGAGGATATTATCCATGAAGATTCCTTTGTGGATGAGCACTTATTTCTTATCTCGTCTGAGGACCCTTGGTATGGGGATATTATTGTATATCTTCAAACTTTGAATTTTCCTTCGCATTATTCATGAGACGAACGACGACATGTGAAACACCATGCTAAAGAGTATACCATTGTCGGCAACACTTTGTATCATCGAGGAAAGATTTTATCCTCCATCGTTGTTTGACTCATGAAGAAGAGGAGTGTGTTCTTAATGATTTCCACACTGGGGCATGTGGTGGTCACATATCCGGACTTGCAACAGCCCAACGCATTATGCGACCTGGTTACTTTTGGCCTTCGATCTTCAAGGATTGTATGAACACCATAAAGAGATGTCGCCCTTTCTAGGTGTTTTCTCGGAATGTACACTCACATCTAGTGCCCCTTCATCCGGTCGTCACCGTCGGTCCCTTCACCAAGTGGGGGGTGGATTTCATGGATTGCAAACCAGCCTTGACTGGGGGGCATCGCCATATCATTGTGGCCATGGATTATTTCTCCAAATGGGCTGAGGCCATGCCTACCGTAAAAGTCGATGGTGCTACAACAACCCATTTCGTATTCAATCAGATTATCACTCGGTTCGGTATTCCGAGAGAGATTGTCACTAACCATGGAAGTCACTTTCAGAACAAGATGATGGCGGATTTGTCACTCAAATTTGGGTTTCGTCAAGATCACTCCTCCTCGTACTACCCACAAGCGAATGGTCAGGTTGAGGCAGTTAATAAGTCCTTAAAGACCATTCTCCAACGTACCATCCAACAAAGCAAGAGCAACTGACACATTATGTTATACCCTGCTTTGTGGGCATATCGAACCGCAGTTAAGACTACCGTTGGTTTCTCACCATTTCATCTAGTTCATGGTGTGGAGTCTATATTACCGATTGAATGCGAATCCCTTCATTAAAACTAGCCATAAAGCTCCTCCCTAATACGTCGGGTGTTGAGCAATGTTTGATCCACCTTGAGCAGCTTGACGAGTAGCGTCAAGATGCCATTGTGGCCATAGATGCCAACAAACGTTGTGTGAAGGTTCAGTACGATAGGTTTGTCTATCCCCGGTAATATGCTGAAGCTGAATTGGTCCTTTTGTATGACCAAGCTAAGGAACCACTGGGGGCAGGCAAGTTTAACCCCATGTGACACGATCCTTACATAGTGAGGCATGTCCTTGATAAAGGAGCCTACGAATTGGAAATTAATGAAGGGAACGCCTTGAAGGAGCCTAGAAATGGGCTCTACCTCAAGCGGTATTACACTTGAACTTCTAGTTCAAGCTAATACTTTTGTATACTATTGTATAGTTGCTTCTGTACATAGTTTAGATTTCTTTTGGTCTTTCGGTCTGTTGATTCGCTTCTGTTTGGTCGACATATGTCAGTGGAATCTCCTATTTTCTTGGGATTCGTGGATTATGCTAGCCATCATACATAGTAGCTTGCTTCTGCTACTTGGGTTATTTATTCGCCTGACCACCTAGTTGTGTCTTTGGGAGGTGCTTGTCTCTGTCCTACCTCCAACAATGTGGCTGAGTACAGTGCCGTGGTTGAGCTACTTTGGGATCCTATTTCGCATGGTATCCAACGTTTAGAAGTCCACCTGGATTCACAACTAGTTGTGTCTCAATTTAATGGTCAGTTCCATGTGAGGGATCCTACTTTACTACGGAGATTCTTAAGGGTAAGACTCTTGGAATGTCATTTTGTTTCCATTACATACATTCATGTTCCGAGAACTTTTAATCATGTATCTGATGCATATGCTAACTATGTCCTAGATTGGCATTTATCACATTCATAATGAAGCACAAAAATACACTCACATTCATACATTTGTACATACACATATAGTAGAACTAGAGAATCATAGTTTATATATAAATAACACGTCCAAAATGGTACTGTCACAATACAAAACTAGAGCCCATAGCTCTCAAAAATATACATATCGATAGAAAAATATGGGACTCTGAGATGTCTAAGCCCCACGTGGAGGCCTAGCTTCCTCGACAGGATGTGTCTGATAGTAATAATGTACTGCGTTGGCTATCTACTGCAGTAGTCGCACCCATGTGCTCGGTACTGCCACAACAAGGCGTTACATGTCCTCTAGCAGTTGCGCTACCTTGATCATGGGTACCTTGTTGGTCATGCGAGATAGGTTGACCTGCATGGTCTCTAATGTGCACTCTACTACAGCTCCAACTACCTCTCCACCCCTGCCCCGTCGACGATGTCTCGGGAAACCCTCTGGTCTTTGTGGACCAGTGTCGACGAGCACAAAGTGAGATGTTAATATGTGATATCATGCCCAAAAAATATTTTTGCATTTTCATATATAATAAAAAATCCCAAAAAATTTTAATACACAAAAACATAAAAAGAGTAACATGCCAATGTCTCCATACGCGGCCCCTAGAAAAAGCGGCATGTTGCGATCACCACGGAAGTCTATCCCTCCATAGGGGTAGTCGTCAATGGCTATGACCTGTCGATCCCACCAGTGAAAGAAATCATCTGTATATGGTCATGCATGTTGGCCACCACCCTGTCGCGTCAGTACCTCGGCCCATCGGGTCAAGGCTAGGTCATGGAGACTATGAGGAGGGAGTTTAACCCTTGGACTTAGCCTTGGAACTCTCTCGAATAAAAAGAGACATAGTATACTGTCATATCCAAATTTTTTTTCCTCCCCATGCTTGCACTCCGTTAACTGGGTCTTCATAGACCCCAGTAACATTGTGCACCAGTCATATACCATGGGCCGCATGCACTGTGAGGCATAGAACATCACCGTCCTTGAAGCCTAGTGTAGAGCTGCCGAACCTGTAATCCTAACGAGAGTGGACACTATAATCTTCATGCTCAGACTGACTATGGCTCCAATGGGTACCTGAATCCCCACTTCCCCTCGACGGGACAATCCTGTAATGAAATATATGTCATCTACCTCCAAAGAGAGTATTTGACCATCCAGGTTGAAATTTTGTGCATCTACGTCCCAGTAGTCTATCAAGCGATGGAGCAATTAGTTTTGGGCCCGCAAACCCCCAATGCTCCAAAATTTGAAAAGCCGACACGCTTGTAATGCTTGTTGTGCAGGAAAATCGTGACGAATGGCCTCATCCACAAGGTCATGTTGACTCCCTCCATTCTAGAACCATCCTGGAGGAAGAAACATAAAGAGTTTAGCCTTTTACATTTAAAAAACCAACTTCACGGCCGTACTCGCGGACTACTGAGCAAACAGAGGCGGCCACCCGTGGTCAATGCATGTGATGACCGCGGGTAGAAGGCCCTACCCATGACCCGTACTTATCGCCCGCGTACAGCCGTGACCAAATAGGGCTTGGGAAATAAAAAATTGGACCACTGAAAAATGAAATAAAAGCAATCAAATGAAAGATAAGGATGAGATAGCTAACCTGCTCCAGACAGCTTGACGAACGGATGCCCGTAGCTCCGAGGATCAACGACTGAAGTTTCAAGTGAAAACTAACTAAAAACTCCAAATTGGGTAAAAAGTGAAAATGAATTGTAAATTGTAATTTTTTATTACTATTTATAGTTTTGGAAACCCACTTGTCTATAGTTTTTTCCGTTTTAAGCTGTTTCGACTAATGTGTTCTCTTGGAGTACTATTTTGAGCAGATTTTCTTCGACGATATTTGTTTTTTTTACCGTTTCACGCCTATGGTAGGTATATTTCACACCTGGCATATAGGTTAGATGTCATTTTCACATGAATTATGCATTTGACATTTTGACCGTTTTCATTTAACCCTAGGTGCGACCCCACTTCTTAACCGACAGAGATCTTTCACATTGTTATAGAAGTGTCGTTACTTGGCGGTAGGGCCTATCCGACCATGGGTGCCCTAGTTAGAGCCCCTTTTTTCCTTTTGGCACCCATGCTGTTGTCTCTCTTTAGGATTGGGAGTCCTTCGTAGTTACGCCATGACTTTGCGATAAAGACTCATACTCTTCTTTGTCTTATGCTGGCCATCTCCCATAAGGACTCCCCCCATTTGTATTAAGTTGTGATTACATTGCATCATCCTGTTTGCCGCTTGAACATTGTGCTGACTCCCACTTATTCAATTGTTAGCCTAGTGCCTGAGCACTTTCCTTGTCGAGCCCTGCAGAGCTGCCATTTTCCCTTTCACAATTTGATGACCTTTTGACCCCAAGGGAACACCCCCCCGAGTGTCCACATCCTGCACATGCTTCCTTGCATTGATCATAGGTATGTTCCACTACTTGGGACTAGTCTGCTCGTTATTAGACACTCGTTCCCTCAATTGTTGTACTATAAGCAATTTTATTCTTTTTCAAGCTTTCCAAATATGAAAAAGACCAAAAAAAATCAAATATTCCAAAAAGCCAGATGGGAGAATATTTACTTCTTCTTGTTGGCAGCTGTTGTGTCGCCTTTGAACATAGCATTCATTCCACTCCATACATTATGAGTCAGGACTATAGCCAGACCTTAGGAGCTTTACTCGTTTCTCAGTTTACTGCATCGATTGGTTAAGCTTCCAGTCATTATGGAGCCCTTTGTTGATGCTTCCTGTAACATACCCATTTACTAAAAACATTTTATGTTTGAAGAAGACATTATCTTAAATTTTATTGTAAAGTTTATATTTGGACAAGTGTCCAAGGATGACTATAATTGCACAATATTATTATTTAAATAAATAAAATAGGAGACACTCACCCAAGGAGAATTGTTGAAAGAGTGTTTACTGACCCACTAGGTGGAATGGAATCTGGGGTAGAAGGAAAAGGACAAGTGGCAGCATCATGAGGCAAATAACTATCTGTTGGTATGGGACAACTCCCTTGAATTGTGGTCATAGTGCCCTGAAGGATGGGACTGGAGCTTGAGGCTCATTTATTGAAAACTGACCACTAAAGACCTAGAAAATATTTTTAAGAGCCATTGAATTTTGGACTGAGGTTCATCACTTTTCCTGAAGAGGAAACTTACCTTGTGGTTCTGTGGTATGCACACAAGAGATTCGATGAGGGGAATTCTAGGGTTTTTATCATGGTGTAAGTCTGCCTTGTTTACTGCTAAGTGCAAAGTGTTGTTGCTGAGAGCAGAGATTGAGGTTTTTGGCAAGTCTTTATTGATTGCTGGTTATAAAATCTGAGTGCCTTGCTTCTACACAGAGTCTTCTACCTAGTGGTTCAGTAAACATGCTTGAGGGTCCAAAGGAGGCAAGTAGTTTGGTTGCTTCTTCTGGAGAAGGTTGGGAGGAACAAGCCTCCTTGGGTGTTTGTCCACCCTATCTACAGTTACAGGTTCTTCTTGATATTTCATCTCTAAGTAGTTAATTTTACTTTCTGTAATTGTTGATTTAGTACTCTTTGGTCGTTAGGGGACACTTTGATTTATTGACCTTTCATAGGTATCGTGGCGTGAGGTCCAACTCTCTGCCGGTCTCGTCTCTTGGCTGGTTTATCGGTCGCTGAAGTTACACGTTGTGCTCAGAGGGGACACTGGAAGGCCCTCTCCGATTCTTCTGATTCTTTTGAAGTGCTTCGCGCTGACATTATCACTATTTATTCTGGCATGGGAGAAATCCCTACGACTCTATCGGGTAGAGCTGAAGACGTTTCTGCTCCTCCTACTCCTAGAGAGGCATGGGGGGGTGATCCATTGATACCAGAGACTCAACCTCTTCTGTTTGGATCTACTCCACCCTAGGATGACCCATTCGATCCTTCAAATCCACGGAATTTCCTATATGGGATGCCAAATTTTCATGTTAACACAGGTCCTATGACCACTACGAATGCTACCCCGTTCTCTCATGGAATGCCTACTTACAACACAGTTGATCCATCCACTATGTCTGGTAGTCATGCTAACAGTAGTCATGGTGTTTGAAACACTGCACCCACTAGGGGAAATACCCTCACTGGGGGCACCACATTTTCTACTCACACACATAATATGGGGACTGGCCATATCCCTTCAAACATTGCAAATTTTGGAGGAAGGCCGCCGCCTAGGATTTCCCCTCCTGGTGGGAACATTGTTCGCTATATGACTCACAATCCACAGTATAATACACATGCCTCTACACATCAACCCAGGACCATGTTCGCTAATGTTAAAAATCCTCTTAATACCGGGAGTGGAAACATACCATATACTTTTACGTCTGCTCCTGCTACTAGTAATGCTAATGTAGGGGTGGGAATATCCCTTATACTTATGGTCACAACACGACTGCTCCTGCTACTAGTAATGCTAATGTAAGGTGTGGGAATATACCTTATACTTATGGTCACAACACGACTTCTCCTGCTACTAGTAATGCTTATGTAGGGGGTGGGAACATACCTAATAATTATGGTCATTACAACACGGTTCCCGCTACAAGTAATACTTATATGCCCCATAATTATGGTGGTAACCCTTACTATAATACAGTCGATGCTGACCCTCATTACAACCCACCTCATTACGGTGCTCATAATATAAATATACCTGCTTACCCTCACACGGGTCAGGTTGGGGGAGGTTATCATCCTTATGGCCATGGTCATGGTTATGGTCCATCTTATCCTTTAGGTCCATACAATCAACCTTTTATGGGAGCTTATAATCAAGCTTTACAGCTGCAACTTCCTTTTTTTGCTTGATTAAATATTCTGGATCTTTCGAAGTTTAGGAATGATCCGGTATGTCATGATCCTAATTGGCCTCTAGTACCTACCAAGCTCCCTTCGGACATTCCCAAGTTTGAGGGGAGGGGTGGTGAGCATCCTGGTTATCATGTCACAACTTTTCACCTTTGGTGCTCATCAAACTCGTTAAATCACGATTATGTTCGTTTGAGACTATTTCAACGCACCCTCACGGGGGCAGCCGCGAAGTGGTATGTCGAGTTTCCTGGGGGAATGTACAGGGGTTTCAATGAGATAGCCTTGGTTTTCCTAGATCATTTCCAGCTTCCAGTTCGCTACGATACTGGCATTGAACTCTTGTCTACCTTCCGCCAGAATAAGGCCACACACATATCTGACCATGTTCAAGAGTGGCGTCGACGGAAGAGGTTAGTGAAAGCCAACATTCCTCTAGAGTTTCTGTTGGAATGGTTTCTCAAGTCTTTTCTTCCATACATTTCTAAGGATGTTTTGATGTCCGGCATTACGATTGAGGAACAGTCTATACTAAAATTCTAGTAACTAGATTTACTCTATGCTCAATCTGGTATCCTATATGACATTATTCCTAATGCACCGCGATCAGGACATGATCCCAAGCCAGTTCTTGGACCACATGCCGATGGCATTGTTGGATCCGCAAGTACGTGACCCATATATTTGGTTGCTAATCAAATACAAAATTTGTCACTTACCCAATCTACTCTCGGACAGGTTCACATCTTGTCCACTTCCACCCCATCGTCCGATGTACACGCTATGCAATCAGCGAACCCATCGGGTAACCAGCAGCCTGGTAGTAAGAAGGGGAGAAATAATCACAAGGGTGGAAATAATGGGAACAATGGTAGTAATCGTAATACTCAGAAAGAGAACGCCAACCCTCCTAGGGATGGCGGAAATGCTGGTGGGGACCGTAAACCTAGGCGTAAAGTGAAATTCCCTTGCAAGCTTTGTGGGGAAGATCATCTTACTCACTTGTGTCCTCGGATTGAAGAAGCATCAAAGTATCTTGCACAGAGCCCAGTTATGTTGAAATATCCCCTTCCACATCATTAGAATATGGCTTTGAATGCTCCCGCTACTGGTTATGGGACCAATGACATTCCCACGTCTTCTTCCCATGCCGATGGTTTGGATGCATGGATATGGTTAAATCAGAGGTTAGTGTTGCTACTCGCCAACGTGATTATGATGCACCACAACCAAAGATGGGGAATGATCCTCCTCCTCCTACTGATACCTCTTTGCATATCGAGAATCCCACTGCTATGCTGCAGATACCGAAAGGTGTTCTCAAGCGCTCTACGCATAATCCCAATGCCCGAGCTTCCCATAACTACTCTATTGTAGAAGATTTGGGTCAAACGCTGTGTGCCATGTCGGCTCTTGAGGTTTTATAGGCGCCTCCTTCTCCAAGGCATGCCCTTTTGAGCATTTTAGGAGTTCAGGATGGGGGAAGTCCTAATGTTATCAAATTTGAAACTACTGACGTTCAACCTCGCTTACCTTACCATGTGGCTTTTCAAGTCCATGTGGAGCGCCTGCAGAATATCATCAAAAGAACAGTGGTTGATGAAGGTGCTTCCACATCAGTGATGTATTTATCTTATTGGAAAGCTCTTGGCTCTCCTCCCTTATCCAAGTCTATGACCATGCTCACTGCATTTAATGGTAGGTCGTTTTAGCCGCATGGAATTCTCCCTTCCCTTTTTGTCCACTTGGGTGGGAAATCCATGCCTATTGAAGTTGAGGTGGTTGATGCACCCATCGACTACAACCTTTTACTGGGTAGGAATTGGATTTACGCTATGAGAGCGGTCATGTCCTCTGTATTCAGAATTATTTGCTTTCCACACGAAGGAAAGATTGTGACGATCGAACAACTAGATTTTTTTAGTCCCTATTCCATAGCATCCACGGGACCTGTTGTCCCTCAAGTCAAAGATTCTCAACTGGAAACTGGGAACATGGGTGTCATATTGTACCCCTCATTGTTGGGATCTTTTGATTTCCCTACACCCATTGCTTTTATTGGAACCATTTTCGATAATGCGCCTCCTCCATTGAATAATGTACCATTCCGGACTTCATATTTTAATGATCTATGGACCTTACCGTCCACGAGTTCCACGTTTGGAGACATTGTGCATGTTGGAATGGATATGTCACTGTCTGCTACTGAGCTTGCATATAAAGATATTCAACAAGCCACTGCAGAGCCGGGTCTTTCCTCTTCATGGATAGAGGAGGAAGATCCCGTTATGCTGCCGGAATGGGCAGTCAACTCGTCTTGTTCGCACGATCGTCTTGACGGTACTTTACTTTCAGATGAAGCTATTGTTGAGGCCATGTGTGGTAGTGAAAGACCCACAAAAGACCTTGGGAAGACATGCATCATAACTCCCATTTTAATCCTAACCTTGATCTTATCGAGCAAGAAGAGTTTAGGACAACTCTTACCGAGATGGTTGGTCACCCTATGGTTCCTTGGGATTCGCATGGGATTTACACAGAGGGGAATATGAATAATATTTCCCCTACCATACCGATCAACATTTCTTGTACCCCCGGAAAGGTTGAGAACATTTACATTGGTGTTGATTGCTCTCCTGAGGAGGTTCGCATTTACACCGAATTGTGTAAGGAACTCCGGGAGGCTTTTAACTGGTCATATGAGGAGATGCCAGGAATAGACCCTAGCATTGTCGAACATGAGATTAGAAAATATCCCAATCCTAAGTTGGTTCGACAACGCCTTCATGCTGTGAACCCTAGAAAGGAAGCCGCGATCAATACAGAGGTGGAGAAATTGCTTAAGGTTGGTTTTATCTACCCAGTTCCCCTTACCGAATGGGTGTCAAATCCCATTCTTGTGGATAAGAAGCAGAGAACTATCCGTGTATGCACTGATTTTTGAGACCTGGACCGTGCATGTCTGAAAGACAATTTCCCCACTCCATTCATAGATCAGATTTTGGATGCTTATGCGGGAAACGAAGTTTTTTCGTTTATGGACGGCTTTTCAGGATATAACCAGATCCAGATAAATCCCGAGGACCAACATAAGACTGCTTTTATTTGTCCTAGGAGTACATTTGCGTACCAGAAGATGCCCTTCGGCCTTAAAAACTTCAGAGCCACTTTTCAGCATGCTATGACCTATGCCTTTCATGACCTTAAATGCATAGTGGAGGCATACTTGGATGATCTTTCTGGACATTCTCGCAAGAGAGTGGACCACCCCAAGCACCTCTGTTTAATTCTCGAAAGATGCATACGCTACAAGATTCGGTTAAATCCCAATAAGTGCATCTTTGTTGTGAAAACGAGTCGCCTTCTAGGTTTCATAGTTTCGAGAGAGGGTATCAGAGTCGATCCTCTTAAAGTTGAGGCAATACTTCGGTTGCCTCCTCTGCGCAATTTACTTCAACTTCAGAGCCTCCAAGGGAGAGCCACTTTTCTACGTCGCTTTTTAGTGAATTATGCTAGTCTTACCAAAGGTTTCGCGCGCTTGTTGAAGAAAGAAACACTGTTTATCTGGGATGAGAGAGCCCAGTAGTATTTCGATGCTCTTAAGAAAGCTTTGGTATCGACCCCTTTGCTTAGTCCACCCGACTTCATAAGATATTTTATACTTTATGTGGCCGCGTCTCAAGAGACGATTGGCATGGTCTTAGTTCAAGTAGATGATGTGCTCATGGAGCACGTGATCTATTACCTTAGTCCAAATTTAGTAGATGCTAAGCTGAGATACACTCATGTGGAAAAGTTGGCACTTGCGACTGTTCATGCAGTCCAACAGTTACGACATTACATCATGCTTAGGAAAACCACAGTCATAGCACATATCAATCCATTCTAGTTCGTGCTATCATAACGTCTTATAGGGGGAAGTACAATAAATGGATTGTGATCCTTCAAGAGTCTCATCTTGATTTTTCTTTGGCAAAGTCGTTGAAATCCTTAGTTTTTGCTAAGCTCATGTCAGACCTTCCACGACTTGATGAGGATATTGTCCATGAAGATTCCTTTGTGGATGAGCACTTATTTCTTATCTCGTCTGAGGACCCTTGGTATGGGGATATTATTGTATATCTTCAAACTTTGAATTTTCCTTCGCATTATTCATGAGACGAACGACGACATGTGAAACACCATGCTAAAGAGTATACCATTTTCGGCAACACTTTGTATCATCGAGGAAAGATTTTATCCTCCATCGTTGTTTGACTCATGAAGAAGAGGAGTGTGTTCTTAATGATTTCCACACTGGGGCATGTGGTGGTCACATATCCGGACTTGCAACAGCCCAACGCATTATGCGACCTGGTTACTTTTGGCCTTCGATCTTCAAGGATTGTATGAACACCATAAAGAGATGTCACCCTTTCTAGGTGTTTTCTCGGAATGTACACTCACATCTAGTGCCCCTTCATCCGGTCGTCACCGTCGGTCCCTTCACCAAGTGGGGGGTGGATTTCATGGATTGCAAACCAGCCTTGACTGGGGGGCATCGCCATATCATTGTGGCCATGGATTATTTCTCCAAATGGGCTGAGGCCATGCCTACCGTAAAAGTCGATGGTGCTACAACAACCCATTTCGTATTCAATCAGATTATCACTCGGTTCGGTATTCCGAGAGAGATTGTCACTAACCATGGAAGTCACTTTCAGAACAAGATGATGGCGGATTTGTCACTCAAATTTGGGTTTCTTCAAGATCACTCCTCCTCGTACTACCCACAAGCGAATGGTCAGGTTGAGGCAGTTAATAAGTCCTTAAAGACCATTCTCCAACGTACCATCCAACAAAGCAAGAGCAACTGACACATTATGTTATACCCTGCTTTGTGGGCATATCGAACCGCAGTTAAGACTACCGTTGGTTTCTCACCATTTCAGCTAGTTCATGGTGTGGAGTCTATATTACCGATTGAATGCAAATCCCTTGATTAAAACTAGCCATAAAGCTCCTCCCTAATACGTCGGGTGTTGAGCAATGTTTGATCCACCTTGAGCAGCTTGACGAGTAGCGTCAAGATGCCATTGTGGCCATAGATGCCAACAAACGTTGTGTGAAGGTTCAGTACGATAGGTTTGTCTATCCCCGGTAATATGCTGAAGCTGAATTGGTCCTTTTGTATGACCAAGCTAAGGAACCACTGGGGGCAGGCAAGTTTAACCCCATGTGACACGATCCTTACATAGTGAGGCATGTCCTTGATAAAGGAGCCTACGAATTGGAAATTAATGAAGGGAACGCATTGAAGGAGCCTAGAAATGGGCTCTACCTCAAGCGGTATTACACTTGAACTTCTAGTTCAAGCTAATACTTTTGTATACTATTGTATAGTTGCTTCTGTACATAGTTTAGATTTCTTTTGGTCTTTCGGTCTGTTGATTCGCTTCTGTTTGGTCGACATATGTCAGTGGAATCTCCTATTTTCTTGGGATTCGTGGATTATGCTAGCCATCATACATAGTAGCTTGCTTCTGCTACTTGGGTTATTTATTCGCCTGACCACCTAGTTGTGTCTTTGGGAGGTGCTTGTCTCTGTCCTACCTCCAACAATGTGGCTGAGTACAGTGCCGTGTTTGAGCTACTTTGGGATCCTATTTCGCATGGTATCCAACGTTTAGAAGTCCACCTGGATTCACAACTAGTTGTGTCTCAATTTAATGGTCAGTTCCATGTGAGGGATCCTACTTTACTACGGATATTCTTAAGGGTAAGACTCTTGGAATGTCATTTTGTTTCCATTACATACATTCATGTTCCGAGAACTTTTAATCATGTATCTGATGCATATGCTAACTATGTCCTAGATTGGCATTTATCACATTCATAATGAAGCACAAAAATACACATACATTCATACATTTGTACATACACATATAGTAGAACTAGAGAATCATAGTTTATATATAAATAACACGTCCAAAATGGTACTGTCACAATACAAAACTAGAGCCCATAGCTCTCAAAAATATACATATCGATAGAAAAATATGGGACTCTGAGATGTCTAAGCCCCACGTGGAGGCCTAGCTTCCTCGACAGGATGTGTCTGATAGTAATAATGTACTGCGTTGGCTATCTACTGCAGTAGTCGCACCCATGTGCTCGGTACTGCCACAAAAAGGTGTTGCATGTCCTCTAGCAGTTGCGCTACCTTGATCATGGGTACCTTGTTGGTCATGCGAGATAGGTTGACCTGCATGGTCTCTAATGTGCACTCTACTACAGCTCCAACTACCTCTCCACCCCTGCCCCGTCGACGATGTCTCGGGAAACCCTCTGGTCTTTGTGGACCAGTGTCTACGAGCACAAAGTGAGATGTTAATATGTGATATCATGCCCAAAAAATATTTTTGCATTTTCATATATAATAAAAAATCCCAAAAAATTTTAATACACAAAAACATAAAAAGAGTAACATGCCAATGTCTCCATACGCGGCCCCTAGAAAAAGCGGCATGTTGCGATCACCACGGAAGTCTATCCCTCCATAGGGGTAGTCGTCAATGGCTATGACCTGTCGATCCCACCAGTGAAAGAAATATTCTGTATATGGTCATGCATGTTGGCCACCACCCTGTCGCGTCAGTACCTCGGCCCATCGGGTCAAGGCTAGGTCATGGAGACTATGAGGAGGGAGTTTAACCCTTGGACTTAGCCTTGGAACTCTCTCGAATAAAAAGCGACATAGTATACTGTCATATCCAAATTTTTTTTCCTCCCCATGCTTGCACTCCGTTAACTGGGTCTTCATAGACCCCAGTAACATTGTGCACCAGTCATATACCATGGGCCGCATGCACTGTGAGGCATAGAACATCACCGTCCTTGAAGCCTAGTGTAGAGCTGCCGAACCTGTAATCCTAACGAGAGTGGACACTATAATCTTCATGCTCAGACTGACTATGGCTCCAATGGGTACCTGAATCCCCACTTCCCCTCGACGGGACAATCCTGTAATGAAATATATGTCATCTACCTCCAAAGAGAGTATTTGACCATCCAGGTTGAAATTTTGTGCATCTACGTCCCAGTAGTCTATCAAGCGATGGAGCAATTAGTTTTGGGCCCGCAAACCCCCAATGCTCCAAAATTTGAAAAGCCGACACGCTTGTAATGCTTGTTGTGCAGGAAAATCGTGACGAATGGCCTCATCCACAAGGTCATGTTGACTCCCTCCATTCTAGAACCATCCTGGAGGAAGAAACATAAAGAGTTTAGCCTTTTACATTTAAAAAACCAACTTCACGGCCGTACTCGCGAGCTACTGAGCAAACAGAGGCGGCCACCCGTGGTCAATGCATGTGATGACCGCGGGTAGCAGGCCCTACCCATGACCCGTACTTATCGCCCGCGTACAGCCGTGACCAAATAGGGCTTGGGAAATAAAAAATTGGACCACTGAAAAATGAAATAAAAGCAATCAAATGAAAGATAAGGATGAGATAGCTAACCTGCTCCAGACAGCTTGACGAACGGATGCCCGTAGCTCCGAGGATCAACGACTGAAGTTTCAAGTGAAAACTAACTAAAAACTCCAAATTGGGTAAAAAGTGAAAATGAATTGTAAATTGTAATTTTTTATTACTATTTATAGTTTTGGAAACCCACTTGTCTATAGTTTTTTCCGTTTTAAGCTGTTTCGACTAATGTGTTCTCTTGGAGTACTATTTTGAGCAGATTTTCTTCGACGATATTTGTGTTTTTTACCGTTTCACGCCTATGGTAGGTATATTTCACACCTGGCATATAGGTTAGATGTCATTTTCACATGAATTATGCATTTGACATTTTGACCGTTTTCATTTAACCCTAGGTGCGACCCCACTTCTTAACCGACAGAGATCTTTCACATTGTTATAGAAGTGTCGTTACTTGGCGGTAGGGCCTATCCGACCATGGGTGCCCTAGTTAGAGCCCCTTTTTTCCTTTTGGCACCCATGCTGTTGTCTCTCTTTAGGATTGGGAGTCCTTCGTAGTTACGCCATGACTTTGCAATAAAGACTCATACTCTTCTTTGTCTTATGCTGGCCATCTCCCATAAGGACTCCCCCCATTTGTATTAAGTTGTGATTACATTGCATCATCCTGTTTGCCGCTTGAACATTGTGCTGACTCCCACTTACTCAATTGTTAGCCTAGTGCCTGAGCACTTTCCTTGTCGAGCCCTGCAGAGCTGCCATTTTCCCTTTCACAATTTGATGACCTTTTGACCCCGAGGGAACACCCCCCCGAGTGTCCACATCCTGCACATGCTTCCTTGCATTGATCATAGGTATGTTCCACTACTTGGGACTAGTCTGCTCGTTATTAGACACTCGTTCCCTCAATTGTTGTACTATAAGCAATTTTATTCTTTTTCAAGCTTTCCAAATATGAAAAAGACCAAAAAAAATCAAATATTCCAAAAAGCCAGATGGGAGAATATTTACTTCTTCTTGTTGGCAGCTGTTGTGTCGCCTTTGAACATAGCATTCATTCCACTCCATACATTATGAGTCAGGACTATAGCCAGACCTTAGGAGCTTTACTCGTTTCTCAGTTTACTGCATCGATTGGTTAAGCTTCCAGTCATTATGGAGCCCTTTGTTGATGCTTCCTGTAACATACCCATTTACTAAAAACATTTTATGTTTGAAGAAGACATTATCTTAAATTTTATTGTAAAGTTTATATTTGGACAAGTGTCCAAGGATGACTATAATTGCACAATATTATTATTTAAATAAATAAAATAGGAGACACTCACCCAAGGAGAATTGTTGAAAGAGTGTTTACTGACCCACTAGGTGGAATGGAATCTGGGGTAGAAGGAAAAGGACAAGTGGCAGCATCATGAGGCAAATAACTAGCTGTTGGTATGGGACAACTCCCTTGAATTGTGGTCATAGTGCCCTGAAGGATGGGACTGGAGCTTGAGGCTCATTTATTGAAAACTGACCACTAAAGACCTAGGAAATATTTTTAAGAGCCATTGAATTTTGGACTGAGGTTCATCACTTTTCCTGAAGAGGAAACTTTCCTTGTGGTTCTGTGGTATGCACACAAGAGATTCGATGAGGGGAATTCTAGGGTTTTTATCATGGTGTAAGTCTGCCTTGTTTACTGCTAAGTGCAAAGTTTTGTTGCTGAGAGCAGAGATTGAGGTTTTTGGCAAGTCTTTATTGATTGCTGGTTATAAAATCTGAGTGCCTTGCTTCTACACAGAGTCTTCTACCTAGTGGTTCAGTAAACATGCTTGAGGGTCCAAAGGAGGCAAGTAGTTTGGTTGCTTCTTCTGGAGAAGGTTGGGAGGAACAAGCCTCCTTGGGTGTTTGTCCACCCTATCTACAGTTACAGGTTCTTCTTGATATTTCATCTCTAAGTAGTTAATTTTACTTTCTGTAATTGTTGATTTAGTACTCTTTAGATAACTAATGATCATACATAAGTATAAGTGTGATTTTCTGATCTGTTTAGGATTTTGTAGACTACTGAATATCTTTATGAATTGATAGAATAAATTCCCTCACTATATTTTTCCCCATATTGTTTTCTGTATCGTACTGTAGTACAGAGAAGGAAGATTAAAATAGATAAATGATAGACAGTGAATAGATTGAATGAATAACCTAGCTCTATTATGTTTCCCTTAATATTTCTTATCTGTTATAATTATTGTAATTTCTTAGCTACTGGGTAATTTTCATAACTTAGGTTTTCTGTCATAGTTAAACATAGAAATAATGTTTTCATATAGACTTTATAACATCTCTACTTTCATAATGAAAGAATTAATAGAAAAGTCAAACAGTTCTAGTTTTCTGCATAAAACTAAAAGTTTAGTTACAGGATAACTGTATCTCTAACAACAAATGCTAAATACAATGTATTTCATCATCTTTTTCTTTAATGCATTTCTTTTCTTTCATCGATATGTTTGAAATCTAATTAACTGTAAAACAATTATAACAATATCCTTTTATACAGACATTTTATGTCTTCACCCTTGCAGCATCAGAAGTTAAGTAGAGTTACTTTTTATTACACAACTAGTTCTCTTAATGAGTAAATAGAACTACTAATACTCATATTATCAGACCCTTTTTAAAAATAGAATAAGTCTGTATTGGACAAATGTCCCATTATTGACAGAACCCTAGCTTCTATACTTCAACACTTAGTATTCATTTCAACATTTACCAAATCAAATAAATTATCCAAGACAGAGTTCATAGAAGACTTTTGCAAACATAACAGACATGGGTTCGAATCCCTTAAAAGAGAACCAAATAACTATAAGCATCGTGACAAATTCATAGCCAATTTGACGGCCAAACATTTAACATCTTAAACACCAACTTTTCATGTTAAGGTCACAAGTAAGATTCAATACCCTCACTCAACAGAAAGATAGGTTTAGTCACGATTTCATTACAAAGTCAAAAACTCGAATGAAGGAACAAGTTCACGGTCGAAAGCACAAAACGAGGCATTAAATTTTGGCTCTCATCCTTTTTAACAGAACACCATTTTTTCTTCTTAAAACGAAAACATTCAAGTTAAATTAACACAGGTTTCAGAGCACTGCTCCCAGTTCCAACGCATATGAACGATATTAAGATAACGGGACCATAATATTTCATTAGCCAGAATAGCCGAGGGTTAAACCCTCTTGGAAAAGTTACATTCTTACAAGTATTCAAGTAGAAAAAAAATGTTGATAGAAACACCATTCGATAGGGTTCGAAACCAAAAATATTTAAACAAAAACAACAATAGATATTACAATTGCAAAATCAAAATCCCATTGATATTATTCATCTACACAAACAAAACCAAGTTTGAATATACAGACCGAGAAACCAAGCCATTCGGCTTTACAACACTGTAAGCTTTCAACATCATCATCACCTGTCGAACCAATGGTTCGAGGTTGCAAACAGTTCCATGCATCGAAATGAAGTAAACATTAGGGTTCCAGGTTTCAAAACGAAGCATCAAGCCTTGGGTCTCAGCCATTAACCAAATACAACAAACATGGGCATCAAATAACACAGAGTATTGATTTCAAGCACAATTTATTTTACATAATATAAAAACCATAGGCCGAACCCTTCTCATTATCCAGTGGTCGAGGGTTAAGACCCTGGCAAACAAGTAATACATTTCGACATATAATAAATCTGTAGAATACATCATAAGGGTAGGTCGAGGATTCCATCCTCCCTACACATCCTTCACAGCATGTAAGCTTTACAACAGCGACCACACCTTTTGAAAATTGAAAGCTCCGGCCAAACCAAACACAACTAATAGTTGTCAGGAGAAACCACTGAGACTTACCGTTTCAAACAGTAGTTTCCCACTTAGCTTGAGCATAGAACCCTATAGGTGAACGTACCTGCCAATAACACAAAGTATGGTTAAACTCAAGTTCCAAGCTTAAAAAAAATACAGACAATTGCATCAACACGAAATTTTTCAGAAGAGACATTACCTTTACATTAAACCAAAGGTCGAAAATGTAGATTCTGCAACCGTCTGTGAATCCAGAGACACTCACATCTCACTTGGTGAATGCAGCTATTACATCCACAGTAATGGCTCGGCTCTTAAACCCTGAAAACTATCAATCCTCCATTATAGGTCATGGTATAGAACCCGAGGAAGGAGTCCTCAAGAACCAGCTTCAAAACCCTACAGAAATGCAAGCCTATCGGCCACACTACACCCACTACTTGCAAAATGAATGCCTAGTTCACCACTTCGTCAAGGTAAGCCAAAGTGCGGTTAGGGTTACACTCCTACCGAGAAATACCATGTGATTACAGCCACGTTATATGCCAACAAGAAATCCACTAGTACCACCTTTATTGCACTTTAAATGATCCTGTCTACCACTAGTACGATGACTTACCAACAAACCTTGCAACAACATCATCTTCGTGTTAATCATTGACTATGCAATATAGTTCGGGTTGTAATTTATCAACCCCATCCTATCATTTCCCAAACTTTATACCAATCCACGATGATCAAGTCCAGGGTTTCGAATAGTGCCGAGGGAACCTACAAACATAAAAATTATGGTTACGTTTGTATCATTAATACCTCCAACTTATAATATAGTCGTGAAACTTGCATTTATACTATAATTAGATTATTATATCAAACCCTCACGTAATGTATAAAGACCCTATCAATAATATGGTTTAGTATGATGATAAACTTGTCCAAACTCTAAAATATTAAATGGTACAAACCATGGAGATAGCCAAACATAGTAACTATTTTTATAATGGTAGTGGCTATTCTCCATACCCTTGCACTTAGGACATTACGTAGATTAGTGCATAAAAACCATGCAATACAAGTAATAACCATGGTTATAATGTGTTAAGTATGGATATTACCTATAGTATCAACCTTAAGAGAGGAGTGAAAATTAATAGTATTAATGTAAGATATTAATACTAGCTAGCCATAGTATGATTCTTAGAACACTTAAAATGTTCATTTCACATCAAAACGAGGATCAATTATAAAATGTATAAGATCAAAAGTTATACAAGGTTCTACATTAAGGATTATTCGAACTTAGGATATGATCCTATAAATATTCAAAATACTGAATATAAATGCTTAGACAAATAACCAAAGCAGATCTTACCCTGATTTATGTTGCAAGCTATTCTATTTTCTCTTTTAAAAACTTGAAACCTATTTGATGATAATGTAGATCTCTGTACCTTCACTTTCAAAATTATTATTACTCTCTTACCTGTAATCTGCAAAAAGGAAGGTTCAAATGCTTTAGCATAAATGCTAAGTAATCCTTGGGGTACCCATAGGACCCCTTCATCATCAACAAACAAAAGAACACAGTTAGCACATATAAACAATAACTATAGAAAAGGGAACCTTTAAAGCATTGACATCGTCGCAAAACAATACAATTGTATAATCATTACAAACATTTATTTCAACATGTTGACATAGAAGCATTTAATATGATTCTGCACAGCAAAGTACAACATTTAATGTTACATTGAAAAATTTACATTTTGTGAAATTTCGGGATGTTACAAGTGGTATCAGAGCGCAAGTTCAAACTCTAGCCCTGGAATAGGTTCATGCGCACAAAACAGAAAATGAGAACAAAAAAATTAGTTACTGACTTTTATTTAATTTTGTTTCTGTACAGAACAGCTTGATATTTAATTTGCAAGTATGGAAATACCGGAAGAATCAGCAGAGGACAGATCTCCTCATCATAATGAACATAATAACAACACACATAATAATGGTAATAAAGGAATTTATGTAGAGTTAAATAATCAATCTTCTGAACTACTACATACTGTAAAAGATTTAAAATTTGAAATAAGAACTGTTAAAGAAGAGAATGAACGAATTTTGAAGGCGCAAGAAGAGTTAAATCAGATTTTAATGGAAAAATACCAAAATGAGGAAAGAGGAAGGAAATTAGAAGTAAATCCCGATTCTGGTACAATGTCCCACAAACATAAGGACAAGAAAGCAAAGAATGGTAAGAGTAATAGTTACTCTTCATCTAAATATGATCGAAGTAACTGTAGATTTGATCAGGACAGCAGTGACAGTGATTGTTGTTCTAAGAAGAGGAAGCATAAGCATCATGAACAAATTACTGGAGAATTTAAGAAGATAAAGCCACCAACTTTTAATGGAGAAAATTAAAAGGGAGAGATAGCTGAAGCATGGCTGTCCGGAATGAAGAAGTACTTTCATATTTATAAATACTCATCTCAATTAAAATCTAAGATGGCCATATACAATCTGATCGAAAGGGAAGATATTTGGTGGTAAGATGTCAAAAGAGTTAAAAATATTAAGGACAAGGACATAAAATGGAGAACATTTAAGAACATGTTTAAGAAAAAAAAATTATCCGAACAATACTAAGAAGATAAGTCAAAAGAAGTTTATGATTTAAAGATGGGTTCAATGACCATGAAGGAGTTATGCAACAAGTTTCTCAGCTTGTTAAGGTATGTACCTTATCTAGCAAGAGAAAAACCTAATATACAAAGGTTTCTAAGCCATTTACCCTTCCACATAAAGGACAGAATTGAGTACGATAACCCTTCAACTCTTGAAGAAGCCATGAGGAAGGCTGATTTTTGTTTTGAACGAAACAAGAGAAGAGAAGGTGTATCGAGTTGGAGAAGTAATAAGTCTAATAATTTTGAGCATAAAAATAAAAGTTTTAATCAGAATTCTGGAATTTTTAAGAAAAATTTTAATAACTGAAATTTTCCAAGTAATAATAATTATAGGGGTAATGTACCACATAATTTTACTGCTACAAGGAATGTGCCTAATAATAATAATAGTAATAATAATAACAACACCAGAAATGCTAAACAGAGGGCACCTTTGAAGTTTTATGACTGTGGTGGACCCCATACTAGAGCTCAATTCCCACGCAACAGAAAGACAGTCAAAAACATTCACACCATACAAGCGGAGCCTACAATTGGTGATGTATCAAGAGAATTGCCCAAGATAAATGCATCGCTGGAAAATCGTCATGCAGACCATCAAACTGTTGATGTAATTGTAACTTCGGAATGTATTTCACCTATGTATATTGTACTCCTATAGAGATGTTATTATTCCTCTATACGGAAGTGTCGTCATTTGTATTGACAAGTGTCACAACTTGCATGTGATGGATTATTAGACCACCAAGTGTGGGGTCGGGCCTGATTAGTATTACCATGGGTTATTAGAATGAGTTAGACAAGTCGGCCCTGCTAGTGTATTAGGCAGGTCAGGTCATGTATAAATAGAGTGCGGGAGGCACTCTATTTGATCACTTCATTATTCACTTCTACACTCATCAGAAAGTGGCGCACAAGTGAGGAAGGAGGAGTAGCTGCTAGGAGGACTATATCTTGTACTTGGGTTGTATCATTGCTCTTTCTATCTCTGAGGAAGTTGTGGGGTTTTTCACCTTTATGGTTTTCCCAGCGAAACTCTGTGTGTCTATTGTCTTATGTGATTGCTTGTTGTGATTGATATGATTGAAATGCTGTACATGTTACTCTCTCAGTAAAGATCCTAGAGTATATTGAATTAATGCTAAAAAATTAAAATGGTATCAAAGCTAACCTGAGAAGAAGACACTATGCAGTTGCGGAAGCTAGGGATTCTTGTTTATTGGGTTTCTCTCCACATATCTTGAAAGGAAATAGGGTGGATTGACTCTCCTCATCAAGTCTCATCTTTCTGTTCAATCAGAATTCAATTATGAGCACTTTCATTTTTTGCCCTAAACATTAGGGTTTCCACAAAAATAGGAATTTATGAATTCTGAGACCCTAGCTAGAAGCTCCTTGAAAAACTCGAAGTTTAGAGCTTTGTATCTAAATTTTTGGTTGGGTGAAGCTCCAAGAAACTCAAACCCTAATTCAGGGTCCTCCCTAGTGAATCCGAGAGATTGAAAAGCATTTCTGAAGGGTGAAACTTTGCAGTTTTCAATTTTTGAGTATACTGGGATGATCATCTCATCAAGGCACATCTTTCTATCCTTTTAGAGAATTTTTTGGGTTTCTCTAACAAACCCTAATCCAGCACCAAATCCAGATTTCTGCAAATCAAGTGGTAAGACCTAAATCTTTTCTATTTCCATTTGAAGTACTCTTTAAGATGTCTCACAACACCAAGATTGAGGATAATCTTGAAGGGGCTGATAAATTTTGAGCATGGAAGTATAGGATTGGGTTAATCCTAGAAGAAAATGAATTGGATACTTACATAAGTGAAGAGGTCCTTGTCCTAGAGGGAGAAGAGGCTAAGGCCTTACATAAGAAGATCTTGGTCAAGGCAAAGAGTATCATTGTTGATTCTATCAAAGACCATCTCATACCACATGTGTCATCTCTAAAGACACACAAGGAGATGTTTGATTCCCTAACAAAGCTATTTGAAGGGAAGAACATAAATCGAAAGATGACTCTGTGGAGCAAATTGAAAGGGGTAAAGCTTCAGAATGGAGAGACCATTCAATCTTATTTTTCTAAGGTCTCTTAGATCAAGGAACAACTTGAAGTTGTGGATCAAGTAGTGGACAATGGTGAAGTTGTCATGACCACATTGAATGGCCTGCCTAGGTCATGGGACTCCTTCATCCAAGGAATCTGTGCAAGAAGAAATTTGATCTCATTTAGTAGACTATGGGAGGAATGCTCACAAGAAGAAGCAAGGCTTGTGGCCCGAGAAGAGAAGATGGGGAATGAAGATCAAGCTCTCACAGCACACACCAAGGGAAGCAAGTTTAAGAGGGAGAAATCTCATAACAAGAAACATTCTCACCCTCATCATAAGAAGAAAGATCTCTCTCATGTTTGATGTTTCGATTGTAATGAAATAGGACACTTTGCTTCAAATTGTCCCAAGAAGAAGAAAGACAACAACAACAAATTCAACAAGAAGAAGAGGTACAACAAGAAGAGGTTTCATGCTCATGCTGCTGAGGATGATGAACCTCCCAAGAAGAAGGCTAGATCAGAAAGTGATGACTCATCAAGTGAAGATGAATATGTTTTAATTTCTGCTCTCACAGGTACTATCTCTCATGGATGTAATTATTGGCTTATTGATAGCGGGGCTTCCAAACACATGACTGGGTTTAAAGAATCTTTTGTAAATCTATCTGAACATGAGTCACCCCATAAAGTAAAACTTGGGGATGACTATCGATATCCTATGAAGGGAAGTGGTGAAGCCTCCTACAACCTAGACTGTAGGAAGTCTTTGAAGACGAAAGATGTTGTATATGTACCTGGGATCAAGAAGAACCTACTCTCCATATTTGCATTGGATGCAAAAGGCATGAGGGTTGCATTTGTAGATGGCCAAGTCCTAATGTGGCTAAAGGGTAAAACTATAGATGATGCAATAGTGATTAGAGATCAAGAGAGAGGATTGTACAAATTGAAGGGACAACCTGAACATGCCATGGTTCATGAATCCATGGAGCCAAGTGAAATTTTCCATAGAAGGCTTGCACATGTGCACTATAGAGCACTACCAATTGAAAGCAAAGCTGTACACGGTCTTCCTGAAATCAGGACAAAGCATGAAGGTGTTGCAAAGGATGTGAAAAAGGAAAGAACATTAAGAAGGAATTTCCAAGCAGTGAAAGAAAAGCTAAAGGAATCTTGGAAATTATCCACTCCGATGTATGCGGTCCGATGTCATCCATTTCTCTGAGTGGGTATGTATAGTATGTCTCTTGCATTGATGATTTCTCTAGGAAGACTTGGGTTTATTTCTTGAAGAACAAAGATGAAGTGTTTGATAAATTCAAGGAATTCAAAGCCTTGATGGAAAATCAAACTGATAAGAAGATCAAGACCTTCAGATCTGACAATGGCGGAGAATTCACTTCAGGTGATTTCAAGAAGCTATACAATGATTCAGGTATTAAGAGGGAGTTGACTACTCCTTACAATCCAAAATAGAATGGAGTTGCAGGAAGGAAGAATAGAATAATGATGGAAGCAGCACGGGCAATGCTGCATGACCAAGATTTGCCTATGCATCTTTGGGAAGAAGCAGCTAGGACAGCTGTATATGTGCATAACAGAACACCTCACAAGATATTGGACAACAAGACACCAGAAGAGGTATTCTTTGGCAAGAAACCTAAAGTCATCCATCTTATAATATTTGGTTGTCCAGTATATACACAAGTTCCAAAGGAAAAGAGGACAAAGCTAGATTCTTCAGGAACGAAGGGCATCTCTATGGGGTAGAGTGAAAGCTCGAAGGCTTACAGAATGTACTTTCCAGGGTTCAAGAAGATTGATGTCAGCAGGGATGTAACATTCGATGAGGACTCAGCCTACATCAAATCAAAGAAGGCACCTATTGAAGATCATGAAGAACCAAAGGAAAATAGATTCCAAGACACCACCATGACTGAATCAATTCTAGAAGCAGATCGTGAAGTTGAAGATCTACAAGAACCTGTAGATCCACCCCGTGAGAATAAATCTCACAAAAGTAAACCTGCATGGGCTAGAGAGCTCATTCAAGATGCATAAAGATATTGCATTCCAGAAGAAGAACACAGAGAAAAGAAGAGGACTAGATCACATACCAGTTATGTTGCCTTACTCTGTGATATTATGAACAAAGAACCTTTCAATTATGAAGAAGTGGCGGAAAAGAAAGAATGGAAGGATTCCATGGTCAAGGAATACCAATCGATCATGAAGAATGATGTTTGGGATGTAGTCCCAATACCTGAAGGGAAGTCTATTGTGACTTCCAAGTGGATCTACAAGATCAAGCATGCTGCAGATGGCAGCATAGAAAAATACAAAGCGATATTTGTAGCTAGTGGCTTCTCCCAGAAAGAGGGGATAGGCTATGAAGAGACTTTTTCTCCTGTATCCAGGTACACTTCCATCAGATTAGTACTTGACCTAGCTGCAGTGATGAAATGGAAGATACACCAGATGGATGTCAAGATAGCTTTCTTGAATGGTGTACTTGAGGAGGAAATGTATGTGGAGAAGCCACTTGGTTTTGAGACACATGACAGGGGGTCATATGTGTGCAAGTTGAAGAAATCCTTGTATGGATTGAAGCAAGCTCCTAGGACTTGATATGGTAGGATAAACAACTTTCTATCCAGTTTGGGCTTTACCAAGAGTAAAGAAGATTCCAACCTTTACTACAAGGTTGAGGAAGGCAATCCTGTGATACTACTGTTGTATGTGGATGACCTGTTTGTAACAGGTGAGGATGGGTTGATCGCCGACACAAAGAGGAAGATTTCTGTCGAGTTCGAGATGAAGGACTTGGGGATGATGCATTATTTCCTAGGCATGGAGGTGTGGTAGAGTGCAAATGGAATCTTCCTTGGACACGAGAAGTATGCAATAGAGATCATGAAGAGGTTCGGGATGATGGACTGCAAGGCCATGGCAACACCTATGGCATCGAACCTGAAGCTTCTATGTGATGCTTTATATAATCTGGTTGATGTCACTGTGTATCGTCAGATGATTGGGTCCTGGATGTACCTGGAGAACACTAGACCATATATTTTCTTTGCAGTGAACACATTGAGCCAATTCGTGATAGATCCCAGAGGTGTTCACCTGGTTGTTGTAAAGCATATTCTGAGGTACCTGAAGGGTACAATTGATTATGGGCTCAAGTATGATGCAAATCAAAAGTTTAACCTATAAGGTTATGTTGATTTAGACTGGGCAGGTAGTGCTGCAGATATGAAGAGCACATCTGGGTGCTGCTTTAGTATGGGATCGGGTGTGATCTCTTGGTTTAGTAGGAAGCAGTCCTGCATACCACTGAGTACAACCGAGGAAGAATATGTTGCAGCTTGTTCGGTTAGTTGTGAGGCAGTATGGCTCCGGAAGCTACTGTCTGAGTTATTTGATCTCCCGCTGGAGGCTACTGGTATCTTTTGTGATAACCAGAGTTGTGTGAAGCTGTCTAAGAACCCCGTGTTCCACGACAGTTCGAAGCACATTGCGATCAAATACCACTATATTAGAGATATGGTGCATAGAGGAGCAGTGAAGCTCCTGTATGTTGCGATGGATGAGCAGGTTGCATATGTGTTGACGAAACCACTAATGTTGGCTTGGTTTTCCAACCAAGCTTTGTGCAATGGGAACCTATCAACAAGTGATAGCAGTTTCAAATATTGAAAGCAAAAAAAAATTATAAATCTGAATCTAACATGTGCATATAACAATAAACTTGAAAAGATTTAAGAACAAGAACAAGAAACAAAATAAAAAATGAATTTTGTATTATAATACCTCAAATGGTGAGGATGTTGTGGTGTTGAGCAGATCCAAGGGTGAGATGCTCCAGGCTCCAATGGTCTCTTCTTCAAGATTGCTGCAATGGTCAAGAACTCATGAGAGATTTTGACAGGATGAGGATAGGATGATGGATGGATCGAAAGTGAGGAGCCCCTACCACCTTTTTATAGTTTTTGGTTGTGGGAAATACCATTATGGTTTTGAGGAAACCAATGGTATTGACCAACATGGTTTAGGTACCTTTTCCCTCCTTTTTCCTTTTTTGAATATTTTGAATATTTTTATTTCCTTTTTAATATTTTTGGGAATTCTGGACCCTTTTTTAGGGTTTTTTATGTTTTTTGAGAAAAAATATTCATTTTGAGGGGAAAAAGGGGTGTATCATGGTCTTTTGGTGACCTTTTGATGGCTTTAGAGGCTCAAATGGTGGAAAAGTGGACAAATGGGTCATGTGAATAAGGAAATGAGCTAGTGAGAACTTTTTGGGTGTTAACAGATTGCCCCATGATGTGTGAGGGCAGGAGCTCATCGTATGGCCAATAGACATCATAGTTCTTTTGTCTTTTTCCTGGGGTTTGGGGAAGAGAAGAGACTGGTTGGAGACTGGATCAACAACCCTTGGAAGCTACAAAAACAAAAAATATTACATGGCCTCAATATGAATGAGGAATAATCTCTGATAATGGACGAGGCGGGCATACCCATGCTCGTATCAAGATGTATACATAACAATTAGTCCCAAGAAGGGGGACCTGAATAATACATAAAAAATCTGCTGGTACATCATGATGGTCCAAAGGGGACACTATTTTGGGATGTACTCATGATCATGACATGATTGATCTCAATAACTGATACACTGGAATAAAGCGACCACCGTTCTGAACAAGGTCTCAGAAGGGTTGATGTACTGGTGAATCTAAAGGTGTCCAACATTTGTAGGGAGTCGATGACTCTAAGTCAACTCTGAGGAGTATATGTAACTGTATACTCGAGGGAGTATAAAACTGGGGTACATCTGAATACTGTCGCCATGCGTAACCCAGATATCTATAGAAAAAATGTAACTGGTTGTTTCCATAGGTAGACTCTCAGATGTGGAAGAGTTAGGTGGTATCCGGGGTCTTCAACCAATAACTGAAAGGACCAATACCCTGTGCGAGTCTCAACGATGCGATCAAGGTGTTGAAGTCGAGCATGTGAGAAACAACCATTTGGAGAGGCACTAAGGATTCTTCTCGAAATGATTCGTAGGCACTCATCATAAATGGTGATGAGTCCAAGACACATGGACCTCTAGGTCTATCCTCTAGAATAAATTTGGGTGTCGTCGACAGAGGAAGACCAGCAACTAACAAGGCAATGATGTTTCCTTGATAGGAGCATGAGGTGTAGAACTGAAGTGTGGTAGTACTGATGGTAGGACTGACATACTTGTGGGGATGGGAAGTAACTGGGGTCATAGAGTGGGTAGACTCAAACTTCCTTTGTTCAGAGCATGATGACATGGTTGACCTGACAGCGTAGGGAACTGACTTGTAGGTGCGGGGATCATAGCTTTTAAGGACTGAAGGGTATGTATTAAATCTGGGGGGGATGAGCTGATGGGTGCTGTCGAGGGATTCTTAGGGTGACATACTGCAGAATACTCTGAGCAAAGGCGACCAAAATGGGGAGGCTGCCATATGAGTAGACATGATCTGTTGTGGCGCCGAGAAGCACCATTGGGTCCTTCTTCGTAGTTTTAATGAGATCCAAGAAGGGATAAAAGTGTGCTCTAAAATGGTACTGTCCTGTGGGTTTTGTGAGCCCAGGAATGTTCGTGCTCATGGGTGCTTTCATTTTTAACGAGTCTAAAAACGATAAGAAGACTATGTAGTGGTTGTGAGTACCGTCCTGTGGGTTTTTACGAGCCCAGGATGGTGATTGCTTGTGGTCGCTTTCATGTTTAGAGAGTTTGAAAGCGGTAAGTGGACTCCATTGGTTTTCTTTTTCGTAAGTTAGTCTCCAAGGCCCGAAAAAGCATAAAATGATGCAAATGGAGAACTCTTCTAGCCAATGTGACTAGAGTATTCCTTTTTCATAATTAGTCTTCAAGGTTTGGAAAAGGGGTAAACTTATACTAGGTAGACGCCCTTTCAGATATGTTTAGCGAGCATGAAAGGAAGCAAGGTTGCTCGGCGATCTTTTCATTGTTTTAGGAGTCAAAAAAGAGCTTAACAGAAACTCCCTAAGTGCCTTTTTTCGTAAAAGGGATTACTCGGCCCGAAAAAGGGGTAAAACTATACCGAACAAAAAGGGATTTATGAGAGCGAGAAAAGGTCTCAATCATTGTCATGAGTGCGGAATACTGAATCCGGTGACATAAAGATTGTCGAAAAGAGGAAACGACCAATGTGGCACACAAACCGAGGTGATGAGTGGCATTTTGAAAAAAATGCTCGAAAATTATGGTCTGAGAGCGAGAAATGATCTCAAGCATCATCACGAGTACGGAAAATGGAATCTGGCGGTATAAGACTTGTTAAAAGCAGAGAACCGCCGATGTTGTTCGCAAACCGAGGCAATGAGGGGGCATGGAAAAAATGCCCAAAAAATCTGGGCATGAGAGCGAGAAATGGTCTCAAGCATCATCATGAGTGTGGAAAACTGAATCCGGCGGTATAAGACTTGTTAAAAATGGAGAATGGCCGATGTGGCTCGTAAACCGAGGCAACGAGGGGGCATGGGAAAAATGCCTGAAAAATCTGGGCATGAGAGCGAGAAATGATCTCAAGCATCATCACAAGCACGGAAAACTGAATCCGGTGATATAAGACTCGTTAAAAACGGAGAACGACCGATGTGGCATGCAAATCGAGGTAACGAGGGGGCGTGGGAAAAATGCCCGAAAAATATGGGTGTGAGAGCGAGAAATGATCTCAAGCGTCATCACAAGCGCGGAAAACTGAATCCGACAATATAAGACTCGTCAAAAATGGAGAACGACCGATGTGACACGCAAACCGAGGCAACGAGGGCGTGAAAAAATGGTCAAAAAATGGACCTGGTGAAAACAGGAAAAGGAAAGGACTATCATGAAGTTCTCGCTGTGCTGATTCCTGAACGGTACCAACGGTTTGAGGAATGGACGTAGTATGATACCACAATGGTTGTTTGAAAAATGGTGAAATTTCTATAAATAGGGTGTGGGGCCCATATGACGTGTCATTGTTACGTGTGAGTTTGGCAGAGCAATTAGAGCTCTTTCTTGATTTCTGGGAGATTTGACCGTTGGTTTTCGATTCCGCGAGTTTCAGGTAACCCTATTCACCTTAGCCTTTTTAATTATGTCTTTTTATGTTAGCGGCAGGCCCCCGAAGGTCGCAAAATTCCATGTTGGCCTTCCAACGTGGAATATCGCAGGTTTCATGTCTTTTTCCATGATACACATCCTGGGTTCGGGGCTGGAAGTCGTGATGTTCATCGCGACTATTGGGCTAAAAGTCGCGATGTTCATCGCGACTATGGGGTTGATAGTCGCGATGTTCATCGTGACTATGGGGTTGATAGTCACGATGTTCATCGCGACTGTGTGGTCAATACCCGTGATGTTTATCGCGGGTTCTTGGATGAAAGCTGCGATGATCATCGCGAATTTTGATGGAAAAGCCGCGATGGAATTTTTTGAAAATTTTTCTCCGGTTCTAAAAAAATTCTTTGTTTTTTGGCAGGATGTTGAGGATACCATTGGTGTCATGGCGAGAGCGAGAGATGGAGGAGGATTTTATGATTTGGATTCGGACTGATTAGGGGGCCCGAAAGGCTCTGGCTATGAGTGGGCTCCTGAAGTTTGCTCAAATTCCACCAATGCGTTCAGTAGGAGAACTACTGAACAAATTGGTGAGTTTGTGGGTCCCTCTAGAGGGTGCGTTTATTGTTGGGGGTGAGAGGTTAGAGATCACCCTTACTGATGTATATTTTCTTACCGGGTTACCACGCTTAGGAGAGGTGGGGGATCTTCTGTCGAGGATCCCAGCAGGTGTGGACATGGAGGATCTCTTGGAGACCTTCTGTGTTGTTGGGTCGATTGTGCCGAATAGCACTTTGAGCCTGAGATCTTTGCGGGAGTGGGACATGCGGGATGTTGGGGCTTGTGTTCTGTGGGTGTTGGGTGCCGCGGCGCCACATCGTTTGTCGGGGGGACAAACGATGATGGTGGATTCTGTGCTGAGGGGGACCTACTATGCGTGGGATTAGATGTTTTTGGCTGGTGTCTGGAGAGATCTGGACAAGGTCAGTTAGGAGGGGGGAGAGTTTTGCTATGCCTCCTTTTTGTATTGTTTCTTCTTTGAGCAGGTACCGACTTTGCGGCCATGGGTGCCAGTTCGATACGGGTTGGTGAGCGAGCCGCACATGGTGCGGTGGGGGCAGATGATGCCCCGCGGTGGTGGTTGTATCCGTGGGTTCTTTTCATAGGATATGTATGAGTAGTGGGAGAATATCCCTCTACTGATTGATGACTATCCATATGCCGGTATAGATTATCGAGGAGATCCGGAGATGCCTCGAGCCCAAGGACAGGCCTGGGGTGTAGATGGTATGTTTTTGTGTTTTGTTCTCTACTATATCATGTGTTTTAGATGTGCTTGTTATGATTATAGTTAGATATTTATATGATTGTTCACTTGCGTGATTATGTAGATGTTGGTCCTGTACCACCGACCAACCATGTGGTTCGTAGGGGATGGGCGATGGTGGTAATTCCACCTCCTGTAGCGGTACCGCCTCCTCATGCTCGAGGAGTTGGGGCTCACGGTCGAGGAGCTGGGCCTCGAGATGATGCCATGGAGGGTGTCTGAGAGACACTAGACATGATCCTGGCAGGATTTCCAGAGGATGGGAGGAGGGATCTAGATCGGGACATCGTCGAGCGTTGTTTTGATGTGCCTCGTGAGTGGCGCTCGATATTTCTTAGAGCAGCATTGTTGGCAGCTAAGTGGAGGGATGGGGCTCGGCATTATCTGGCAGGGCCGGTGGAGGGGAGGATTCGTTTGCAAGATGATCCAGCAGGGCCGACAGAGAGGAGAGTTCGGGCTCGGCATGATCTGGCGGGGCCAGCGGAGGAGGCGCCAAATAAGCCTGGAGATTGTGATGATTAGATGATCTTGTATCTGCCCCCAAATGCTGATGAGCATATGGGGAAGTAACTTTTTGTATGGCTGATGTATTTTTGTATATTGGGTGCTGAGGGCACCTATGACATGTTTGACTATATTATGATGTATATATATATATGATTTGGTATATAGTCGTATATGCACATGGATGCATTTATTGTCTTTCTGCATTCCCGTGGAGGCATGTTTGATTTTCTGTATGCCCGTGGAGGCACATGTTATGCACGTGGATGCAACATTTTGATTTTTGTATATTCCTGTGGAGGCACATGTTATGCACATGGATGCATTTTTGTAATTTTTATATATGCTTGTGGAGACACATGTTATGCATGTGGATGCATTTTTGTTTAAGCTCGTGGATGTACATTTGTGTTTACTATATGGTTTGATTGGTGTGCCAGTCAAGAATGTTGTTGGCCATATGGTCTGCTACATGGTTGAGATTCCTTGGGACATGTGTGAATGAAATTGATTCAAATTGTTGAACCATTTGTTTAATGTGCAAGAATTTTCTGAAAAGACAGGGATCGCGTACCTGGTAATCATTGTTGAGCTGGGAAACAAGGAGTTGTGAGTCCAAGAAAACGTTAAGGTGACGTATGCTCATTTGGAGAGCTGCGGCCAGGAGACCGGTCACGGCATCGTATTCAGCTTGGTTGTTGGTGGCGGAACCTACACACACTCCGTCGATGTGGATCAACTCATGTGAAGGGGAATATATTACCCAAGTTGTGGAGGCCAGATTGGGGGACCAACAGCTTGTACCATCAGCGAAACCGACGTAGCAGAGTGGAACAGGATCCATCTGTGGTCATGCAGAGAAAATAAATATTTAGGTTTTTTGAATTTTTTGTGAAAAACAAAATAAGACTGTACAATAATGGATGGTGGTGTCCATCAGATTTGCTATGGGTAAAATCGCTTGAGGTACAACCCGTTGCATGGGTTGCGTAGGGGGTTTCCTTCTGAATCGGTCAGAATGTATGCCCCCTGTCCGAGGCAAGTGTGTATAATGTATGGGCCTTGCCACATGGACACAAACTTTCCTTTTCCAGTTTTGTCATGAGCTTGATCATAGGCAAGGACAAGGTCCCCTTCAGTAAAATTTATTGGGTGGACATGTTTGTCGTAACTCAGTTTGGATCAGTTCTTGGCTGCTTCCATGGTTTGAAGGGCTATGCGCCGATCTTCATCGGCCTGCTCTAGAAGTAGTAAGCATTGCTCAATTGGGGAAGTGTCCGGTAGGAGTTCAACGACCATATGTAGGGCTAGAATATGGCACTCGATGGGGATGACGGATTCGACACCGTGAACTAAATTGAAAGGGGTAAAACCAGTGGTGGTTTTGGTTGACGTGCAGTATGCCCATAATGCCGGGAAGAGCATGTGGTGCCAGTTTTATTTTTGTTTGTCCACAGTGCGCTGGAGGATGGTCTTCAAAATTTTGTTAATCGCTTCGACTTGGCCGTTTCCTTGGGGGTAGTAGGCGGAGGAGAAATGGTGTTCAAATTTAAGTAAGGTTGATAATTATCTCCAAACGACATCTTCGAAGTGAGAGCCGTGGTATGAGATGAGTTGCTTTGGCACTCCAAAACGAGCGATAACATGGTTGAGGAAAAATCGTACTGTGGTGTCGGCCTTGCAATTGTAAGTTGGCATGGCTTCTGCCCACTTGGTGAAATAATCTACGGCCACAATAATGTGTTTATGACTGCCGATTGACGTGGGATTGCAATCAAGGAAGTCGATGGCCCATTTGCAGAATGGTCTGACAGTGACGACTGGATGAATGGGGGCGGGTGGGGTTCTTGCCTTGGGGGAAAAAAGTTGGCAGTTTTGACAATGTTTGACTGCGGTGATGCAATCAGTAAATAATGAAGGGAAAAAGTAACCTGCGTGGATGATCTTTTGGGTGGTGCCCATGCCGGAGAAGTGGCCTCCGCATGCACTGCTATGATAGTCATTAAGGACTTGTTTTTCCTCATTATGAGATAGGCAGCGTCGTAAGATGGTATCGACGCCGTGTCGATAAAGTACATCGCCTAATAGGAGGTATCAGGGGGCGTGGTGTCATATACGACGACATCTGTCACGATCGATGTGGGGTCAAAATTTTTGTGTGCGGAGGTAGATTAAGATGTCGTCATACAATGGGCCGTCAGAAAAAATGATGAAAATGTGATCGTCAATGAGATCCGTTTGGATAGAGGGTGATGACGAAGAGGATGGGAGATCTGTGATGAGTTGAGTGAGTGCTAGGGCCTTGGTGCTCTTTGGGGTTTTGAAAGTTAGGTCGTATTCTTGCAGTATAATCACCCATTTAGCTACGCGGCCTTGAAGGAGGCGACACATCAAGAGGTAAAACATATGATTGGAATTGGCTACAGCTGTGGTGTGGCTCAGGAGAATGTAATGTCGCAGCTTTTGTACTGAAAAGATGACGGCGAGGGCCATATTTTCTTCATGTGGGTAGCAGAGGGGTGGGCCGGACAAGGTCTGGCTCACATAGTAGATGACATGCTCTTGGCGAGTAGTATCTTCTTGTACAAGAACTACAGATATGACATGTTCGGATGCTGAAACATAGAGGGTGAAATCTTTTGTGAAATCAGGAGGAGAGATCAACGGGGCATTTGTGAGTGCTTTCTTTAAGTCAGTGAAAGATGTCTCTGCTTGTTGGTCCCATATGAAATGGGTATGCAGACATAGTAGTCGTAGGAAACCATGGACCGTTGTGGCATAGTCAAGGACAAAGCGGTGGAGGAAGTTGGACCTCCCTCGAAGGCTTTGAAGTTGTCTTAATGTATGAGGTGACGGTAATTCTACAATGGCTTGGACTCTTAAGGGGTCTATAGTGATGCCTTTTTATGAGATAACGAACCCCAGCAGGTGACCTGATGTAACGCAAAAGACACACTTGAGAGGGTTCAAGCGGATGTTGTATTTTCGACAATGCAAGAAAACTTGTTGAAGGTCATCTAAATGGTCAGATCGCTTCTTGGATCGAGTGGTGAGGTCATCCAGATAAACTTTTATGATCCTGTGTAGATCGTGGAAGCAATAAGTCATGGCGCGTTGGAAAGTGGCTCCAGCATTCTTGAGAACAAAAGGCATGATGCAATAGGCGAAGGTGCCCCATGGGGTAGTGAAAGATGTCCTGTATTGATCTTCTTTACAGATTTTTATTTGGTTATATCCGGAGAAACTGTCCATAAAAGAAAGGACCTCATGTCCCGCACATTCATCGATTAGTTGGGCAATGAAAGGTATGGGGAAGTTTTCTTTAGGACAAGCGAGGTTGAGGTCTCGGAAATCAGTACAAACGCGTATGGTGCCCACTTTTTTGTTTACTGGCACTGGGTTTGAAACCCAGGTGGTGTAGGAAATAGGATATATGAATCCTGCTTTTTGGAGTTTTTCAATCTCAGCTTTAACAGCTGGGAGCTTGGACGGGTGAATTGGTCGTTGTTTCTATCGGATAGGAGGCACATTGGGCCAAGTGTCGATGTGATGTTCCACGATTTTGGGATCGAGGCTAGGCATCTCGGTGTAAGACCAGGCGAAGACATCATGAAACTCTTGGAAGAGTTTCTTATATGCCTGAGTTTCCGTTTGAGTGCATGATGCGCCTAGCGAGATGAGCTCAGGTTTTCCAGGTGTGGTGGAAATGTCGATTTGTATAATAGGGAAAATGTTGGACATGTTCCCTTCTTCGAAGGCATCTGGTGCTGGGATGGGGTCTTTGAACCAATCAACCTTAGTTGGTAGGAAATCTTTCGATTCGACTGATAGCTGGTTTTCTGCGGTGGATGTAGACGCCTCAGGGAGGAAGTATGAGCGATGATGCATATCGTCCCAAGGGTAGTCCGGTGCAGTGAGTGTTTCTAAAATTTGCTCATCAGTATGAAAGTAATCAGACCATAAATCAACGGGTTCTGGTTTGTATGTGGTTGAAATCATATAGATGGTATTTATTTCTTCCGAAGAAGATGATTTCAGAGTGTAGATCTCCTTGATGAGGGAAGGAGATATCTCTAAGTCGGAATTGTTCATCTCGTACAAGGCTGCTCTATAATCTGGGAGATCATGGCAGTGGTGTAAATGATGGCCATAAATGCCGCATATCACACAAGGGTGGTTAGTGCGGAGCGTTTTGTCACGAGGGTGAGGAGGTGGCTCAAGTCTTACCACCGGGATTCCGATGTCGTCATCCAACATATTCATGTGTTCTTGGAGTGCAGGTAATTGTGGACATTGATGAGTGGCATGGCCTACGTCGTCACACAATGAGCACTTAGGGGGAATGTGAATAGTTGGGGGGTTTTAGCTACCTTGGGGGTTGTTGGGGGGGTGCGAGTTATGAGTCCAGTGTTATAAGTTGGTGGGCCTCTGCCCCTTGTGTTCTGTAACAGAGGTGGGGCGTTTTTGGATGTTGATGCCGTAGTCACTATTGGGGGTGGTCTGTTTTGCAAATGAGTGACCGGAGGGGGTGGGTGGTTGGTAGTAGGGATAGGTTTTACCGGTTGTAAAACAACAGTCGGAGTCGGAAGGGGGCTTGGAGTAGGTAAGTACCATACAGGTACCCCTAATGTTAAGCCAGGAAGGTTGAGTGTAGCCATTACTGGCAAACTGACAACTCCAGAAAATGGGAACAAGAACGGGATAGTATGAATTGGCGTTGTGCCAATATGAGTAGGCACTGTGGGTGTTTGTGGTAGTGACGAAGGATACTGTGTGGTGTGCGATAGGGTGCACAAATCCGATGTTTTTGTTATCGGTGAAGGTGATGAGATCGATGGAAATGTGGAATTCATAGGTGACTCGGTGTAGATTCCAAGACCAATTGATGACACAAATGATGTTGGTGCATTTTGAATGGTTTGTTCAATAATTGGTAGCAAATTTTGAGGAGCTGCGGGGGCGTTAGGATCATAATATGTGAGTTGATCGATCTTGATAACGTGTCCTTCATGTGGGAACATCATGAGGCGAAAAACAGATGAATCCACTGCTTTCATTTTGTACATATAGCTACGTCCAAGAAGGAGGTTGTAGTCGAGCTGGGCATTGATCACTTCGATGTCGATAAGAACTAATTTTCCACCTAGTTCTATGGGTACGTTCGCTAAGAGGCCTTGTGGTTGATCTAAGAGTCCGTCATAAGCTCGTAATGCCGTGGTGGATGGTTGTAAAGCGGGGGAGCCAAGCTTATGCCACACAAGGGTGGACATAACTGTTGATGTATATGTAACTTCGGAATGTATTTCACATATATGTATATTGCATTCCTATAGAGATGTTATTATTCCTCTATACGGAAGTGTCGTCATTTATATTGTAAGTGTCGTAACTTATACTTGATGGGTTATCAGACCACCTTGTTGGGGTCGGCCCTGTATAAGTCATGTGGGTCAAAGGGTTATTAGAAAACCCTATTGGGGTTCGTCCATGTGGGTCAAAGGGTTATTAGACCACCCTAGTGGGGGTCGGCCTAGTCAGCATTATGTTAAGTGGTTAAGTTGAAGCCGACCTAGTTGAGTAAAGGTCAAGTCAAGTTAGTGTATAAATAGAGAGTGTGTCTCTCTCATTTTACATATTCTATTCTCTCACTCACACTTGGGAGAGTGGCGCACTTGTAGAGGAGGAGGCTCTACTGCTAGGAGAAGACTATCTCTTGTATTCTGGTTGTATCATTTCTCTATCTATCTCTGAGGAAGTTATTGGGGTTTTTCACCTTTATGGTTTTCCCCAAGTAAACTCTGTGTCTCTTGTGTGCTTGCATTATTGTGTCCATGATACATATGCTATAGATTTGTTGTACATGTTGTTCTCTTAGTTAAGATCCTATATCAGATTGAAGTAAATTCTGAAAATTTAACATGGTATCAAAGCTAGCCTGAAAGAAGGCATGATATGGCATGTATGACACTTGTTGCACTTACGATGCCAGGGCTTGATATAGAAAAAACCAGTCATCGTAGCACTTTCGCTACAAATCCGTTTTGGAAAAGTTTTCAGATCTGAAACGTTTACAGGTCGAAGATAAGATCCCCATGTACCTTTTTTCCAAAGAGAAACCTCTAATTCGTTGTACTTTGTGATTTATGATCTGTACAATATAGGGTTTCTCCCTCTTCCAGATCTGAGTCAAAATCAGGTGACCTTGGGAAAAAGGTCATAACTTGGGATAGGAAGCTCCAAATGAAATTTCGTAAAACGTGACAGGTAGTACATAGACTGTACTATCTAAAAAACAAATTTCAGAGGTCGAAGTTGAACCAGTGACACGTGGCGTGCCGTACAAGTTCACTCTCCTGTATTATCCCATAAACAGGTCATGTTGCGAGAGTTGGAATAATTCTCTCTCAGAGAATCCAATTGAGGTCAGACCTATCGGGATGGAAAGATAACAGGTCGAGATATCTCAAAAACGTTTTTCAGACCCTGTGGATTGAAAAGTCAAGAGTTACACCAGAAACAATCAGGTACATATTTCTGTCAAAACAAAATTATTTTCTAGTACCTTCATTCATGGCTTCCGGAATTTAGGGCTTTGGAGAAAGTTGGAATTTTTGTAATCGGAGACCACAGATGGATGCTACTCATCAAAATTGAAATTTAGAGACCAAGATCATATTTTTTCGTTGGGTAGAAGGCCGGGCTTGATCAAACCCCAGTTGAGGACTTTGATCGGAAAGATGGAAAATTAGGGCTATTGCAAAAATTGGAATTTTGGAAATCTGTGACCGCGACTGGAAGCTCCTCAGAAAAACCGAAGCTTAGAGTTTTGAATCAAATCTTTTGGTTGGGTGAAGCTCTGGGAAATTCAAACCCTAATTCAGGGTCCTCCCCAGTAAATCCGAAAATCTAAAAGGCAATTTCGAGGGGTGAAACTTTGCAGTTTTCAAATTCTGAATATACCAACTTGATCAGCTCATCAAGGCGCATATTTCTATCCTTTCGGAAGTTTGAAATTCAAAGTTTGAATTTTTGGGGTTTCTTTAAGAAACCCTAATCCAGGTCGAGGACCAATTCTTGCAAATCAAGTGTATTAGGTTAATTCTAGAAGAAGATGGATTGGTCACCTGCATAAGTGAAGAAGTTCCTGTCTCAGAGGGAGATGAGGCTAAGGCCTTCCATAAGAAGATTACAAACAATCTTGACAGGTATGGATTACAGGTATGTTTCATGGTTAAGTTTATCATATGTTTGTCTTCATATCATTACAGTACAATCTTGATTAATTACTGGACTTGTCGTATCACCTTAATAGAAGATATTCATTGATTAAGGTTTTTACACTCATGATTGTACTAATGCATTCTGATATTGTATGAGGTTTATGTTGTTTGCTAACACAAAAGGTACACCAAGAAAGTCAAATCATGTTCTACTTCAAGAACATATGCTCATGGTGACATGAAGACAAAGATTCATCCATTGTCATGGATCACATAGAAGATCTACTTTCGAGGTATGTATAACTTGGTTCTACAATGGTTAACTTATGAGACATGCAGGTTACTAGCACAAGTCACTGAAGAGAACCAGAAGACATTATGCGGGTATGTTAGACATAACTAGCTAGCATGCTAATCTAGGTATGTTTTTACTATATCAAGCTAGAATCCTACCTTGTGTTAGGATCTTATACTATTGTGTTGTTGATAATGATTATTCATGAAGTCATAGGTTTGAATAATCATGGTTGTATGCATATTATGTTTCTTACCATAATTGATGATATGACTAACCAGAAGAATCATGAAGGTATAGGTTTGAATAATCATGGGTTTTATGCATATTATATCTCTTATCTGGATTTATGATTCAACTAACCTGAAGAGTCCTACGATCAAATAAGCATGTGTATGAGTAAAAGAAGACTTCCCTGAAACCTTGAATACTAATGTTTATTATCTGTGAATGATCATGAATATACATGTTTAAGATTATTGTGTTTTGATAGTATTAAGATTATACTAATAAATGTGTGATTATGTATGAGACCTCAAGGATAACACAATGATGATACTAATAAGCATTCATAATGATTAAGGATGGATGTAAGTTCAAGGACAGGTAATCCAGGAAGCAAAGATCAAGAGGGAGCACACTCCAGTTGTTCCTGCAAGAAAGCAAAGGAGCACACTTCAGTAGTTTCTGCAAGGATGTAGATATTCAGAGGGAGTTGACCACTTCTCACAATCCACATAAGAATGGAGTTGCAGAAAAGAAGCAAATACTGAGAGGGAGTCAACCCAACAAACAAACAAAGATAAGTATTTGAATTGTCATTACTTGCATATTTTATTGTTTAAATAATACTATTCAATAATGTATATACTGATGTTCCTAGAATTAGGTTGTGTATTGTGCATATTAGAATAGTTGCATTGATGAATAGTACACTACTAATATGCATGGGTAAGTGGCCTATGGCACTATACAACATTTCATTGCTACTTATCTAGAATGAAACCTCTTTGTTGACATGTTGGGAGTTGTGCACACTCTTAACAATGTTCTAGTAGAGATTGGAAGGCATCTAGAAAGTTACGGGATATGGATAAATGTTGTATTGAAGCATTGGCTAAGATAATTACATGACTGTATGACATATTTCTTTATGTGTAAGAATTTGTTTTGAAAACTATGAGATGTTTTCTAATCATGCAATTTAACTTGTTGTTTAGGAAAGATCGTATGCCATCACCTACAAAAGAAGAACTACAACATTTGTTCAGCAACAAAATTATCTATTGAAGATATTGAAGTTCCCAGGATATGGGAAGAATGCCATGATACATCGATCATGAAGAATGATGTTTGGGATGTAGTCCCAAGACCTGAAGGGAAGTTTGTTATGACTTCCATATGGATCTATCAAGATCAAGCATGCTGCAGATGGCAGCATAGAGAAATATAAAAGTGATGAAATAGAAGATACACCAGATGGATTTCAAGACAGCTTTCTTGAATGGTGTAGTTGAAGAAGAAGTGTATGTGGAGAAGCCACTTGGTTCTGAGACACATGATAGGGAGTCATATATGTGCAAAACTTGGGTATGATGCACCACTTTCTAGGTATAGAGGTGTGGCAGAGTGCAGATGGAATCTTCCTTGGACAAGGGAATTATGTAGTAGAGATCCTGAAGAGGTTTGGGATGATGGACTGCGAGGCTATGGAATCAAACCTGAAGCTTCAGTGTGATGCTTCATCTGAACCGGTTGATGTCACTATGTATCGTCAGATGATTGGGTCCTTGATGTACCTGATGAACATGAGACCATATATTTGCTTTGCACTAAACACATTGAGCCAGTTCCTGATAGATCCGAGGAGTGTTCACCTAGTTGCTGTAAATCATATTCTAAGGTACCTGAAGGGTACAGTTGATTGTGGGATCAAATATGATGTGAATCAAAATTTTAACCTTCAGGGTTATGTTGATTCAGATTGGGCTGGCAGTGCTAGAGATATGAAGAGCACATCTGGATGCTACTTCAATATGGGATCAGGTGTGATCTCTTGGTTTAGTAGGAAGCAGTCCTGCGTAGAACTGAGTACAACTGAGGCAGAGTATGTTGCATCCTGTTCAGCTAGTTGTGAGGCAGTATGGCTACGGAAGCTACTGTCTGAGTTATTTGATCTCCCATTGGATGCTATTGGTATTTTCTGCGATAACTAGAGTTGTGTGAAGTTGTCTGAGAACCCAGTTTTTCATGACAGGTCGAAACACATAGAGATCAAATATCACTATATCAGGGATATGGTGTAGAGAGGAGTTGTGAAGCTCCTGTACATTGCGATGGACGAGAAGATTGCAGATGTGCTGACGAAGCCACTAGCCAGGGTGAAGTTCAAGTACTTCAGGGAGAGGCTTGGTGTTCTTCAGATTGATGACACTTCGAGGAAGAAGTGATGGACACATTTCCAGAAGCCATTCCAAGCATGTTGGAAGGAGGATCCTTCACATGGCTATGGATGTAAGCGCTGGATGATGAGCATCAGGATGATGCTCCAGTTACTGCTTTGTATATGCATCGTGTTGGATGCTGGATATGATCAGTTGGATCATTTATGTATGTACGCATGATGTTGGATGCTAGATATGACCAGTTGGATCATTTATATGTATATGTATGTATGCATCATGTTGGATGCTAGATATGATCGGTTGGATCATTTGTATGTATTTTGTATATGCATCATGTTGGATGCTTGGACCATGTATCTGTATATGTATCATGTGGATACATTGTATGATTAGGTGGATCATGTATGGTGATATGTATCATGTATTTGTATTTGTATCAGGTGGATACACTGTATGATCAGGTGGATCATGTATTATGATACGTATCAGGTAGATACTTGGTATGGATCAGGTGGATCATATATGTTGATATATATCATGTATGTTGATATATATCAGGTGTGATCAGGTAGATCATGTATGTTGATGGATACATTGTGTGGATCATGTATCTATGTATCAGGTTGATACACTGTGTATGGTGATATGTATCAGGTAGATACTTGGTATGCATCAGCTGGATGCATTGTATGATCAGGATGATCGTGGATGACGAGCTTCTCCAGATGATATGCATCAGGATGTTGCAGTGATGATGATCAGGATGCTCATGTGTAAATCAGGATGATGTATGGTGAGTATCAGGATGATACTTTGTGGCCGTGGATCAGGTTGTGCAGATGAGCATGTCTGGGAGATCCTATAGGTCGGAGTTGCATACCCATAACAGCCTGGGATGGTCTTTCAAGACATTTCTCTGGGAGGACATGTAATTTGTGCCCTGGGAGATCTTCAGGTTGGAGTTGTGTACCCGTAACATCCTGAGATGCTCTTGCGAGGTTTTGTCCTATGGCATGTAATTTGCTCCTGGGAGATCTGGACAGGATGAAAAAGGCCTCAGATGTTTCAACCAGGTTTTGCCATGACCACATGTAATTTGCTCCTGGGAGATCTAGACAGGATGAAAAAGGCCTCAGATGCTTCGGCCAGGTTTTGTGGTGGACCACATGTAATGTGCTCCTGGGAGATCCGACAGGTAGAGATGTGTGCTCGTAACAACCTGGGATGCTTTAGCCAGGTTTTGTGGTGAGATCACATGTAATGTGCTCCTGGGAGATCTGACAGGTAGAGCTGTGTGCTCGTAACAGCCTGGAATGCTTCAACCAGGTTTTGTGATGGGTCACATGTAATGTGCTCCTGGAAGATCCTACAGGTAGAGTTTTCTGCTCGTAATAGCATGGGATGCTACAGCCAGGTTTTGTGATGCATGTAATAAGTCCTGATAATTCCACAGTATGGCTAGTGATGAAAAAGACCTGTAGGTGGTGGGCCTACATCCAGTATGAAAAAGGACTGGCTCTGTAGAACTTCCTATGACGAGTAGATTCAGAGATTGATTGAGATAACAGTAGTAGTGACGATGATGATGACTTGATGACGATTATCCAGTGACGATGATCCAGAGAAGATGACTTGTGCTAGAAGACCTGTGTCGAGAAAAACCTTCCTAGTTAAGAGGGAGTGTTGATGTATATGTAACTTCGGAATGTATTTCACATATATGTATATTGTATTCCTATAGAGATGTTATTATTCCTCTATACGGAAGTGGTTTTATTCCTATAGAGATGTTATTATTCCTCTATACGGAAGTGTCGTCATTTATATTGTAAGTGTTGTAACTTATACTTGAATGGGTTATCAGACCACCTTGTTGGGGTCGGCCCTGTATAAGTCATGTGGGTCAAAGGGTTATTAGACCACCCTATTGGGGGTCGGCCATGTGGGTCAAAGGGTTATTAGACCACCCTAGTGGGGGTCGGCCTAGTCAGCATTATGTTAAGTGGTTAAGTTGAGTAAAGGTCAAGTCAAGTTAGTGTATAAATAGAGAGTGTGTCTCTCTCATTTTACATATTCTATTCTCTCACTCACACTTGGGAGAGTGGCGCACTTGTAGAGGATGAGGCTCTGCTGCTAGGAGAAGACTATCTCTTGTATTCTGGTTGTATCATTTCTCTATCTATCTCTGAGGAAGTTATTGGGGTTTTTCACCTTTATGGTTTTCCCCAAGTAAACTCTGTGTCTCTTGTGTGCTTGCATTATTGTGTCCATGATACATATGCTGTAGATTTGTTGTACATGTTGTTCTCTTAGTTAAGATCCTAGATCAGATTGAAGTAAATTCTGAAAATTTAACAATAACGCAGGTGGAAGCTCCTTCATCGATGATGCATCGATGCACAACAAGGTTTTGAATGTTTACTGATACTTGGAAAGCCAAATTTGATGGCAATCGAGGTTCGGCTTGGTCTAAGTCGAAAGCCATCATGTGTGTGTCGTCAGGGTCTACTCCTCCGATGGTGGATAGTAGTAGTTTTCGTTGTGCAGGGCATGTTTTCAGTACCTCTAGAGCAGACATAGCAGCGGGGGATTTTGCTAGGTCTTCCACGACGTTATAATTGGATGTTGTGCAAGCATTAGGATTTTTGTTAATCCTTCACAAAGGGATGCGAGGGATTTTAGGTCCTCCGTCCAATGGCAGATTTGGTATGCGTAGTGGTTGATTTGGTGGAAGGGAGGTGGATGCGTCAGTGGGAGGAGTTTCTGGGGGTGGGCCGTACTGATTCCTGCGAGTTTGGAGGTTGATGTCATTGGATGACATCATTAATAAATGGTGTGTGCTTGGATCCGCATGCTGATAATTAGTTGCGGCATAGGTGATTTGCTGCTGGGGTGCAGCAGATCCTTGTAGGGGATCCATAGGGCGAGTATTTACTACTCCCTGGTTTAGCAATGGGTTTTGTAATATCATGGGTTGTGGTTGATTAAGTGGAGTTGGCTGTTCAGCGTGGCCCTGGCGTTAAGCATCGTCAGCCCAAAGTTTACGTGCTTTCTCTAAATGGGGGCAATTATGAGTGTAGTGTCCATAGACTCCACATATAGAACATGGATGGTTTGTTCTCAGGTTATTGTTTTTTGGCTGCTTGCGATGACGATCAGGATTCTGGTTGGGAGGAGCAGCATTGTTATTATTTGGAGGATTGGGAGGTGGTGGACCTTGATTATGTTGGTTGTTGCTGTGGTTATGTCCTCTTCCACAGTTTTGTTGTCCACCCTGGTTGCGTTAGTTGTTTTGATGTTGGGGCTGATTATGTTGTGTGTACACTTTCCCTTGAGTAGTGGGAGGATTTTGGGGTGCCGCAGGTGCGGGAGCAGGTTGCGGTGGATAATAAGCTGGTGGGGTTGGAGGTGGTCCAGTTGCCTGCTGGGGTTGTTGGTAACCTTGAGCTATTGGAGGTGTTGGGTTAGCTGTTGTAGCTTGCTGTGGGTAATACATTGGTTGTGCCGGTAAATGAATTGGGTTTTGGGTGGCCGGTTTGTTATAGTATGTGGGTGGTACATATGTCAATGGCGCTTTCCCATATCAATGTTTTGGACAAGAGGGTCCATGAGTGTGATGAGTCTGATTCGTTGGAGCGTACGAAGTTGTCGCTCCAGAATTAGATGTATCCCTAGAGAGGTCTGGGGCATTTATGGTGCTCACCATGCTAAAAGGTTTAATTTGCGCCGTGACTTGGCCGATAATACCATCAGCGACATGTGATTCCCTCGGAGCATCACCACGTGAACAATTGCCTCATGGGGCGTCTGGTATGATGGTGTAGAGATAGCCTGATTGGGCATAAATCAGGTCGAATTGCTGAGCTTTTAAGATAGCTTCTTCCTCTGTCTGGGGTCATTCGGAAGCTACGTCTTTGGCTATGAGGGGTAGGAGTGATTTAAGAAACCAGTCCAAAAATATACGGTTATCCAGTTTTATCTTACAGAGGCTACGACGGTTGCGCCACTCGTGGATATGGTCGGTGATGTGGGTAGCTGTGTTTTGTCTTCAAGACAACAGTATTTCAACTCTTGCATCATAACATACAGGTATCTGAAAAAACTGAAGGAAAGTGGAGGCGAGAGATGTAAATGTATGGTGGGTCCCATGTGGTTGTTTGATGTACCACTTGGCTGCAGAGCCAGTGAACGTTCGTTGCAACAGTCTTAGTCAAATGGAGTCATCCACTATGGAGTTAGATGAACACCATAGGTGAAATGACATTATGTGGTTTTGGGGATCCTCCCTAGGTTTTCCTTCAAACTTGGGGATGTACAAGGGGAGCTTTGTAGGCATGGGTGGCCATGTAGGGTTGTGCCTGATAGGATCGTTGGTTAGCCTAGCTAGGTCTAGTAAGTTCAGACTAGCCATGTAAGGTAAACTAGCAGATGGGTGTGGCGTAGTGACTAGGACATAACTATTAATGGTGGCATTATGTAGTGGTCTAGTAGCCCCTAAGGGTATGCTAGGTATTTAAGGTATGTGTCCTACAACCGTTGTGGTTTGGTATGGGCCAGCGTTCCCCAGTGCAACATGGGCTACACTGGGGTTAGGAATAGTGCCAGGAATTCCTGGGATCTGGGTTGTGGTAATGAGAGGTGGAATGATTCCTATGTTTGGCATACCCATAATAGGAGGTATTCCTGTGTTGGGCATACCTAAAGGTGGAGTGTCCCCTATATTAGGCATGCCTAAAGGGGTTGTTGTTACCATGGATGGAACAGTAGTAGAAGAGTTTGTGGATGTATATCCAATAGTACTGGTGAAAAGTGGGTCGTATTGTGATCCAGCCATGAGGTTGGTTGGTGATATTTCAGTAGGGTTTTCGGATTCAGCCTCAGAATCAGATGTGAAGTGAGGCCTGTCAGAATCAGATGACTGTGTGTTTGGCCGATGATGTGTTGAGTCAAGGGATAAGGCTCTACGTCGGTGACGTGTAGAGCCGAGTATACCGAATTGAGGGGGTTCACCCTGAAGATGACGAGAACGTCTTAAATTCTGAATGGTGAGAAATATTTTTTTTTAAATTTCAATGTAAGGTGGTGATATAAAAAACTCGAAACCCTAATGCAACAATGAGTGCAAAAGGGGAGTAAAAAAATAAAGGCTCTTAGGCCAACAATTAACCTAAAAAATCACTTATTATAGCAGCTGTGCTATAATAAGTGGAGGGATGCAACAAAATTGGTCAGAATACCAAAAGTCAAACAGTTTCTAGAAAAGGGGTGTTACTAGACCAAAGGTGGGTAATGTATCATGCAAACACCTAACTAGAAGTATTGTGAGTCAACAAACGATATCCTCTGCAAGGTGATGAAATCCAAGTCAGACAATATAGAATGTTGAATCAACGGCTAGATATCCCCCTACCGGGAGGGATGCCGGGTAGATAATCCGAAAGAGTGGCAACTAGGATACCCCGTTCATGACACGTTCGGTTGAGTGAATCTACAGTTTGGTTCTATCGTCGCTGTACACCCTCTTGGGTGTACACCGAGAACTTCAAAAGGTATCCTTCAGTTACTGAATGGATTGCGGTATTCCACTCAGACTTCCGGAACCAGTCTGGCTACTTCAACCCTCCTAAGGGAGAGGCCTTCCCGATAAATTGGTTGATAACCGTGTCAAAATTATAAGGGATTTTGGTACTGTAGAGGACAACCACTATGTCTCAAATGTAATAATTGAGGGGTGTTATTGGAACACCTATCCCCTCAATTCTACCTAACTACAAAATTCTTTTAAGTGCTCCCCAAGTGGGGTTAAAAGTTTGTTGAGTTTAAGGTAAATCTTAAGGCTCAGTTTAAATTATGTGGCAGAGTGGGTGCAATTGTGGTATTTAAACTGAAATTGATTTGCCTTGCTTGGGAGATTGATTACAAATGAAAGAAAAGACGCTTCCATTTTTGCAAAAAATAAAGGCATTTTTGAAATGTAAATGCTTGAAAAAACTATTCAAAAATAATGGATCTTTGAAATAATTTGAAGGAAAACAAATAACATAAATATTTCAAGAAATAAATGGATCTCTTAAAAGTTTCTTGGGAAAAGTATCAAGCAAATAAACCGTAAAACCTTGATCTAAATAAAATGCAGAAAAATATCTCTTTCAATTACTGAAATTTTTTTAAAGAGACTTTTAATGGAGCATTCTAAATAGTGAAAGATTTAATGTGGCTGTAAAAATGCAGAAAAATTAATGCTGTAAAATATGCTAAATGGGAAAAAAATACAACAAAAATAATTTTCAAAAAATTGGCCGAGTTAAAAAAAATTGCATCGCGGGTTTTGGGAAAACAGCTGCGATGTGCAGCGCGGGTTTCGGCTGCGCAGTTGTGATGTGCAGCGTAGGTTTCGGATGCGAAGCCACGATGTGCAGCGCGGGTTTCGGCTGCAAAGCCGCGATGTGCAGCGCAGGTTTAGGTCACACAGTCGCGATGTGCAGCACAGAAAATGGTCGCGAAACCGCGATGTGCAGCACGTAAAATGACCGCGAAGCCGCGCGGAAAAAAGCCACGAGGTCGTGATGAGCCGCGTGACTGTCGAGCAAAAAACTGCGAGGCAAAAGCCAAAAAACGGACGCCAAAAAACAAACCCGAAAATGGAAATTTCAGGCTGTTAATGGCAATAGAAGGGGCCAAGATCTAGAACAACAATGGATCTGCTGTCTGGGATGGCAGATCTATGAATAAAAATGATTAAAACTAAGAAAAACTAAGATCTAAAGCAAAAAACTGAGATCTAAGAATTCGAAGCCAGTGGAGTCACCAAAAAATGTTGGCTTGGTTTTGCAACCAAGCTTTGTGCAATGGGAACCTATCAACAATTGATAACAGTTTCAAATATTGAATGCAAAAAACAATTATAAATATGAATCTAACATGTGCATATAACAATAAACTTGAAAAGATTTAAGAACAAGAACAAGAAACAAAATAAAAAATAACTTTTGTATTATAATACCTCAAATGGTGAGGATGTTGTGGTGTTGAGCAGCTCCAAAAGTGAGATGCTCCAGGCTCCAATGGTCTCTTCTCCAAGATTGCTACAATGGTCAAGAACTCATGAGAGAATTTGACAGCATGAGGATATGATGATGGATGGATCGAAAGTGAGGAGCCCCTACCACCTTTTTATAGTTTTTGGTGGTGGGAAATACCATTATGGTTTTGAGGAAACCAATGGTATTGACCAACATGGTTTAGGTACCTTTTCCCTCCTTTTTCCTTTTTTGAATATTTTGAATATTTTTATTCCCTTTTTAATATTTTTGGGAATTCTGGACCCTTTTTTAGGGTGTTTTATGTTTTTTGAGAAAAAATATTCATTTTGAGGGGAAAAAGGGGTGTATCATGGTCTTTTGGTGACCTTTTGATGGCTTTAGAGGCTCAAATGGTGGAAAAGTGGACAAATGGGTCATGTGAATAAGGAAATGAGCTAGTGAGCACTTTTTGGGTGTTAACAGATTCCCCCTGATGTGTGAGGGCAGGAGCTCATCGTATGGATGATAGACATTATAGTTCTTTTGTCTTTTTCCTGGGGTTTGGGGAAGAGAAGAGACCAGTTGGAGACTGGATCAATGGCCCTTGGAAGCTGCAAAAACAAAAAATATTACATGGCCTCAATATGAATGAGGAATAATCTCTGATAATGGACGAGGCAGGCATACCCATGCTCGTATCAAGATATATACATAACAATTAGTCCCAAGAAGGGGGACCTGAAACGCACTGAAAGAGAATTTCAGGTTGGAGATCATGTTTTTGTAAAGGTAAAACCCAATAAAATTTCTTTTAATCTTGGGAGCTGTGCTAAACTAGCACCAAGGTACTGTGGACCATTTGAGGTCCTATCAAGGATTGTACTTGTTGCATATCAGTTGGCTCTGTCATCGAATTTAAGAATCCATAATGTTTTTCACATTTATGTTCTAAAGAAATATGTGCACAATGCTACTCATGTGCTAAATTGGAATGACATACAGGTGGAACCCGAAGGATATTTTCAGGTAGAACCTGAATTTATTCTCAACAGGAGGAAAATTATGCTCCGGAATCGTACCATAGGGCAGGTAAAGGTGCAATGGAAGCACCTTAGCCCTGATGAAGCTACCTGGGAACTTGAAAGTAGCATGCAGGAAACATATCCAGTTCTGTTCCAGGGAGGCTCTGACAAAGAATAAGCAACATCGGGGATGATGTTGAGCTTAAGTGGGGGTGCTTGTAACATACCCCTTTACTAAAAACATTTATGTTTGAAGAAGACATTATCTTAACTTTTATTGGAAAGTTTATATTTGAACAAGTGTCCAAGGATGACTATAATTGAACAATATTATTAAATAAATAAAATAGGAGACACTCACCCATGGAGAATTGTTGAAAGAGTGTTTACTAACCCACTAGGTGGAATGGAATCTAGGGTAGAAGGAAAAGGACAAGTGGTGACATCATGAGGCAAGTAACTAGCTGTTGGTATGGGACAAATCCCTTGAATTGTGGTCATAGTGCCCTGAAGGATGGGACTGGAGCTTGAGGCTCATTTATTGAAAACTGACCACTAAAGACCTAGGAAATATTTTTAAGAGCCATTGAATTTTGGACTGAGGTTCATCACTTTTCCTCAAGAGGAAACTTACCTTGTGGTTCTATGGTATGCACACAAGAGATTCGATGAGGGGAATTCTAGAGTTTTTATCATGGTGTAAGTCTGCCTTGTTTACTGCTAAGTGCAAAGTGTTGCTGCTGAGTGCAGAGATTGAGGTTTTTGGCAAGTCTTTATTGATTGTTGGTTATAAAATCTGAGTGCCTTGCTTCTACACAGAGTCTTCTACCTAGTGGTTCAGTAAACATGCTTGAGGGTCCAAAGGAGGCAAGTAGTTTGGTTGCTTCTTCTGGAGAAGGTTGGGAGGAACAAGCCTCCTTGGGTGTTTGTCCACCCTATCTACAGTTACAGGTTCTTCTTGATATTTCATCTCTAAGTAGTTAATTTTACTTTCTGTAATTGTTGATTTAGTACTCTTTAGCTAACTAATGATCATACATAAGTATAAGTGTGATTTTCTGATCTGTTTAGGATTTTGTAGACTGCTAAATATCTTTATGAATTGATAGAATAAATTCCCTCACTATATTTTTCCCCATATTTTTTTCTGTATCGTACTGTAGTACAGAGAAGGAAGATTAAAATAGATAAATGATAGACAGTGAATAGATTGAATGAATAACCTAGCTCTATTATGTTTCCCTTAATATTTCTTATCTGTTATAATTATTGTAATTTCTTAGCTACTGGGTAATTTTCATAACTTAGGTTTTCTATCATACTTAAACATAGAAATAATGTTTTTATATATACTTTAGAACAACTATACTTTTATAATGAAAGAATTAATAGAAAACTCAAACAGTCCTAGGTTTCTACATAAACCTAGAATTTTAGTTACAGGATAACTGTATCTCTTACAACAAATGCTAAATACATTGTATTTCATCGTCTTTTTCTTTAATGCATTTCTTTTCTTTCATCGATATGTTTGAAATCTAATTAGCTGTAAAACAATTATAAAAATATCCTTTTATACAGACATTTTACGTCTTCACCCTTGCAGCATTAGAAGTTAAGTAGGGTTACTTTTTATTACACAACTAATTCTTTAAACAGAGTAAATAGAACTACTAATACTCATATTATCAGACCCTTTTTAAAAACAGAATAATTCTGTATTGGACAATGTCCCATTATTGACAGAACCCTAGCTTCTATACTTCAACACTTAGTATTCATTTCAACATTTACCAAATCAAATAAATTATCCAAGATAGAGTTCATACAATAATTCTGCAAACATAACAGACATGGGTTCGAAGCCCTTAAAAGAGAACCAAATAACTTTAAGCATCGTGACAAATTCATAGCCAATTTGACGACCAAACATTTAACATCTTAAACACCAACTTTTTGTGTTAAGGTCACAAGTAAGATTCAATACCCTCACTCAACAGTAAGATAGTTTTAGTCACGATTTCATTACAAACTCAAAAACTCAAACGAAGGAACAAGTTCACGTTCGAAAGCACAAAATGAGGCATTAACTTTTGGCTCTCATCCTTTTTAATAGAACACCATTTTTTCTTCTTAAAACGAAAACATTCAAGTTAAACTAACACAGGTTTCGGAGGACTGATCCCAGTTCCAACGCATACAAATAGTATTAAGTTAACGGGACCATAATATTTCATTAGCCAGAATAGCCGAGGGTTAAACCCTCTCAGCAAAGTTACATTCTTACAAGTATTCACATAGAAAAACAACGCTGATAGAAACACCATTCGATAGGGTTCAAAACAAAAAATATTTAAACAAAAACAACAGTAGATATTACAATTGCAAAATCAAAATCCCATCGATATTATTCATCGACACAAACAAAACCAAGTTTGAATCTATAGACTGAGAAACCATGCCATTCGGCTTTACAACACTTTAAACTTTCAACATCATCATCACCTGTCAAACCAAGGGTTCAAGGTTGCAAATAGTTCCATGCATCGAAATGAAGTAAACATTAGGGTTCGAGGTTTCAAAACGAAGCATCAAGCCTTGTGTCTCAACCATTATCCAAATACAACAAACATGGACATCAAATAACACAGAGCATTGATTTCAGGCACAATTTATTTTACACAATATAAAAACCATAGGTCGAACCCTTCTCATTATCCAGTGGTCGAGGGTTAAAACCCTGGTAAACAAGTAATACATTTCGACACACAGTAAAACTGTAGAATACATAATAAGGGTAGGTCGAGGATTCCATCCTCCCTACGCATGCTTCACAGCTTGTAAGCTTTACAACAGGGACCACACCTTTTGAAAATCAAAAGCTCTGGCCAAACCAAACACAACTAACAGTTGCCAGGAGAAACCACCGAGACTTACCGTTTCAAACATTAGTTTCCAACTTAGCTTGAGCGTAGAACCCTATAGGTGAACGCACTTGCCAACAACATAGAGGATGGTTAAACTCAAGTTCCAAGCTTAAAAAAAATATAGAAAATTGCATCAACACGAAATTTTTCAGAAGAGACATTACCTTTACATTAAACCGAAGGTCGAAAATGGTAGCTTCTGCAACTGTCTTTGAATACAGATACACTCGCATTTCGCTTGGTGAATGTAGCTATTACATCCACAATAATGGCTCGGCTCTTAAACCCTGAAAACTATCAATCCTCCATTACAGGTTGTGGTATCAAACTTGAGGAAGGAGTCCTCAAGAACCAGCTTCAAAACCCTACAGAAACACAAGCCTGTCGTGTTGGTTGTGGAGCCAGATCTTCTAGTCTCATAGATGATATTGTATCAACCGTGTTTGTACCCCAGTTTTATATGATATGTAGATGGATTGTACAGTCACCCTAGTGGGGGGGCATCGCCCCCCCATGGGGTTCCAAGGGGGACCATCCCCCCTGGCTGAGGGGTTCGGGGGCAGCGCCCCCAAAGAAAATTTTTGGGGATGTTTTCGCCAGCTGTTTTGCGGGCCCATGGTTTTTGGGTATCCCGTGGTATTTTCCCATTGTATTTCCCTTATAAAATAAAGAAATTGTAATACGGTTAGGGATGATGATGTATTAGGTTTTATGCATTGTAAATATCTCTGAGATCAGGAGAGAGACTGTGAAACAGAGAAGAGGAAGTGCAGTGGTTGTGCTGCAGGTTGTATCCCTTCACCTTGCTGGACAGTAATAATAATAAGGACTGGAAAATTCAGTGTGGACGTAGCCCAAGTTGGGTGAACCACGATATATCTGTGTCTCTCTTGTAATGTGTATGTGTGATTATATTTTCATTTCTGTTTATTTTTATTGCTCTATGATCCTGTTTTTTTAACAATTGGTATCAGAGCCAAAGGTCTATTTGGCAGTTAAACCCGCAGGAAGCTAGGGTTTCTGGTTCGAGTGGGAGCAATGGCAGAAGAAGGAAAGTTTAAGGTAGAGAAGTTTAACGGCCAAAACTTCGGGTTATGGAAGATGTAAATGGAGGACTATCTGTACCAGAAGGATCTATTCCTACCGTTGGGAGGAAAAGCAAAGCAGCCGACGGCTATGAAGGATGAAGAATGGGAGGTTCTTGACAGAAAGGCTCTGGGAACAATACGGTTGAGCCTGGCTTCGTCGGTGGCTTTCAATATCTCAAAAGAAACGACAACACTAGGTTTGATGAGCGCATTGGGTAAACTATATGAAAAACCCTCGGCCTCCAACAAGGTATTTCTAATGAAGCGTTTATTTAATAGGAAGATGTCTGAAGGTGGATCTGTTACTGATCATTTAAATGAGTTTAATATGGTTACAAATCAGCTAAGTTCTGTAAGTGTGAACTTTGATGATGAGGTTAGGGCTCTTCTAATCTTGTGTTCATTGCCAAAAAGCTGGAATAGCTTGGTCATGGCTGTAAATAACTCTGTCTCTGGTTCAAACACCTTGAAATTTGATGATGTTATTGGTGTTATTCTTAGCGAGGAAATGCGAAGAGAAAGCACAGGTGAGACATCAGGTAATGCGTTGACCATGGAGAGCAGGGGAAGACAAAAGGAGAGAGGAAAGAGCCAAGGTAATCATGGAAAGTCTAAAATGAGCAGATCCAAGTCCATACTGGGAAAGATAGAGTGTTGAAACCATGGAAAGAAAGGACATCTGAAGAAAGACTGCAAATCTCTAAAGAAGAAAGGAGATGCACAGAAGGAAACTACCCAGGAAGCAAATGTAGCAGGTGATGTGTTACAAGATGCTTTGATTCTTGCATTAGATAATACTAGTGATTATTGGGTAGTAGATTCAGGAGCTTCATGTCATGCTACACCCCATAGGAAATACTTTCATGAGTATGTTCCTGGCGACTTTGGACATGTTTTATTGGGTGATGATGATCCATGTAAAATTATTGGAATGGGTAAGGTATGGATAAAAGTTAAGAATGGAACTGATTGGTTGTTGAAAGAAGTTAGGCATATTCCTGCTATGAAAAGAAATTTGATCTCAACAGGGCAATTGGGAGATGGCGGCTGTCTATCTACGTTCGGAGAAAAGTGGTGGAAGATCACTAAAGGATCAATGGTGATAGCAAAAGGAGACAAAGTAGGTACATTGTATTTATGTCCTCATAATACTGACCATTCTATCTCTTTAGCTTCCACAGGAACAGATATAACATTGTGGCATCATAGGCTTGGCCACATGAGTGAGAAGGGGATGCAGATTCTCCACTCAAGGAAGTTGCTGCCGGATTTGAAGTAGGTAAGTTTGGAATTCTGTGAAAACTGTGTTTATGGAAAACATAAGAGAGTTAGATTTCTTAGGGTTGGGAAACAGAAGAAGAATGAAAAATTAGAGCTTGTGCATACAGATGTATGGGGACCGGCTCAAGTACAATCTCTTGGTGGCTTTCATTATTATGTTACATTTATTGATGATGCAACTAGAAAAACTTGGGTTTATTGCATTAGACAGAAATATGATGTGTTTGCTACTTTTAAGAAGGGGAAAGCTTTGGTTGAGAATGAGACAGGAAAAAGATTGAAGTGTCTCAGATCTGATAATGGAGGTGAGTACTGCAGTAAGGAGTTTGATAGTTATTGTTCATACCATGGGATTCATAGAGAGAAGACAGTCCCAAGAACACCACAGGAAAATGGTGTGTCAGAAAGGATGAATAGAACGATCATGGAGCGTGCAAGGTGTATGAGACTGCATGCAGGGTTTCCCTTACATTTTTGGGCGGATGCTGTAAATACTGTTGTTTATTTAATAAACAGAGGACCTTCAAGTGCTTTGGATGGTGGTATTCCAGAGGAAGCATGGACAGATAAAAAGGTAAACTACTCATTTCTGAGAACATTTGGTTGTGAAGCATTTGTCCATATTGATAAAGAAAATAGAACAAAGCTTGAAGCTAAATCTAAGAAATGTACCTTTATTGGATATGGGGTTGATGAATTTGGTTATCATTTATGGGATTATGAAAATAACAAAATCATCAGGAGTAGAGATGTGATATTCAATGAAAAGGTCATGTATAAATATCAGTTGCAGGGAAAGAAACAGGAAAAGGAAAACACGGAGTACATAGTGCTTGATGAAATTAAACAAAATGAAGTTCCGAAGGTGCCAAAAAATCAAGAGTAGCAGCAAGCACCTGAAACTCCTGTAACTGTAAGAACATCTACCAGGTTAAGTAAACTCCCTGAACGATACTCTTCAATGTATTATTTATTAATGACTGATTCTAGTGAACCAGAATGTTATGAAGAAGCAATGTAGGTGGAAACTATAAAGAAGTGGGAGCAAGGCATGAATGAGGAGATGGACTCATTGGTAGGAAACCAGACTTGGGATTTGGTTCAGTTGCCTGTTGGTAAAAGAGCATTGCAAAACAAATGGATTTATAGGTTGAAGGAAGAAGAAGGAGGTAAGAAGCGGTACAAGGAAGACTTGCTGTAAAGGGGTTTGCACAGAAGAAAGGTATAGATTTTGATGAAATATTTTTTCCTGTTGTTAAGATGACTTCAATTAGGACTATCTTAAGTCTAGCGGCGGTAGAATATTTGCATCTTGAACAGTTAGATGTAAAAACAACCTTCCTCCATGGGGATTTGGAGGAATAAATATATATGCAGCAGCCACAAGGGTATGAGGTCAAAGGTAAGGAGGATCTAGTATGCAGGTTGAAAAAGAGCTTGTATGGCTTGAAGCAAGCTCTAAGGCAGTGGTATCTAAAGTTTGACAGGTTTATGACAGAACAAGGTTATAGTAGATGTCATTCTGACCACTGTGTTTATTTCAAGAAGCTAGACAATGGAAGATATATTATCTTGTTATTGTATGTGGATGACATGCTTGTTGCAGGGTTCGACATGCAGGATATAAATGTACTCAAAAGGAAGCTAGCTAATTCATTTGCGATGAAGGATTTGGGTGCTGCAAAGAAAATCCTTGGTATGAGAATGATGAGAGACAGGAAAAATCACAAATTGACATTGTCTCAAAGTGAGTACATACAAAAGGTGTTAGAGAGGTTCAGAATGCAAAATGCAAAACCTGTAAGTACACCTTTGGCTAGCCATTTTAGTCTAAGTAAGGAAATGTGTCCCAAGACACAAGAAGAGACAGATTACATGTCCAAGATTCCCTATCAATCAGCAGTTGGCAGCTTGATGTATGCCATGGTGTGCACAAGACCAAATATTGCACATGCAGTGGGAGTTGTGAGCAGATATATGAACAATCCAGGTAAAGAACATTGGAAGGCAATGGATTCTCAGGTATTTGAGAGGTACTACCACTGAGGAATTATGTTTTGGAGGTTCAGACACTGTTCTACAGGGATATGTTGATGCAGATATGGCAGGTGACAAGGATAGCAGGAGGAGCACCACAGGGTATGTGTTTACTGTAGGTGGAACAATAGTAAGCTGGATTTCGAAACTACAGAAGGTTGTTGAACTTTCAATAACAAAAGCAGAGTATGTTTCCATTACAGAGGCTAGTAAAGAGATGATTTGGTTGCAGAGGTTTATGGAGGAAGTGGGTAAGAAGCAGAAGGATATCAGATTGTATAGTGACAGCCAGAGTGCCATTCACCTTGCAAAGAACTCAGCATTCCATTCCAGGACTAAACATATACAGCTCAAGTACCATTTCATACGATCTGTTATGGAAGATGAATTGTTGAAGCTGGAAAAGATACATACTAGCCAGAATCCTGCAGACATGTTCACAAAGGTAGTGACCAGAGAGAAACTGAGTTCGTGCTCGGTTTCAGTTGGCCTTCTAGCATGAAGGTGAAGAGGAGAAATTTTCCAAGTCCAAGTCCAGCAAGTGCAGCAGTGGTGGAGTTGCTGTGATCAGTCTCCATGTGGGAGATTGTTGGTTGTGGAGCCAGATATTCTAGTCTCATAGATGATATTGTATCAGCCGTGTTTGTACCCCAATTTTATATGATATGTAGATGGACTGTACAGTCGCCCTAGTGGGGGGGGTGTGGGGGGGAATCGCCCCCCCACGGGGTTCCAGGGGGGATGGTGATGTGTGATTATATTTTCATTTCTGTTTATTGTTATTGCTCTGCGATCCTGTTTTTCTAACATGTCGGCCACACTACACCCACTACTTGCAAAATGAATGCCCAATTCACCACTTCGTCGAGGTAATCCAAAGTGCATTTAGGGTTACACTCCTACCGAGAAAGACCACGTGGTTATAGCCACATTGGATTCCAGCAAGAAATCCACTAGTACCACCTTTATTGCACTTTAAATGATCCTGTCTACCACCAGTATGATGACTTACCAGCAAACCTTGCAATAGGATCATCTTCGTGTTAATCATTGACTATCCAATATAGTTCAGGTTGTAATTTATCAACCCCATCCTATCATTTCCCAAACTTTATACCAATCCACGATGATCAGGTCTAAGTTTTCGAACAATGCTGAGGGAACCTGCAACCATAAACATTATGGTTACGTTTGTATCATTAATACCTCCAACTTATAATATAGTCGTGAACCTTGCATTTATACTATAATTAGATTATTATATCGAACCCTCACGTAATGTATAAAGACCCTATCAATAATATGGTTTAGTAAGATGATAAACTTGTCCAAACTCTAAAATATTAAATGGTACAAACCATGGAGATCGCCTAACATAGTAACTATTTTTATAATGGTAGTGGCTATTGTCCATACCCTTGCACTTAGGACATTGCATAGATTAGTGCATAAAAACCATGCAATACAAGTAATAACCACGGTTATAATGTGTTAAGTATGGATATTACCTATAGTATCAACCTTAGGAGAGGCGTGAAAATTAATAGTATTAATGTAAGATATTAATACTGGTTAGTCATAGTATGATTCTTAGAACACTTAAAATGTTTATTTCACATCAAAACAAGGTTCAATGATAAAATGTATAAGATCAAAAGTTATACAAGGTTCTACATTAAGGATTATTCGAACTTAGGATATGATCCTATAAATATTCAAAATACTGAACATAAATCCTTAGACAAATAACCAAAGCAGATCTTACCCTGATTTATATTGCAATCTATTCTATTTTCTCTTTTAAAAACTTGAAAGCTTTTTGAAAATAATGTAGATCTCTGTACCTTCACTTTCAAAATTATTATTACTCTCTTACCTGTAATTTGCGAAAAGGAAGGTTCAAATACTTTAGCATTGTTGGCAATATGGCCAAGGTTGAAGATTGTCATTGATGGCAATCTATATGGCAAAGGATGAAGATGCAGGTAACTAGATGATGACAAGAGCAACAAGCAGATTACAGAGCCATGGTTGAGGATGAATACAAAACAGATGGTGGTGAACTGATTGTATGAGATTACATCGCAAATATTACTCCACAAACAGAGGATTTTGGAATTGTTCAAATACCTCTTCAATATTATGTGTGCTTAGTTATGTGAAGAAACATAATCTAGTAGCAAATATGTTAAAGATATTCGAAATGCAAAAAGATCCTTAGAGCAATATAGTGGAAATCGTGAGAAGATCGGGAAATTGGAAGTTCTTATACCTCGTGTCATGAAACTCAGACCACGTTTCATGGTTTTGTTTTAAGTGATAGTAGAACACATTCATGATGTAATTTCCAAACACACTCAAGTTGAAATTGCTCAAATTGTAGATGACTACCGTTTGAAATAAACAATTGATCATGAAATTGTGCAATGAAGCTTTGGGGTTTGTCTATTAATTGAAATTGCAGCTCTCACATTGATCACGATGGATAATAGTTGTGTGAAAACAATGAACAAAAGTGAACGTGTAAGGAAATAATGAAGTGCGCAGGGGATCTATATCCTCTATAATTGAAGGGCCTTTTTTAGCTATGAATGAAAGTATGAATGGCGAATAAAGAATTTGAGGTTTCATGTGTTATGATGGATACAAAAGACGCTTTAGATCCACATCCAGTGTCGATAACAGATTCAGCAAGGGTTAGCCAAGATGCACTCATGGATCAAGATATCGTGCATAGGCAAATAGAAGCTTCAGCAGTGCAACACATGGATTCAGGTATCACAGAACTTGGATGTGAGGATTCTTTGGTCCATTTAATGAATTATGTATGGACTAATATATTTGAGACATCACCTCATGTCATAAATTCTGTCATGGAATCCATTGAAGGGATGCGTGTTGCATTAGGACCAGCAATAATTCTAATCTATTACCTCCAAGGCTTATTTAACCCTGCAAGAGAAGTGCACGAGGTCTAATGGAAGATTTATAACTCACTTTACATAGGATCTCGGGATGGGCTTGTGGTTGATTATCCTACTTTAGAAGATGAGTCTAATAATATCTATAGCCGACCAGAACTAGTAATAATGTTGATATTTTGAAGTTTCTGTTATTAAGTTGAAGTTTTTGTTATTACGCGGAAGTGAAGCTCTGAAGTAACATTTGGCGTTACCAACCTTAAGACTATGAACTACATGACCTTGTGAAAATTTATCATACCAGCTTTGGTGTAATCATACGTGTTGAGAGTTATGGTTGTCAGGTTTTGAAAGGAGTTCCAGAGAGATCAGAATTTGTCACTGTTAAGCTGCGAGACATTAGGAGGTTAAGAAGAACCCGCAGGCAGGAAATGATGGAGTTAGCAGGGCATTGGCCGGTGATCATGGTGTTTATAATATGGATTGGATGATGAAGAAAGGCTTAGGAAATTCAATAGTGCTGATGTTGTCGATGAAAATATCAATGCTAATAAGGCTGCTGCAAATGGAACTCCAAATCACCATTCTGGCTCAAGCTCTGTAATTGAGGCGTCCATTTGTATATGCACAGAATCAGTAGCAGTTGGATTATCAAATCGACGGTTGTGATTTGTTTCTTCATGGGAATTGTCCCACATTTGTGGTGTAGAATTTATTGTATGTGTTTATAAACTCTGGTCCTCCCTAACTCCTCTGACGCGTAGTGCTGAGATAGTGTGGAGCTTTGGGTGTTTGGTTCTCCACGAGAAGAACACCATCTTGGAGTTCGGGACGCCTATGTGTCCCAATATTTTTTTTGCGCATTGCTTCTTCGATGTGGACGATGACTAACGATGATAATGACATGGCAAATGATGTATGGAAGACATGGAAACAGTGTGGCGCAGATGTGGCAGTTCGCATGTCTAAATGGATAATGATGCGATAGTAATGTGTTAGCAGACATGTCACTGAGGTGAACGATGGCATGTCAATAAGAATGGTGATGTGTCGCCAATATGGACACGATCGCAGAAACAAGGGTTTGATGCCATGTGGAAATAGGTTAAGTAAAGAGCATAAAATGAATAATGCGCTAAATTAGAGATGGGATTACTTATTATATGTATGATATTGTTATAACTATAAAATAAATATATATATAATTTTATTTTTATTTTATTGTATTCTTATGAAAAGACACCTCCTATCATAAAAAGGTGTGAGTCTAAAGACACACTATTTATGAAAAGGCATGATAAAGGAGTATATAAGCAATACTTTCATAAGATGAATTTTGCTCTCTTAGTTCCTTATGATGATATCCAAAGAGAAGTAGAAAAGAGACCAAGAGTGGTGTAACTGCAAGTATGTATTGAAGATCAAAAACACAACAAGAGGATGCATTAAAGATCAGAAGTAATTGCATTGAAGTTCAGAGCCAGATGCATAATAAGTAGCAATCCAAGATGTTAATGAATAAATCTAATTAAATTGTGGAAGGGTGGAGCTAGGGCAGGTTGGTGCCTACAAAAGAGGAGTTGGTGCTTTCCTTGTCAATTGTAGCTGACTAAACAAGGGGGTTTTAGCCTCCTCCCAGTTGGTGTTGGTGAATAAGGGTGTGGGTGCATCCTGATTAGTTGGTGCTAATCAAATTCTATTGTAACTTGTAAAATCAATTTTGCAAATTAATAGACATGAATTTGTGGTTTTCCATTTAGGGTTCCACGATAAAATGTTGTGTCCATTTGAGTTTATTGTTTAATGAAATGTTTAATATGTGTGCTTAAAATAATTGGAATTAAAAGAAAAATTTTACAATAATGATTCACCCCCCCCTCTCAGTATTGTTGATATTCCATCAAGCATAAATGCTAAGTAAGCCTCGTGGTACCCATAGGACCCCTTCGTCATCAACAAACAAAAGAACACAGTTAGCACATATAAACAATAACTATAGAAAAGGGAACCTTTAAATAATTGACATCGTCGCAAAACAATACAGTTGTATAATCATTACAAACATTTATTTCAACATGTCGACATAGAAGCATTTAATATGATTCCGCACATCAAAGCACAACATTTAATGTTACATTGAAAAATTTAAATTTTTATGAAATTCCGGGATGTTCCACATCCTACATCGCACAGTGTTATGTCGAGTCTATGCTTCCTGAGTCTATCCATATGCTCATGCTCTTGTTCAAAGGAAGTCTTGAAACCAGATTCGACCACTCCTCAGATCTCTTGAATATTGCATGTCGACCATCATTATTAAGTCAGTCCGTTTAATCTGAGTTCTTCCAAATCTTTCAGTGTAGCTGTTACCTCGTGTTGGTTGATGGGGGATGCATTAATTCCTTCCTTCCAATGAGTTTCATTCCATCGAATTCAACTCATCTATAATGGAATTGAGACGTAGAGTTGGTTGAGTACCTTGAGGCTTGCAGTCATTAGTGGTAGGTTTTCTCGCCATCAACAGTTTTGGGAATACATTAATTTCCCCTGATCGATGGATTCATCTTAGTGTTCGAATTCAACACATCTATTCGCAATTTGATGATTGTACTCTATGCCTTGTTTCCCATTTTCATTATTGGTGGTTTATCTCACGTATGTTAATGGTATACATCATTTACCGGTAATCAGATGATGTCACATCAGGTTTGACCTCAATACCTTTATTCACTTGATGGGACTTTCACCGTAGATGATTTGTGTAGAAGACCCCAGACGTTAGTAGCATTTGGTATGCTGCTCTTGATCGTGATTGTACATCTGAGATATCACCTCTCAGACATCAGCAGTTTGTACCTGCAGTATTGCACCAGTTGTTTCCTTTCAGCAGGAGACCGTTTCTTACTATAGATGGTTATGGTTATGATCACCTATGACATGTATTCATTATGTACTGCCTATTCATGGCCATTGTATCAGATTGTTGTACTATACCAACATGCATTCAGAGATATTATTTTATTATGACGAGTGAGTTGTTCCTTCCAGTTGTGTCTCCATCACTCCACTTCTGAGATTTATAATGTATTTCGGCCATCGTAGCACGATTCTCTGACCTCACACATTAGGGGGCATATGTTATAGCGTAATTTTCCACCTTGTGAGAAACACATTCTTTGGCCTTCAGGATCCATTTCACTGACTTAGATTCACTTTATGTCCTCTAGAAAACACATGTTTCCCTATTTTTCTTCCTATATGCTTGTTGTCCCATTATAGCCAGCGTACACACAGTCTGTTCCACTATAGCCTGCGGGTACCAAGTAAAATGGTAAAAATCATTAGAAAAATACTTTTTACTCCCAAAAAGTGGTCTTAGGGTGACCTTTGGCCCTCCATATCCCCCGAAACGCCTCAATGTGTCCTTTCACTTACCTTTGGAAGGCTATATATTGAGCTCTTATGGCATAGGGAAGGGAGGAGAAAGAGAGAGCAAGATAACTCTAGTGGATTTTTGTCATGACTTGAGTTTACACACATTGATCCTTGTTGTTGTGAACTCCTTATGTTCACCTACCAAACTCCTTTCATAGTTTGAGTTTTCCATTGCATGGGGGATTGAAGTGGTGGAGGCACAAGTGGAGATATCCAATTCTTGGTTCAGATTGGTTGCCGGCAAGAGGTCGTATATTGTACTTCTTGTTATTCATTAATGGAAATACTCATTTTCTCATCCAATTGATGTTGTGAATATTGTTAAATTACATTGGGTTATATTCGCTTATGATATCATGGATCATGCTTTTGATTATGCTAATGTATTTCACATATTATATGCACTTGCTTGTACTTCTTGTTGAGACTAATCTGCAGGTTCAAGTGTAGAGGTTGAAAGCTCAATGGGGATCTACTTCGAACATTAGGTTGAAGGTTGGTCTTTTCTCCATTATCTTAGCATTGTCATTTATATAGCATTGCATTGGGAATTGAGTCATTTTCTGGTAGTCAACTGTCTGTTGTGGTCTGCCCCAAGCCATAGGAAGTTCTTTCCGTAACAATCCTAGTGTCATAAAAGCAATAATTTCTATTTTCAATCTCCAAGGGAAGGATTCTACATGGTGGGATGACCTCACTACTACATATGGTCTAATTTTCCACGAAAGTTCGTTGTAATAGCCACGAATTTTCGTCCTTTTTTCAACGATTGGGGTTTGTTTTTTTCGTGGAAAGAAATCCATGGATATAGAGACGAAACTTCCACTTCGTGGAAATAGCAACGTTTCATTGATGCCACATGTCAACAACACAACACTTCTCATATCCACAGAAAATGAATCCTTCCATACACTTTCGTCTCTATATCGATGCACAACTCCTATAAACTTCCACGAATGTGCTGAACCTTCCACAAATATTCGTCGCAATATACACGAATCCATCACAATATTTCGTGGAAGATTTAGCACCTACATGGAAGATACTTTTATAGTTCCACGAAACATTGTTGCAGTATCCACAGTTGCATTCCCAAACGTTTGTGGCAGGTTCAGCAACTGCGTCGAAACATTTTGCATAGCCTACATTGATGTTCATCGATATAGAGACGATACCTGGGAGTTTTAAAAAAAAAATTGAATGCGACGATACAGTCATAAATTGGCTTCAGATAGACTGAAAGTACTTCTCATGAACCTTCTCTTACATCTCAATGATTCCTTTCAGATCTGTAAATAAGTCTGCTTAATGATGGTTTCCAATTCTATCAAAATTCATCAAACAAATAATCTTGCATTGTATTCCTTAAAGTAGTTATCATTAAGTCTTTATGATAAGCAGTAACAGAAATAAAATTTGTTCAAGTAGTTTTCATACTTATCCCTGTTCAACAATCAATTCTTCAACTTCAACTTTTGTCTTTTAATGGCACAAATATTCAAACTCAAACTCAATTTGGTCACAAAGAATAGGCTCGGTCTTCATGAAGATATAACTGATTTTCTCCCATAACACTATTCAAACTCAACTTGAATTTGGTCACAAAGAATATGCTTAGTCTTCAAGTTATAACACAAGTCCTTCAAATATGCTATCAATATATTTCAATGCTTTGCAAATTGTTCTTCTTCAAGCTCAGATTTCGCATCCTTGTGTCCTTTGAATAATCATAAGGCTTAAACAACTTTTTGCAATGTATGAGCACAGTCTTACAAAGAATTATACCTGATCTCTATTCACTTATTAGCTCTATTCACTTCTTAATAGAAAATTCTCAGAGTCATTTATCATCAAACTTACTTGTAAACAACAAACACAGTCCTAGATAGATATCTCAAGAACTTGAACTAAATGTGTAAACATGAAGAATTGTAAGCCCCAGTCTTAAGCATATGTGGATAACAGTTGAATGGTGATCCGATCGCCATCGAAACTCCAAATTTCGGTAACCACCAGAATCTACTCCTTGTCACATTTTGAACCCCACATATGGCTGAACAGTCATGCATTCAGCTTCTCCCTCGGGCCCTTCTCCCAGCTCTATGGTAATACATCATTGAAGCCTTAAAGGCAAAGGCCCCTATTATCATGGGATTCCTGATCAAGAATGTGCTCAATAAAAGAAAGGTATCAATCTTTCCTTACTCAATAAAAGAAAGGTATCAATCTCGAGTGCCTGAATGAACATACAAAATGTATTTTTGATGTTTCTATATGAAGTGAAAAATGTATGAGATTTGACTTTATAGAAATGTGACCTTAGTGTACATTTTTCATTAGTATCTTTCATTAAAGCAATGACATGATAAAGTTTTACTTTAAACCCCTACAAGGAAATCAGATCACAATTCTACTTGTCATGAATACCCTATAGGAAACAATTGTTCCACAAATTCTATCATTTGAAGTTTGCAATGCTACGGTTTTCAACTCTCAACACTCACTGCATTTTTGAACAAGCAACTCTTTGTAGGGCACAATAGAATAGCCCAACTTAGCTTCCATGTTAGAGGCCACCTGATCCAATGAATGCACCAACCCAATAAAAACCAAAACAAATAAAGATCCCAATTGCAAATTTTGATGAGGTGCATAAATTTTCACTATCAAGTGCACTTTATGTAAGAGGATTTGCCAAAAATACCATAGAACTATATAGGCACCACATGGAAACAATGCAATTACCATGCAATCAAATGGGAAGATGTATTCACTTACGACCAAACAACTTCAAACAAAGACAAATTACACAATTTTACATGTATCACAACCATGTTTACATCTCCCATGCAAATATTTTTGACTCCATACAACACTTCATGGAGATGGGATTTTCTCCATAATCTATTGTCGTCTTCTTATGTGACACATGAAACTTCTCTGCACTTGCTGTTACCCAGAATTTCATTTGATTTCATGCCACCTTCTATATATTTTCTAGCCGCATATATGCAATCACACACAAATCAACATCATCATGTGTTTTCCCACAATGTCTATATCTCATTCTATGATCAGTTCTGGATGAAATCTCTCCACTAAAATGGTTTAGTCTCAATCAAGGACTCCCAATTTCATTGAATTTCCTGTCTCAAGGCCAAGGCATGATACAATTAGAGGAAGCCTTCTATATTCAAAGGGACCATCTTCCTTCAATTGGAAGCAAAGATCTGATTCATTACCAGTGGGCACATCACTTGCAGCCCCCCTCAAGGGACTCACTGCTAAAATATTCCCTAAATGGAGATGATCCTAATTTCCTGTCAATGGAAAAGACCAGGTAATCAATTGGGCATCGAGCGAGGAATATCAATTGATTTTGCCTTGCCCTTCCAGGCTACATATAATATTTTTATGGTCAACTGACAGCACAATGAACTAAAGAAATGCTAATTTCTTGTGAAAGGTGGTGTTTGAGACCTTGGACAATAGTGAGCCGTCAGATGTTTTTAGGTCATTATAGATATAAACCTCACTAATTTAGTTGTGAGTTTATATGTTTAAAACAAGCAAATACATAATTATTAAGCACCATGTTGAATATCAATACATAGCATGAACAGTGCCTTGAAGAACATGACTACATGTTGCACCTCACAATTTACCCCAGTATACAAATATCCAAATGCATATTTGTAACCACCGAGATAGGTTTTTGTGTCATTTGCATTCAAAGGTAGAAAACAGAGAGCACATGCACATGTGATAAAGTAACAGTTTCCCAACTTCCATGCAGTTAGATGCTATGATTACAGTGCAGGGTTATAAATGTTTCTTGAATGATGTGAGCAAAAAGTCAATGTGCAAAAAAACATTTAATAAAAAACAAGAATTCCATAACAACCAAACACGTTTAAGGTAGTATGTGCCCTCCCTGTATCAACTAATAATAGTGAACACAATTCACATTAGTTCCACATCAAAAATGCCAATAGAAATAATAAAAACAAATTTCCAGAAAAAAAGTATTCCATGGATATACATTAGTCAGTCTAAATACTTACCTCTTGAAACCAAGAACTCCAAATGTACAACCCATAAGTTCTTAACACAGGCTCTTTGGTATATTCAAAACTGTTATAATGAGTTACATTGACAAGCAAACTAAAATGATAAACTATTAATATTTAGTAACATGTAATCAAATAAACATATATATCATATAACAAAAATAGAGATATAGTTTAAGATACCTTGAAAATATACTCATAAGTGTTACTTTCAGAAAAGACTATTTGTGCCTCGGAGAGGCCAGTCTTCTCTAGGAAACAGCTGACCCTACAAGAGGGTGTGTACAAACTAGGGAGAGAGAAATGACTAGAGTTAATTAGGTCAATGATAGTCAAGCACAGTACATAACTCTGTTAAATTTTTAGAATTTACTTCAATCTGATCTAGGATCTTAACTGAGAGAACAACATGTACAGCATATCTACATCATATCAATCATGGAGACAATAATGCAAGCACACAAGAGACACAAAGATTTACTTGGGGAAAACCATAAAGGTGAAAAACCCCAATAACTTCCTCAGAGATAGATAGAGCAATGATACAACCAACCATAAGAGATAGACACAACCTAGCAGCAGATCCTCCTCCTCCATAAGTGCGCCACTCCTCCTTGAGTGCATGTGTGAGAAGTGAGTGAGTAAATAGAGTGCCTCCCGCACTCTATTTATACTTGACTTGACTTGCCTTTTTACCTAACTCATGTAGGCTCGAACTTAACCACATATCATAATGCTGACTGGGCCGACCCCCAATAGGGTGGTCTAATAACCCTTAGACCCACATGGCCGACCCCCAATAGGGTGGTCTAATAACCCTTCGACCCACATGACTTATACAGGTCCAACCCCAACAAGGTGGTCTAATAACCCATCAATTATAAGTTACGACATTTACAATATAAATGACGACACTTCCTTATAGAGGAATAATACCATCTCTATAGGAATACAATATACATATATGTGAAATACATTCCGAATTTACATATACATCAACACTCCCTCTTAACTAGGAAGGTATTTCTTAGCACAGTTCTTCTAGCACAAGTCATCTTCTCTGGATCATCGTCACTGGATAATCGTCATCGAGTCATCATCATCGTCACTGCTGCTGCTATCTCAATCAATCTCTGAATCTACACGTCATAGGAAGTTCTACAGAGCCAGTCCTTTTTCATACTGGATGTAGGCCCACCACCTGCAGGTCTTCATCATCACTAGCCATACTGTGGAATTCTCAGGACTTATTACGTGCGTCACAAAACCTCGAAAGAGCATCCCAGGCTGTTACGAGCACACAGCTCTACCTATAGGATCTCCCAGGGCACCGAATTACATGTGACCTCACCACAAAACCTTGCAAGAGCATCCCAGGCTGTTATGAGCACACAGCTCTACCTATAGGATCTCCCAGGGCAACGAATTACATGTGGTCATGGCAAAACCTCGTAAGAGCATCCCAGGACTGATTACGGGCACACAGCCCAACCTATCGGATCTCCCAAGGAAACGAATTACATGCCATAGGACAAAACCTTGAAAGAGCATCTGCCAGATATCCCAGGGAACCGAATTACATGCCATAGGAAAAACCTCGAAAGACTATCTGCAGATCTCCCAGGGCACCGAATTACATGTCCTCCCAGAGCAAAACCTCGAAAGAGCATTTTCCAGATGTCCCAGGGCACCTAATTACATGCCATAGGCAAAACCTCGAAAGACCATCTGCAAATATCCCAGGGCACCGGATTACATGCTCATCTACACAACCTGATCCACGGCCACAGAGTATCAACTTGATACTCACCATACATCATCCTGATGCATCCATGATCATCCTGATCATCATCACTGCAACGTCCTGCTGCATGTCATCTGGAGCAACATCCTGAAGCTCGTCATCTATGATCATCCTGATCATCACTGCAACATCCTACTGCATATCATCTGGAGCAACATCCTGAAGCTCGTCATCTATGATCATCTTGATCATCACTGCAACATCCTGCTGCATGTCATCTGGAGCAACATCCTGAAGCTCGTCATCTATGATCATCCTGATCATCACTGCAACATCTTGCTGCATGTCATCTGGAGCAACATCCTGAAGCTCATCATCTATGATCATCCTGATCATCATTGCAACATCCTGCTGCATGTCATCTGGAGCAACATCCTGAAGCTCATCATCTATGATCATCAATGCATCTACCTGATGCATACCAAGTATCTACCTGATACATATCATCATACATGATCCTCCTGATCATCAATGTATCCACCTGATACAAATACAAATACATGATACATATCACCATACATGATCCACCTGATCATACAATGTATCCACCTGATACATATACAGATACATGGTCCAAGCATCCAACATGATGCATATACAAAATACGTACACATGATCCAACTGATCATATCCAACATCCAACATGATGCATACATACATAAATGATCCAACTGATCATATCCAGCATCCAACATGATGCATACATACATACATAAAAATGATCCAACTGATCATATCCAGCATCCAACATGATGCGTACATACATACATAAAAATGATTCAACTGATCATATCAAGCAAAAACCAGAACATCATCCTGATGCTCATCATCCAGCGCTTACATCCACAGTCATGTGAAGGATCCTCCTTCCAACATGCTTGGAATGGCTTTAGCAAATGTGTCCATCACTTCTTCCTCGAAGTGTCCTCGATTTGAAGAACACCAAGCCTCTCTCTGAAGTACTTGAACTTCACTCTAGCTAGTGGCTTCGTCAGTACATCTGCAATCTGCTCGTCCGTCGCAACATACAGGAGCTTCACAGCTCCTCTCTGCACCATATCCCTGATATAGTGATATTTGAACTCTATGTGTTTCGACCTGTCATGAAACACTGGGTTCTTGAATAGATTCACATAGCTCTGGTTATCACAGAAGATACCAGTAGCTTCCAATGGGAGATCAAATAAGTCAGACAGTAGCTTCCATAGCCATACTGCCTCACAACTAGCTGAACAAGCTGACACATACTCTGCCTTAGCTATACTCAGTGCCACGCAGGACTGCTTCCTGCTAAACCATGAGATCACACCTGATCCCATACTGAAGCAGCACCCAGATGTGCTCTTCCTATCTGCAGCACTGCCAGCCCAATCTGAATCAACATAACCCTGCATGTTAAACTTTTGATTTGCTTCATACTTGAGCCCATAATCCACTGTACCCTTCAGGTACCTCAGAACATGCTTTACAGCAACCAGGTGAACACTCCTCGGATCCATCAGGAACTAGCTCAATGTGTTCATCGCAAAGCAAATATCTAGTCTCGTGTTCGTCAGGTACATAGATGACCCAATCATCTGACGATACATCGTGACATCAACCGGATCAGATGAAGCATCACATAGAAGCTTCAGATTCGATGCCATAGGTGTGGCCATGTCCTTGCAATCCATCATCCCAAATCTCTTCAAGATATCTACTGTGTACTTCCCTTGACCAAGGAAGATTCCATCACTCTGCCACACCTCCATGCCAAAAAATAAATAGTGCATCATCCCCAAGTTCTTCATCTCGAACTTGGCAGTAAGCTTTCGCTACATGTCGGCAATCAATCTATCTTCATCTGTAACAAACAGGTTATCTGCATACAAAAGTAGTATCACTGGATTGCCTTCCTCAACCTTGTAGTAAAGGTTGGAATCCGCTTTACTCTTGGTAAAGCCCAAACTGGATAGAAAGCTGTCTATCCTACCATACTAAGTTCTGCACACATATATGACTACACCATGCTGTCTTGAAATCCATCTGGTGCATCTTCTATTTCATCACTTTTATATTTCTTAATGCTGCCATCTACAATGTGCTTGATCTGATAGTTCCATTTGGAAGTCATAACAAACTTCCCTTCACGTCTTGGGACTACATCCCAAACATCATTCTTCATGATCGATGGATCATGGCATTCTATTTCTTCATCCCAGATCCTGGGAACTTCAATATCTTCAATAAATATCTTTGTTGCTGGAACAAATCTTGTAGTCCTTTTGTAGGTGAAGATATGCGGTCTTTCCTACAAAACAGGTTAAATTGCATGATTAGAAACATCTCATAGTTTTCAGAGCAAATTCTTACACATAAAGAAATATGTCATACAGCCATGCAATTATCTTAGCCAATGCTTCAATACAACATTTATCCATATCCCGTAACTTTCTAGATTCCTTCCAATCTCTACCAGAACATTGTTAAGAGTGTGCACAACTCCCAACATGTCAGCAAAGAGGTTTCATTCTAGATAAGTAGCAATGGAATGTTGTACAGTGCCATAGGCCACTTACCCATGTATATTAGTAGTATACTGTTCATCAATGCACCTATTCTAATATGCATAATACACAACCTAATTCTAGGAACATCAGTATATACATTATTGAACAGTATTATTTAAACAAACAAATATGCAAGAAATGATGATTAAAATACTTATCTTTCTTTGTTCGTTGGGTGGACTCCCTCTGAGTCTTTGCTTCCTTGCAGGAGCTATTGGAGTCCTAATCTGAAGTAGCTTCTTCTACACCTTTCTGTTGTGGAATGTAGAAAGATGGTCAACTCCCTGTGAATATCTGCATCCTTCCAGAAACTACTGAAGTGTGCTCCTTTGCTTTCTTGTAGGAACAACTGGAGTGTGCTCCTTTGCTTTCTTGCAGGAGCAACTGGAGTGTGCTCCTTTGCTTTCTTGCAGTAGCAATTGGAGTGTGCTCCCTCTTGATCTTTGCTTCCTGAATTACTTGTTCTTGAACTCATATTCATCCTTGGTCACTATGCATGCTTATTAGTATCATGAATGTGTTATCCTTGTGATCTCATAAAAAATCATACATTCATTAGTATACTATTAAAACACAATAATCTCAAGCATGTATAGTCATGATCATTTCAAACAGAAAATAATAAGCATTAGCATTCAAGGTTTATGTAGGATTCTTAAGGTTAATCAAATCATAAGAAACATAACATGTGTAAACCTGTAATTACTCAAACCTATGACTCTTCAGGTTAGTTGAATCATCAATCAAGATAAGAGATATAATATGCATAAAACCTGTGATTATTCAAACCTATACCTTCATGATTCTTCTGGTTAGTCATATTATCAATTATGGTAAGAAACATAATATGCATACAACCATGATTATTCAAACTTATGACTTCATGAATAATCATTATCAACAACACAACAGTATAAGATCCTAAACCAAGGTAGGATTCTAGCTTGATATAGGAAAAACATACCTGGATTAACATGCTAGCTAGTTTATGTCTAACAGACCCGCATAATGTCTTCTGGTTCTCTTTAGTGACTTGTGCTAGTAATCTGCATGTCTCATATGTTAACCATTACAAAACCAAGTTATACATACCTCGTAAATGGATCTTCTATGAGATCCATGACAATGGATGAATCTTTTGTCCTCATGTTATCATGACCATATGTTCTTGTACCAGAACATGATTTGTCTTTCTTGGTGTACCTTTCATGTTAGTAGACAACATAAACCTCATACAACACCATAATGCATTAGTACAATCATAAGTGTCAATATCCTAATCAATGAATATTTTCTATCGTGCATTGATAGTTTTATTAAGGTGATATGACAAGTCTAAAATCAAGACCGTAGTAACATGAAGACAAACATACCATAAACTTAATCATGAACAAATCTCAAAACATACCTCGATGAGTCATACCTGTCGAGATCGCTTGTAATCTTCTTATGTAAGGCTTTAGCCTCATCTCCCTCTGAAACAGGAACTTCTTCACTTATGCAGATGATCAATCCATCTTCTTCTAGGATTAACCCAATCCACTTGAATTGCAAGAACTGGACCTGGAGCTGGATATGGGTTTGTTAGAGAAGCCCCAAAAATTCAAACTTTGAATTTCAAACTTCTGAAAGGATAGAAATATGCGCCTTGATGAGCTGATCAAACTGGTATATTCAGAATTTGAAAACTGCAAAGTTTCACTCCTCAATTTTGCCTTTGAAACTTTTGGATTCACTGGACGTGACCCTAAACTGGGGTTTGATGAATCCCACTCTTCTGCCCAATCAAAAGGTTTGAACCAAAGCTCCAAGCTTCTATTTTTCTGAGGAACTTCTAGCCGTGGTCACAGATTTCAAAAATTTCCATTTTTACAGAAGCCCTAATTTTCCACTTTTCTGATCAAAGTCCCAAACTAGGGTATGATCAAGCCCGGCCTTCTTCCCAACCAAAAATTCTGATCTTGGTCTCTAAATTTCTATTTTGATGAGTAGCATCCAGCCTTGGTCTCCGATTACAAAAATTCCAACTTTCTCCAAAGCCCTAAATTCCGGAAGCCATGAATGAAGGTACCAAAAAATAATTCTGTTTTGACAGAAATATGTACTTGATTGTTTCTGGTATAACTCCAAAATTTTTTATCCACAGGGTCTGAAAAAGTTTCCTGCGATAGCCTGACCTGTTAGCTTTCCATCCTGACAGGTCTGACCTCAATTGGATTTTCTGAGAGAGAGTTATGTCAAATGTCGCAACGTGACCTGTTTTGGGATAATACAAGAGAGCGAACTTGTACGGCGTGCCACGTGTCACTGTTTCAAATTCGGCCTCTGAAAATATTTCCTGAGATAGATCGGTCTATTATCTTTCCATCCTGACAAGTCTGACCTCAATTGGATTCTCTGAGAGAGAGTTATGCCAAGTGTCGCAACGTGACCTGTTTATGGGATAATACAGGAGAGCAAACGTGTACGGCGTGCCACGTGTCACTGGTTCACCTTCGGCCTCTGAAAACGTTTTTTGAGATAGTACAGTCTGTGTACTACCTGTTACTTTTTACGAAATTTCATTTGGAGCTTCCTAGCCCAAGTTATGACCTTTTTCCCAAGGTCACCTGATTTTGACTCAGATCTGGAAGAGGCAGAAACCCTATATTGCACAGATCATAAATCACAAAGTACAACGAATTAGAGGTTGTCCTTTGGACAAAAGGTACCTGGAGATTTAATATTCGTCCTGTAACAATTTCAGATCCGTAAAATTTTCCAAAACGGATTTATAGCGAAAGTTCTACGATGACTGGTTTTTGCTATATCAAGCCCTAGCATCGTAAGTACAACAAGTGTCATACATGCCATATCATGCCTTCTTTCAGGCTAGCTCTGATACCATGTTAAATTTTCAGAATTTACTTCAATCTGATCTAGGATCTTAACTGAGAGAACAACATGTACAGCATATCTACATCATATCAATCATGGAGACAATAATGCAAGCACACAAGAGACACAAAGATTTACTTGGGGAAAACCATAAAGGTGAAAAACCCAATAACTTCCTCAGAGATAGATAGAGCAATGATACAACCAACCATAAGAGATAGACACAACCTAGCAGCAGATCCTCCTCCTCCATAAGTGCGCCACTCCTCCTTGAGTGCATGTGTGAGAAGTGAGTGAGTAAATAGAGTGCCTCCCGCACTCTATTTATACTTGACTTGACTTGCCTTTTTACCTAACTCATGTAGGCTCGAACTTAACCACATAACATAATGCTGACTGGGCCGACCCCCAATAGGGTGGTCTAATAACCCTTAGACCCACATGGCCGACCCCCAATAGGGTGGTCTAATAACCCTTCGACCCATATGACTTATACAGGGCCGACCCCAACAAGGTGGTCTAATAACCCATCAAGTATAAGTTACGACATTTACAATATAAATGACGACACTTCCTTATAGAGGAATAATACCATCTCTATAGGAATACAATATACATATATGTGAAATACATTCGGAAGTTACATATACATCAACAAACTCAACATAAATAAAGTCACAAAAATTATAAACTTCAACCAAGTCTCAGCATAAAAGAAGTGATTATCAGCACACCACAACTGATCACAGGTGATCAAAGTCAAGTACTCTATAAGACCAAAAATTCAAAAACGTGGTATAAAAAAATGAAGGAGGGTAAATGTTCGCATTAACCACAAGTCAAAGACAAGGTACCAGAAGTCCAATAATAACTCAATCAAGGTGGGGAAGGTACAACAAGTATTTAATAACTCAATCAGTAACAGGTAATAAAATAAACATATTGATCATATAACAATAAGAGAGGTATAGTTGAATATCTCCACGTCAACGTTAAACCAAAAATACGATAGGATAGATGTCCATGGTAATCTGTTCCATATAAACCTATCAAGTGTACTTTTAGGTCAGCAGTATTCTTTTCTCCGATTTGTAGCTACAGTTCGGAGAAAAGAATACTGCTGACCTAAAAGTACACTTGATAGGTTTGGATGGAAACCATTTTCAATGTTGATTCCACTACCCTCCTTATTGTCTTACAGAAAGGCATGAAAAATGAGGAAAAAGACTTAAAATTGTGGACTTCACCTTCAAAGAGTGCCTTACAATCACATTGATACGACGTCCCAAAACCATTTCTCTTGACACCCACTCTTCATTAATTATGTATGCATTTCACTATGCAACCATCTCAGATTCTCACTGCGTTTTCCCTCAATTAGTTTATCAATTCAGTATGACCCACGACCACTAGCAACACTCCTCAGACGGCGGGTGTGGGTCATACTAAATTGATAAACTAATTGATGGAAAATGCAGTGACAATCTGAGACAGTTGCATAGTGAAATGCATACATAATGAATGAAGAGTGGGGTGTCAAGAGAAATGGTTGTGGGACGTCGCATGAGAGGAAATGGTGATGGGAATTGAAAGGTCAAATTAAATTTCCATGGTGCTAATAAACTACACTTGTGTCTTCCATTGTCAACTGCACTTCAAGCTTGAAGGTGGTAGCCTTGGGACCCATGACCCTTAGAACCAAGGGTATGCTCCAAATGTGGCCAAACAACCGTAGTACTCTATAAGAGCAAAACTTCAACAAGGTGGTTTTAAAAAAGTTACTCAAGCAGGGTAAATGACCCCATTAAACACAAGTGAAAGATAAGGTACCACAGGATCAATCATATCTCAATCAAGGTGGGGAAGGTACAACCAGTCATATCTCTCTCAAATGTACAGCCGTCCAATATAGCCTGAAAGTTCATCATCACAGTATAAGGAAGGGTGGTGGGATGCCAAATAAAAATATCCCTCATTTCTCTCTATTGATCAAATAACAATAAGGTGGGTGCCGTTGAAGATCTACACGTCAACATTAAACCAAAAATCAGATCTGAAGTGCGGGTACAAATATAGTACCTTGTACTACTGAAAATAAAAGCCACTTGTGTTACCTTTCAATTTAGCAATATGGTCTACAGAAGCAAAATTTCCTCACAATTACCATCGAAATTTCTGACTGGCGCTAAAGCAACAGTAAAAGATATTATAAAATAATTTTGATCTCTATCAACTTCAACAATCCTATGTGGTCCCTGTGCTGAAGTTGGTCCTCGAGATGTAAGTTGCTTACGCAGATAACCATTGCATGCCTGCACAATCTTCTAAACACATATAAAGTAGACAGGAAACACCAAACATTAAATGTGATACATACCTTGGCTTTGTCCTGCGTATTTCTTTCCTATGGCTTAATTTATGAGGATGTATGCGCTGTTATAGTCTTATACTGTAGCTAGATCTAGTGCTTCAACCATATCAAGGAAATTACGATTTGCAAACGTAGACTCAGGATTCCATTACTTTTACAACTTTAACGAAAACGCGGGAGGTTTTTACACAGTCATCTTTCAATCAAATGAATTAACAATCATCAGCACCACAACCATCTTTCATCAAAACCGCATACATTAAATACAAACAAGCATTGGGTTTCAAATGCAGGAACTGGGATCAAATCCCTTTAACATTCCACCCATTTAAACTCTTTTGTATCTCTATTTATAAAATTCCAGAAATGCAGTAGTAAACAAAGAACCAAAACTCATAATTTAAATCACTCAGGAAATCAATTATGGGAACATTACATAGTAAACACGATTTATTGAAACCATATCAAAACACAACAGAACCTTCAAGGATTATTACTGCTCAAACCCTATGGACGCAGACTCTAAGGTTTATATTGCAACTCTAGAAACCTGATGGAATCCAAGGATCGAATCCCACATTGACACCAACAAAACGATAGACGCCTAGGTCAGGTATCAAAACCCCAAGTAGAATTCCAAAATCCCAGGTCCCATGAAAATAATTTAGAAATGAGGAAAAAGTATCTTGGGAAACAAAAACGTTTAAACTAATCACCTACACAGAAGAACAAAACGATTTTATTCAGTATGCAATATCTATCAGTAGTTACCATTTATATATTCTCATGCTACAGGAAAACAGGGCGACCTTCTTAAACCCCATTTCTTCTATGCATACACTTGGATCTTATACATAGGAAAACACAGAGATTAAATAGAGAACCAAACATTCAAACGAACTATGACATTGAAATCCTTGATGAACACTCCACAGAGGTGAGAGGAAGAGGTAATGAAATGTGGACTCTGAGCTTACCAATTGCAAACGCCTCCAAGTCTAAACCTGTACCATCAACCAATAACCACGCAAATGGAGAGGGCCAAACTATTACCTTCCAAGTAAGTAAAAATATACCGGTTAGAACCTGAGTTTGTATTCATATCAATTCAAATTAACAAGAAAGACAATAAGGGTATCACCTGCGTGTGTAGTTGTCACCATTCCTGCATATGCAACCTTCATGGTGGGATGACCATGAGCCAAACTCAGGTCAGACCATGAAACCCTCAGGCGCATCCAACATATAGACTCCAACAAACGAATTATGACATCGAAACCCTTGATGAACACTCCATAGAGGCGAGAGGAAGAGGTAATGAAATGTGGACTCTGAGCTTACCAATTGAAAACGCCTCCAAGTCTAAACCTGTACCATCAACCAGTAACCACGCAAATGGAGAGGGCCAAACTATTACTTGCCGAGTAAGTAAGAATATACCGGTCAGAGCCTGAGTTTGTATTCGTATTAATTCAAATTAACAAGAAAGACAATAAGGGTATTACCTGCTTGTGTAGTTGTCACCATTCCTGCATATGCAACCTTCGTGGTGGGATGACGGCCATGAGTCAAGCTCAGGTCAGACCACAAAACCCTCAGGCGCATCCAACATATAGACTCCAACAAACGAACTATGACATCGAAACCCTCGACGATGGCTTAGAAACCAAGAACCCATGTGTTATCGTAGAGTTACCTGCGTGTGTAGTTGTCACCATTCCTGCATATGCAACCTTCATGGTGAACTGACGGCCATGAGCCAAGCTCAGGTCAGACCATGAAACCCTTAGGCGCATCCAACATACAGACTCCAACAAATGAACTATGACATCGAAACCCTCGACGATGGTGTAGAAACCAAGAACCCATGTGCTATCATAGAGTTAACTGCATGTGTAGTTATCACCATTCTTGCATATGCAACCTTCGTGGTGGGCTGACGGACATGAGCCAAGCTCAGGTCAGACCACGAAACCCTCAGGCACATCCAACATACAGACTCCAACAAACGAACTATGACATCGAAACCCTCGACGATGGTGTAGAAACCAAGAACCAATGTGCTATCATAGAGTTACCTGCATGTGTAGTTGTCACAATTCCTGCATATGCAACCTTCGTGGTGGGCTGACGACCATGAGCCAAGCTCAAGTCAGACCACAAAACCCTCATGCGCATCCAACATACAGACTCCAACAAATGAACTATGACATCGAAACCCTCGACGATGGTGTAGAAACCAAGAACCTATGTGCTATCGTAGAGTTACTGTTAATTCCCTCACCATTAACCCAAATTTTAGATACAAGTCATGATCCCATACGAGCTTTGTGGCATGCTTTGGTATTTCATTATTTCACCACCACTATAGAGCTACCTATGGTATATATATCCCTATAGTAGTGGAGCACTCACGACAAATGAAGTAATTGAAAAAATGCAAAGAGTCTTATAAGGACCCCAAGTAGTGTGTAAAGGAAACAAGTAATGGCAGCTTCAACATGCTTTGAAAGCTCAATAAGGACTTTAACTTCCAACAAATCATTTCAAGTTGACAACCCCAAAACGTTACAAACATTAGTATTATTAGTATTATAGATACATAAATAACCATAACTTTTAATATAATATGAATATACCATAATATTTTGTGTTGATTTTGTTGTAGGTCAAGTGGAATGTGCAACAAAAGAAAAGAAAGTGGAATGGGCCAAATAAAACATGAAACAATGATGTTGCCAAAGTGAATAAGTTGTTGAGATGAAAATGCAAAGTAGTAGAGAAATCTTGAATGGGAAGATGATGAAGGAATACACATGCATGTTTTTCATGGAATAAGATGTTTAAGTGAAAATGCAAAGTAGATAACTATAAATATTGAAGATGAAGATGATGAAGGAATACATGATGTGTTCATCATGGAGAAGTATAAATTTCTCTAGTAAGAAGAGTTTATGTCAATCTATAGAAAATATGAAGAATAGGAGAAACAATTTGAAGATCAATATTGCAATAGAGGAGTGGTGGCAATGAAAGCAAAGTATAATGATGATAAGTTTTCAAGTGGCGAGCATTAGTTGTGTTCATTGAGATAGTGGTGATGGTGTAGAGGAGAGAGGATGGGGAAGTTCTGAAGACCATTGAGTGGAAGTAGCTTGAGGAAATATGTTCCATTTAACAAGCACATTTTGGGATGTAAGCTCCATTGGGAGAGAATGGAAGCATATTGCAAAGATGTTGAAGGTGGTAAAAGAGTTAGAGATGATGGTGATGAGGTGTTTCCTATGGTAGAAAAGTATATAGGATACTAATGAAGAGAAAAAGAATATGAAAAATAAAGGGGACTTACAAATAGTGAAACCTAAATAGTTCGTCCCTATATCGACGAAAGTTTGTGGAACATTACAAAGCGTGGATATTGCCACGGTTTTTTCGCCCTGAAAAACAAAATAATATAAAAATTATTTTTTTTAACCCACAAATGTTGAAAACGTGGAAATATTTCATGGAACAATCCACCCATATGTAATAGTGCCTCAACCTTACAAAAGCTATTAAGGAGAAAAATGTGAAATGGAAGGTTTATGTGAAACTTTTCACACAAAAGTATCTGTTTGAAAGATATTATGATAAGAATGTAAAAGAATTTTATGATGTGAAGCTAGGGCAGAAAAACATGGAAGAGATGATTAGTAAATATCTTGAATTACTAAAGTATGTTCGATATATACAAGATGAGAAGGTAAGAATTCAATGCTTCTTAAACTGTTTACCTTTTAGTTGTAAGGACTGGATAGAATTTGATGATCCAAAGATGCTGGAGGATGTTTTCTGAAAGGCCAGGCTATGCTTCGAGCAAATTAAAAATAAGGTTGAAGTAACAAATAAGTGGAACGAAAAGAAGAAAGTAAGATCTGAATTCAGACAGAAGGGCCACAAATCCAATAGTTTCAAAAATCGATCCATGACTGCACCTTCCAACAATATGTTTGACAGAAACAAATCATAATAAAAAATTTATCCACCAAATAGGAAGATGAATGTTGAAAACACCAGAAATCCTGAAGAAGTATCATCAAAACCACCAATTCAGTGTTGTGGATGTGGAGAAAACCATAGATGGTTTGAATGTCCTTGGAAAAATGAGAAAAACAAATCAATGTGTTAGCACTCAAATTGTGCTGAATACTATGGCATATTTTGGCATGGGTGGAAAGACCTCATGAAACATCAAGACCCGAGTGGATAATCAGCTCTCGGACTACATTCCCTGAGATCGAGGATTCGGAGGTCAGCATGGTAGGGAACAATTCAAGGAATGAAGCAGTCAGGGAGGAGCCGACGGTTTTTAGAGGTCATAGTATAAAAAAACATGCTAAACGCGCTGTAAATAAGAAAAGTAGGCGATGACGGCTGAGATTGAATACCCCGAAGATCGATGGTCTCGAGCCCACTGCGCGAACGAAGATGTAGGCAATATAGCATAATAAGCAGGTGGTAATCGGAGGGCAAGTGATGAAATCAATTGACGGGTGAGATTGAATACCCCGAAGATCGACGGTCCTGAGCCCACTGCAGGAACGAAGATGTAGGCAATATAGCATAATAAGCGGGTGGTAATCGGTGGGCAAGTGATGAAATCAATCAACGATGGAGATCGACGTATAGAAAGATCTACGGTCCACAGTCCCCATGCTGATCCAACAAGCATGAAGCATGTTACGTTTCAAATCGCCGCAGTCGAGTTATGTATCACGCAACTGTCAATGACACAGATTCGCCAAGGGAAAATCAAAGGCTCGAGATCACCGCACTGATTTTTCTCACCGGTGATTTAAACGCATCTCAAATCGGCGCGGTCGGTGAAATTAAAACCATCAAACTGCCGAGTTTTGAGCGGGAAAAGATCAATGATGGATATGGCTTTACCATCGCCACACTTGGAAGGATTATAAGGCATCCAACGTTATAAAAGCCAGAGTGGTGCAGAGACTTGGATTCCACCTGTATCAAATACGTTGGAAAGCGAAGGAACCTGATCCCGCAGAGCCGACCAACCAACCAGAAGTCCAGGAGGATTGTCTAGGTGTCGGACCACCAGGTTGGTTTTGTCTTTTCCTGTTTTCCATGAAATTGTTTGAATGGCGGAAGTAGGAGATTCCCCTGGTGCCGAATCCCCATTCACCGGTCCCAAGTGGGAGGACAAAGATGGTGACATATAGGACACCATACTGGAAAACATCTCCATGGATATGGCCAAAGAAAGGTTGGAGGTTATAAGGGGCAGGTTAATAGACGGCCACAAAGTTTATCAATCCTTCTTTCATCTGTTCACCACTACCCAGACCCCCAACTGTCCCGAATTCATCGAGTGGTGTGCCACAAATTATTCCACCGAGTAGAAAGTTATCCTAAACGCCTCTTGCACTAAAGCCCTATGTCCAATAAAATCCCCGACTGTTAGAAAGGCCTTAGCCATCCCTGATGAATTTGGTCAGAAATCCCTAGAATACCGAATGGAAGACCTGGTTCAGTTCTTCCCAGGTTCACCCTTCCCTAATGAGGTCAGTTTGTTCAGAGAAGAGTCCAAATGGATAATCTCCGTCATAGCCCAGTTTTTAGGGTTGGATAGCGACCAGGATGTTCCAGAAACATTAGTTAGTTTAATGTTCATCTTGAGTTCCTACCCTATAGAGCAGATGGACCCTTCTTCTTTTGTCTAGACAGCGTGCTTGAGGTTCGATGATGCCCTAGATGAGAGTATCCATTCTTAGTTGATTGATATCCTTAAGACAAGGTCATTCATATTTCAGCCTTATTTGCTGAAGATGTTCCTAGTGGCAGTTGAAGACAGCCTGCAGATACCTGGACTGAATATTACCAAAGAAATGTATTTAGATTACATGCCTTTCATGAATGACTTGATGGTGCGAGTGTATCATGTCTTTTTTCAGAAAAGTTTTCCTAGAGTGCTTCCGTAGATGAAGGACTTGCTACAAACCCCTATGGAAAAAGGGATTGGAGACTGGTTTCTACTAAAACATGGAACCATAATTAGAGTCTATGGTTTTTTCTCATCCACCATATGTACTCCCTGTATTTCTAACACCTAGGTTGTTCCATATGGAATTTATAAGGCAGAAGTTGGCAGTTGAGCGGGAACATTTCATAGATATCAAGAAGTCATCTGACATAACTTTCCCTTAGACCTTGGGTTCCTTTGTGATCAAGCACAAGGATTCCCTCTCAATAGTAGAAAGGGTTGCGAAAGACCTAGGACTCCCATCCCAAGCTGCATTGAACTATGATCCACATCACATAATCTCGGAAAGAAGGAGAGTAGCTGGCAGAAAAGGATATGATCATGTTGAGATGCCCGGAATGCCTGAGAAAGCCAATTGGTTGGAATATGTGGATCAAGGATCAGTGGAGGTTGATGATCCAGATGATTCTTAAACTCTGAAATTCCTTCTTCAGGAAAAGGCCACTTCTTCGGGGGCTGTTAGCCCTATGGATGTAGATAGTGATCTCGAGAGAGCTGCTAAAAGGCAGAAGCTGGAGGGAGAAGGTCAACAAGTAGTGAAGATGCAATAAGAGAAAGCTAAGAAAAATCAGGTCAAGTTTCTCATGCCTCATTATGAAGTAAAGGATCACGTGTTTGGAAAACCGCCCAAAGAGCCTACAGGAGCAGTTACCACCAGGACCTAGCTGTTGGAAGGTTATGATGAAAATGATGACAACATAGCAGCAGACGCCAAATTATATTCTAAAGTAAGGAAAATGGGCAAGAAAGACGTGGCCTTAGTTACTAGCCGAAATCTGGCCCAGAACACATTGAACCTAGCCATGGCTACAAAGAGCAAAGCTACAAAGGTGAAACTAAATCTAGAAGACATCCCTATCCCTGATATCATTAATTTACACAAAGAGACAGGGGAAGTCATCTACAATAGGCTGCTGAAGGTTTTAATAGAGCTGTCTAAAGTGCAGACCATTAAGTCCAGGATCTAGAAGCAGTTGGGGCTCGAGAAAGTAGAAAACAAGTCCCTGAGAACGCAGGCAAAGAAGCACCAAACGCAGCTGCTAGAAAATGAGACCGAAGAGGGCAGAAAGAAAAACATCCAGGAATTGCTAAATGGGAAGGACCAAGAGATCCTATCATTAAAAAAGCAATTGAAAATCCCCGCCACTCAGTTGGCAAGTAGTTCTGAAATAGCGGAGCTTTAAGAGGAGAAAGAGAAATTGAAAGGAAAGTTGTTAGACTGTAAGGAAAAGTTGGTGGAGCTTGAGGAAAGGGAAAAGAAAATGAAGTTTGATATAGCTTTTATAAAGACTGGTGCAAACTCATGGAAGGCCCAGTTTGAGGAGCTAGAGAGGAAGTTGAAGACAAGGGAAGGAGCAGTAGGACAAGAGGCCTCTACCTCCGTTACAGCTGGGGACTTTTCCTTGGTAAGTCATATAGCTGATGCCATCCTGGAAGATGTTGGACTGGTCAGATTAGAGAAACAGGTTTCCAATTTGAGAGTTTTGAAAGATGCTGCAGAAAAACAAAGGGAGGCTCGGGAAACCGAGTACCAGGATGCACAGTCTGAACTTGATAACTTGAAGGAATAGGTAATAGGGCAGAATATGCTATAGGAGGCTAGGAGAATCATATGGGATGACATCATAAAACAGGCTGATGATCTAATGCCATACCTAAATTTTATATTGGATAAAGGAGTGGTAGTAAAATTGGCTCAACAGGGTGTGATAGTGGCGGAAGAAAGGTTGAACAAAAAGCCTCTGGAACATGCCCAGAATGCAGTTGAATTCCTAGGTGGCCTATCAGATGAGCAAACTGCAGCTATAAACATCCAAGACAGAGTGTCAATAATCTTAATAGCTAAGAAGGTGATTAACAAACATCAGCAAGTCCAGGTTGTTCATCCAGGAATTGATATCATATCATCCCAGGCACGACTCTTTAGAGAATCCTTCGATCCTTTGTTCGTAAAGGGGTTGCCTCCCTTTTGGGATGAAGATGGAACCATGCTCATGAAAGACGAATACAGATCTAAGTTGTGGTCCTGCCTGCTGCCCTAAATGACCTCCCTCAAAAATATGCCCGGAGAATTGTCTCTTATAATGGAGAGGGAGACTAGTCAGCTAAACAACATGTTGATAGATTTGAAGATTTTTTAGATCTGGAGGAAGTGGACCACGATGATGCTAAAATGAGATTGTTTGCCCAAAGCTTATATGGAGAACCCAAGAAATGGTTTAGGCTGCTACCTAATGCTTCTATAGCAGATTTTGCAGCTTTTAAAGTATTGTTTCTAGAAAGATGGGAAACAATGGGGAGTCCTGCTATAGTCTTATCCCAGTATAATCACTTAAAGAAAGGTGGTTTCGAATCGGTCCATGAGTTTTCTGCTAGATTCATGAAGTCCTATAATTCTATTCCTGATGATCTAAAACCTTCAGTGGGTGCTGCAAAGCTCCACTATGCCGATGCTTTCGATGGAGACTTTTCCTGCATGTTAAGAGAAAGGAAATATGCTACCCTGCCTGCTATGCTGAAAGATGTTGTAGAGGTGGAAGCCAACATGATGGCCTCAGGAAAAATGAAGGGGAAAACGGAAGCATAGAAAAAGAAGCAAGAAAATCAAGCCCTTGCCTCCTCCTCCTCTAATGATGCCAGGTTTGACACCATGATGAATACCATGGAAAAGATGATGGATAGGTTAGCCGTAGAGAACAAACCTCCTGCTAGGGAACCACCTGAAAATCAGATAAGGAACCCAAATTTTAGAAGGCCACCCCCTCCAAGAAATCCAAGAAACCAAGAATATCACCAAATGAGGCCTCCTTTCCCTAAGAATTTTGTAAAATCTCAAGCACAGTTGAATCTAGCTACTGTGGATTCCTCACTGGTGAAAGATTGCACAACATTTGCAAGAATTAGCATAAAAAATTTAAATGAATGAAGAACAATACACATGAATTGGTGAATAATGTCAATATTATTAACTGTCCAACCTTATCAAAGGTTAAGAACACCCATATATACAAATCTGGAAGAATTCGAATCCATCTGGAGTGTTCACACTGATCTAGCTTAGAAAAAGCTCAAACCCCCCTAGGTTGACCAAAATATCCCAAACCATCCCAAACTGGTTCGAATCTGCAGTGTGAATGCTGGGAATGACTGGACAGGCCCATGTGACCTCACACATGTGAAGAAACTGGTTGGGTAGAGGTTTGGAGTCTAAAATTGGTCAAAAATGTGACAAAACAAGGCAAAATTGTCCACAAGAGAGCAAATGCGCCCTAGGTAGAAGAGAAGCATGCTGAGTGCATTAAATGACCTGAGGAGGGCGCTCTAGGCATGCTGAGTGCATTAATTGCCCTGGGGAGCGCTCCACTTAGCTGGTTTGACTCAGCACTTGTTCACATTGCTAACTAGTTCAAGACAGTTTGACCATTTGCCAATCTAATCAACTTAGGGATGTAATCATTAATCACTTGGGCTAATTAATCATCAATTAATACATGATTAATTTACATAGGTGGAAAAATGTTCTAACACCCCCCCTTAAGCTAGACTTAGTGAAATATCAAAAAATAAGGCCTTGGCAACTAGGCTCAAGTCACCTTTTACATCATGAAAATTTATTTGTCCATGTAACCAAGGTAAGGAGGAAAACCACATGGGAAATAAAACCTCCCCTCTAAAATGGACATGTGGCATATATCAAAATACACCAATCATCACCATGCATCACTCACCCCAAGCAAAGATCTAAGGTGAGTGAAGGTCTTCTCGGTAAAACACTTGGTGAAGATATCAGCAGTTTGCTCACTGGATGGGCAATACTGCAATGCTATGATCCGGTCATGCACCAAACCCCGAATGTAATGCATGTGTATCTCTATGTGCTTGGTCCTCTGCCTCTGTACTGGATCGGTAGAAATCTTGATTGTACTTTGATTATCACACCAAAGAATAGTGGGTGAATCAAAGACAATCCCGAACTCTGCAAGAATACCTTGCAACCAAACACATTGTGTGGCTGCATTGACTGCTCCCCTGTACTCGGCCTCAGCTGAAGATAAGGAAATAGTGCTCTGTTTCTTGCTTGACCAGCATATAGGTCCATGTGCAAGCATAAAGACATAACCGGAAGTTGACTTCCGATCAATACAATCACCGGCCCAATCAGAATCTGTAAATCCTACTAGTTCAAGGGATGAACCAGCAGCATAATGGATACCAAAAGACTTAGTACCCTGAACATAATGAAGGATCCTCTTGGCTGCCTTCCAATGGATCTCATGAGGCTCTTGCATGTGCCTTGCAACAGCCCCAACAGCATAAGACAAATCTGGTCGAGAGTGTGTAAGATACAACAAACTCCCAACTAGTTGCCTATACAACGAACTGTCAACTAGTGGTGAAGAACCCCATTCTGTAAGCTTAACTCCTGAAAGAAATGGAAATTTTGCAGACTTACATTCAGCCATCTTGAATTTCTGCAGCAAATCTGAAGCATACCTTGACTGACATACAGAAATTCCATTCACAGATTGATCAATCTCCAAACCCAGAAATTGTTTTAGCAATCCTAGATCGGTCATGGAGAATGCACTGTGCAATGCTCTCTTAACTGAGTCAAGTTCTTTGGTGCAGCTACCAGTGATCAAAAGATCATCAACATACAGTACAATAATCAATATCAGATCACTAACATGCTGCATATACACATTTGGATCAGACTTACACCTCTCAAACCCCAAAGATAGCAGAAAATTGTCCATTTTTGCATACCATGCTCTAGGAGCTTGCTTGAGCCCATAGAGTGACTTGTTCAACCTGCAAACAAGAGTATGATCAGAAATAAAACCTTCAGGCTGCTGCATATAAATCTCCTCATTCAGATCCCCATGTAGAAAGGCACTCTTTACATCCATGTGATGAATCTCCCAGCGCTTGGAAGCCCCAATGGCCAAAACTAGTCTTATGGAGTCCATCTTTGCCACCGGTGCAAATGTTTCTGTATAGTCCACTCCTTGGACCTGAGAGTAACCCTTAGCTACCAACCTGGCCTTATACTTCAGATCAGAGCAATCAGATCCAATTTTGGTTCTATAAATCCACTTGCATTGCACTAGTTTCCTCTTGGGAGGAAGAGGGACCAAATCCCAAGTTTTGTTCTCATGGAGTGAGTTCATCTCCTCTTGCATGGCTGATTGCCACCTTGGGTCTGTACATGCTTCTGAATATGACATTGGATCAGATCCAACCATCAAATAACAGGCCTCACTCAGATCAGAATTATTATATGCAAAGGAATTGTGAAATTGAGATCTAGTTTTCCTAGCATCTTGGGGATCTCCCACTAGCTCTCCGGCACTTTGAATTGTTTTCTCTACCCACTTGGGCCTTGAGGGAGGGATATGTTCAGAATCCATATCAACATCATCTTCAGAAATTTCAGAATCAGAAATATCAGAGAATGAATCACTACTTACTTCATCATCAAGAAGAGGGAATGAGCATTCCCCATCACCTTGTTCACTAGCTTGCAAAAATTCTTCCTCTTCGAATTTGACACTTCTTTCAATGAAAGTTTTGTGAGTGGATGGATCAAAGAGCTTGTAGCCCTTGGAATCCTCTGCATACCCAACCATGATTGACTCCTTGCTTTGGGGCTGCAATGCCTTTCTCTTCTCCGGTGGAATTCTGGCCCAAGCCCTTGAGCCAAAAATTCTGAAATGTGAGACATTTGGCTTGTGGCCCATCCAAGCTTCAAATGGAGTGATTCCTTGCAATGCTTTGTGTGGTGCCCTGTTCTGAACATATGCTGCACAATTCATAGCTTCAGCCCATAATTTAGGAGACAAATCCCTTGCTTGCAACATGCAAGTTGCCATCTCTTTCAGTGCTCTATTTTTGCGCTCTGCAACACCATTTTGCTGAGGTGTGTAGGGCACTGAGTGTTGCATCTGAATGCCATGCTCTTGACAGAGCTGCTGCAAATTGTTATTGACATACTCTCTGCCATTATCAGTCCTCAAAACCTTCATGGCCTTCCCACTGAAGTTCTCAACCATGCTCTTAAAAATCTTGAAACAATCAAAGACTTCAGATTTTTGCTTAAGGAAAAATAACCAGCAGTACCTTGAGTAGTCATCGATGAAGGTGAGCACATATTTGCTGCAGCCATAGGAGGGTGTGGGGAGTGGCCCTATGAGATCAGAATGTACTATCCCAAGAGGTTGATCAGCCCTCCTAGCCTTCCCTTTATCATACTTCCTTTCAGGATGCTTCCCAACCATGCAACCCTTGCATGTTCCACTCGAAAATCTGATTTGGGGCAGCCCTTCTACCATATTTTCTTTGCTTAAAACTTGAAGATATCTGTAGTTTAGGTGCCCATACCTTTGATGCCATAGCTTGCTGGTCTCATTCCCATGTGACAGCAGCACACTTGGTGAAGAAAATTCGAGGAAGTGGGAGAACATGTACATCTTCATGTCATGGTCTGCAACACCCTTTGCAACAATTTTCCCGGTGGAAACTTCTGATATCTCCACTTCATCCTGAGTGAAGACCACCTTCTTTGCTGCTCCAGTATGTGTCATTTGGTACACAGAGAGCAAGTTTGCTGCAAGGTTTGGCACATACAGCACATTGGAGAAGAAGCCATTCTCCATAGAGATTTTCCCAATGCCATGAGCAGGGATTTCTGAGTCATCTCCCATTCGAATTGAGAGACCACTGTAGGGAGCAAGTTCAGAAAACGAGTCTCTTGAGGAAGCCATGTGCCTTGAGGCACCTGAATCAATGATGAACAAAGGTGAATGAGATGAGCTAGCCACCAAAGCATGGCAGCTCTCCTTGTCTTCAGAAGCGCACTCCTTCTTCTTGGAACTTTCAGGAAGAGGAATGTTATTTTTCTGTAGGAGATGGGTCATGGTGTCTATGGTTTTCTTCATGCATGAGCTCTCTGGATGAAAACCTCTTTGACAGTAGCTACATTTCGTCTTCTCAGCCTTCTTTCCCTTGTTCTTGACAGGATTCGAAACCCCCTCAGAGGATTTGGGCCTCTCATCCTTTCTCTTCTTCTCTTGAGGTTTCGAAACCCTGGGTTTTTGCTTGCTTCTTCCACATTTCGAATCTCCAGCTGCAAGAACTTGATCTTTTTGTTTGATGGAGCCCATCAAGACCAGCTTGTCTTGCTCTTGAGTTAGCATCTCCATGAAGTCAGCCAAGGATGGCATCTTCCAACCTCTGACTGTGAGCCTTGTGGAGTTGAAGGAAGACACAAAAACTGAGTATTCTGAACCCAATTTTGAGAGAATGGACAACACCAACTGTTCTTCTTTCTTCTCTATGCCACATTGTCTGATCTGCAAGACCAAGTTCTTGAACTTGGTGAAGAAGTCCTGGATGGAATCGAAATTCCCTGGGCTCAGTGAGACAAGCTCATTTTCGAGCTGGTGGCCTCTCATCTCATCAGTCTTTCCAAACAGTGTCTCAAGCTTGAGCCACACTTCATTTGGAGTTGCTAGACTTTCTACATGAAACAGGAGGTCTCTCGAAATGCTGAGACAAAGGAGGCCAAATGCCTCATCCATTCTGTTGAAAAACTTGGATTTCTCCACAGCTGAGTTTGGCTCAACCTCAGTTCCCATCGTGATTCTGTAGAGACCCTTGGATCTCAGCAAAATCACCATTTCTGCCTTCCAATCGAAATAGTTGAAGGGTGTGAGCACGTTTGGGTGAGATGGCTCCATTCTCCTCTGCTGCAATTCGCACTTGCTGACAATGCTGAACTCCAATACCTGCAAACAACTCTCAAATCACTCTGGAGGGATCTACACTCACAGATTCGAACCCTGTATGGATAGTGGGTGCATTCGGGAGAGCATCACACCTGAGAGGAGCCACTAGATTTCTCCAGTAAGCTCAAGGCAATGGCCTCAGGAATTATGTGGTTTCTCCACTGTTTCTGGCAATCCACTACAACAGTCTGCTGGTTCGAATTCTAGCTCCAAGAGCTCTGATACCATGTAAAATCTCAAGCACAGTTGAATCTAGCTACTGTGGATTCCTCACTGGTGAAAGATTGCACAACATTTGCAAGAATTAGCATAAAAAATTTAAATGAATGAAGAACAATACACATGAATTGGTGAATAATGTCAATATTATTAACTGTCCAACCTTATCAAAGGTTAAGAACACCCATATATACAAATCTGGAAGAATTCGAATCCATCTGGAGTGTTCACACTGATCTAGCTTAGAAAAAGCTCAAACCCCCCTAGGTTGACCAAAATATCCCAAACCATCCCAAACTGGTTCGAATCTGCAGTGTGAATGCTGGGAATGACTGGACAGGCCCATGTGACCTCACACATGTGAAGAAACTGGTTGGGTAGAGGTTTGGAGTCTAAAATTGGTCAAAAATGTGACAAAACAAGGCAAAATTGTCCACAAGAGAGCAAATGCGCCCTAGGTAGAAGAGAAGCATGCTGAGTGCATTAAATGACCTGAGGAGGGCGCTCTAGGCATGCTGAGTGCATTAATTGCCCTGGGGAGCGCTCCACTTAGCTGGTTTGACTCAGCACTTGTTCACATTGCTAACTAGTTCAAGACAGTTTGACCATTTGCCAATCTAATCAACTTAGGGATGTAATCATTAATCACTTGGGCTAATTAATCATCAATTAATACATGATTAATTTACATAGGTGGAAAAATGTTCTAACAAATTTGATAGATGACGAAGGAGATGAAGAGCCTGCTACAGACCAAATCCATCTCTTTGACACTCTGGAGCCTGAAATACATTTGACCCAAAGGGAGCATGATTTTTTCAACATGACGAATACTGGTAAGGTTGCTGAATTTGATTCTGAACAGTACCAAATGGGTTACATGAACGATGTGGATGAACTTCAAAGGAAGATGAAGTTGAGAAATAGGGAGATACCGATAACTCAAGGAAAATATGCTCAGATTCAACCCCATAATACTCCACAGAATATGGATAAGCACAAAGAAAAACAACTGGAGGTCGTTATACAGAAAGTTGCGGAAGATAAGGGACAACATTCCAAAGAGAGTGTTCAACCCAAGTTCATGGAAGTGGGAAAGCCGGCTTCAATGTTCAGCTTGAAGGCAGAACTGTCTAAGGTAAAGATCTCTATCCCCTTAAATGAGCTGCTAAGAAATAATGAATATAGGGAAGAGATAAATAGCCTGGTAAAGGGGCAGGTAGAAAGTACACAAGACATCTTGGAAGTGACAGATGATGCCCTTACTATAATCTTTGGGTCCAAGCTGGAAGAGCTAGACAATGAGGAAGTTCCCCCTTTCTATTTGACTTTGAATATCCATGGTAAGTTACTACACAATGCCCTCATAGATTCTGGTGCTTCACACAACTTGATTCCCAAATCAGTGGTGGACCAGTTGGGATTAGAAGTCACCCGACCCTATAAGGACCTATATTCTTTCGATTCCAAAAAAGTACCATGTTTGGGTCTAATAAAGGATGTGGTAGTAACCCTTGCCTAGATTCCAGCAAAGAGCGTCATGATGGACATAGTCGTAGCTGATTTGTTGGCTAAGTTTGGGATGCTGCTATCTAGATCCTGGGTTAAAAAGTTGAAAGGGACCATGCATATGGATTTGTCATATGCTACTCTACCCCTTTTTGGATGCAATAGAAAGCTGTATAGGGAAAAGAGAATGGCTTATGTGGTTAGCAGTGACGAAAAAACCTGAAAATCACCCTATATTTTCCATAGATACAGACATAGGCTCTTCCATCCTTTTCAATGACGGCCCACATACTGATCATGTGCCCCCATTTTTCCATGAAGTCAAGGAAGACAAGGAGTTCGCAGCCAAGTATGAAGCTTAAGAAAAGCTGAAAAATCAGGAAGGCCTGTGGAAGATGTATTTTGATGAGTCACTAAGCAAGAATGGGGCGGGTGCAGGGGTTTGGATCGTACCTCTTGGCCAAGAATCCAGAGCTTTGTCATATAATCTTACTTTTGAATGCACTAATAATTTGGCTGAATATGAAGCTTTGCTCCTAGGATTAAGAGCTTTGAAGGATTTAGGGGCTAAGAGAATACATGTTTTTGGAGATTCAGAGTTGGTGGTCAATCAGGTAAATGATAGTTATCAAAAAAAACATCCCAGGATGAGAGCATATAGAAATGAAGTCTGGGATATGTTTGGAATTTTTTTTACTGAACATAAGATATGGGTAATACCAAGATTTGAAAACCAAATAGCGGACTCCTTGGCCACTACGGTAGGTGGTTTCAAGACCCCCATCTTTTCCCAAGAAAAATATGAGGTTGAAGTGATAAACAGACCTTCCATCCTAGACAATTCTAAGTATTGGCAAGTGTTTGATGATGATCTGCATATTAAAATATTTCTAGAACTGTCTCATGAGCTCACTAATGTCCAGATTGATACAGAAAATGAAAACGTAGAAGGTCTGGTAGACCATGCACTATCAGAAGATGAGGAAAAGAGAAACATGGAGTGGAAGGATAGGTTGGGTGGCAAAGACATTGTCCAATTAAAAAGCAACTATATTCCTAAAGGACTAATACCTCTGGAAAAGCTCTTTGATCAAAACGATGTGGCAAAGAATCCAAAATTTGAACCTCCCAAAGACACTGTAGAAGATCAGAATCTGGGTACCCAAAAGGAGCCCCGGATGGTGAAGTTGTCTAATAAGTTGAATGTCAGGAGGAAGGTGTAGTATGTCGATTTGATGAAAAAGTATGCAGTTGCCTTTGCTTGGAACTACGAAGAGCTTAAAGAGTATGACACCTCAATAATTCAGCATTCTATCCCAATCCGGCCTCGGGAAAATCCATTAAATAGAAGTTAAGAAGGATGAATCCAAAACTGGTACTTGTAATAGAAAAGGAGATTAGAAGGTTGTTCAATGCAAAGATCATTGTCACTTTGAGATTCTCTTAGTGGGTAGCTAACCTAGTTCCTGTAAGAAAAAAGAATGGAGAGATTAGGATCTGTATAGACTTCAGGAATTTGAACAGAGCTTCCTTGAAAGATAATTACCCCTTTCCAAAAATGGAACACATCCTGCAGAAAGTAGTGGGAGCAGAAATGATTTCTACAATGGATGGTCTCTCTGGGTACAATCAGATCAAAGTTAGCCCAGAAGATCAAGAAAAGACTGCTTTTACCACCCCGTGGGGCACTTTCATGTATGCTAAGATGTCATTTGGATTGATGAATGTTGGAGCTACCTTTCAGAGAGCAATGGACATCGCCTTCGCTGAAGAGAAAGATAAGTTTGTGGTGGTGTACATGGATGACATAACCGTATATTCAAGGTCTGATGATGAGCATCTAAAGCATCTAGAACAGGTCTTTAAGAAATGCATAAAATATGGTATCTCCCTCAACCCAAAGAAATCTCACTTCGCTTTAGAAGAAGCTAAACTCCTGGGACATATTATTTCTAAAGAAGGTATTATGATTGACCCTGAGAGGGTTAGTGCAATCCAGAAATTTGGAGAACCCAGAAGCAAAAAGGAAGTGCAGTCTTTCATTGGGCAAGTAGGTTTTATGAGAAGGTTTATACCTAGTTTTGCTGAGATTATGATGAGTATCACTAATATGCTAAGAAAGGAAAACCAGATAAGGTGGACTAAAGAAACTAGAGATTCTTTCAAGAGTATAAAAAATGCTATCACTGAGGCCCCTGTCTTAGCCAGCCCTGATTTTTCTAAGGATTTTTTGATTTTTTCTTTTGCTTCTGAGCATACAGTAGCAAGAGTGTTGTTGCAGAGGAATGATCACAATGCAGAACAACCAATTTCGTTTTTCAGCAGAGTATTAAGGGATGCAAAATTAAAATACGGTATCATGGAGAAACAAGCTTATGCTTTAATCAAGTCATTAAAGGATTTTAGAGTCTATATTCTCCATTCGCACATCATTGCTCATGTCCCAGACAGCGCCGTAAAGGGCATCCTCACCCAGGCTGATCCAGAAGAAAGAAGAGCAAAATGGATATCTGTGCTGTTGGAATACGACCTAGAGATAAAGCCTACTAAGCTGATAAAGGGGCAAGGATTAGCGAAGTTGATGACCCAAGCTAATTATGACTCTTTGCAATTAAATTTTTTAGACTCTTTATGTTAGCTAGACGTAGGACTACAGATAAAGCCAGAGTTTTCTACATCCCCCTGGTACTTTGATAGTGTTTATGTGTTGCAAAATATACAGGCTCCAGCAGGATTAAGTAAGAGCAGAGCCAGAGCTGTAAAGTTGAAGGCCGCAAAATATTGTATCATGAATCAGTTCTTGTACTGGAAGGATCCTAGGGGGGTACTGCTGAATTGCTTGTTGGAGGAAGAAGCCACACATACCAAGAGAGAATTTCATAAGGGAGATTGTGGTGGTCATCATTCTTGGAAAGTCACAGTGAACAAGATCTTGAGGGCTGGTCTTTATTGGCCCACCATGTTCACAGATGTGTATAAAGAAACAGTAACCTGTCACCAATGTCAGATATTCGAGGGAAAAAGGAAATTTGTATCGCTACCCCGTCACCCAGTCATAGTAGAAGCTCCTTTTCAACAATGGGGACTGAATTTCATCGGAGAGATGTTCATGTATATGTAACTTCGGAATGTATTTCACATATATGTATATTGTATTCCTATAGAGATGCTATTATTCCTCTATACAAAAGTGGTTGTATTCCTATAAAGATGTTATTATTCCTCTATACGGGAGTGTCGTCATTTATATTGTAAGTGGCGTAACTTATACTTGATGGGTTATTAGACCACCTTGTTGGGGTCGGCCCTGTATAAGTCATGTGGATCAAAGGGTTATTATACCACACTATTGGGGGTCGGCCATGTGGGTCAAAGGGTTATTATACCACCCTAATGGGGGTCCTCCCATTCAACGTTAGGTTAAGTGGTTAAGTTGAGGCCGACCTAATTGAGTAAAGGTCAAGTCAAGTTAGTGTATAAATAGAGAGTGTGTCTCTCTCATTTTACACATTCTATGCTCTTACTCACACTTTGGAGAGTGGTGCACTTGTGGAGGAGGAGGCTCTGCTACTAGGAGAAGACTATCTCTTGTATTCTGGTCGTATCATTGCTCTATCTATCTCTTAGGAAGTTATTGGAGTTTTTCACCTTTATGGTTTTCCCCAAGTAAACTCTGTGTCTCTTGTGTGCTTGCATTATTGTGTCCATGATTGATATGCTGTAGATTTGTTGTACATGTTGTTCTCTTAGTTAAGATCCTAGATTAGATTGAAGTAAATTCTAAAAATTTAACATGGAATCATAGCTAGCCTGAAAGAAGGCATGATATGGCATGTATGACACTTGTTGCACTACGATGCTAGGGCTTGATATAGAAAAAACCAGTCATCGTAGCACTTTCGCTATTAATCCGTTTTGGCAAAGTTTTCGGATCTAAAAAATTTAAAATTTGAATATCAGATCCCCATGTACCTTGTGTCCAAAGGACAACCTCTAATTCGTTGTAATTTGTGATTTATGATCTGTACAATATAGGATTTCTGCCTCTTCCAGATCTGAGTCAAAATCAGGTGACCTTGGGAAAAAAGTCATAACTTGGTATAGGAAGCTCCAAATGCAATTTCGTAAAAAGTGATAGGTAGTACATAGATTGTACTATCTCAAGAAACGTTTTCAGAGGCCAAAGTTGAACCAGTGACACGTGGCACGCCGTACAAGTTAGATCTCTTGTATTATCCCATAAAACGGTCACGTTGAGACACTTGGAATAACTCTCTCTTAGAGAATCCAATTGAGGTCAGACCTGTCGAGATGGAAAGATAACAGGTCGGGATATCTCAAGAAAAATTTTCAGACCCTTTGGATTAAAAAATGTGGAGTTACACCAGAAACAATCAGGTTCATATTTCTGTCAAAACAGAATTATTTTTGAGTACCTTCATTCATGGCTTCCGGAATTTAGGGTTTCGGAGAAAGTTGGAATTTTTGTAATCGGAGACCACGGCTGGATGATACGCATAAAAATCAAAATTTAGAGACAAATATCATATTTTTTGGTTGGGTAGAAGGCCGGGATTGATCAAACCCCAGTTCGGGACTTTGATCGGAAAGATGGAAAATTAGGGCTTCTGCAAAAATTGGAATTTTGGAAATCTGTGACCACGGCTGGAAGCTCCTCAGAAAAATTGAAGCTTAGAGTTTTGAATCAAATATTTTGGTTGGGTGAAGATCCAGGAAACTCAAACCCTAATTCAGAGTCCTCCCTAGTGAATCCGAAAATCTAAAAGGCAATTTTGAGGGGTGAAACTTTGCAGTTTTCAAATTCTGAATATACCAACTTGATCAGCTCATCAAGGCGCATATTTCTATCCTTTCGGAAGTTTGAAATTCAAAGTTTGAATTTTTGGGGTTTCTTTGACAAACCCTAATCCAGCTCCAGGTCCAGTTCTTGCAAATCAAGTGGATTGGGTTAATCCTAGAAGAAGATGGATTGGTCACCTGCATAAGTGAAGAAGTTCCTGTCTCAGAGGGAGATGAGGCTAAGGCCTTCCATAAGAAGATTACAAGCAATCTTGACAGGTATGGCTTACATGTATGTTTCATGGTTAGGTTTATCATATGTTTGTCTTCATATCATTACAATACAATCTTGATTAATTACTGGACTTGTCGTATCACCTTAATAGAATATATTCATTGATTAAGGTTTTGACTTTCTTGGTGTACCTTTTGTGTTAGCAAACAACATAAACCTCATACAACATCACAATGCATTAGTACAATCATAAGTGCTACTTCAAGAACATATGCTCATGGTGACATGAAGACAAAGATTCATCCATTTTCATGGATCACATAGAAGATCTACTTTCGAGGTATGTATAACTTGGTTCTACAATGGTTAACTTATGAGACATGCAGGTTACCAGCACAAGTCACTGAAGAGAACCAGAAGACATTATGCGGGTATGTTAGACATAACTAGATAGCATGCTAATCCAGGTGTGTTTTTCCTATATCAAGCTAGAATCCTACCTTGTGTTAGGATCTTATATTGTTGTGTTGTTGATAATGATTATTCATGAAGTCATAGGTTTGAATAATCATGGTTGTATGCATATTATGTTTCTTACCATAATTGATGATATGACTAACCAGCAGAATCATGAAGGTATAGGTTTGAATAATCACGGGTTTTATGCATATTATATCTCTTATCTTGATTGATGATTCAACTAACCAGAAGAGTCCTATGATCAAATAAGAATGTGTATTAGTAAAAGAAGACTTCCTTGAAACCTTGAATACTAATGTTTATTATCTATGAATGATCATGAATATACATGTTTAAGATTATTGTGTTTTGATAGTATTAAGATTATACTAATAAATGTGTGATTATGTATGAGACCTCAAGTATAACACAATGATGATACTAATAAGCATGCATAGTGATTAAGGATGGATGTAAGTTCAAGGATAGGTAATCCAGGAAGCAAAGATCAAGAGGGAGCACACTCTAGTTGTTCCTGCAAGAAAGAAAAGGAGCACACTTCAGTAGTTTCTACAAGGATGCAGATATTCAGAGGGAGTTGACCACTTCTCACAATCCACATAAGAATGGAGTTGCAGAAAAGAAGCAAATACTGAGAGGGAGTCAACCCAACAAACAAACAAAGATAAGTATTTGAATTTTCATTACTTGCATATTTTATTGTTTAAATAATACTGTTCAATAATGTATATACTGATGTTCCTAGAATTAGGTTGTGTATTATGCATATTAGAATAGTTGCATTGATGAACAATATACTACTAATATGCATGGGTAAGTGGCCTATGGCACTGTACAACATTCTATTGCTACTTATCTAGAATGAAACCTCTTTGTTGACATGTTGGGAGTTGTGCACACTCTTAACAATGTTTTGGTAGAGATTGGAAGGCATCTAGAAAGTTACGGGATATGGATAAATGTTGTATTGAAGCATTGACTAAGATAATTGCATGACTGTATGACATATTTCTTTATGTGTAAGAATTTGTTCTGAAAACTATGAGATGTTTTCTAATCATGCAATTTAACTTGTTGTGTAGGAAAGATTGTATGCCATCACCTACAAAAGAAGAACTACAACATTTGTTCAACAACAAAATTATCTATTGAAGATATTGAAGTTCCCAGGATATGGGAAGAATGCCATGATTCGTCGATCATGAAGAATGATGTTTGGGATGCAGTCCCAAGACCTGAAGGGAAGTTTGTTATGACTTCCATATGGATCTATCAAGATCAAGCATGCTGCAAATGGCAGCATAGAGAAATATAAAAGTGATGAAATAGAAGATACACCAGATGGATTTCAAGACAACTTTCTTGAATGGTGTAGTTGAAGAAGAAGTGTATGTGGAGCAGCCACTTGGTTATGAGACGCATGACAGGGAGTCATATATGTGCAGAACTTGGGTATGATGCACCACTTTCTAGGTATTGAGGTGTGGCAGAGTGCAGATGGAATATTCCTTGGACAAGGGAAGTATGCAGTAGAGATCCTGAATGTTAAATTTTCAGAATTTACTTCAATCTGATCTAGGATCTTAACTCAGAGAACAACATGTACAGAATATCTACAGCATATCAATCATGGAGACAATAATGCAAGCACACAAGAGACACAAAGATTTACTTGGGGAAAACCATAAAGGTGAAAAACCCCAATAACTTCCTCAGAGATAGATAGAGAAATGATACAACCAACCAAGAGAGATAGTCATAACCTAGCAGCAGATCCTCCTCCTCCATAAGTGCGCCACTCCTCCTTAAGTGCATGTGTGAGAAGTGAGTGAGTAAATAGAGTGCCTCCCGCACTCTATTTATACTTGACTTGACTTGCCTTTTTACCTAACTCATGTAGGCTCGAACTTAACCACATAACATAATGCTGACTGGGCCGACCCCCAATAGGGTGGTCTAATAACCCTTTGACCCACATGACTTATACAGGGCCGACCCCAACAAGGTGGTCTAATAACCCATCAAGTATAAGTTACGACACTTACAATATAAATGACGACACTTCCTTATAGAGGAATAATACTATCTCTATAGGAATACAATATACATATATGTGAAATACATTCCGAAGTTACATATACATCAACACTCCCTCTTAACTAGGAAGGTATTTATCAGCACAATTCTTCTAGCACAAGTCATCTTCTCTGGATCATCGTCACTAGATAATCGTCATCGAGTCATCATCATCATCGTCACTGCTGCTGCTATCTCAATCAATCTCTGAATCTACTCATCATAGGAAGTTCTACAGAGCCAGTCCTTTTTCATACTGGATGTAGGCCCACCACCTGCAGGTCTTCGTCATCACTGGCCATACTGTGGAATCCTCAGGACTTTTACGTGCGTCACAAAACCTCGAAAGAGCATCCCAGGCTGTTATGAGCACACAGCTCTACCTATAGGATCTCCCAGGGAAACGAATTACATGTGACCTCACCACAAAACCTCGCAAGAGCATCCCAGGCTGTTACGAGCACACAGCTCTACCTATAGGATCTCCCAGGGCAACGAATTACATGTGGTCATGGCAAAACCTCGCAAGAGCATCCCAGGACTGATTACGGGCACACAGCCCAACCTATCGGATCTCCTAGGGAAACGAATTACATGCCATAGGACAAAACCTCGCAAGAGCATCTGCCAGATATCCCAGGGCGCTATTATATGCCATAGGCAAAACCTCGAAAGACTATCTGCAGATCTCCCAGGGCAACGAATTACATGTCCTCCCAGAGCAAAACCTCGAAAGAGCATTTGCCAGATGTCCCAGGGCACCGAATTACATGCCATAGGAAAAACCTCGAAAGACCATCTGCAAATCTCCCAGGGCGCTATTACATGCTCATGTGCACAACCTGATCCACGGCCATAGAGTATCAACCTGATACTCACCATACATCATCCTGATGTATCCATGATCATCCTGATCATCATCACTACAACGTCCTGCTGCATGTCATCTGGAGCAACATCCTGAAGCTCGTCATCCATGATCATCCTGATTATCACTGCAACATCCTGCTGCATGTCATCTGGAGCAACATCCTGAAGCTCGTCATCCATGATCATCCTAATCATCAATGCATCTACCTGATGCATACCAAGTATCTACCTGATACATATCATCATACATGATCCTCCTGATCATCAATGCATCTACCTGATACATACCAAGTATCTACCTGATACATATCATCCTACATGATCCTCCTGATCATCAATGTATCCACCTGATACAAATACAAATACATGATACATATCACCATACATGATCCACCTGATCATACAATGTATCCACCTGATACATATACAGATACATGGTCCAAGCATCCAACAGGATGCATATACAAAATACATACACATGATCCAACTGATCATATCCAGCATCCAACATGATGCATACATACATAGATGATCCAACTGATCATATCCAGCATCCAACATGATGCGTACATACATACATAAAAATGATCCAACTGATCATATCCAAGCAGAAACCAGAACATCATCCTGATGCTCATCATCCAGCGCTTACATCCACAGCCATGTGAAGGATCCTCCTTCCAACATGCTTGGAATGGCTTCAGCAAATGTGTCCATCACTTCTTCCTCGAAGTGTCCTCGATCTGAAGAACGCCAAGCCTCTCTCTGAAGTACTCGAACTTCACCCTGGCTATTGGCTTCGTCAGCACATCTGCAATATGCTCGTCCGTCGCAACATACAGGAGCTTCACAACTCCTCTCTGCACCATATCCCTGATATAGTGATATTTGATCTCTATGTGTTTCGACCTGTCATGAAACACTGGGTTCTCGGACAGCTTCACACAACTCTGGTTATCACAGAAGATACCAGTAGCCTCCAACGGGAGATCAAATAACTCAGACAGTAGCTTCCGTAGCCATACTGCCTCACAACTAGCTGAACAGGCTGCAACATACTCTGCCTCAGCTGTACTCAGTGCTACGCAGGACTGCTTCCTGCTAAACCAAGAGATCACACCTGATCCCATACTGAAGCAGCACCCAGATGTGCTCTTCCTATCTGCAGCACTGCCAGCCCAATCTGAATCAACATAACCCTGTAGGTTAAACTTTTGATTCGCCTCATACCTGAGCCCATAATCCACTGTACCCTTCAGGTACCTCAGATAATGCTTTACAGCAACCAGGTGAACACTCCTCGGATCCTTCAGGAACTGGCTCAACGTGTTCACAGCAAAGCAAATGTCTGGTCTCGTGTTCGTCAGGTACATCAAGGATCCAATCATCTGGCGATCAACCGGCTCAGATGAAGCATCACATAGAAGCTTTAGATTCGATGCCATAGGTGTGGCCATATTCTTGCAGTCCATCATCCCGAACCTCTTCAAGATCTCTACTACATACTTCCCTTGTCCAAGGAAGATTCCATATGCACTCTGCCACACCTCCATGCCAAAAACAAATAGTGCATCATCCCTAAGTTCTTCATCTAGAACTTGGAAGAAAGCTTCCGCTGCGTGTCAGCAATCAATCTATCTTTACCTGTAACAAACAGGTTATCTGCATACAAAAAGTAGTATCACTGAATTGCCTTCTTCAACCTTGTAGAAAAGGTTCGAATCTGCTTTACTCTTGGTAACGCCCAAACTGGATAGAAAGCTGTCTATCCTACCATACCAAGTTCTGCACACATATATGACTACACCATGCTGTCTTGAGATCCATCTGGTGCATCTTCTATTTCATCACTTTTATATTTCTCAATGCTGCCATCTGCAACATGCTTGATCTGATAGTTCCATTTGGAAGTCATAACAAACTTCCCTTCACATCTTGGGACTACATCCCAAACATCATTCTTCATGATCGACGGATCATGGCATTCCATTTCTTCATCCCAGATCCTGGGAACTTCAATATCTTTGCTGAACAAATGTTGTAGTTCTTCTTTTGTAGGAGATGGCATACGAATTTTCCTACACAACAAGTTAAATTGCATGATTAGAAAACATCTCATAGTTTTCAGAACAAATTCTTACACATAAAGAAATATGTCATACAGTCATGCAATTATTTTAGCCAATGCTTCAATACAACATTTATCCATATCCCGTAACTTTCTAGATGCCTTCCAATCTCTACCAGAACATTTTTAAGAGTGTGCACAACTCCCAACATGTCAGCAAAGAGGTTTCATTCTAGATAAGTAGCAATGGAATGTTGTACAGTGCCATAGGCCACTTACCCATGTATATTAGTACTATACTGTTCATGAATGCAACTATTCTAATATGCACAATACATATCCTAAGTCTAGGAACATGAGCATATACATCATTGAACAATTTTATTTAAACAAACAAATATGCAAGAATTTAAAATACTTATCTTTGTTTGTTCGTTGGGTGGACTCCCTCTGAGTCTTCGCTTCCTTGCAGGAGCTGCTGGAGTCCTAATCTGAAGTAGCTTCTTCTACACCTTTCTGTTGTGGAATGTAGAGAGATGGACAACTCCCTCTGAATATCTGCATCCTTGCATAAACCACTAGAGTGTACTCCCTCTTGATCTTTGCTTCCTGGATTACCTGTTCTTGAGCTCATATTCATCCTTGGTCCCTATGCATGCTTATTAGTATCATGAATGTGTTATCGTTGTGATCTCATATAAAATCATACATTCATTAGTATATTATTAAAACACAATAATCTTAAGCATGTATAGTCATGATCATTTCAAACAGAAATAATAAGCATTTAGCATTCAAGGTTTATGTAGGATTCTCATAAGAAGCATAACATGTCTAAACCTATAATTACTCAAACCTATGCCATCATGATTCTTCTGGTTAGTCATATCATCAATTATGGTAAGAAACATAATATGCATACAATCATGATTATTCAAACCTGTGACTTCATGAATAATCATTATCAACAACAGTATAAGATCCTAACACAAGGTAAGATTCTATCTTGATATAGGAAAAACATACCTGGATTAGCATGCTAGCTATTTATGTCTAACATACTCACATGATGTCTTCTTGTTCTTCTTCAATGACTTGTGCTAGTAACCTGTATATCTCATAGGTTAACTATTACAAAACCAAGTTATACATACCTCGTAAATGGATCTTCTATGAGATCCATGACAATGGATGAATCTTTGTCCTCATGTTATCATGATCATATGTTCTTGGACCAGAACATGATTTGTCTTTCTTGGTGTACCTTTCATGTTAGTAGACAACATAAACCTCATACAACACCATAATGCATTAGTACAATCATAAGTGTCAACACCCTAACCAATGAATATCTTCTATCATGCATTCATAATTTTGTTAAGGTGATACGACAAATCTAAAAACAAAATTGTACTAACCGTAATAACATGAAGACATACCATAAAATTAAACATGGAAAATATCGAAACATACCTCGATGAGTCATACCTGTTGAGATCGCTTGTAATCTTCTTATGTAAGGCCTTAGCCTCATCTCCCTCTGAAACAGGAACTTCTTTACTCATGCAGATGATCAATCCATCTTCTTCTAGGATTAACCCAATCCACTTGATTTGCAAGAACTGGACCTGGAGCTGGATATGGGTTTGTCAGAGAAACCCCAAAAATTCAAACTTTGAATTTCAAACTTTCGAAAGGATAGAAATATGCACCTTGATGAGCTGATCAAACTGGTATATTCAGAATTTGAAAACTGCAAAGTTTCACTCCTCAATTTTGCCTTTGAAACTTCCAGATTCACTAGACGTGACCCTGAAATGGGGTTTAATGAAGCCCACTCTTTTTCCCCATCAAAATGTTTGATCCAAAGTTCTAAGCTTCTATTTTTCTGAGGAGCTTCCAGCCGTGGTCACAGATTTCAAAAATTCCCATTTTTACAGAAGCCCTAATTTTCCACTTTTCTGATCAAAGTCCCGAACTAGGGTATAATCAAGCCCGGCCTTCTGCCCAACCAAAAATTCTGAACTTGGTCTCTAAATTTCTATTTTGATGAGTAGCATCCAGCCGTGGTCTCCGATTACAAAAATTCCAACTTTCTCCAAAGCCCTAAATTCCGGAAGCCATGAATGAAGGTACCAAAAAATAATTCTGTTTTGACAGAAATATGTACCTGATTGTTTCTGGTGTAACTCCGAAATTTTTGATCCACAGGGTCTGAAAAAAGTTTCCTGAGATAGCCTGACCTGTTATCTTTCCATCCTGACAGGTCTGACCTCAATTGGATTCTCTGAGAGAGAGTTATGCCAAATGTCGCAACGTGACCTGTTTTGGGATAAAACAGGAGAGCGAACTTGTACGGCATGCCACGTGTCACTGTTTTAACTTCGGCCTCTGAAAACGTTTTTTGAGATAGCTCGGCCTGTTACCTTTCCATCCTGATAGGTCTGACCTCAATTGGACTCTCTGAGAGAGAGTTATGCCAAATGTCGCAACGTGACCTGTTTATGGGATAATACAGGAGAGCGAACTTGTACGGAATTCCACGTGTCACTGGTTCAACTTCGGCCTCTGAAAAAGTTTTCTGAGATAGTACAGATTGTGTAATACCTGTCACTTTTTACGAAATTTCATTTGGAGCTTCCTATCCCAATATATGACCTTTTTCCCAAGGTCACCTGATTTTGACTCAGATCTGGAAGAGGCAGAAACCCTATATTGTACAGATCATAAATCACAAAGTACAACGAATTAGAGGTTGTCCTTTGGACACAAGATACCTGGAGATCTTAGCTTCGGCCTGTAACAATTTCAGATCCGATAACTTCTCCAAAACGGATTTATAGCGAAAGTGCTACGATGACTGGTTTTTTCTATATCAAGCCCTAGCATCGTAAGTGCAACAAGTGTCATACATGCCATATCATGCCTTCTTTCAGGCTAGCTCTGATACCATGTTAAATTTTCAGAATTTACTTCAATCTGATCTAGGATCTTAACTGAGAGAACAACATGTACAGCATATCTACAGCATATCAATCATGGAGACAATAATGCAAGCACACAAGAGACACAAAGATTTACTTGGGGAAAACCATAAAGGTGAAAAACCCCAATAACTTCCTCAGAGATAGATAGAGAAATGATACAACCAACCAAGAGAGATAGTCATAACCTAGCAGCAGATCCTCCTCCTCCATAAGTGCGCCACTCCTCCTTAAGTGCATGTGTGAGAAGTGAGTGAGTAAATAGAGTGCCTCCCGCACTCTATTTATACTTGACTTGACTTGCCTTTTTACCTAACTCATGTAGGCTCGAACTTAACCACATAACATAATGCTGACTGGGCCGACCCCCAATAGGGTGGTCTAATAACCCTTTGACCCACATGACTTATACAGGGCCGACCCCAACAAGGTGGTCTAATAACCCATCAAGTATAAGTTACGACACTTACAATATAAATGACGACACTTCCTTATAGAGGAATAATACCATCTCTATAGGAATACAATATACATATATGTGAAATACATTCCGAAGTTACATATACATTAACACTGAAGAGGTTCAGGATGATGGACTGGGAGGCTATGGCATCGAACTTGAAGCTTCTGTGTGATGCTTCATCTGAACCGGTTGATGTCACTATGTATCTTCAGATGATTGGGTCCTTGATGTACCTGACGAACATGAGACCAGATATTTGCTTTGCGGTGAACACATTGAGCCAGTTCCTGACAGATCCGAGGAGTGTTCACCTGGTTGCTGTAAAGCATATTCTGAGGTACCTGAAGGGTACAATTGATTATGGGCTCAAATATGATGCGAATCAAAAGTTTAACTTGCAGGGTTATGTTGATTCAGATTGGGCAAGCAGTGCTGTAGATAGGAAGAGCACTTCTGGGTGCTGCCTCAGTATGGGATCAGGTGTGATCTCTTGGTTTAGCGGGAAGTAGTCCTGCATAACACTGAGTACGGCCAAAGCAGAGTATGTTGCGATGGATGAGCAGGTTGCAGATGTATTAACCAAGTTGTTGGCCAAAGTGCAGTTTGAGTACTTCAAAGATAGGCTTGGTGCACTTCAGATCGAGGTTCCTTCCAAAGGGAAGTGATGAGTTCGGAAGATGTAGATGCACATGAGATTTTCTAACATGGTTGATGTGTTCTCCCTTGGTCGTGATGTAAGTGCTGAGCCATTTTTCCCATGGTGGTAGATGTGTTCTCCCATGGTGAAAAAGTAAGGGTTGGAGCCTTCCCCGAATGGTGGTAGATGTGTTCTCCCATGTCGGTGGTGTAAGTGTTGGATGATGTGCCTCTGGGATGTGCTTTGTGGATGATGAGATGATCTGAAGAGGACGAGGCTATGATGATCAAGAGGATCATGGATGATGAGCATCAGGACAATGCTCCAGTTACTGCTCTGTATATGCATCAGGATGATGTTGGATATGATCAGTTGGATCATTTATATGTATATGTATGTATGCATCATGTTGGATGCTAGATATGATCGGTTGGATCATTTGTATGTATTTGTATATGCATCATGTTGGATACTTGGACCATGTATCTGTATATGTATAAGGTGGATACATTGTATGATCAGGTAGATCATGTATGTTGATATGTATCATGTATTTGTATTTGTATCAGGTGGATACACTGTATGATCAGGTGGATCATGTATGATGATATGTATCAGGTAGATACTTGGTGTGCATCAGGTGGATGCATTCTATGATCAAGTTGATCATGATGATGAGCTTCAGGATGTTGCTCCAGATGATATGTACCAGGATGGTACAAGTGATGATGATCAGTATGATGATGGGCATCAGGATGATGCCTCGTGCGATGATGATCCATTGGATCATGAGTATCAGGTTGATACTTGGAGGTCAGAGATGATATGTGGCAGGTTGTGCAAATAGGATGTAATCAGTCCTGGGATATATTGCCGGTCATGCTGCGGCACATAAATGTTCCTGGGATACTCTTTCCGGTATTGCTATGTAGTATGTAATCAGTCCTCAGACATCCGATAGGTTAATCTGTGTGCTCGTAATCAGTCCTGGGATGAGATATTACCACGGAGACATGTAATTATTCCTGGAGATCCGAGAGGTTGAGCTGTGTGCTCGTAATTAGTCCTGGGATGCTCTTTAGAGATCTTGTCGGTCGTGCTATGACACATAAATGTTCCTGGGATGCTCTTTAAAGGTTTTGTCTATCCACATGTAATCAGTCCTAGAGATCCAAGAGGTTGAGCTGTGTGCTCGTAATAAGTCCTAGGATGCTCTTTAGAGATCTTGTCGGTCGTGCTGCGGCACATAAATGTCCCTGGGATGCTCTTTAAAGGTATTGTGGAGGAGATGCATGTAATCAGTCCTGGGAGATCTTTCCGATCATGCTTAGGCACATAAATGTTCCTGGGATACTCTTTCTGGTATTGCATCCGCACATAAAATTAGTCCTGAGAGGCCACCTCTATCAGACCATTCGCACAGATGACGAAGACCTGCAAGTGGTGGGCCTACATCCAGTATGAAAAAGGACTGGCTCTGTAGAACTTCCTATGATGAGTAGATTCAAAGATTGATTGAGATAGCAGCAGCAGTGATGATGATGATGAATCGATGACGATTATCCAGTGACGATGATCCAGAGAAGAAGACTTGTGCTAGAATACCTGTATCGATAAATACCTTCCTAGTTAAGAGGGAGTGTTGATGCATATGTAACTTCAGAATGTATTTCACATATATGTATATTGTATTCCTATAGGGATGTTATTATTCCTCTATACAGAAGTGGTTGTATTCCTATAGAGATGTTATTATTCCTCTATACGGAAGTGTCGTCATTTATATTGTAAGTGTCGTAACTTATACTTGATGGGTTATTAGACCACCTTGTTGGGGTCGGCCCTGTATAAGTCATGTGGGTCAAAGGGTTATTAGACCACCCTATTGGGGGTCGGCCATGTGGTTCAAAGGGTTATTAGACCACCCTAGTGGGGTTCGGCCCAATCAGCATTATGTTAAGTGGTTAAGTTGAGGTCGACCTAATTGAGTAAAGGTCAAGTCAAGTTAGTGTATAAATAGAGAGTGTGTCTCTCTCATTTTACACATTCTATTCTCTTACTCACACTTTGGAGAGTGGCGCACTTGTGGAGGAGGAGGCTCTGCTGCTAGGAGAAGACTATCTCTTGTATTCTGGTTGTATCATTGCTCTATCTATCTCTGAGGAATTTATTGGAGTTTTTCACCTTTATGGTTTTCCCCAAGTAAACTTTGTGTCTCTTGTGTGCTTGCATTATTGTGTCCATGATTGATATGCTGTAGATTTGTTGTACATGTTGTTCTCTCAGTTAAGATCCTAGATCAGATTGAAGTAAATTCTGAAAATTTAACAGGAGATAAACCCTAACTCGTCCGGGCAACACAGGTGGATATTGATGGCCACAGACTACTTCACTAAGTGGATAGAAGCTATACCTACTAGGAATGCAACATAAAACATTATTATGGACCTTCTGGAGGATAATATCCTATCTAGGTTTGGTTTCCCCAAAAGGATCATGACTGATAATGCGCCTGCATTTTGTTCTAAGAAGATGGTTAATTTCTTCCACAAATATCATATCAGTCTAAACCACTCTACAACCTATTACCCCCAAGGAAACGGTCTGGCATAATCCTCTAATAAAATCTTAGTAAAGATCATAAAGAGATTATTGGAAGAAAATAACACGGCATGGCACACTAAACTGAAGTATGCCCTGTGGGCGGATAGAATAATGTAATGTCCCTTGTTAGGAATTTATTAAAATGGCAATTTTTCACTTTTTCCCCTAGTTAGACCTTTGACTAGTTTTGATCTCTAGGTCTCAAATTTGCCCCAAATGATCCCAAATCTTCTAAGAAGGTATATGAATGATATTAGAACATAAATATGTGTTTTAGGGATTCCTTTGGACCTTTAAAATACTTTTGTAAATCCTCTTTCAATTCTGTCCAATGTAGGGAACTTTACTAGTAATTTCCCTTTGACTAGTATTGGTCTCTAGGTCTCAAATTGACTCCAAATGCCTTCAAATCTTCAAGGAAGGTGTATGAATGATATTAGTAATTGAATATGATTTTCAAGTATTATATATGGCCACCAAAATACCTCTTCAAACTCTCTTAATATTCTAGACCAAGTATGCAATTTTACTAGTAATTTGGGGTTCAAATCCCCCTGGGGTAAGTATTGAAAATGGCTTCCCAAATGCCTCCAAAGCCACTCAAATTTCTGAAAAGAGGTAGGGAATGTATTAAGTATGTTATTAAGGTCTCATGTGCACCATTAATTTATTATTATATCTGTTTCAACCCTCTCCCATTCAACTGCAAAAATCACCAATTCGACCCTTGGGGAAATGGCACTATTTCTTCTCCCAATGCAATTAAACTGAGTAAAAACACTTCAAATGCTCAAGTACAGTACATGAAACTTGTAAAATACATCCATGGCAGTACATTAATCACAAATGCATCAGAGAATCATCCATTCATTTGAAATCAGCATCAATACATTGGTTCACAACAAGGTAGTGGGGAAATGGCATTGTTCTTCCATTAAAAATGCGATTTATACATTTCTACTTGGAATTTCGACCTAAAAATTTCTGAAGATGAAGAAAAAAGTATTTAATTCATATTAAAAAATTAATGTGGCATTAGAATCTCTCCCAAAGAGTACAATAGCTCACCAAAAACGCCCTCCCTCAAGGATCAAGAATATGCCATCAAAACTGGAAATGGTTGAAAGTGTGAGCTGCAATAGAAGAAACCATGAGCTACCCTGTAGCCTACACCTGCAAATAAATACTCCATTAAATCTCCAAATGAAAGGTCTGAATGGCCTTTCCAATTTCCAACTTGGATGGGAATCTTTCACCCTCGAAATTGGCTAAGGCAAGCAAGTAGTCATCCAGTAGCTCTCCCTCTTCACAAATGCAATTGCAAATTCTACAAATGATAAAAATCTGGTTTCATTCTTTGTTATTGACATTTATAAAGTTCTAATGTCCTTCATGAGTCGAATTCCTTCCAAGAGACTCATGCCAACTCAAGTTGGGAAGAGATTCCAAAGAACACCACTTGTACAACAATTCCTAGCTTTCCACTTCCACCAAATCACATGTAGAAGCATCTTAGCTGCCCTAACACCCTTGAGCGCCCTCTTGGAGTCTATTTTTAGCCCTGACATGTCATATATGTCATATGTCAGCTTTCAGGTCTTATTTGTGTCATAGGTGTCATAGCATCTTCATCATTGTTGTCATAGAGCTAGGGAATCTAGCCCAAGTGTCTCACTAGCTCCAAATTGCCTCTTCCTCTTCCATGGGAGTTACTCTTCCTCTATATTTCGACCTTGGATGAGTCATTCCATGAATAATACCTTTTGGACTCCCCCAAGTATGTTACCATTCACCTTGAATTCGAATTGGTGAGAGAATGATGCCAAGTGTAGTGGGAAAATCTAGCCATATGTGGGTCCCACTTCCTCCATGTGTCTTCATGATGAAATGCCACTTTGATTTTCACTTGTATATATTTATTTAGATCCTTTATTAAATATTTATTCCACTCTAATTTTCAAACATCATTTATTATCCCCATTATTCCAAATCCCAAAGCTTCCACCCCAAACCTAGGAAACTAGTAATTTTCCTCCTTGGCAATTATTTGACCTTTAACATCAATTTCACAAACTCTAATGAATATGGCCAATGTGATTAGGCCATTGTGACCCAATTCCAAATTTGGGACATGAAAAATAAGCACTAAAAGGGCCATTGGAATGTCCCCATTCCAGTTGGTGTATGGAGCCGAAGTGGTTTTTCTAGCTTCATTGGGGTTACCAGTTATGAGGTTACTGCAAGGTTTATAAGAAGAGCCGAATCATATGAAAAGGAGAGTGAGTCAGATAATTGAGTTAAATAAATTAAGAACTAAAGCCTATGATAGAGTGCAAGGACATCAAGAAAGGATAAAGGAGGCATTCGATAAGAAGACCAAGGAGGATCAATTTCAGGTGAATGACCTGGTTCTGAAATGGGATTGCCCGAGAGAAGACAGACATGGAAAATTTGACCACATGTGGATGGGTCCATACATTATTGCCACATCCATAGGAATAAATTCTTTCATACTAAAGGAGCAAGATGGATCTGCCTGGTTAGGGGGTCCAGTTAATGGAAGATTCTTGAAACATTACTTGTCTTGAACCATGGTAGGTAACCCATGTACTATAGCCTGTATGTATATATTTTTCCTTATATTTTTAATTGTCTTGAGATTTTGATGACAGAGCCAAAGGAATATGAAGCCTAGGGTAGATACCCTAAGAACCGGAAGGAAGCCATGGTCTTTGTTGTTTTGGTTATATTCAGTCAATGGTGCAGTAAGGCACGATTTATGATTTCAGTTTTAAGAGAGTTTCTCCCCTAGGATTAGAAATGTCCAATGGATCAGGAACTTAGTCTACGGGCATTCTTCGCTACCTCGTTGGGAGGATATCATCCCCGTTGGAGCCAGTTGTTAGCACTCAAATTGTGCTAAATGCTATGGCAGCTTTTAGCGTGGGTAGAAAGACCTCATGAAACATCAAGACCCGAGTGGATAATCGGCTCTCAGACTACATTCTTTGAAACCGAGGAGTCGAAGGTCAGCATGGTAGGGAACAGTTCAAGGAATGAAGCAGTCAAGTTGGAGACGACAGTTTTTAGAGGTCATAGTATAAACAAACATGCTAAACGTGCTGTAAATAAGAAAAGTAGGCGATGACGGCTGAGATTGAATACCTTGAAGATCGACGGTCCCGAGCCCACTGCGCGAATGAAGATGTAGGCAATATAGCATAATAAGCGGGTGGTAATCTGCGGGCAAGTGATGAAATCAATTGACGGCTGAGATTGAATAACTTGAAGATCGACAGTCCTAAGCCCACTTTGTGAACAAATATGTAGGCAATATAGCATAATAAGTGGGTGGTAATCGGTGGGCAAGTGATCAAATCAATCGACGGTGGAGATCGACGTATAGAAATATCTACGGTGCACAGTCCTCATGCTGAACCAACAAGCGTGAAGCATGTTACATCTCAAATCGCCGCGGTCGAGTTATGTATCGCGCAACTATCAACGACACAGATTCGCCCAGGGAAAATCAAAGGATTGAGATCACCACGTTGATTTTTCTCGTCGGTGATTTAACCGCATCTCAAATCGGCGCGGTCAGTGAAATTAAAACCATCAAACCACCGTGTTTTGGGCGGGAAAATATCAACGATGGATATGTCTTTACCATTGCCACACTTAGAAGGATGATAAGGCATCCAACGTTATAAAAGCCAGAGTGGTGCAGAGACTTGGATTCCACTTGTATTAGATACGTCGAAAAGTGAAGGAACCTGATCCCACAAAGCCGACCAACCAACCAGAATTCCAGGAGGATTGTCCAGGTGTCGGACCACCAAGTTGGTTTTGTCTTTTCCTGTTTTTCGTGAAATTGTTTGAATGGCGGAAGTAGGAGATTCCCCTGGTGCTGAATCCCCATTCACTGGTCCCAAGTGGGAGGACAAAGATGGTGACATATAGGACACCATACTGGAAAACATCTTCGTTGATATGGCCAAAGAAAGTTTGGAGGTTATAAGGGGCAGGATGATAGACATCCACAAAGTTTATCAATCCTTCTTTCATCTGTTCGCCACTACCCAGACCCCCAACTATCTCGAATTCGTCAAGTGGTGTGCCAAAAATTCTTCCACCGAGCAGAAAGTAATCCTAAATGCCTCTGGAACTAAATCCCTCTGTCCAATAAAAGCCCCGACTATTAGAAAGGCCTTATCCATCCCTGATGAATTTGGTCAGAAAGCCCTAGAATACCGAATGGAAGACCTGGTTCAGTACTTTCGTCTAGCCCCTTAGGAACTCAAACAGATTTTTTACCACAATGCTCTAGTACCGAATGCCTTCTTCCCAGGTTCACCCTTCCCCAACGAGGTCAGTATGTTCATAGAAGAGTCCAAATGGATAATCTCCATGATAGCCCAGTTTTTAGGGTTGGATAGCGACCAGGAGGTTCTAGAAACATTAGTTTGTTTAACGTTCGTCTTGAGTTCCTGCCCTGTAGAGCAGACGGACCCTTCTTCTTTTGTTTAGATAGCGAGCTCGAGGTTCAATGATTCCCTAGCTGAGAGTATCCATTCTCAGTTGATTGATTTCCCTAAGACAAGGTCAATCAGATTTCAGTCTTATTTGTTGAAGATGTTCCTAGTGGCAGTTGAAGATAGCCTGCAGATATCTGAACTGAAAATTACCACAGAAATGTATTCAGATTACATGACTTTCATGAATGACTTGATGGCGCGGGTGTATCATGCCTTTTTTCAGAAAAGTTTGCCTAGAGTGCTTCCGGAGATGAAGGACTTGCTACAACCCCCTATGGAAAAAGGGATTGGAGACTAGTTTTTGCTAAAACATGGAACCATAATTAGAGTCTATGGTTTTTCACATCCACCATATGTACTCCCTGCATTTCTAACACCTAGGTTGTTCCATCTGGAGTTTATAAGGCATAAGTTGACAGCTGAGCAGGAACATTTCATAGATATCAAGAAGTCATCTGACATAGCTTTCCCTTGGACCATGGGTTCCTTTGTGATCAAGCACAAGACGACCCTCTCAGTAGTAGAAAGGGTTGTGAAAGACCTAGAACTCCCATCCCAAGCTACATTGAACTATGATCCACATCACGTAATCTTGGAAAGAAGGAGAGCAGTTGGCAGAAAAGGATATGATCATGTTGAGATTCCCGGAATGCCTAAGGAAGCCAATTGGTTGGAATATGTGTATCAAGGATCGGTGGAGGTTGATGATTCAGATGACTCTCAAACACTGAAATTCCTTCTTCAGGAAAAGGCCACTTCTTCGGGGGCTATTAGCCCTATGGATGTAGATAGTGATCCCGAGAGAGCTGCTAAAAGGTAGAAGAGGGAGAATGTTAGCAAGTAGTGAAGATACAAGAAGAGAAAGCTAAGAAAAAGTAGGTCAAGTTTCTCATGCCTCATTATGAAGTAAAGGAGCACGTGTTTGGAAAACCACCCAAAGAGCCTACAGGAGCAGTTATCACCAGGACCCAGCTGTTGGAAGATTATGATGAAAATGCTGACAACATAGTAGCAGAAGCCAAATTATATTATGAAGTAAGGAAAATGGGCAAGAAAGACGTTGCCTTAGTTACTAGCCGAAATCTGGCCCAGAACACATTGAACCTAGCCATGGCTACAAAGAGCAAAGCTACAGAGGTGAAACTAAATCCGGAAGACATCCCTATCCCCGATATCATTAATTTACACAAAGAGACAGGGGAAGTCAGCTACAATAGGCTGTTGAAGGTTTTAATAGAGCTGTCTAAAGTGCAGACCATTAAGTCCAGGATCCAGAAGCAGATGGGGCTCGAGAAAGCAGAAAACAAGTCCTTGAGAACACAGGAAAAGAAGCACCAAACGCAGCTACCAAAAAATGAGACTGAAGAGGACAGAAAGAAAAACATCCAGGAATTGCTAAATGGGAAGGACCAAGAGATCCTGTCATTAAAAAAGCAATTGAAAATCCTCGCCACTCAGTTGGCAAGTAGTTATGAAATAGTGGAGCTGGAAGAGGAGAAAGAGAAATTGAAAGGAAAGTTGTTAGACTGTAAGGCAAAGTTGGTGGAGCTTGAGGAAAGGGAAAAGAAAATGAAGTTTGATATAGCTTTTATAGAGACTGGTGCAAACTCATGGAAGGCCCAATTTGAGGAGCTATAGAGGAAGATGAAGACAAGGGAAGGAGCAGTAGGACAAGAGGCCTCTACCTCTGTTGCAGCTGGGGACTTTTCCTTCGTAAGTCAGATAGCTGATGCCATCCTGGAAGATGCTGGACTGGTCAGATTAGAGAAACAGGTTGCCAATTTGAGAGTTTTGAAAGATGCTGCAGAAAAACAAAGGGAGGCTTGGGAAACCAGGTACCAAGATGCACAGTATGAACTTGATAACTTGAAGGAACAGGTAATATGGAAGAAGATGCTACAGGAGGCTAGGAGAATCATATGGGATGACATCATAAAACAGGCTGATGATCTAAGGCCATACCTAAATTTTAATTGGATAAAGGAGTGGTAGTAAAATTGGCTCAACAGGGTGTGACAGTGGCGAAAGAAAGGTTGAACAAAAAGCCTCTGGAACATGCCCAGAACACAGTTGAATTCCTATGTGGCCTATCAAATGAGCAAACTGTAGCTATAAATGTCCAGGATAGAGTGTCAATAATCTTAATAGCTAAGAAAGTGATTAATAAACATCAGCAAGTCCAGGTTGTTCAGTCAGGAATTGATATCATATCATCCCAGGCACAACTCTTTTGAGAAGCCTTCGATCCTTTGTTCGTAAATGGGATGCCTCCTTTTGGGATGAAGATGGAACCATGATCACGAAAGACGAATACAGATATAAGTTGTGGGACCGCAGAATGAGTGAATATGGTATCCTCGGTAGTGATGCTCCTTTGACAAGTGGCGCATTAGTTGATGCACTGAAGGGTGATTTTGAACTGGTAGCAACTTTTGAAGAGGCTAGAAATCTTCACAAGGTTTATTCATATACTGAGCACACTGAGCTGAGAATATTGCTCAAAGAGCTTGCTTCTCAGGATTTACCTTCACCTGAACACTAGAAACTGGTCGAGAAATATGGAAAAGCGAAGTTAAAACTGGGAGCGTGAAATGGTGCAGGGGAAACAAAAAAGCATCCAGCGTATATGTATCCAGGAATTGAAGAGCTCATGAAAGCAATCCGGCTGGCAGCAGCTACATTTTTGTATTTTTGTACTTCTGTTAAAAATAGTTGGACTATGTAGAGAAAAGGCTATGTAATTATAAATGGCAGTTAAAATCTGTCCCGTAGATATTTGTTTAAGGATAGCGACATCAAACGATGTCCGTTTTGGTTGTTAGATAGGTGTCAATTGGTTGTAACTAATTTCTGTTGAGAAGCAGCTGAGTCTAGAGTTCAAGGCCACCTATATATACAGTTGTAATCAGAGACACAAGGGTTGAAAAATCTTATGAGAAAGTATTTGTGTTTTGATTATCGGTTTGTAATACATTTTTTGGAGCTGTTTAATAGAATTTGCAGAGCTTGATGCCTGTGGTTTTTTACAAGGATTTCTGTGTAATCGATTTGGTAGTCTGTACCTTTCTTTTTCCCATGTGCAAATGTGTTTCTATCTTTTGTTATTCCATTCTGTGATATTTCCTTCATGCTTGGATCAGGGTGACAGTTAAGTAGAATTCGTAGAGATTATGCTCTGCTTAGCTTATTCCAAGTGTTTCACCAAATATATTCTGCTAAAGTTGATGTAGGATTCATCCTTGTTAGATGCCTTACATTGATGGACTGTTTCTTCTCTCTTCTGTTCCACAAATTAAAGCTCTTTGACTATCAGCTGCTTGCTACCTTGCCCTTGTGAATGCGTTCGCTAAATCTTTGTGAATAATGTTTGCAAAACCAGTTAAACGTGACTCCATCGCCCCAAATGAAATTCATGCGTTTTCAACCAAATAGCTCTTAAATCATTTTTTGTTCCATAATTAGAAATCTGATCTTCTGTGCATTGTCGTAATTGAATACCTTTAATGTTGAATGTTGGTGCATGTTTTCGCTGATTGACACCTTTGAAGATTTCTAGTATTCTATGAGTTTATAGAGAGAGCCCTCTCTGTTTATGTTTGATCAGAAGCGTAAACCAAAGATTGGTTAGTGGTTACCCGAGATTACCCTCTTTCAGCCTTGGGGGTCAGTTTTGGTGTTAACAAAAAAGAATATGAAAAATAAAGGGGACTTACAAATAGTGAAACCTAAACAGTTCGTCCCTATATCGACGAAAGTTCGTGGAACATTACAAAGCGTGGATATTTTCACGATTTTTCCGCCCTGAAAACAAAAAATATAAAAATTATTTTTTTTAACCCACGAATGTTGAAAACGTGGAAATATTTCGTGGATCAATCCACCCATATGTAATAGTGCCTCAAGCATATGAAAGCTATTGAGGAGAAAAATGTGAAATGGAAGGTTTTTGTGAAACTTTTCAAACAAAAGTATCTGTTTGAAAGATATTATGATAAGAATGTAAAAGAATTTTATGATATGAAGCTAGGGCAGCAAACCATGGAAGAGATGATTAGTAAATATCTTGAATTACTAAAGTATGTCCGATATATACAAGATGAGAAGGTAAGAATTCAACGCTTCTTAAACCGTTTACCTTTTAGGTTTAAGGACCAGATAGAATTTGATGATCCAAAGATGTTGGAGGATTTTTTCTAAAAGGCCAGGATATGCTTCGAGCAAAGTCAAAATAAGGTTGAAGTAACAAATAAGTGGAATGAAAAGAAGAAAGTAAGATCTGAATTCAGACAGAAGGGCCACAAATCCAATAGTTTCAAAAATCGATCCATGACTGCACCTTCCAACAATAGGTTTGACAGAAACAAATCATAATAAAAAATTTATCCACCAAATAGGAAGATGAGTGTTGAAAGCACCAGAAAGCTTGAAGAAGTATCATCAAAACCACCAATTCAGTGTTGTGGATGTGGAGAAAACCATAGATGGTTTGAATGTCCTTGGAAAAATGAGAAAAACAAATCAGTGCATAAGTTACAAGAAGCTTCTACAGTTCAATATATAGCAAGGTCTCCAAACATTTATGCTACAGTGAGTAATCGGAAGGTAGATCATCGGGCCTCCATCATAGAGGTAGAAGGTATGATTTCCGGGAAAACCGTATCTGTATTAATTGATTCTGGTGCATGTAAAAGCTATATAGACCCAAATCTTTGTGAGTCATGCAAACTAGGCAAAAGTAAGTATGTGCAGCCTTGGCTGGTACAAATGGCCATAGGGGTAAAACAAAAAGTTTTTGAAGTAGTAAATGGTTGTTCTTTAAAGTTAAATGGATACTATACTAGAACATATTTAAATGTTTTACCATTAGGATCTTGTGATTTACTCATTGGCATGGATTGGCTGGAAAAACATAGAGAAATCCTAGATTGTTATCAGAAATCTGTTACTTTTGTGAATGAAGATGGACAGTCTGAAATGATTCAAGGAATACTACAAATAGTAAAATTAATGCATATTTATGTGCTTCAAATGAAGAGAAATGCAAGGAAGGGTCAAATTGTATGTTGTCCATATAACAGAAAAACAGAATAACAAAGTTTCAGACTTAACAAGAAACCATGTGTTGGTTGAATTTCAAGATGTGTTTCCTAAGGAAGTTCCTGGGTTACCACCTAAAAGAGAACTTGATTTTACAATTGATTTATCCTTGGGAGTTGTACCTATTTCTAAGGCACCTTATCGCCTAAGTACCCATGAATTACTTGAATTGAAGGCACAATTGCAGGAATTGCTAGAAAAAGGTTACATATGTCCAAGTGTCTCCCCTTGGGGAGCACCTGTGATCTTTGTACGGCAGAAAGATGGAATTTTTAGGTTGTGCATCAATTATGGACATCTGAATAATGTTACAATAAAAAATCGGTACCCTTTTCCAAGAATTGATGACTTGTTTGATCAAGTTGGAGGTGCTACTGTTTTCTCATAAATAGATCTAAGATCTAGCTATCATCAAATCAAATCAAGGAGGAAGAAATTCATAAGACTACTTTATGAACTCGGTATGGGCATTATGAATTTGTGGTGATTTTATTCGGTTTGACGAATGCACATGCCACCTTTATGTGTCTTATGAACAATGTGTTCAGTAAATATTTGGATAAGTTTGTTTTGGTGTTCAAAGATGACATACTTATATACTCAAGGAATGAAAGTGAGCATGAGGAACATTTAAATATAGCATTGCAAATCCTAAGGGAAAATCAGTTGTATGCAAAGTTGAGTAAGTGTGTCTTTTATAAAGATCAAATTCAATATCTGGGTCACATAATTTCATCCCAAGGTATCGTGGTAGACACTGAAAATATAAAGGCTATTATGAATTGGCCTACCCCTCAGAATGTGAGTGATATTCATTCCTTCATGGGTATAGCTGGATATTATTGGAGATTTATTGAAGGATTTTCTAAGGTGGCTTATCCTATTACCTCTCTTCACATAAAAGAGGTCAAGTTTGTTTAGAATGCCAAATGTGAAGAAAGTTTTATGAAGTTGAAGTAGTTTCTTACTTCAACTCCTATTTTAAAAGTAGCTAATATGTATGGTGGTTTTGTGGTATGCCGTGATGCATGCAAAGAAGGACTGGGAGGTGTGTTGATGCAAGAAGGTTGTGCAATTTGATATGAGTCCAGAAAATTAAAGATGCATGAAGTGAATTACGTAACTCACGATTTGGAGTTGGCTTCCAAAATGCATGCCTTGAAGATGTGGAGACACTATCTTCTTAGGAAAAGATTTGTTCTAAAAACCGATAATGTAGAACTGAAGTATATCTTTGAACAACCAAATTTGAATGCTCGGCAAGCCAGTTGGCTAGCCTTGCTAAGCGAATTTGATTTTGACATTTAGCACATTAAAGGAAAGGAAACTAAGGTAGCGGATGCCCTTCGTAGGAGAATGCATATGCTGAAGATGACTTATGTTAGTAGCTTTCAGTTTGATTTGTTAATACAAATTCAGAAAGCAGCTGAAAAAGACCCTAAATACATGAATTTAGTGCATAAATGTCATGCAGAAAATTCGGGACAACAAACAGAGGATTATAGTGTAACAAATGATGGATTGTTGTTATTTAAGAATAGGTTATATGTACCTGATCTGCTAGATTTAAAGCAACTTATTCTATATGATTTTCATAAATACCCTACTTGGGACATCCTGGTTATCAAAAGATGGTTTAACAGCTGTCAAAAAATAGTATTATTGGCCTAGATTAAAATATAAAATTGCTGAGTACATAGCAAAATGCATGGAATGTCAAAGAGTGAAAGTAGAACATCGACATCCGACGGGTTTGTTGCAACCTATACATGTATCGGTATGGAAATGGGAAACTATTTCCATGGATTTCATTACTGGTTTGCCTAAAAACAACAGGCAGCATGATGCTATTATGGTAGTAGTGGATAAGTTGAGCAAGGAAGCTCACTTCATACCAGTCAAATCCACTTTTAAAGCAATAAATATTGCAGATATATTCATGAAGGAAGTCTTCAGACTCCATGGAATTCCAAAAATAATTATATCTGACAAGGATGCTAAGTTTACTTCACATTTTTGGAAAGAATTATTTTCAGATTTGGGTACAAAACTAAATTTTAGTACAACCTACCATCCTTAATCTGATGGACAAACCAAGAGGGTGAATCAGATTTTGGAGGACCTACTTCATTTGTATGTCATGGACAATCCAAAGAAGTGGGAAGAACACCTACACTTGGTTGAATTTTCCTATAACAATGGGTATCAATCCTCTGCAGGAATGAGCCCATTTGAAATTCTGTATGGAAAAAAATGTCAAACTCCTATGACTTGGGATGATCCTGTGAACAAGATCATGTTGGGGTCTGAATTGTTGCAAGAATTAGAAAACATTGTGTAGAAAGTTAAAACAAATTTGAAAACTGCCCAAGATAGAAAAAAACATTTTGCATATTAGCATAGAGAACATAAGGAATTTGAAGTAGGGGATCACATATTCTGGAGAGTAAAGGCAAAGAAAATCTCTCTGAGTTTAGGCAAGGTTTCCAAGTTGGTACCAAGATATTGTGGTCCTTTCCAAATACTTGATAGAGTAGGACCTATTGCTTATTAGTTAGCTCTGCCAGCAAATTTTAAAGTACATGATGTGTTTCATGTTTCCTTGTTGAAGAAATATGTATATGATCCTAATCATAAAGTAAATTGGCATGTGATATAGGTGGAAACAAATGGGGATTTCCAAACAAATCATGTAGGTATATTGGACCGGAAAGAGGTGGTAATTCAGACTTGCACCATCACCTAGGTAAAAGTGCAATGGAAACACTATAAGCCTGAGGAGGCTACCTAGGAGAGGGAAGAGGAAATACAAACAACCTATCCTTTCTTGTTTGAAAGAATGCGTGATGTGGAATGAAATCATTTATTTTGTTGCTTTAAAACTATGAACACCGAGGATGGTGTAAATTTAAGGGGAGGGGAAATGTAATAGCCCAATTTTGGACTTGTAAACCCCTTTTTATTTTACTAAGTATTATTTCATTACATTTAAATTCTAATGTCTATGTGGGCCAACACATTAAAGAGATGGGAGTCACAGTTCCTATGGGTCTAGAGGATAAACACGAGTAAAATAAATATTAAGAAATTATTGAGACACATGTAAAAACCCTAAAGAAGAGTTTTGGGAAATAAAATAATTAAATAAATAAAAAGATTAGATAAACACAAAAGAAATTGAAAACAAGAAAGAAAGGGGGATTACTCCTATATGTGTGTATAACATCCTGAACTAAAAAAAAAAGGAGAGGAGAGGAGAGAGAGAACCAAAGAAAAGAAAGAACTAAAATGAAAGAAATAGCATAAACAAAATAAAGAACAGAAAGTAAGAAAGGAATGAAGAGTAAGAAAGGTTAAGTCTGGAGCACAGACTTGAACCAGAAGTGGAACAACTACAACTGGGTAAGGAATAGACCACGAGATGTGTTCAGGTAGGAGTACTACCAATTCATTTGCAGGAGAACTACAATACCCTATGAGGATGTGAGAGGTTGATTCTAGGATTCAGAGGCTTAAAAGTCCCTGGAGCACTCAGAGAAGCTCAGGAGTACTGAGTGAATGTTGGGTTTCCTTCTACAATAAGATTTAATGATTGATTGGGAACAAATGGCATAAAAGTTTAAAAAGATACTCCAGACCTTTTGCAACTGTGTACTCAGCTCTGGGGTGACCGTGAGAGCAAGGAGAGACCTGATGATCTATGGATGGGTGGTTTGTTCTTGTGTCCCATTGGTCATCGGATACATTAGTTAAGTATTGTTTCATTTATGTTTGAATGGTTATTATATCATTGTTTGTAAAATGATTGTATTTACTCTGTACTGGTTATATCCCTACTCATGAATATTAAGTATGGATCATATGTTAGTATTAATTTATTAAACATAAATCTTGTTGTATTAGACCAAGAATCCTGTGGAGTGATTCTTGATCTATCTGGCACTATTTCCTACATGCATTATGAACAGAGTGTATGTACATCTGATCCTAACATGCATATTGTATGATTTCATAATGAAAAGAAATAGTTATATTCTACCTTATATATATAATCATGCATTTACTTATGTGTTTATTTTCTACCTTATGTAGGTATAGATATGTTTGAACCTCTATGTATTTGTATTGAAAGAAAGTAGTTATTTTCTACTGCATGCCTATAAATATATTAACATGCAAGAACATAAACATACTGAATTGTATAATTTAGATCATATTCAAGAAGCCGATCTACATACAAATTCCATTAATTACAAAAGAACCAAGAAAAATATTTATGTGTTCTTAGGATCTCAAAAATTCACCTTGAACTGTGCAAGAAGAATCATTAAAACTATTAAATCGAATTGCTAGTTCAAACATGAATTTTGTGGATCTCTACATGAATTTCGTTTTGGCTTATACAACCCTTACCGCACAAGGAACACACACACAAAACAAAACACACATATTTTTATTGTTCCCCAAAATCGAATGCTAATTCAAAATGCGATGCATGGATTTTCATTTGGCTTATACAACCATTACTACACAAGGTAAAACATGCACGAAACAGAGCGTTTGCATTTACTGTTCGAAATCAAATCGAAAATACTTACAAGATAATGAATCCTTAAAAAACAAACACAATACCCTAACTTGGGATCTCGTTTTGGCTTTTACAATCATTACGACCTAGGGAAAACGCGCATGCATGAAAATACATTGACTTTTGCAAAGCAACAAAACTGGAAATCGTGGTGTTGTTTAAACTGTAAACATTTAAGAAACGAGGGCCATTGGAATCCATTTAAGTTATCAAATCAGTATTATTTGTACATGAAATAAAATGTATGAGGATTTATGCCTCTTTAAACATAGAGGGGTTAAAACCCTTAAAACACCAAAAACGTATTTACAACGGAGCCTGCTCGATCCGTAAGAATTTTGCAAGATAGAACAAAATGCAGACAACGTTGAAGGAGGGAACGAAAGCCCTGCTCTGAAATACATTGATAGCACAACATGCATGCAAACCCATTAACTACGGTGAGCTCCATAAATTCCTTAAATATTGATTTCTAACGCTCAATAGCTTAGCAAGTCAGTTTGGGGCGTAAAACCCAGAATAATTTTTATTAAAATAAAAAACAATAGTTACAGGCTTCGAGATCCAAAGGCCTCTCTGAACTATGCTTTAAATCTTCATTGATTCAAATGTCATTGGTCTACCAGTGTTACGGGCCAAGGAAGGGATGCTTACCCTCATCGCTTCCATCATAACCTCCTTGAATCTGCTAAACCCCATGCCATGAGAATTTGTGGCCTGCAAAAATTTATAATAAAACATGTTATACAAATTATGAGAAATAAAAACTAAAATGAATTTCACACAATGGCAAGAAAATTGTTTTGAAATGCTTACCTTGCACAGTAACGGCAGAGAGTGCGTTGTTGGCTCAAAACCAAGGAATGGACAGTGAACACCTTCCATCCAAGGCACGGATTACACATTTGCAGACGACATGTTGAACATAGAACTGTTCCTCGAGGGTTATCATAGAGAAGGCTTGAACCTTGCACAATACACCCAGAAAATGTAGGGGAAAGTAAGTTGATGGGCATGTGTTCAACGTGAAAAACATCTTCCAAATGACGATTAGAAACATTAACACTACCATAACCAATTACGGAAAGTTGTTTACCATCACCTATAAAGACTTTTTGAGATGTGTTTTTATTATTGTCATAAGATGTAAATAAAGAAGCATTACCAGTCATATGTTTAGAAGCACCAGAATCCATTATCCATTCCACATTAGAAGAACAACTACTAGACGAAACAACAGATGCACATAAAGTTATTTGTGATTCATCAGAACCTTTCTTTTTAGCCTTAGCCATTAAACATTTCACTTTAAAGCAATTCTTTTAGGATGGTTAGTTTTACCACAATGCTTACAAGGATCATACACATTCTTCTTCTTACTATTTTCATGATGTGCATTAGAAGCATGATCAAATTTATTAGTATGATTTGAAGTGTGTGAACTAGAACCTTTAATATTATTAAAACTTTTCCTAGGATTCTTATATGTGCCATAAGATCCTTATTAGGTGAGACTTGTCCTAAAACAATCAACCTTTCTTGTTCATTAATCAACCCTTTACAAAAATCATCAAAAGTAGGTTTCGTGGTGTTGTGAGACAATTCAAGAGCTTTATTCCTTGTTTGAATGAACATGTCAAAACAAGATGACAATTTTTGTTCTACAAGAATTATAAGAGCAGTGTCTGTTTTCTTGTAATCTTTACCACAATTATTTAATTTTTCATTTCAAGTTTTCACTTCAGCAAGATATAATTTTACTCTTTCAAAGTTAGTAGGATCTAGCTCAAAAATCTTATTTTCAAGGTAATAAGCAGAAACATCATCAGATTTATCAAATAAAGAAGCAAGAATTTTCCATACCTCAACCGAGCATTCTTTTGCATCAATACTTACATGAATACTATATGAAACCATTTTACCAATTATCCCTCTTGCTTGATCACATTTATCTTCCCATATAGCCACATCTTTAGCCATTAGGAGAATTTTGAGGTAAAAAAATGGGCCTCAAAACAAAAACATTTACTATCAAAATCATTTTTTAAAGAGCCAATCACATTCTAGGGAATGACATCATTTTAATAGTTGAGGTGGCATCAGTTGAGTTAAAGATGTTTATTTGTCAAATTCTAAATAGTGAATGAAAACCCATAGTTAACCATATCAATGTTGTAAATAAAATACTCATAATGAAAAGAGTACTCTTAGATTACTTTTGAATATAATATAAATGTACTAAAGTACCTTAAAGTACTTAGGAAAAAAAATACTATTTAAGTTTCAATATAAAATAAATAAATTACAAATACAAAAAAAAGTGAATGCTCTATTCAAAATCAAAACTATAAAATTACTTTTCAATATATAACATATATATTTAAATAATAAATTATTAATACTTAAAAAATTAAAATTTCTATTCAAAATCATATAAATAATTTACATTATATAATATATAATTTTAAAAATTTATTTAAATAAATTATAATATATTGATAAATTTACAATGTAATGATAATGTATAATTTATAATAATTTATAATATATTGAAGTTTTAAAACCTGATGTAAAAATATGTATTATTCAACTAAAATCAAAATAAAATATAATTTAAAATTCATTTAAATTTTAAAAACTTTATTGAATATGTATCATTCTACCTTAATGTTTGGCATAATTGATATGATATTTAAACTTTTAAAACCTTATGTTATGGATACATGATTCTTATGAAGACTTAATCCATGAATATATTATTTTATTTTAGTATATGATATATAATTTTAAATCCATAAATATGTGATATATGTGGAATAATTACTATTTATATAATATATAATTTTAAATTTGAAAATATTAATATAAATAGGATAAGTTTTATGAAATACAAAATAATAATAAGAAAAGAAAAATAAATTTGTAAAAGATATAAATTAAAACAAATGAAAAATAAATGTGTTGATTATTAAATGAATACATAAAATAAATGCTTGGTTATCTAAATTATAGATATGTAATATCAATATAGATATATACGTTAATTAAGTATTTTATAAATAAAAATAAATTTAAATAATGTAGATATTTATGTAAATAGATTATTATTATTTAAATAATTTTTTTTTTTAACAAGAACGGTTATAGGGTTTTGTATTAAAAGGAGTCATAAAAAATTACAGAAATATAGTCTCTGGTTTGCCTCTGAGAGGTGCCAGAATTCCAACTTTTCTCATCTACTTCACTGAAACTTCTTTTAATTCTTAAAAGACTAAAACTAAGATGACTGTAAACCTTCACGAATTGTCCCAGACTAAGTATGCAGAAGCAATACATTACAAAAATAGGATTTCATATCCATAAGAAGCTGATAAGTTCTCATATTTAGATGACTATTATCCAAAATTATGTCTAGTCTAGCTATAGCAAAAAAGACAACAAATGACCCGTATGTTCTGAAGGAGCTGCAAGCATAGCTAGATTTGGCGTTAGTTCATTGGTTTTGGACTCTCTAGAGAGTTCTCAGGGTTGTTTTTGGAGCCTGTATTGTCATGGAAGCAAGGAATGCAACGAGCTAAATCCTCCCTTAGTTTGTCCATCTTGCCATCCAAATCCGAGATGTTCCTGTAATTTTAATCCACTTTTGTATCTGCATTTGCAATGGTGCTAGTAGTGAAGTACACCGTATCAGAGATGGAAGAGATACGACCGTTCATGAGATTGTTATTATTCATTATTTCTGTGTTGATGGAGATCATAAGAGTGTACATTCTGGATAAGGTCTCTTGATTTTGGAGTTCTTCCCTCTAACCAAACGCAGCTGATCCTCCATTGCGTCTGGCGGAGTGCACTGAGTAGATAGGGGGAAAGTAGGTTCCAGGGTTGGTTCACTTCCTCCACACATGTTGAGGGCTGAGAGGTCGTCGACCAGAGAACGCAGAAAGCTAAGGAGACGGATGTCAGGATGCTTGTGAGTGGAATGCAGAGACATAGGTTTGTTGGAGAGTGAATAGGAAAAGGGATGGTCGAGAGGTGGATTAATAGCACGCAAGGTGGGAGCTAAGGATGCATAAGGATAATCACCCATACCCTGGACGAGAGCCAAATGTCGACTTGCATAGAACCGTCTGAGGAAGGAGATGATCATAGTGAGGGAAAAGAGAGAGTGATGGTGGTAGATAGGGCCATGTGAAGGCCATAAATGGAGCATAAATGGAGCATGTAGCCCGAAAACCAAAAGACAGATGTGTGCATGCAAAGGAGGGAGTTGACGTTCGTTAAGGTGGTAGTGGAGTATAGATTAGGAAATCGTGTATAGGGGGAAGAGGCACCCCAAGGGTGAAGAGGGTTAGGGAACCCAACAAAGTAGTGGAATCTTATCATTTTGAACCATATAACCATGGCTTAGAAGCACTCCCTTGTTCTGCATTTCATCGGCATGTTGATTGTTTGAGCGGAGAATGTGGAGGATGTTGATGGAATTGAATTCTCTGCTAAGAAACTTGAGGAGATGTTGAAATTTAGTGGATGGAATATTGTGTTTCATGATGATTTTACGTGTTTCGTGGACGATCAATAAAGAGTCCCCAATGGCTATCAATTCCTTTATTCCAATGTTGATGGCAATTTCCAAACCTTTAATCAAAGCTAGCCATTCGACAGCATTGTTGGTTTTATTTCCAATCCCCCAATCGTAGTCATTCATTCTGTTTCCCCTGGGGTCAAAGATGACCACTCCCGCACATGTCAACCCAGCAGTATTTAAATAATGTTAATATTTATATAAATAAATTATTAAGTTTTAGTTTTAATAAATTTAAGTTAGATTTATATAATAGTTAGTCAACATATTTTATAAATATTGAAATATAAGTTGGATTTATATCACTGATTTTTATTTTTAATGAATATAAGTTAAATTTATATAATGAATATATTTTTTAAAAGAGATAACAATTTATTCATATAGATTTAATTTATGTTTAAAATTCAAAATTATACAAGTTATTATAATCATATTTTAAATATTGAATAAGTTATATTTCAAAATTTAAAATAATATACTTTATTTTTTTCCAGAGAAAAAAAACTACTATTGATATTCATATACTGAATCAAATAGTACAAATATGTTCATGATCCAATCTCAAGGATCTTTCGGATTATACCCCAAGCTGATCTGTGAAAGACAGCCTATATATGGAAAGTAAAAAAAAACCCTGAGGATGTTCATCATATACAAAATATTCCCAAAAACTAATATTGCCCTGCAAAATGTCCCATATAGCATAATAATGAGACCCCCATTAACAGCAAAAAAGAACTATAGATAAGACAAAGTGTCAGTTATAGAAATAGATAGATCCGCAATCCTGAAGGCAGTCTTCAAACCATTCTTCCCAGAGCAGGTGACCTTCACATCCATCTAGAGCTTGTTTAGACAGTTTGTCCGCCAAACTGTTATGTGCGCGATAAATGTGCTCGAATAAGATATCATGCTGTTTGGAAAGTTCATGAAGAGTTCTGGAAGCCCAGTGTCTTAAATTTAATACATTAAGCTTGAATTTTCCTTCTGCCCATTTAATGGTGACCCTAGAGTCACCGAACACCTTGAGATTTGGCAACCCAAATATGTTTGCAACCTTTAAAACACACCAAAGAGCAATTAATTCCGCCTTCATATTAGTTCCTTTCCCACAGTTTAACTTGATAGAAAAATAGTGGGAGTCATTCAGATAAATGACACCTCCAATAGCGCACATTCCCGCTTGTGATGCACCGTCAAAGAACAGGACAGGTCTATCAACAATAAGACTGAAAACACTGATACGTTCTGTTTTCAGCATTATCTCATCCACCTTGCATGAGTTGAACATTTTGAGGGCAGTCAGACAACATTGGGTGTGGTCAGGTGTGGAGTTTTGAAATATGACACAATTCCTGGTATGCCAAATTGCCCAAGGAATACAAACTGCCAGGTAAAAGAACTTTTTGCAATGCCTGTACCAGTTTAAAAAACATGTATTGAAGTCCCCAATAGCCCAGCTTTTGGTAATATTAAAATGTTTGGACATCATTTCCCAGACCCTGCAGGAGAAAGTACATTGAACAAAAAGATGTAGACGAGATTCAGCATTTGCTTTACACAGAGAGCAATAGTTCGGACCAATCCATCCTCGCTTGCATAGATTGTCCCAAGTCTTTAATTTGTTCTGTAGAATCAACCAAGAAAAATATTTAAGTTTTAATGGGATGTGCCATTGCCAGATTTTTACATACCACCAGTCCGGGGGAAAGATATATTTTTGCTGAAGAATTCTTTTGTATGCTGATTTAGCCGTGACAGTGCCATTCCCTGTATTTCCTGCCCAGACAAGTTTATCAACAGAATTGCACAAATGTACACCGGCCGAATTTAAATTATTTGTGTAGTTTTCCCAAATACGTGCAAGATATCCCGATAAGCCTATCTCTTGTGCCGAAAACCACTTCTGAAAATCAGCTTGGCCATTGTTCAGATGATGGATCTTATCTAAAGTTGATAAGCCAATGATTTTTAAGTACTGAGGGATAATTGTTGGCAGCAAATATTCATGCTCTAACCCAATAATGGGATCAACTCCCACCCTAATCTGAGAACCACAGCCAACATGCCAGATAAGATCAAATTTGATCCACTGAAAAACTTTCATAAACCCTCTCCAAATGGGAGAGAAATTCCAGCTTGTCAATTTTGGGTTTCGCATCCAAGAGTTGACATCAGTCTTTATATATTTTGAATGAATGATTCTAGACCAGAGGGAGTCTCCATATATACCACGCCAGCAGCTTTTTAACCTGAGGGCGATGTTAAAAACCTCCAAGTCCTTTATCCCCCATCCACCAAATTTATAAGGTCTGGCTAGAGAATCAGCAGCAACCATAGGGATGTTTCTGCTTTTTGCTGTACCAGTCCACAGAAAGTTGAAAAAGAAACTTTTTATGTTTTTGATGACAGAGCTTGGGACCTCCATCAATGAAAACCAATATACAGGGATGCTAGATAGCACCGAATTCACCAGTATAAGCTTTCCTCCGATTGAAAGAAACCTATAAGACCAATGTGCTATTTTGTCTTCAATTTTTTTCAAAAGCCATTGCCAATCCCGAATTTGATAATTGTTTGGTTTTAACATATAACCCAGGTATTTGAAACCCTGCTCTAGATTGGAACAATTGTACGGCATGACAATTTGAATGCTTCTAATCTGTTCATCAGATAGGGCAAGGTGCAAAAAAATGGATTTTTCTTCACTGACCAACATACCTGTAGCTCTGCAGAAAGTTTGAATGATATTTTTGTACATCCCCCATTCATCAACTGAATCAATACCACCCACAAGAACATCATCTGCAAACATGACATGAGTAAAAGTAACATCTTTTATAAGTTTGATACCTTTAATTTTACCATCCATTAAAGCCCTATTCACCAATCTGCTGAAACCATCCATAATCAAAATGAACAGGAGAGGGGATAGAGGGCAGACCTGCCTCAATCCCCTGGAGCAACTGAAGAAATCTGTAGGACTGCCATTCACCAGCACAGATATATTTATGGATCTGATGCAGGCCATGATCCATTTTATAAATATAGAGGGCATACCAATCTTGATGAGTATCAGTCTGATGAAAGACCAATTTTCCCTATCATATGCTTTGACTAAGTCCATCTTGAGCAACATAGCTTTTCTTTTATGAATCTTGATGCTGTGGATTAGTTCTTGTGTGATGCCGATAGCGTCATGTATTTGTCTGCCTTCTAAAAATCCAAACTGCTCTTCAGATATATGAGAAGAGAGGGCACTTTTTAATCTGTCAGCAATTATTTTAGAAATTAGCTTATACAGCAGATTACAAAGAGCAATGGGGCGAAATTCTCCAAAAGTTGCAGGCTTGTCTTTCTTTGGGATGAGAGTAACAAATGTGGAGTTTAATCCACCAGGGATGTAGCTATTTGTCATGGAGTATTTGACAATTTCCAGTAGTTCATCCCCCATCAAATCAAAGAAATGATGATACAGCTCAACTGGCCATCCATCTAGCCCAGGAGCTTTATCCATTGCAAAGGACTTTAATGTTTGCTCAATTTCATCCAAGGTCACCTCTCTTTGTATAAAATCTGCTTCATGCTCCTCAAAGAAACGAGGGTATAAATCAGCCACTTCGAATTGTTCATTTATATAATGCTCCCCAGGATCTGCATAAATATTTTTAAAGAAAGAGAAAGCTTCTGTTTTTAGATTTTCAATACCAGAGCACAACATACCATCTTCGCCTTGAATTTCCCAGATATGTTTTGTCCTCCTCCTAGCAGATGCAAATGAGTGAAAGAACTTTGTGTTCTTATCACCAAGCACAATCCAGGTGGCTCGACTTTTTAGTCTCCATGCTTTTTCTTCCTGAAGAATTATTTCTTCTTTTTTTAGCTCCAGTTTCTTCATAATCCCAAAAGCTTCCTCTGATAAAGAATCGTATATATTGGCAGCAATGGCATCTCGTAGCTGTGTTTCTAACTGTTGTAGCTCATTTTTATCTGCAAGCTTCTTTTCTTTGATCCATTTGACTACAGCCACTTTTAAATTTTTTAATTTGAAACAAAAATTTAGAACAGGATTTGGATCAAAAACTTCACAGTTTTCCCAGAACTTTCTGACCATGTGACAAAATGATTCATCCTCTAGCCACGATGCATTGAATTTAAAAGGAGTCGACTGTAAATGATCATATTGTTCCATCTGAAGTACAATGGGCCAGTGGTCCGAGAATTTTGAGGGATGAACCCAGGACCTGTGCTTCGGAAAGTGTGCTAATAAGGTCGACTTAACAAGGAATCTGTCGAGTCGTTTATGAACACCTTCTGCACCGAATCGACCATTCGACCAAGTGGGGGAAAGCTTGTGTGGCAAGACATCAATGAGATTCTTCTCCAAAAGCAGGTTTAAGAAGAATTCCCCCAATTCATCCAATCTGGCGGAGATGCCCCAAATTTCAGAAGCCTGGTATGAGAAATTGAGATCCCCTGCAATGATTATATCAGATAAATCCATGAGCCCCGACCCACTCAATTCAGTCCAGAAATTTTGTCTCTCCCTGTATGGAGCGTATACATTGAGCAGAGAAATAGATTTATGGTTACTGCAAATAGTTCCCTTTAATAATATGCCCCAAGGAGTACAGAAAGAATGAAGATCAAAGAAATTTGGGTTCCATGCAGCAGCAAGACCCCCAGACTGTCCTCGAGAGCTAATAGCTGCTACCTCCCAATCCGGAAGAATATTGCAAATTTTTTGAATGGCTAAAGTGTCCTCACACATGGTCTCCTGAAGAAATAAAATAGCGGGGCCAGTATCTTTTATCAGATTGGAGAAGGCCTGGGCCCGAGACACCTTGCCCAATCCCCTAACGTTTAGTGATAACAAAGACATCAAGAAACAGACCTTATGGGGGTTGCTTCTCTAAGCCCCAGGGTTTCAATTTTCACTATCTGTTCAGCTTCTTCTAACCTCCTAGAAATAGGAGTGTAAGAGTCAGAAATGTTTGATTCAGGTTTTTTCTTCTTGCCCCTTCTGATTGTGACATTTTGTCGATTAATTGAGAGAATAGGGTTTGCTTCAGACCCACTGCTAGGGTTTTTTGTGTAATCCTGAAGAGGAGGAAATTCTTTCCCATAAGTTGACATGTGATAACCAGAATCAGCTAATATATCCAAATCTAAGGGATTAGAAATTAAATCAGCGAGGTTATCTCCCTTTTTTCCCATGGACTATGTTCTGCACAATGACGGGGTTCACACTGTGTATCCACAGTAGTTGCAGGAATAGCTTCAGATGGCCCTAATGAATTTTTCCCCATCTGTTCATCCAACACACTGACAGGGTTTAGGACAGTTTTTGAATTCACCAATTGACGAGGGTCAGGGTAGAGATCATTCAAAACATACTCCGGATTTAAGTTCGACCTAGACATGGACTCAGCAATGTGATGTGAATTGGGATGGTATTCTGCTGGCGCGAACTCAGTGATAGGGTTTGACTTTTCAATCTCGACAGAAGACAATTCCAAAGGACCCTCGGTCGAATTAACAAGATTCAAATCAGGAAATAAATTTCGGCTCACTTTGTTATCAGAAGGGACAATTTCCGACTTTGAAATAGGGAGACCAGTTACTAAGTCGTGTCTCATTAGAATTTCTCCATTCTTAATACGACTAGTAAGCTTTTGTTCACATGATTCTAAGAAAGCCAGCTCCTCTGAAGATAAATCCGGAAATTTTAAAGAGGGGTTTTTGTCAGACTTACCGAAATTTTGTGGTTCTGAAACCTGAAGATCATTCCCGGGCGAAGAAAATTCCGATGAGTCCCGTGAGCTTTCACGCAAGGATGGACACACAGCTTTGACATGACCAATCTCGTGGCAAATAAAGCATCTGAAGGGGATTTTATAAAAATCCAGAGTTTGATGCCAGGCCCGTGAACCCCAAGAGATAAAGACTTCTGCAGGCAAACCATCCTTCAAATCAAGTTCTACCATCACTTTGGCATACCGCCGGTCCATCCCGAATAAGTTCTGTTTGTCAAATCTGACGAAACGGCCAACCGAGTTTGCAATGCCTTTCACAACTTCCTCTGTCCAGATTTCAATTGGAAGGCCAGGAATAATCATCCACAGGTGACGCAGGGTTTGGGATTCTTTGCCAGGATCAAATTTTAAATGCCATCTCTTGATGAAAAGCGACCCCTTCTTAAATTCCCAGAACTTGGACACAATTAAATCGAGGTGTGACGCCTCCGTGAAGGTGAAAAGAATCCAGCGGTTCGGAAGTAGGTTTATTCGGGGGGCTAGGGCACCCAAACCCTATTCACCCATTCCGAAATTTCCATTTTGGTGCCCGAAGTATACTCAAGGCGACCGACCACAGCACGCTCTGCCAAAATTTTTATTCTATCCAGGTTGTGATCAGCGTCGATGTCAAATCTAACAATCTCCTTTCGAGCTCTGTAGGTCTTCAACAGCCTCCGCTGTTTGGCCTTCACTCCCCGAAGACGGCCCCCATGAGAAACCCTTTCAATGTCAAAACCAGACCGCTCCTCCGAATGTTCTGCCGACGACCGAGGGTTTGTGGAGAGGTTCGAAGGACCCATCAAAGACATTGAGCCCCACAAAAGGTGGACGACCCGCAGCTGTCGGTCACCAGAAGGAAGCCCGACGCCACCTGTCCAATTCAAAAAGTAGCAGATCCGCCACAATAGGGGAAAGGGCTCCAAAGATAGATAGGAAAAACTGTTTAACCAGAAATAGAAATTTTTCCCGGATAAAAACCATAAAAAAAGCAAAAAGGTGAACCTAACTGCAGAAACCCCGAAAAATCAAGAAGAAAGGAGGAAATAAGCAGCCATCGACTTTAATAAAACTTCCCACTTTTTTTCCTTGGCTGGTACTAGGCTGATTCAAAGAATCAGCGGGACTCCAAGTCGCCGAGGGCCACCTATTCCTCCGATCTGCTGTCATAATCAGTGATTCCTACAGAAAAAACAAGAAACCCTAGGATCCGCATTTTCCATCGATTCATCCAAAGTGACACATAAACCTTATATGGTGGTTTTATTTTAAATGAGTACATTATTTTTTATTACTTTTTACTTTATGAGTACATTACTTTTTACTTTATAAGTACATTCATCATATTATATTCAAAAACAATTTATGTATTCAAGAGTAATACTTCCAGTCACATCAAATAATGATTTTTTTATTGATTATATTTTAGAGATAGATCTTTTCAATTTAACTTAACCATAGTTACATTGATTGTAATGTAAAAGGTGAGTTGTGAATTTACCTCCCCCACAAAATGTCTAACTTGTAATATTTTATTATATCTCTCAAGAGGCTCATTTTAGACCTCAAAATTCCCCTAATGATCAGCAGGTTTTTGGTGTTCACCCTTAACAACCTTCCATAGATTCTTACTCTTGGGAACATCAATCATTTTTCTTTTCCATGCAAGATAGTTAGTACCAACAAGTTCAGGAACAAAAGTTACTTCTGAAGTCATAATGATAGAAATATTGACAAGAAACCCAAATGCTAGAAATGACAAGAGAAAAAGTGAATAACAGAAAATTGATACACTTTATCGTACTAATCTATAGAAACACAGTAAAGGAAAAGAGAAACTTTTACTTACAGCCCTTAGAAAAAGTGTCAAGAAAATTCACTCGCGGGTTTTCCAACAATAAACTCACAAATAAGACTGATACTCGCGAGATCTGCATAGCAACTGTTGCGATTACTCACGGTTTTACAATAGAGCCAGTCGCAGGTGCGCGGGTCTGTAAAATCGAAAGTCACGATTTTGATCTGATATTCGCGGGTCTCTATGCAGTAAAGTTGTGGTTATGTCGAGGCATTCGTGGGTCTCTGCACAAGAGGGTAGCGGGTATAATGAAGAAAGTGTGAGTTTACAGTTAGAGAAGGCGCGAGTATGTCGTAGCACATGCGAGTCTATACACTGAAATTCGCGGGTCTGCAGTATACTCGCGGGTTCACAGTAGGGCTAGTCGTGGTTACCTGCGTTGTCTATGAAGAGAAGGTTGCAAATGTCCAGTTTGAGGCTGAAAACAGTGTCGATTAATCCAAACACAGAAACCTATACAAAGTCTACCAAACTTGGATGAAAACTATCGATCTGATAACTAGAAGATAGATCTCCTTGAAGAGAATCCAAAAATCATATAGATCTACAAAAAAAAACATCAAGAAACCCTTGAAAAATTTATGCAAAAATCTACACAACAAGGTTAGGGTTATAAGTAAAAAACTGCATAAATATTCCCAGATATGAAGAGAGGCCTAATGGCTACTAGATAGAAAACAAATCTACAAGATAAATAATTCTCAGATGATAATAGTTATTGATTGAAAGCTATAGAAGGTGCTCGATCATAGCAACCAATTCTGATACCATGTCAGAGATATGGATCTATCTAAACTAGCTTACCTATCTTAGCAATCAATAACATATCAACATAAATAAGAATAGAAAGATAACAAGGAAAATAATACACCAGATATACATGGTTCACCTAATTGGGCTACATCCATGGGAAGGTTGTCTTCTATTATCTCCAGAAATCTCCTTCAATATTACAAGAGAGTAATTATAAATAACCACAATACAATATAGCAGAGTTTGAGATCACAATACCATGTGTTGATACTATCTATGATTATATACCACTTTATCACTTAAACACTTATGGTGTGACTCCATTGACCCTATTATATACCAAGAGATGTGGAGGAATTACTCTCACATATTGCATGTGTGATAATATAATTCTCCATAATAACATCTCTTTATATAATGATGGATATCAAGAGTATACTTTACCATAATGAATATGGGATATAATGTATTACTCTTTTACATAATATTGTGGATAAATTCCAACGTAATATAAAGGCATTATTACCTTCCAATGAATATAATTAATATATTCCAACATGGAGTGCTAATTGATATGCCACTAGTCCAACACAGGCCAGTATTTGAAATGGTCCACAAAACCTAGGGGCTAACTTTGCACAGTTACCCAATTTGAGAGAACTCCTTTTACATCTTACTTTCAAATATACATGATCTCCAACCTAAAACTCTCTAGGTGTCATTTTTAGATCTACACAACTCTTCTGCCAATCATGTGCTTCTTTTAAATTCTATGTTAATGTTGTTACTATATCTTCCATTTCTTTCAACATTTCTAATCCAAGCATAATTCTATTGGTGGGATAATCCCAATTGATGGGTGTATTGCATTTGCGACCATATGAGACTTCAAACAGACTCATCTCGGTTTAAGTTTGATAATTGTTGTTATATGCAAACTCGACCAAGTGTAGATAATTTCCCCATTAAGTTGACTTACCCATTACATACATGCAAAGCATGTATTCAACTACTTGATTTGTTCTTTATGTCTGTCTATTTGAGGATGATATGTTATGTTGAAATTTAATTATGTACCTAATCTAGAAAATAACCCTTTCCAAAAATTAGAATTGAATTTAGCATCCTTGTTTGATATAATGGCCTTTGGTATGCCATGAAGTCGAAAAATATCCTTCATAAATATGTATTGTACATCGAGGGCCTTAAATATTGCCTTTATTGGAATGAAGTGAGTTGCTTTACTCAATTTGTCTACTACTACCATTATTGCATCAATTTGTTTCTGGTTCTTTAGAGAACCTGTTATGAAGTCCATGGAAATGGTTTCCCATTTCCATTCTAGAATGGGTAGTTCCTGCAATAAACCAACAGGGTATTGATGTTCTACCTTCAATTGTTGACATTCTATACACCTTGCCAAGTATTCTGCAATTTCATTTTTCATTCTGGGCCAGTAATATAATTTTTTTATAGTTGTTACCATTTTCTAATATCCTAGATGGCATAAGTGGGGTCTTTTGTGCATTTCATCCAAAATTAAAGTTTTTAAATCTGTTTCATCAGGTATGTAATATCTGTTTTTAAACCTTATAAATCCTTCATCGTTAATGCTGAAATTTTCAGGTTTTTGTTTTTATGTTTTAAATTGAAGTTTTGTCACAGTTTCCTTGTAAAAATTGTCATTATGCAAGGTTTATTTTAGTCTTTCCTTCAAATCTGATTGTTGTTTACTTGTTGTCACTGAACATATGGCATGAATCTTTCTTCTCAAGGAATCTGCTACCTTATTCTATTTTCTCTTGATGTGTTTTATTTCAAAATCGCATTCACTTAGAAAGGATAACCATATAGCCTATCTAGCATTGAGGTTTGGTTGCTCAAATAAGTATTTCATCCTTATGTTGTTTATGAGTAAAAGAAATATTTTTCCTATTAGATAGTGACACCACATCTTTAAGGCATGTACGATAGCTATTAATTCTAAGTCACGAGTAGCATAATTCAGCTCAGGTGGTTTTAATTTTCTTGACTCATAACTTATTACATGATCTTCTTGTGATAGAACACCTCCTACCCCTTCCTTACAATCGTATGTACATACTACAAAATCCTTATGGGGATCAACAATCCTCAATATTGGATCCATTTTTAATGAATATTTCAGCTTTTGAAAGCTATCTTCACAAATTTGAGTCTAATTAAATCTTATTCCTTCCTTTGCAAGATGAGCTAGTTCAGAAAAACCTTCTATAGCATCCGGCTAAAACCATAAATGATCTAACATCTGACACATTCTTAGGTGTTGGTGTTAGGATATTTAGACACTTAGGAGTTAGTTAAGATCAACTTGTGTAATATATCCATTAGGGATAGTGTGTTTCTTTAGTATGCATTTGTAAATACTTAATCCGACGGTCACGATATGTTCCCGACATAGAGTGATCCGACGGCTCAACTTCTCTTAGATCAAACCTAACCTTGATCCGTGGCTTAACACCCGATTGGTCCATGATCTCTATTTAAAGAGCATGGAGGGTCATTTTTTAGTTTATCGATTCTGAGAAGCTCATTTGTAACTTTCTTTTTTTGCATAATAAATTGTCCTGTAGAAGCTATTTGGCCGGGGCCGTGGAGTGTTTCCCTCAAGAGGGTTTAAACCACGTCAAAACATCGGTGTGTTGATCTGTGATCTGTTTGTGTGAAGTGGTTTTTCTTGGTGTTCGGTCCTTTGGTAGTACCCTGTGTACCCGAACATGGTATCAGAGCTTTTATGAAGTACCGCTTCCGGTTATGATCTAGATCTTGAACTGTTGTTGCCGAAACTTGAAAGGGTTTCTAGTTCTAGTATTTATGTGCAATTCTGGGCTATGGGAGGTGTTCCATTGCATCTGGAGAGTCGTTTTCATTGGGAAATAGTTTTCGTTTGATCGAAAACGGTTCTCGGTTGCTCCAGAAACGCGTATTTCATCAGATCTGAAGGTATAATGTTACAATGGCGCATTTTTTTATTTTCTTTTTTTAAAAAGAAAAAATCTCATATTTCATCATTTTTTTCTGTTAGATTTTTTTTGGGTTCGGATTGTTGCTTTCTCGTCTACGTAGGCTCTTTTCCATGTACCTTGAGCGATCTCGGCAAATCAGAAACAGAAAGGGAAAGGGTTTTTCTCGGCTGCGTATGCTCTTTGTTGTGTACCTTGCTCGATCTCGGCAAATCAGAAACAGAGAGAAAACATAGAATTTCCGGGAAAGCTAACAAGATCTAACTCCACAAATGTGGAAAAGTTTTTTTGTTTCTATTTGTGGTGTATTTTGCAGGAAAAAGGGCAAGCAAGCAAACCGAGCAAGAAGAGTAAAAAAAACCTTCCTCATTCCCATATTTTACATACCTTTTAATCTAGCTCACTTGGTTCAAAGTTGTTCTATTCCTTAATAGGTCTTGAGTTCAAGTCTTAGGAAGTTACTTTTAAAGAAAAAGTGCATGCAATTTCTATTTTCAAGTTATTTTATTGTAAAAGTGCATCTCACTTAAATAATAAAAAAATAAAAATACAAGTGAGTCACTTAAGTTTTTTTTATTGCTGCACTATTTAAAAGTAATATTATTGTAAAAGTGAAATCACTTATTTTACAAAAGTGGTTCACTTAAATCAACTTTCTTGTAAAGTGATTGTCAAAGGTTCATCATGGGAAGAGGGAGGTTCTTTTTTTTTGCTGGACATTCTCTAGCTGCCACGTCACTATTGGGGACATCTTCAACACTTTCTTTGTTCAAGCATAACTTCATCATACAGAATCAATTTTCAATGCCATTTTTTTTAAACCGCCTATTTTTTCGAGCTCTTCATATCCATACTATTGGTTTCTGCTTTTACAACCATTAATTTACAAATATGGCCACCCCTTGTGATATTCTACTTAACAGTTCCAACTATTTCTCATGGAAATCTCGTATGGAGGATGTTCTACGAAGTAGGGGACTTTTCAGAATTACCTCAGGGAAAGAAAAAGAACCCATTGATGATGATAAGAAAATAAAATGGGCAAATAGATTTGATGAAGCTTGTGGATTGATTGGGATGTCAATCTCTACTGATTTGCGATTCCACATATCTATAATTGATGAACCTAATGCTGCTTGGGACAAATTGGAATCTATGTTTGGTAAACATAATGAAATTCGAGGTCACCAACTCGAAAATGAGTTGATTTCTTTAAATCCAAGTGATTTTTCATGCATTCAAGATTATTTATCTAAGTACAAAACTCTTAAACTCTTAGGTGCAGAATGTAAGATTGAGAGGGAAGACAAACAATGCATTTATCATATTCTTTCCAAACTTGGACCTGCATATTCTGTTTTTGTATCTACATTTTACTCCATGAAAGCATCCTTGAATGTAGCTAGCTATCAAGAGCCTAGTCTTGAATCCTTTTGTGATTCCTTGATTAGAGAACAAGATAAACTCATTCATCTTGGAATAATCAACAATGCAGATACATCTGGGAAATCCTTATTGTCCCAATAGAAAGAAAAGTCCAAGCCTCCCAAGAAACAAAATTTTTGCAATAATAAGTTAAACAATGGTCCCAAACCCTCTCAGTCAGCTCCTTCTTTAAAAAATGACAAAGGATCCAAGCCAAAAGGCAAGAAAACTGAATTTCATTGCAACTATTGCGGGAAAAAAAATCATGATGAATCTAAGTGTTTCAAGAAGATGGCAGCCTTCGAAGCAGCAATGAAGAAGCACCACATCAGCCTAGATTCGTCTTTAGAATCTGCCTCTCATGGACATGCACTTTGTGCTTCTGGTTATTCTTATAATGCATCATCTTCTTCTTCTACTTCAAATGAATGGCTCATTGATTATGGAGCATCTTATCATATGGCTAAGGATCAAGCCATCTTTTCTACTATGCATGAATGTAACACCAAACAAATATTTGTTGGTGATGATAGATCTCTAAGTGTTGTAGAAGATGGAACAGTTCCAGTAGATAATGTTCATTTTAGTAATGTACTATGTGTTCCAAGAATTTCCTGCAATTTGTTATCAGTCTATCAGATCACTCATTCTGGTGAAGGTAAAACTGTGACCTTTACACCTCACCAAGTTGTAATCAAGGATTTTAAAGATCCTCAACAGGTCCCAGCTACCGGAATTGTTGATGATATTACCAGGTTGTACAAGTTTAACAACTTTGGGTCATCACCTTTCCCTTCAGTTTTTGTTGCTCATAGTGATAACTTGAGCAAACTTTGGCATGAGCGATTTGGTCACTTAAATTATCGCTCATTGCAACAAATATGTAAAGAAAATATGGTGACAGGTCTTCCGATGGTATCTTGCAGGGATGGTGTTTGCTCTGGTTGTGTACTCGGAAAACATCATCGGGACAGTTTTGACAAACGTGCCTCTTGGCACGCCTCGGTTCCCTTGGAGCTTGTGCATAGTGACTTGTGTGGTCCTCTTCCATCTGCTTCTTTTTCTGGTTTCAAATATTTCTTAAATTTCATTGATGATTACACCAGACGCACTTGGGTTTATTTCCTAAAACTTAAGAGCGAAGTATTTAACATGTTCTTGGCCTACAAGGCCCTTGTGAAAAAACAATTTGGTCATCAAATTATTAAGTTAAGATCTGACAATGGAGGAGAATATGTTAACAATAAGTTCACTACTTTCTGCACTGAACAAGGCATCCAACAACAGCACACTGTTCCATATACACCACAACAAAATGGTGTAGCTGAGCGGAAGAACCGCACTTTAAAAGAAATGGCTAATTGTATGATCCAATCTAAGGGACTAAGTCTTCAATTTTGGGCTGAAGCCATTAATTGTGCAAATTACATAGTTAATCGCACCCCCACTAAAGCATTACAAGGTATAAAACATGAAGAAGCATGGAGTAAAATTAAACCTGATGTAAGTCACTTCCGTGTGTTTGGTACTGAAGCATGGGCTCACATTCCGGATAAAAAACGGAAAGCATTGCAGCCTAAAAGTGAAAAGTGCATATTTGTTGGATATTCTGAAGATGTAACAGGTTATAGACTTCTTCAACCACATTCTCATGATATAATCATTAGAAGAGATGTTAAATTTGATGAAAATCTCTTGGCCTGCGAGCCTAACTCGGCGATTGTGCCATCTTTGGCCTGCGATCCTGATTCGACGTTTGTGCCTTCTTCTTCTTCTTCCAACTTCCTTGACATGTTTCCAACTCTAGTTTCTGATAATGACAGTGAGGATGAAAATCCACCTCTGCCTGCTCATGTTCCTTCAGTTACACCAGCACAAGTGCTTCCTCGATGGGTTCGTTCAACATGTGAAGCAACTAGTGATCTTGCCAGTGATCCTAGAGATCAACGTTGAACACGTTCTCAGTTTCAGCAAGCCTATTCTCTTTTGGCTCAAGTTTCCGAGAATCATGATCCAGAAACTTTTACAGAAGTTTCAGGAAATCCAGATTGGGATGTATCCATGGATGAAGAATATCGTTCCTTAATGGCGAATGATACTTGGGATCTTGTACCTCTTCCAAAAGGAAGAAAACTTGTTAGATGTAAATGGGTCTACAGAACTAAGTATGCATCAGATGGAAGTGTTGAAAGACTTAAGGAAAGGTTAGTTGCTAAAGGTTTTTCCCAAGTTGAAGGGATTGACTACAATGAAACCTTTGCTCTCGTCGCAAAAATGAACTCCATCCGCCTTGTTCTTTCCCTTGCAGCCTTACACAACTAGGAATTCCATCAAATGGATGTCAAGTCTGCCTTCTTACATGGTGATTTACAGGAGGAAATTTACATGGAACAACCTCCTGGCTATTTTCAGAATAACTCTAGCCTTGTCTGCCGCCTTAAGAAATCCTTATATGGCCTTAAGCAAGCTCCTAGAGCTTGGTATGCCAAAATGGATAACTTTCTCCTTAACACTAGTTTTTCTAGATGCCATTCTGACCCCAATGTCTATACCAAGAAAGTAGGAAACCATCTCATCATACTTGTTCTATATGTTGATGACCTTATTCTTATTGGTAGTGACCCTAAGCTTATAACCCATGTGAAATCCAGTCTTAAACAAAATTTTGAAATGTCAGACTTAGGACATTTGCATTATTTTCTTGGTCTCCAAGTCCTGCAAACCAAAGAAGGAATCTTTCTTTCTCAGTCTAAGTATGCTTGTGACCTTCTTCGTCACTTTCACATGGAAGATTGTACACCAGCCCCTTCTCCCTTCCAATTTGGAGTCAAACTTTCTGCCACTTGTACTTCACCTGAAGTCGATACCACCTTGTATCGTCAGCTTGTTGGTAGTCTCTTATACTTGACTCATTCCAGTCCTGACCTTTCCTTTGTCGTTGGTCGTGTTTCCCGTTATATGCAGACACCTCATGAAAGCCATTAGAAAGTAGCTAAAAGAATACTTCGATATATTCGAGGTACAATTCAGTTTGGGATTCATTACAGTACAGGGGGGGAACCTTTGTTGGTTGGTTTCACTGATTCAGATTGGGTCGGTGATCCTGATGATCGAAAGTCTACTGCAGGTTATGTTTTCAGTCTGGGATCTGGACCTATTACTTGGGCTTGTAAGAAACAACAAGCTCTTGCTCTTTCTTCAGCAGAGGCAGAATATCGAGCAACAGTTAATGCCAGTCAGGAAGATTTATGGCTTCGACATATCCTTTCAGAGTTTGGATTCGAGCAGCAACATCCTAATCCACCTTGGTGCGATAATCAAATTTCCATCAAGCTTTCCAAAGATCCAGTTCTACATCAACGCAGCAAACACATTGAGCTACATATGCACTTCATCAGAAATCTTGTTCATGATCGTGTTCTTGAAGTGCTCTTAATCCCTACAGATGATCAAGTTGCAGACATCTTCACCAAGTCTCTTACTGAAGTGAAGTTTTCTAAACTTCAATCTATGTTAGGAGTTCAGGAACTTGTCATTAAGGGGGATAGGCTCTAATGCCTCCTTCCTTCTCCTAATAGTGTCACTTTTGTAAATCCTTCAATCCTATCCCAAGTTGTTCTTAAGGGGGGGGGGGATGTTAGGATATTTAGACACTTAGGAGTTAGTTAAGATCAACTTGTGTAATATATCCGTTAGGTATAGTGTGTTTCTTTAGTATGCATTAGTATGCATTTGTAAATACTTAATCCGACGATCACGATATGTTCCCGACATAGAGTGATCCGACGACTCAATTTCTCTTAGATAAAACCTAACCTTGATCCGTGTCTTAACACCCGATTGGTCCATGATCTCTATTTAAAGAGCATGTAGGGTCATTGTTTAGTTGATCGATTATGAGAAGCTCATTTGTAACTTTCTTTTTTTGCGTAATAAATTGTCTCGTAGAAGCTATTTGGCCGGGGCCGTGGAGTGTTTCCCTCAAGAGGGTTTAAATCACGTCAAAACATCGGTGTGTTGATCTGTGATCTGTTTGTGTGAAGTGGTTTCTCTTGGTGTTCGATCCTTTGGTAGTAACCTGTGTACCCGAACAGTTGGCCATTCATTTATTGCTTTAATTTTATCAGGATCTATTGATATCCCTTTAGCTAAAATAATATGACTCAAATATTGTACTTTATTTTGAAAGAATTCACATTTACTGAATTTTGCATAAAGCTTATTTTCTCTTAATGTTTGCAAAACTATCCTTAAATGTTGCTCATGTTCCTCTTTATTCTTCAAATAAACCAATATATCATCGACGAAGGTCAATACAAATTTATACAAAAATTTATTAAATACATTGTTCATTAAACACATAAATATTGTCGGTGATTTGGTTAGTCCAAAAGGTACCACCACAAATTCATAATGTATGTATCTAATGTGAAAAGTTTTCTTATGGATATATTTATCTTTGATCCTTATCTCATGATAACCTAATTTTATATCTATCTTAGAAAATACTTTGGCTCCACAAACTTGGTTAAATAGGTCACCAATTCGAGGTAAGGGATACTTGTTTTTTATAGTCATTTTATTTAGCTATCTGTAATCAATGCACAACCTGAATGAACCATCTTTTTTTTAACAAATATAATTGGTGCTCCCCAAGGTGATACACTAGGTTTGGTGTAATTTTTGTTAGAGTTTTCACTTTAATTCAATTTAGTTAGATCTTTAAACTGAAAGATAAACAAGCACATCAAAACACAAGAGACACAAGAATTTTCCTCGGGGAAACCATAAGGGAGAAAACCCTGCAACTTCCTCATAAATAGATTTGTCACTATTACAATATCAAGCAAGATAGAAAACCCAAAATATAAGATGTCTTCTGTAGCTCTCTCTCTTTCTCCTCCATGGAGCTTGTCTTCTCGCTCACTTGGTGTGAACTTGCTTGAGTGAGTGTGGTGTCCAATTAATGAGAGAGCAAGCCTCTCTATTTATACTTTATGTTTGACTGACCTAATTCCTAATGGGTCCAACCTCACTTACCTAACTGGGTCAACCTCTCCTAAGGAGACTCAAAAATACAATTTACATTGGCCTTTCGGGATCTAATGCCCTGACTTACAATGGGGATTTCACCTCAATAATATTGCATGACCAAACATAATAATGACATCCCCGAACGGAGGAAAAACATCTCCACCGGAGGTACAAATAAAATAAAATAATAATATAATTATAAAATAAAAATGAATATCTTCTGAATTTACATTTACAACAACACTCACTCTTAACTAGGAAGGTATTCTCTCAGTCATCTTCACTTTGGACACAAAATATGGAAAACGTCATCATCGTTGGATCATCATCAATGTTAGAACTTGATCACCATCATTGTTGTTGCAACAATCCTCATCTCGTTGATCATTGACTAGTGACAACTCTCGAATCTATCCGTCATGAGAAGTTCTACAGAGCCATCCCTTTTTCATGTTGGATGTAGGCCTAGCTCTCATCTAGGTATTCATCATCTCTACGAGCAATCCATCAAGTAGGTAGAGCCCAAGACCACACATTACATTGCTACAACAACCACCAGCCTACTATCATATCATTGTATCCAAATCATCTCATCATCACACACACAGAGCATCCCAGGTACACACCTCATGTCCAACATACCACTTGCATCTTCCACCCAATGGGTACATTCCAGGATCACCCCAAGTGCATTACATATCTCACGGTCATCCTGTGTCTTCAAACATGTGGATATAGCCCAGGAGCACCCCGGGTGCATTACATCCCATGGACCACCTATGTCTTCCACTATGTAAGATATAGCGTCGGCACACCCCAGGTGTCTTTGTGACCGGTGGACCTACCAGCGTCTACGAACATGTGGATACAACCCAGGAGCACCCCAGGTGCATTACATCCCTATAGACCAACTTCGTCTTCCACCATGTGAGATGCATCCCTGGTGCACCTACGACTCCCGGTCTCATCACTCCTTCTTTCGAGGAACATCGATGTTGTGGGGAAAATGCACCTATAGTTCAGGGGAGAAACTACCAACTTACGGTGATAAAGATAGACTTACAAGCATTTTGCAAGTACAACAAATAAATGAAGAGATTAGGGTTTAGAGATGTAGGCACCTTATTCAGAAGGTTGATCCTAGCTTTGCCTCCCTCACTCTTCAATGCTTATCCAGTGTTGCAATGCCCAGACCTGCAAAACAACTTGATACCTTTCTCAAACACATTTGACTACATATATAATACTGATATCCATGACATAACAAGACATCAAACTTTAATCAAACAGTAATCAAATCTAAGACACATTAATAGGTCATATTTGGAAAGAGAAGAACGTCTGATCTTTATTGATAAATGAAAGCAAGTACATAAAGTTATACCTTCTTTCAAGCTTGGCACTTCACGAAACTTAGATTCAAGGTCTCCTGCTTCCATTCTCCAAGGATCCCAGCCTCTAAGCAACTGTACTAGGGTTGACCAAAGCTTAAGCAAAAGAGAGGGGGATGAGAGTCTCCATTCCTCCAGCATAACTTTGTAATTGGTCTTAATCCCCTTCTATGGCCCTTCTACCCTCCTTATATAGTCAGTGAGGAAGAGGAAAAGAAGTTATAACCGCTCAAGATATTTCCCAACCTACTTAACTTACTCGAATTTTGAGATTTTGACCAAAACAGGCATGTACGCTACTCTACAGTAGACAAAGTCGCGTACACATGCTACTATTTCAACAGTGGAGTCGCGCTCAGTAGGGTATACATGCTACTATCATGCCTGTGTACCAGCGCTCATATTGAAAAATGGCCAAAAACAGGCTTTTCTGCTCATTTTCAGGAGATGGTCTGGTCTGGAAAAATGTTCCTCAAGGTCATATACATCAAATGGGTCAAGAATGAGGTAATTTCAACCATTTTTAGTATCCCAAATGACTCCTCCATCCACAAATGTCTTGTTGTGTGACTGAACTTGATCTCAAGAAGTGTCGTCATGCGACCAAGGGAAACAAGTGTCGTCACGGACGGAGAGGTGTCATTTCAAGCTATAACAGATGCCCCCTAATGTATGAGGTCAGAGGGAGTGCAGAAAACGATGGCCAAAATACATTATAAATAACAAAGAGTTGAATCATGGAGGAACGAAGAAACCAAGAATCATAGGCTAAAATGAAGTGCCTGAAAGCAAAGGCAATGTCAGACAAACTCATCCTTGGGGTAACTATCCATGTTCAAATGGTGGAACATGACCTCCAAGAGGATACAATAATGATCCAAATACTGATGCATATATCATGGCCACTAAAATACAAGCGTGGATCCATGAGGAACATAAGTGTAAACATAGCCACATAAATACAAGGTGGATCTATGTCAAAACTGGAGAACATAGCCATAGAGAACAAGATGGATCTATGTCTCATAAAGAACCCAAAAAGAGTGTGTCTCAGTCTTGCGCAACTTGGGCGATAACATAAATGAGGTGATGCTATCGAGGATCCCAAGGTCTTCATCCAAAAACAACCCAAGGTACAAACCTATCCATGCGAATAAATGAGTTGATGTCGAACATGGGAGGTATCGTTTGATTACTGGTCATTGATATATACCGTTAACAAATGCGAGGGTGTCCACCAATAATGAAAATGGAACCCAAGGTACCTAGTACATTCAAGCAAGTGCGAATAGATGGTCTTGTTGTCGAACACTTGAAGAATCCATCGGATAGGAGACATTGAGGTATTCCCATCTATCCAATAGCAAGGGAAACTGCCACTATTGACTGCAATACCCAAGGTACTAACCGAAACTCTAAACTTCATTCCCAGAGCACAATGAGCTGAAGTCGATGGGAAGAAGACCGTTCGAAGGGAGGCCTTAATGCATCCTCCATCATCCAACACGAGGGACACTCAAAAGGTATGAGCTGATTTGGAGTAGGACTGAACACATGATGAAACATACTGACACCAAGGAATGGCCGACACATGAGGTCAAGGCAACTGCAGAAAGGCCGACACAGGTTATATCCTTGAACAGTGAGCACGACACAAGAGTGACTTAGGCAGCTTTGAACACAAAGGGACCACGATGCAAGTCTGCAATGTAGGAGACATTAACAGATTCTACATATGATTGTAAGACTAACCAAATGGAGGAGTAGGAACTCTGAGATCAGGTTTACCCTAAGGACAACGCTAGAACCCAACTTGTTTGATAGACTCAAAATAGGTGCTTTGTTCAAGGAGATAGTTGACTTACTGCTATCATATTGAAAGATATTTTAACATTCTTCCCTTCCCTTTCCTTTTTCATTTTTTAACGAGCTTGACAAAGAACTAAAGCATGCTCGATGGTATTTTCATATTTAAGGAGTTTGAAAAACCTAGAAGAAAACTCCATACACCTATCCGTGGATTTTATATCGAGCCCGGATTGGTCTGTGCTCGACGATGTTTTCTTGCTTATAGAGTTGAAAAACTTAAACAGTCCTCTATACACCTATCCGTGGATTTTATATCGCCCGGATTGGTATGTGCTCGGCGGTGTTTTCTTGTTTATAGAGTTGAAAAACTTAAACAGTCCTCTATACACCTATCCGTGGATTTTATATTGAGCCTGGATTGGTATGTGCTTAGCGGTGTTTTCTTGTTTATAGAGTTGAAAAACTTAAACAGTCCTCTATCAACCATCTCGTGGATTTCACATCGAGCCCGAGTAGGTGAATGCTCGCTTGGTGTTTTCACATTTTGAGAGTCTGAAAACCCTAAAGACGACTCCAAAAGTCCTTTTTCGTAAAGTTAGTCTCCTTCCCCAAAAAAGTATAAAATGATGGAAGAAGAACTCTTCTAGCGCATACAAGAGTATACCTAGAGTATACCTTTTCCGTAAATTATCTACCAAGGCCCGGAAAAGGGGTAATTCTAGACCTAAGTGGATGTCAGTTCAGTTATTTTAACGAGCCCAAAAAGACAACTATGCTCGGCAAACTTCTCCTATTTAAGGAGTCTGAAAAGGGCTTAAAAGAACTCCATAGGGATATTTTCCGTAAAGGTTTAACAAGTCCAGAAAAGTAAAGTCATGACCTCCTTACTGTTTTTAATGAGCTCAAAGGAGATACAAAAAATGCTCACAACTTCCTTACTGTTTTTAATGAGCTCGAAGTGAAGATGAAAGAAATGCTCATAGTCTCCTTACTGTTTTTAACGAGCTCGAAGGAAAGGTGGAAGAAATGCTCGTAACCTACTTACTGTTTTTAAATAGCTCGAAGTGAACGAAGAATGCTCGAAATGGGAAGAGACGAGTGTCAGGGACATGTGAACCTAGCTCCAAGGGCATGGAACAAAGCTATGCCTAATGCAAGGAACATGAGCAAGGTAAGGACACTCAAGGTGTGTCTCCTTTAGGTAAAAGGTGTCAAATTGTGAGGGCAAAATGATACAGGGCTTAGCGGAAATGAGATTAGAGATGGAGGCTTATATAACGAGCTAAAAGCGTGGAAGCCGACATTAGGCTCATTTGTGCAAGCGAGATCATAACAGATGCACATACAACTTGAACATAAAGATGGGAGCCTTATCAAGGATGGCCAGAAATAGATGAGGAAGAAATATATGAGGCTTCTTCTCAAATTCATGGTAAATCTAAAAAGGCTCCCAAGCCTATGAGAAAAACTCAGCATGGGCACCAGAATGGCATAAGGGTGCTGACTAGGGTGACCCATGTTAGGTAGGCTCTGCTATCGTACTGGTGCACGATCCATAAAGAGATGGTGAACACACCAATATCCAACAGGTTCGACCTTATGGCAAATTCGGATGGCAAAAGGTTCAAATGAAACATAACAGTGGGGAATCCTAAACCTATATGCAAGGTTCCGAATATACCTGACATGGTTGCACAAGGTGTCGAAAAGGACCAGTAAGCAAGTATACATCCAGCTAAGAATCTTGTCTCCAAGAAACATTAGTACCAGGATCATATCTAAAACATATGTAAGGAAAGACCTGATACAAGTCACTGTGGTAGAAATACTTTCAACTTCACTATCATCAACAGCAGGCATAAACAAGGCAGAGTTTTCGAATGAAGATTCTATGGTACCCAAGCCCGAGGACTTACAATCAATAAGATCAACTTCATGATGAATATCAAAGTTGAAGGACATGATGGAATCTACAGAAACAAATTCATCATCACGGGAGTTGAAAATTCTAGAAGCATAATCAAACTCAGCAGGAACATCGATTTGCAAATCTATAGGAGAGTCCAAAGACTCAACAGTAGGAAGATCGGACTTTAAGGTCAAACCGGGGCTGGACATGACTGCGACTGGATCAACATCCAAGTGAATGGAATACTGTACTATAGACTCTAGGAAAACTTCATCGGAAGGAAGCATATCATCCCAGATAGAATACATATCTAAACATTCAGATGGAGGTGTCACTTGGTCAAAAGCTGGGACTAAGTCCCGAGAAGGTAAGCATGAACTCAAAGAATTCTTCTCAGTAGCATTTGAACTCAAGGAACAATATGCCACAACATTCCCATGTGACATAGTAGTGCCTAATGACGAGGGATCGGGCTGGTCTACAGTTGGGTAATAAGGAGGATCAACGAATGCAAGCTGGTCGATGGTGACAATGTTTTCGTTATGAGGGAAATGCATCACATGAAAAAGCGTAGACACCACAGCATGCATAGCATAAACGTAATCACGCCCAAGGATCATATCAAAGTCCATAGGGTCCTTTAAAACCATAAAATCAACTAAGACTGTTTTTCCACCCAAAGTAACAGGTGCCTGACGGAGGAATCCAAACGGTTCACTAGGTCTTTTATCAAAGGTCAACGACCAACTAACAGCTGGAATAACATTAGAGAAACCCAAACCTCTCCAAGCATAAGCGGATAAGATACTAACAGAAGCACCTTCATCAACAATGCATCGATTAATCGTATGGTTCCCGATATCAACCTTTATCTGGAAAGGTGTCGAAGAAGGAAGGTGAGGATCAGCTAGACTATTCCAATCAAAGGAAACAATCCTAGGGCTTGGTAGGGGTTCACATGGCACAGATGAAGTGCCCCCTTTTTCAGGAATATCCAAACTGGTAATGCATAAGACTTCAGTAGTAGGCGCATCAATCTCCGAAGGACTGATGGGATCGGTCGAAGATTGCATCGATTCAATCACTTCACTCTCCGAAGGAAGAGTGGGGTCGACCAAAGATTGCATTGGTTCAACCACTTTATCAACTAAAGGTTGATCTGACTGCAAGGAATCTATAGAGAACTCAGGAACAGAGGTTCCTTCAGACATGGACCACACTCTTCGTGCCTCTAGAATGGCAAGGCATCGGTGAGTAAGGTGATCTCCTTTACAAAGTTTACAAGGGAACTTTGGTTTCCGTCCTATAGGTTTAGACTCCTTTACAACGTCAATACTCTCAGCATGACTAGCATTGGCTAACAACTTGCCCCCAGCATGACTCATAGAGGCTAGTTGCTCAGAAGCATCAGACTTTTGAACTAAGGACCACACTTTTTGCACTTCTGGAAGTACATGGCACAAGTAAGTAAGGTGATATCCCTCGCAAAACTTACAAGGGAACTTAAGCTTCTGTTTGTTGGGTTTGTCGACAATGTCAACTCCCTCAGCATGACTTGCAGTGGCTGATCTGGTGTCTCCAGTATGACTCACAGGAACTAGTGACTTGTCATTAATATGACTAGCAGTGATCAATGACGTGTCCTCAACATGACTGACAGTTGTTGAAGACAAACTTTCAGTATGATTTTTAGTGATTAAAATTTTTCTCCCAGCATGACCTCCAGGGGCTGGGTAGGTGCCCCCTGCATGACTTGCAGAGGCAGGGTGCTTGCCCCCAGCATGACTTACAAAGGCTGGTTTGTTATCCCCTTGTTTTGGCATCTTCTTCCTATTCTTCCTCCATCTATTCCTTTTAGACTGCTGGCTACTAGTATTGCTACTTTCACCACAAGAGGTAGAAGGAGGAGGAGACTATGTTACTGGAAAAGGAGGCATAGGGTTCTGATGCTCTTGATTTGAGGTGCTCACAAAAGAAGTGTCAGGAGAATGCAAGGCATTCGAAGTGGAAAACAACCAAACTGACAGCCCAATAGTGAATCCAGGAAGATCCAGAGTAGCCATTAAGGGAGTACCAATGTTTCCAATGAATGGAACAGCACAAGGATCCCTCGGAACAGGGGTACCTTGATTGGCACTCGCCGGAATGCTAGACATAGTTTCTCGCTCAAATGAACAAGAAGTTCTCTAAGACAAACTAAAACAAGTAGCACAAAGATCACACCACTAAAAAAGGTCCTAGGTAAATCAAACCAAGAAAATAGATGCCTTCCGGAGAAGAGTCTGGGATGATGAGGGCCCAGAACAGATCAACGAAGGATGAAGAACAGTTACCCGGGGTCCATAATACAATGACTAAGGGTGCAAGCGCTGGAATCACCCAACCGCCCTCCCAAAGACCTACAAGGGATTTCCTCCCACGTCTGTCCTAGGTACAGCAGAGATACCCTCCACTGTCACCTTTGTATGAACCTATGGTCAGATAATAAGGATACCACAACATCGAAAACTCCTGGGGGAACAGTCACCGATCGAATCAGAAGGAGTGGGCAGGGTAACTGAGCCCGAAACTCGAAAGAGTCCCCAAACGCGATCCAATCCTGGCGTATCCTCGAAACAGAAAGTAGGAGGAGTATTCCCAACAATCTGATCTCGCAATGACCTATTGCATAGATCCCAGGAAAGCTTTGAGTGAAATGGATTTACCTGTGATAGTCGAACTACGATTTTTGCATAATGTGTGATCTTGAGTGGTTTAAAGTGATTTAAACTCAAGATCCTAACCAAGACTAGTTGGTGTAATGTAACCTAGAAAAGAAAATGTTACTAGTACATTTTATTAGAGTTCATTTTAAAGGTTATGTGCTTACTCAAAAAGGTAGTGGGTGTGTGAGAGTGGTTATAATAGAGATAGAGTACTGAAAATGAAATATTTACCACCAAACAAATCTTTTTCTTTTCAATGCAGGTCTTAAAATTCTGATCTAGAATGCATGTGCAAATGCAATTTTTTAATCTTTCGAATGCAAAAAAGGTAAAAATAAAGTCTAAATGTACAAAAATAAACTCAAAACCTAAGAATGCAGCTACTCAAGCAACTAGGTATGCAAAAGAAAACTTATTCTTTTTGATGCAAAGCACTCTAAAATCTTTTAAGCCACTTGCAAGGTACTCTATTCAGAAAATGAATCACAATTCTTTATGCTTTCCAAAGGTAAGAAACAAAACTGAAACTAACCTATTATCAAAGCAAAGCAAAGAAACTTCCAGGTTCTCTTTATGAAACAGTAAAAGCTACCAAATATGACTTTCAAATTCTTATTGATGTAAGCATGCCAAACATTGGGAAAAGAGTATGAAAACTACTTTTAGACCCAAACAAAGCAAATGAACTATGAATAATTATGGTTTGGTAAAGTCAAGTCTGCACATAAACAATGCAAACAAGGTCTTGAACAACAACCAAAACACTTGAGCTTTCACTACAAAAGAAAACTTAAAAGCATAAGGGAGGATAAAAAACCAATCTAAAAGAGAAATTTCACTCAAATAGATACAAACAGGGTCAAGAAGACTCAAAAGGTTTCAAATCTAGTGGAAATGGGGCAAGCAGGTCCAGTCATACTCAAATTAGGGTACAAAACACCAAACGGGTCCACAACCCCCCAACTTGGGGCAAAAAGCCCCAAAACTTTCCAAACAAGCCCAAATTGATCAAAAGAGGTTCAAATCATGAATGTAGGATCAGTACAAGGATGGGAGACCACTTACAGTGGTTTAACTCATACCTAGGGTCATCAGGGACCCCCAAAAATGCAGCCACAACCCCTAGATTTTGGTCCACAACCCAAAAACTCAAAAACTTTAAACCCATATTTTGAGCGCTACTGTGTATGAAGGAAACTAGCGCCCATAGTAGGATGGGTGCTACTGTGTAGAAGAAAAGTAGCGTATGGGCGCTACTGTGTTGTACAAACAGTAGCGTACAGGTAGAAAAAGTTTGAAAAATGGGCTTAAAACCCCCACACCTGGGTCCACAAGGGTTTGCAAGGGCTGGGAAGCATCTGTAAAAGCCAAGGAGGGTCAAACAGAGCCTACTAACTGATCCTAATCAAGAAAATGAACAAAGACCATCAAACAAGACTAAAGAAATGAGCTTGGATACCCCTAAGCAGTTAGGCTTTCACCAGCGGAGTCGCCATTCTATTGTGGGGAAAATGCACCTATAGTTCAGGGGAGAAACTACCAACTTACGGTGATAAAGATAGACTTACAAGCATTCTGCAAGTACAACAAATAAATGAAGAGATTAGGGTTTAGAGATGTAGGCACCTTATTCAGAAGGTTGATCCTAGCTTTGCCTCCCTCACTCTTCAATGCTTATCCAGTGTTGCAATGCCCAGACCTGCAAAACAACTTGATACCTTTCTCAAACACATTTGACTACATATATAATACTGATATCCATGACATAACAAGACATCAAACTTTAATCAAACAGTAATCAAATCTAAGACACATTAATAGGTCATATTTGGAAAGAGAAGAACGTCTGATCTTTATTGATAAATGAAAGCAAGTACATAAAGTTATACCTTCTTTCAAGCTTGGCACTTCACGAAACCTAGATTCAAGGTCTCCTGCTTCCGTTCTCCAAGGATCCCAGCCTTTAAGCAACTGAACTAGGGTTTACCAAAGCTTAAGCACAAGAGAGGGGGATGAGAGTCTCCATTCCTCCAACATAACTTTGTAATTGGGCTTAGTCCCCTTCTATGGCCCTTCTACCCTCCTTATATAGTCAGTGAGGAAGAGGAAAAGAAGTTATAACTGCTCAAGAGATTTCCCAACCAACTTAACTTACTCGAATTTTGAGATTTTGACCAAAACAGGGGTGTACGCGACTCTAGAGTAGACAAAGTCGCGTACACATGCTACTATTTCAACAGTGGAGTCGCGCTCAATAGGGTATACACGCTACTATCATGCCTGTGTACCAGCGCTCATATTGAAAAATGGCCAAAAATAAGCTTTTTTGCTCATTTTCAGGAGATGGTTTGGTCTGGAAAAATGTTTCTAAGGGTCATATACATCAAATGGGTTAAGAATGAGGTAATTTCAACCATTTTTAGTGTCCCAAACGACTCCTCCATCCACAAATGTCATGTTGTGTGACTAAAGTTGATCTCAAGAAGTGTCGTCATGCGACCAAGGGAAACAAGTGTCGTCACGGAAGGAGAGGTGTCATTTCAAGCTATAACAATCAGTCTGGATAACACCAAGCTTCTCTCTAAAGTACTCAAACTTCACTCTCGCTAATGGCGTGTTCAACACATCGTCTATTTGCTTGTCTGTCGCCACATATTGGAGCTTCATTGCTCCTCTCTGCCCCATATCCTGGATATAGTGATACTTGATCTCAATATGCTTTGACTTGTCATGGAACACCAGGTTCTCAGACAACTTCACGCAACTTTGGTTTTCATAAAAGATACAAGTTGCATCGAGCTCGAGATAAAAAAATATGATAGTAGCTTCTGATTCCATACTGCCTCACAACTAGTCGAACAAGCTGCAACATACTCTGCTTCAGCTATACTCAGTGCCACGCATGACTGCTTCCTGCTAAACTAGGAGATCATACTGGATCCCAAACTGAAGCAACATCCTGTATTGATGTATATGTAACTTTGGAATGTATTTCATCTATTTATTTCATATATAGTTATTGTATCCTTATAAGAGATGTGTTATTCCTCTATAAGGAAGTGTCGTCATGTGGATTGACAAGTGTCGCAAGTGTGTGTACTTGCCGATGGGTTATTAGACCACCATGTGTGGGGTCGGCCCTGAAATATATATTATATTATGGATGTATCTAGATAGACAAGTCAACCCCATAGTGTAACTGGGCAAACATGTTAAGTATAAATAGAGATCGGGATATCTCTATTTGGATTATTCGGAAAGACACACTTCTCTCACTCAGAAAGTGGCGCACTAGTGAGGAGGAGGATCATCTACTCTACGAGACTATCTCAAGTGTATTTTGGTTGTATTTTGGTTGAGCCATTTCTCTCTCTATCTTTGAGGAAGTTGTGGGGTTTTTCACCTTAGTGTTTTCCCCACGGAAACTTTGTGTCTCTTGTCTCTCATGCTTTTGATTCTTGTGATGCTTGTCATGCTTATTGTGATTGTTATGCATTGATATACTGTATATGTTGTTCTCTCAGTAAAGATCCAAGAGTATTGTGAATTAATGCTCAAAATTTAACATGGTATCAAAGTTAACCTGAGAAGAAGACATTTTGCAGTGACGAAAACTTGAGTTTCTTGTTTATTGGGTTTCTCTCCACAATTTTTGGAAAAGCAATATAGTAGATTGACACTACTCATCAAGGATCATCTATCTGTCCAATCAGTATTCAATTTTGAGCATTTTCATATTTGGCCCTAAAAATTAGGGTTTCCACAAAAATAGGAATTTCTGAAATCTGAAGACATAGCTGGAAAGCTCCTTGAAAAAATTGAAGTTTAGAGCTTTGGATCGAGATTTTTGGCTACATAGATCTCCGGGAAACTCAAACCCTAATTCAGGGCTCTCCCTAGTGAACTCGGGAGGACAAAAAGGAAAATATGAAGGGTAAAGCTTTGCTGATCTCAAATTCTGAATACACCAGGCTGTTCAGCTCATCAAGTCGCATCTTTCTATCCTTTCAGAAAGTGGAAATTCACATTTTGAATTTTTAGGGTTTTTTCGACAAACCCTAATCTGGGACCAAATCCAATTTTCAGCATTTCAAGTGGTAAGACCTAAATATTTTCTATTTCCATTTGAAGTACTCCTTAATATGTCTCACCACACCAAGCTTGAGGATAAGCTTGAAGGGGCTAATAACTTCCGAGCTTGGAAGTATAGGATTGGGTTAATCCTGGAAGAGAATGAGTTGGACTCATATATAAAAGAAGACATCCCTATCCCAGAGGATGAAGAGGCTAAGGTATTGCATAAGAAGAACTTGGTCAAGGCAAAGAGAATCATTGTTGATTCTATCAAAGACCATCTCATACCCCATGTGTCTTCTCTAAAGACACCCAAGGATATGTTTGACTCTTTGACCAAGCTATTTGAAGGAAAGAACATAAATCGGAAGATGACCCTACGGAATCAATTGAAAGGGGTCAAGATGTCAAATGGAGAAACCATTCAATCCTATTTCTCCAAGGTCTCTCAGATCAAGGAACAACTTGAAGCTATAGATGAAATGATGGAGAATGGTGAAATTGTTATGACTACCTTGAATGGCCTACCTAGGTCATGGGACTCTTTTATCCAGGGGATCTGTGCTATAAAGAAGTTAATCTCCTTCAGCAGATTATGGGAGGAATGTTCTCAAGAAGAAGCAAGGCTTGTGGCAAGAGAAGAGAAGATGGGAAATGAAGATCAAGCTCTCACAACTCACACTAAGAAGGGCAAGTTCAAGAGGGAGCCATCCCATCACAAGAAGAAATCTTCTCATCATTTTCACAAAGACAAGAAAGATCTAAGGTGTTTCACTTGTAATGAGAAGGGTCACTTTGCTTCAAAATGTCCCAAGAACAAAATGGACAACCACAACAACAACAACTCCAGCAAGAAGAAGAAGGGTAACAAAAGAAGGTACCATGCTCATGCTGCCAAAGATGATGAACCTCCAAAGAAGAAGGCTAGGGAAGAAAGTGATGATAGTAATGATGACTCATCAAGTGAAGAAGAGTATGTTCTAATCTCTGCTCTCACAGGTACTATCTCCCATGGTTTTAATGATTGGTTAATTGACAGTGGGGCTTCCAAACACATGACTGGGTTTAAAGAATCCTTTGTAAATCTGTCTGAACATCAATCACCCATAAAGTGAAACTTGGGGATGATTATCAATATCCCATCAAAGGAAGTGGTGAAGCCTCCTACAACCTAGATTCTGGAAAATCTTTGAAAATGAAAGAAGTCCTTTATGTACTTGGGCTCAAGAATAACTTACTCTCCATCTCTGCATTGGATGAAAAAGGTATGAGGGTTGCATTTGTGGATGGCCAAGTCCTAATGTGTCCAAAGGGAAAGACCATAGATGATGCAGTGGTGATTGGAGAGCAAGAGGGAGGTTTGTATAAATTGAAAGGACAACCTGAACATGCCATGGTGACATAAAGACAAAGATTCATCCATATTCATGGATCACATAGAGGTATGTATAATTTGTTTTTGCAAAAGTTAACTAATGAATTATGTAGGTCATTGAAGAAAACAAGAACACACTGCTAGACATAACTAGCAAATATGGTGACCAGGTATGTGTTTCTTATATCATAGGATCTTTTATATAAGTATGCATGACATGATTGATGATGCTTATTCATGAATTCATAGGTTTGAATAATCATGGGTATATGCATATTACGTGTCTTACCTTATTTAATATTATGACTAACCAGAAGAGTCACAGGTTTGAGTAATCACAGGTTTAGACATGTTATGACTAACCATAAGAGTCCTATATAAACCTTCAATGCTAATGCTTATTATTTCTGTTTGAAATGTTCATGACTATACATGCTTGAGATTATTGTGTTTTGATAATATTAAGATTATACTAATGAATGTTTGATTATGTATGAGACCTCGAGGTTAACACAATGATGATACTAACAATCATGCATAGGGATCGAGAATGAATATAATTTCAAGAACAAGTAATCCAGGAAGCAAAGATCAAGAGGGATTACACTCCAATGGCTTCTGCAAGGATGCAAATATTCAGAGGGAGTTGACCATTTCTCTACGTTCCACAATAGAAAGGTGTAGAAGAAGCTACTTCAGATTCGGACTCCAGCAGCCCCTACAAGGAAGCAAAGACTCAGAGGGAGTCCACCCAACAAACAAACAACATAAGTATTTTAATTATCATTTCTTGCATATTTGTTTGTTTAAATAAAATTGTTCAATGATGTATATGCTCATGTTCCTAGACTTAGGATATGTATTGTGCATATTAGAATGATTGCATTAATGAACAATATACTACTAATATGCATGTGTTGGGTAAGTGGCCTATGGCACTGTACAACATTCCATTGCTACTTATCTAGAATGAAACCTCTTTGCTGACATGTTGAGAGTAGTGCAAACTCTTAACAATGTTCTAGTAGAGACCGGAATGCATCTAGAAAGTTATGGAACATGGATAAATATTGTATTGAAGCATTGGCTTAAACAATTGCATGACTGTATGACATATTTCTTTATGTGAAAGAATTTGTTCTGAAAATTATGAGATGTTTCTAATCATGCAATTTAACTTGTTTTGTAGAAAAGGCCGTATACCTTCACCTGCAAAAGAAGGATTACAACATTTGTTCAAGAAACAAAATTATCTATTGAAGATATTGAAGTTCCCAGGATATGGGAAGAATGCCATTATCCGTCGATCATGAAGAACGATGTTTGGGATGCGGTCCCAAGAGTTGAAGGGAAGTCTGTTGTGACTTCCAAATGGAACTATCAGATCAAGCATGCTGCAGATGGCAGCATAGAGAAATATAAAAGTGATGAAATAGAAGATACACCAGATGGATTTCAAGACAGCTGTCTTGAATGGTGTAGTCATATATGTGTGCAAAACTTGGTAGGATAGACAGCTTTCTATCCAGTTTGGGATTTACCAAGAGTAAAGTGGATTCCAACCTTTCCTACAAGGTTGAGGAAGGAAATCCAGTGATACTACTTTTGTATATGGATGACCTGTTTGTAATAGGTGAGGATAGATTGATTGCCAACACGCAGCAGAAGCTTGCTGTCGAGTTAGAGATGAAGAACTTGGGTATGATGCACTACTTTCTTGGTATGGAGGTGTGGCAGAGTGCAGATGGAATCTTCCTTGGACAAGGGAAGTATGCAGTAGAGATCTTGAAGAGGTTCGATATGATGGATTGCAAGGCTATGGCCACCTTTATGGCATCGAATATGAAGCTTCCTTGTGATGCTTTGTCTGAGCTAGTTGATGTCTCTATGTATCGTAAGATGATTGGGTCCTTGATGTACCTGACGAACATGAGACCAGATATTTGCTTTGCGGTGAACACATTGAGCTAGTTCCTGACGGATCCGAGGAGTGTTCACCTGGTTGCTGTAAAGCATGTTCTGAGGTACCTGAAGGGTACAGTGGATTATGGGCTCAAGTATGAAGCGAATCAAAATTTTAACCTGTAGGGTTATGTTGATTCAGATTGGGCTGGCAGTGCTGCAGATAGGAAGAGCACATCTAGATGCTGCTTTAGTATGGGATCAGGTGTGATCTCTTGGTTTAGCAGGAAGCAGTCCTGCGTAGCACTGAGTACAGCTGAGGTAGAGTATGTTGCAGCCTGTTCAGCTAGTTGTGAGGCAGTATGGCTATGGAAGCTACTATCTAAGTTATTTGATCTCCCGCTGGAGGCTATTGGTATCTTTTGTGACAACCAGAGTTGTGTGAAGCTGTCCGAGAACCCGATGTTCCACGACAGGTTGAAACACATAGAGATCAAATACACTATATCAGGGATATGGTACAGAGAGGAGCAGTGAAGCTCCTGTATGTTGCGACAGACGAGCAGATTGTAGATGTGCTGACGAAGCCACTATCCAGAGTGAAGTTTGAGTACTTCAGAGAGAGGCTTGGTGTTCTTCATATCGACGACACTTCGAGGAAGAAGTGATGGACACATTTGCTGAAGCCATTCCAAGCATGTTGGAAGGAGGATCCTTCACATGGCTGTGGATGTAAGTGCTGGATGATGAGCATCAGGATGATGTCCTGGTTTCTGCTTTGTATGATCAGATGGATCATTTATATATATGTACGCATCATGTTGGATGCAGGATATGATCGGTTGGATCATTTATACGTATATGTATGTGCGCATCATGTTGGATGCTGGATATGATCAATTGGATCATTTATATGTATATCGCATCATGTTGGATGTTGGATATGATCAGTTGGATCATTTGTATGTATTTTGTATATGCATCATGTTGGATGCTTGGACCATGTATCTGTATATGTATCAGGTGGATACATTGTATGATCAGGTAGATCATGTATGTTGATATGTATCAAGTATGATCAGGTAGATCATGTATGTTGATGGATACATTGTGTGGATCATGTATCTATGTATCAGGTGGATACACTGTGTATGGTGATATGTATCAGGTAGATACTTGGCATGCATCAGGTGGATGCATTGTATGATTAGGTTGATCATGATGATGAGCTTCAGGATGTTGCTCCAGATGATATGTACCAGGATGATATAGTGATGATGATCAATATGATCATAGGCATCAGGATGAAGCCTCGTGTGATGATGATCCGTTGGATCATGAGTATCAGATTGATACTTGGAAGTCAGAGATGATATGTGGCAGGTTGTACAAATAGCATGTAATCAGTCCTGGGAGATCTTGCCGGTCGTGCTGCGGCACATAAATGTTCCTGGGGTACTCTTTCCGGTATTTCTATGTAGTATGTAATCAGTCGTCAGATATCCGATAGGTTGAGCTGTGTGCTCGTAATCAGTCCTGGGATGAGGTATTACTACGGAGACATGTAATCAGTCCTAGAGATCCGAGAGGTTGAGTTGTGTGCTCATATATAGTCCTAGGATTCTCTTTAGAGATCTTTTCGGTCGTGCTACGACACATAAATGTTCATGGGATGCTCTTTAAAGGTTTTTTCTATCCACATGTAATCAGTCCTGGAGATCCGAGAGGTTGAGCTATATGCTCGTAATAAGTCCTGGGATGCTCTTTAGAGATCTTGACGGTCATGCTACGGCACATAAATGTTCCTGGGATGCTCTTTAAAGGTATTGTGGAGGAGATGCATATAATCGGTCCTGGGAGATCTTGCCGGTCGTGCTTAGGCACATAAATGTTCCTGGGATACTCTTTCCGGTATTGCATCCACACATAAAATTAGTCCTGAGAGGCCACCTCTATCAGACCATTCGCACAGATGATGAAGACCTGAAGGTGGTGGGCCTACATCCAGTATGAAAAAGGACTGGCTCTGTAGAACTTCCTATGACGAGTAGAGTCAGAGATTGATTGAGATAGCAGCAGCAGTGACGATGATGATGATGATGCATTGATGACGATGATCCCGAGAAGAAGACTTGTCTAGCAGAACTGTGTCGAGAAATACCTTTCGAGTTAAGAGGGAGTGTTGATGTATATGTAACTTCAGAATGTATTTCATCTATGTATTTCATATATAGTTATTGTACCCTTATAAGAGATGTGTTATTCCTCTATAAGGAAGTGCCATCATGTGGATTGACAAGTGTCGCAAGTGTGTGTACTTGCCAATGGGTTATTAGACCACCATGTGTGGGGTCGGCCTTGAAATATATATTATATTATGGATGTATCTAGATAGAAAATTTGGCCCCATAGTCTAACTGGGAAAACAGGTTAAGTATAAATAGAGATCGGGAGATCTCTATTTGGATTATTCAGAAAGACACACTTCTCTCACTCAGAAAGTGGTGCACTAGTGAGGAGGAGGATCATATGCTCTAGGAGACTATCTCAAGTGTATTTTGGTTGTACTTTGGTTGAGCCATTGCTCTCTCTATCTCTGAGGAAGTTGTGGGGTTTTTCACCTTAGGGTTTTCCCGACGGAAACTATGTGTCTCTTGTCTCTCATGCTTTTGATTCTTGTGATGCTTCTCATGCTTATTGTGATTGTTATGCATTGATATACTGTATATGTTATTCTCTCAGTAAATATCCAAGAGTATTGTTAATTAATGCTCAAAATTTAACATCCTGAAGTTCTCTTCATGTCTATGGAACTTCCTTCCCAATTTGAATCAACATAACCATGCAAGTTAATCCTCTGATTCATCTCATACTTGAGCCCATACTCAATTGTACCCTTCAGGTACCTTAATATATGTTTTAAGATGTTAGGTGAATGTGCCGCAGATCTGTCAGGAACTGGCTCATGGTTTTCACAGCAAAACATATATCTGGTCTCATGTTCGTTAAGTACATTAATGAGACAGTCATATTCCTGTACAGCGTGGCATCAACTGTCTCTGAAGAAGCATCACATAGTAGCTTCAAGTTCAATGCCATAGGTGTGGCCATTTCCTTGTAGTCCATCATTCTGAACCTCTTCATAATTTCTACTGCATACTTTCCTTGACCAAGTAAAATCCCATCTTTATTCTGCCACACCTCCATGCTTAAGAAGTAGTGCATCATTCCCAGGGCCTTCATCTCGAATTCTGCGGAAAAGCCTTCTCTTTGTATCTACAATGAGTTCATCCTCACCTGTCACAAATAGGTCATCTACATATAGTAGTAGTATCACTGGTCTTCCGCTCTCAACCTTGAAGTAAAGGTTGGAATTTGCTTTACTCTTGGTAAATCCTAAGCTCATCAAAAAGTTGTCCATCCTACCATACCATGTCCTGGGTTCCTGCTTCAATCCATACAAGGCTTTCTTCAACTTTCACACATGAGTCTATATGTTATGTGTCTCGAATCCCAGTGTTTTATCCACATACACTTCCTCTTCGACTACACCATTCAAGAATGTTGTCTTGACATCCATCTGGTGTACCTTCCCTTTCATTACTGTAGCCAATGCAAGTATAGATCTGATGGAATTGTATCTTGCTATAGGTGCAAATGTCTCCTCGTATTCTATGCCTTCTTTCTGGGAGAAGCCACGTGCCATAAATATTTCCTTGTGTTTTTCTATGCTACCATCTGCAGCATGCTTGATCTTGTAGATCCATTTCGAAGTCACAATAGACTTCCCTACTGGTCTTGTAATTATCTCCCCGACATCATTCTTCATAATCAACTGGTATTCCTCAATCATGGCATCCTTAGATTCCTTCTTCTCAGTCGGTTCCTCATAATTGGAAGGTTCTTTATCAATGATGTCACATAGTAAGGCCACATAGCTGGAGTATGGTCTGGGTCTCTTGATTTCTCTTTATATCCCATCTGGAGCACCATAATTCTCTGCATCTTGTATTGTTTCATGTGCCCATGTTGGTCTTCTTCTCTTGTGGGAGTTATTCTCACGAGGTGGATCTATAGGTTCTTGTGGTTCTGTCATGTCATGGTCTTCATGATATTCTTGAATTGTCTCCTCCATAACCGTGTCTCTGGTTCTGGGAATTTCAGGTTCTTCAAATTCTTCAGTGGGTATTTTTCTTGATTTTTTGTAGCTGAATCATTGTCACTTGTTCTTCAGAACAAGTCTTATATTATTCTCTTGTAGGTGATAATACATGATCTTTCCTACAAGTCAAATTCAGTTGTGTGGTTAGAAACATTTCATAATTTTCAAAACAAATTCTTATGCATAGAGACATAAGTCACGCACTCATGAAACTATCTTATCCAATGTTTCAACACAACATTCGTCCATATCCCATATTCATACGGTAACTTTCTAGATTCCTTCCATCTCTACCAGAACATTATTAAGAGCATGCACTAATCCCAACGTGTCAGCAAAGAGGTTTCATTCTAGATAAGTTGCAATGGAATGTTGTATAGTACCATAGGCCACTTACCCATCACATGTATATTAGTAGTATATTGTTCTAACATGCATAATATAATTCTTGAATCTAGGAATATAAATATCTGGACAATACAGAAAATGACAATTCAAATACTTATCTTTGTTTGGTTGTTGGGTGGACTCCCTCTTGATCTTTTCTTCCTTACAGGAACTACTGAAGTATCTGACAGTTTATTCTACTTCATCATTTGATTCTGATGTCCTATGCCTTTCTTGCTTATGATCGGGAATGTTGAGCAAGTATTCTACACTTGTTCTTTGTACTGGAGTAGAATTTGTGTGTCCCTTTTTCTGCATCTTAACCAATGCTGAAATGGATGAGAGGTTCTTCCATAGAGCATTGATCTTAATTTTTTTTCCGGATTCCAACTCTGTAGGAGATTCTCCTACTCCTTTCATGTAGTATTGAAAGTCATCTCTAGATTCACCTTATGAGGTGGACCTTCTGAATGAACCCTTGTAACTGGTTAGCTTTATTTATTACAATACATATTCTTCATCACTTGAAGAATCTTCTTTTTTTCTTTTGCTTGTGGGTTCATCATCTTCTGCATTATGTGCATGATGCCCCTTCTGATTTTCTTGGAGGATCCTTGGTTCCTAGGACAATTTCTTGAATAGTGTCCTTTCTCATCACATGTGAAGCACTTGATACTAGAGAGGTCCCTTCTAGGTCCATGATTCCTATTGGGCCTTCAAGATCTTTTGTGATGATGTTCCTCCCTCTTGTTATGATTTATCCTTGTATGAGTAGTTAGAGCTTGGTCATCATTAGCTCCCATCTTCTCTTCTATTGCTACTAGTCAAGCTTATTCTTGGGTTCATTCTTCCCATAGCCTATTTAAGGTGATCAAATTCTTCCTGGCACATATTCCTTGAATGAATGAGTCTTGTGATCTTGGGAGACCATTCAAGGTGGTCATAACAATCTCTCCTTCTTCTACTTTTTCTTCAATTGCTTCAAGTTTCTCCTTTATTTGAGAGACCCTTGTGAAGTAGGATTGCATGGTCTCTGAGTGTTGGATCTTCACATTCTTGAGTTGGTTCCTTAGTGTCATCTTCCGATTGATGTTCTTCCCTTCGAATATCTCCATCAAGGAATCGAACATCTCCTTGGGAGTATCCAGGGATGACACATGAGGGATGAGATGATATTTGATGGAGTCTGCAATAATCCTCTTGGCCTTGACCAAGTTCTTCTTGTGTATTTCCTTTTCCTCTTCTCCCTCTGGTTATGGAACATCCCCATTGAAATACTTGTCCAAATCATTTTCTTCTAGGATAAGAGAGATTCTATATTTCCATGCTCGGAAGTTGTCATCTCCTTCAAGCTTATCCTCAATCTTAGTGTGATTTTTCATTTTGAAATGAGAACCTCAAATGGAAATAACAAGGATTAAGATCTTACCAATTTGAGATGCCCAACCTGGTTCTAGAGCTGGCTGGCCTAGGGTTTGTCAGAGAAACCCTAATTTTCCAAACTTGGAATTTTGAACTTTTCATTGGACGAGAAAATGCACCTCCTCAAGGCGAGTTGTCCAATGTACTCCTTTGTCCGAATTGTTGGAGTAAAACCCCAAACGTTTGATGCCCTAGTTTTCTCCCAGCATCAGTGATTGGGTCAAAAATGAAAATTCTTCAAACTGGATTATGCTTCCTCTAAAATATGCGCTCTCCTAGGGCGAGTTAGCCTAACCCTCTTTTTATGATGATCTGTGGAGAGAAGACCTTGAACTAGGAATCCCTAGTTTCTCGCTGCTACACAATGCCTTCTTTTCAGATTGTCTCTGATACCATGTTAGAGTTTGCACTTTAATTCAATTTAGTTAGATCTTTAAACTGAAATATAGACAAGCACAACAAAACACAAGAGACGCAAAAAATTTCCTCAGGGAAACTATAAGGGAGAAAACCCCACAACTTCCTCAGAAATAGATTTTCCACTAGTACAATATCAAGCAAGATGGAAAACCCAAAATATAAGATGTCTTATGCAACTATCTCTCTTTCTCTCTCAGTTGGTGTGAAATTGCTTGAGTGAGTGTGGTGTCCAAATGAGAGAGCAAGCCTCTCTATTTATATTTTATGTTTGACTGACCTAATTCCTAATGGGGCCGACCTCACTTACCTAATTGGACCGACCTATCATAGGGAGACTCAAAAAAACAATTTACATTTGACCTTTGGGGATCTAATGCCCCAACTTACAATGGAGGTTTTACCTCAATAATATTGCATGACCAAACATAACAATGACATCCCCAAACGGAGGAAAAACATCTCCGTCAGAGGTACAAATAAAATACAATAATAATATAATTATAAAATACAAATGAATATCTTCTGAAGTTTGGTTAGGAGATCTTGGATTTGCATTTTCAGTTTTGTTAATTCAGGTATACTCATTCTATAAGGTTCTTTTGAAACATGGACAGGTCATGGTATTAGGTTGATTGAAAAATCGATGTCCCTTTTTGGTGGCAATCCCAAAAATTCTTCCAGAAATACATCTTTGAATTCTCTAAGGACTGCCAAATCTTTGAAGGAATTCTTAGGTTCATATAAGGCATTCAAAACATGAACAACATATAATTTACAACCCTTCCTAGCACTCTTCTTTAGTTGAACTGTTGAAATCTGTAGTGTTGCAATCTTTCTTGGGATACCAACGATAGTGCTACAATTTCCTTCGTCGTCCACACAAGTAAAAGTTTTATCTAAACAATTTAATATCACCTTATGTTTTTCCAGCCATTCCATACCAATTAAATTTCATAAGATCCTAAGGGGAGTACATTCATATTTTTTTGTGTCTCCATTTCATTCATTTTTAGGCTGCAATTTTCCACTAACTCTATCACTTTACGTTTTGTCCCCATTGTTAATTGAACCAACCAAGAATTTTTATGTTTAAATTTAGTTAATTTAAATTTTTCAGTTGTATTAGGAGACATATAAATTAAAATATTTCCATGTCCCAAATTTGTAATTGGGTCACAATGTCCTAATCACATTGGCCATATTCATTAGAGTTTGTAAAATTGATGTTAAGGGTTAAATAATTGCCAAGGAGGAAAATTACTAGTTTCCTAGGTTTGGGGTGGAAGCTTTGGGATTTGGAATAAGGGGGATAATAAATGATGTTTGAACATTAGAATAGCATAAATATTTAATAAAGGAGCTAAATAAATATATACAAGTGAAAATCAAAGTGGCATTCGATCATGAAGACACATGGATGAAGTGGGACCCACATATGGCTAGATTTCCCCACTACACTTGGCATCATTCTCTCACCAATTCGAATTCAAGGTGAATGGTAACATACTTGGGGGAGTCCAAAAGGTATTATTCATGGAATGACTCATCCAAGGTCGAAATATAGAGGAAGAGTAACTACCATGGAAGAGGAAGAGGCAATTTCGAGCTAGTGAGACACTTGGGCTAGATTCCCTAGCTCTATGACAACAATGATGAAGATGCTATGACACCTATGACACAAATCAGATCTGAAGGCTGACATATGACATATATGACATGTCAAGGATAAAAATAGACTCCAAGAGGGCGCTCAAGGGTGTTAGGGCAGCTAAGATTCTTCCACATGTGATTTGGTGGAAGTGGGGGACTATGAATTGTTGTACAAGTGGCGTTCTTTGGAATCTCTTCCCAACTTGAGTTGGCATGAGTCTCTTGGAAGGAATTCGACCCATGGAGGACATTAGAACTTAATAAATGTCAATAACAAATAACGAAACCAACTTTTGATCATTTGTAGAATTTGCAATTGCATTTGTGGAGAGGGAGAGCTAGTGGATGACTAGTTTCTTGCCTTAGCCAATTTCAAGGGTGAAAGATTCCCATCCAAGTTGGTAATTGGAAAGGCCATTCAGACCTTTAATTTGTAGATTTAATGGAGTATTTATGTGCAGGTGTAAGCTACATGGAAGCTCATGGTTTCTTCTATTTCAGCTCACTCCTTCAACCATTTCCAATTTTGATGGCATATTCTTGATCCTTGAGGGAGGGCGTTTTTGGTGAGCTATTGTACTCTTTGGGGGGGATTCTAATGCCTCATTTATTTTTTAATATTAATTAAATACTTTTTTATTCATCTCCAAAAATTTTCAGGTCGAAATTCCAAGTAGAAATGTATAAATCTCATTTTTAATGAAAGAACAGTGTCATTTCCCCACTACATTGATGTATAGCATGATAATGCTGATGATTTCAAATGAATGGATGGTTCTATGATACATTTATGATTAATAGAATTCCATGGATGTATTTTACAATTTTCATGTACTGTACTTGAACATTTGAAGTATTTTTACTCAGTTTAATTGCATTGGGAGAAGAAATAGTGCCATTTCCCCAAGGGTTGAATTGGTGATTTTTGCAACTGAATGGGAGAGATTTGGAACAGAGATAATAATCAATTAATGATGCACATGATACCTTAATAATATAATTAATACATTCCCCACCTCTTTTCATAAATTTGAGTGGGTTTGGAGGCATTTGGGAAGCCATTTTCAGTACTTACCCCAGGGGGATTTGAACCCCAAATTACTAGTAAAATTGCATACTTGGTCCAGAATATTAAGAGAGTTTTCAGAGGTCTTTTGGTGGCCATATATCATCCATTAACATCATATTAAATTCCTAATATCATTCATACACCTTCCTTGAATATTTGAAGGCATTTGGAGTCAATGTGAGACCTAGAGACCAATACTAGTCAAAGGGAAATTACTAGTAAAGTTCCCTACATTGGCCAGAAGTGAAAGAGGATTTGAAGAAGTATTTTAAAGGTCTAAAAGAATCCCTGAAACAAATATTTATGTTATAAAATCATCCATATACCTTCTCAGAATATTTGGGAGCAATTGGAGCAATTTGGGGACTTAGAGCTCAAAACTAGTCAAAGGTCTAACTAGGAAAAAAAAAGTGAAAAATTGCCATTTTAATAAAATTCCTAACAAGGGACATTACAGTGGTATTAGAGTATGGTCCTTGCACCTGTGGATTAGTTACTTACATTCAAGAATAATTGGCAGCCATGTCTTACTATTATGATGAATCCTATGAGTACAATTCCTATGAGGAATATGCAGATGCTTATGAGCAATATGAAGCAGAATGTAAATGGTACGAGGAAGAGGTGCCATCATGCAACACTTCTTACAATTTCAAGAGAAATGAAGATTATTATTATGACTTTAAATATGATTAATACGAGTGTGTCACACCAACCAAGGATAATTCTATGAGTGAGTTCCAAAGATGGAGAGCAACATATAAAACCTTGCCCCAACAATATCAAAAATATCAAGAATATCTTGCTTCGAGCAAAAATACACAAAATGCCATGTCTTTTGAGTACTATACTGAACATGATTTTGAAAATAGGCCCAAAAATGAAGATGTGTATTTAGTAAAGAAAGGTTTATGCCCTTCTTGTAAAGAACCTTGGAGTGAGTATCATATATGTGTGCATGAAATTATGTCCCACTTGAGGAGAGCTTTTGGGAATTCATCAAAAAGAGATTCCAAAGATATTGATCCTAAGGAAAACAAGGGGCAAAATGCATCAGCTTGCTTGAAGGAGAAAAATGAAGAGACAACACAAGAGCATGAAGAATATTCTATTGAAAATATGGAAGATCATTTCGAGACACCTTTTAGCTTATACATGAACCAAAGAGCATCTACTGATGGATGCTTAAACTATGAAGGAGTACCCACTGATGGGTGCTCACACCTTTATGTTAGTGACATAGAGATCACTTTTAAAAGTGTTGCTGCAAGCCCAAGTTCCATTAAGCATGATAATGAAGACCTTGTAGCAGTTGAAGAAAAACCAAGATCAACTTCCCCATCACCACTTGAGCTTCATGAAGTTGGTCCAAGCAAAATTGAAGAATATGAGGAGGTTCATTTGCAAGAGCCTCGTTTTCTTGAAGGATCCTTAAATATGAATGAAAATAATATCCAAGAGACCCTCAGCATTCTCCATGACACTCAAGCATTGGTGTCAAATTCTTGTTGGAGAGCTACTTCATTGAAGGAAACATCCTTCCTTGAATACATGGAGAAGATTCAAAGAGCAATGTGCCACAACAAAGGTAATTTCATGTCTTTTCTTTTTGATAGAAACCATTTGTTTGAGCTTAATGAATTGTTACATGATGCATACTTGAAGAATAACGAGGATAATCATAAGCTCACACTTCAAAATGAGCACCTTCTTGAAAAGTTGCAAGATACTTTTTTTTCCTCCTATGTTTCAGATTGTCAAATGGTAGATTGTTTGGAGGATTCTCATGACATGGTGGATCATGAGAAATGTGGAAATTTGAATGTGCTTAATGTGTTTGAAGATGAACTTGAAGGTATCCAAACACTTGATGTGGTGGAAGAGGAACTTTAATTGTCTCTTGATGAAGGTTATGCAATTTTTAAAGAAGAGCATGATTCCTCTACATTGGAACCAATCTATGACAAAGGTTTCACACTTTTGAAGGAGTTGCATGATACTACCCATATGGATCCTTCCCATGATGAAACTTCTGCACTTTTTTATCATTTGGGTGAGTTAGTTCATTATCCTACATCCTACAATTCCATGTTTTGCAGCATTAGTCTCAATAAAGTATGGGTGAAAGGGTTCTTTTTTATGGTGCCACATGAGGAGTATGGAACTCCTAGATTTACCTTTTATGATGACATGGTTGGAGTACATTCTTATTCACATTTGCAGAAGCATCATTTTTTACTTCATGATGATGCACATCTACACGGATGCACCTATGATATGCATTTGAGTCACTTGAAGGCTCATGGTTTTTCTTGTTCAACACTTGATTCATTTGATGTTGGAGGAACTTCATCCAACACTTGGGTGAATAGATTTATGATTGGAGAACATTTTTGTTGCAAGCCACATAATTTTTTATATCTTTATGACTCTCACATTCAGGGATGTATGGGTGAGACTTCTTTGAGTCATTTGAAGTCTCCTTGTTTTTTCTACTCATTATTTGGTTCAAATTTTAGTGGAGATTCTTCATTCAATTCTTGGATGAAAGAATACATGGATAAATACTTTGATGCATATCACATCCTTTTGGAGCAACATTATAGGACATGGGATCCTCACCTATTTCATTGGAGCAGATTTGATGGGTCACTTCAAGATTGTATGCACTTGGAAAATGGTGGTCTACTTGCTTGAGGTATAAGCACTTTCATGACTCTTTGATGAAGCATCTCCTTGATGTACATTTTCATTATGGTGTTATGTCCTTTGATGATATATATTTTGTACTCATGATGTTTGGAAGAATGCATACAAGAAAATGGGATTCAGGAATCCTCTTATTTGATGGTATGGGTTGGAGAGAACTCCTAATTGTTGAGGTGCAATATAAGCAATGGGACCCTGGAATAATTTTTATCTCATTGGTTTCAAATTTTTTTGGGAAACAAGAAGTATGGGATATGGATTTCCCACTTAATAAAGTGATTTTTATCAAATTAGTATAGTAGCAAGCATGGTGGTTCCTCTCTAAAATCTTCATGGAAACTCAAAGACTCAAGGTTGGGCAATTCAATGGCAACTTCAAAGAATTATACAGAAAACAGGTTCTTCAACACCCATGTTTGAAATTGCTTGAGGACAAGCAATATTGGGAAGGGAGGATTTGTCATGTCCCAAATTTTTAATTGGGTCACAATTGCCTAATCACATTGGCCATATTCATTAGAGTTTGTAAAATTGATGTTAAGGGTCAAATAATTGCCAAGGAGGAAAATTACTAGTTTCCTAGGTTTGGGGTGGAAGCTTTGGGATTCGGAATAAGGGGGATAATAAATTATGTTTGAAAATTAGAATAGAATAAATATTTAATAAATGAGCTAAGTAAATATATACAAGTGAAAATCAAAGTGGCATTCGATCATGAAGACACATGGAGGAAGTGAGACCCACATATGGCTAGATTTCCCCACTACACTTGGCATCATTCTCTCACCAATTCGAATTCAAGGTGAATGGTAACACACTTGGGGGATTCCAAAAGGTATTATTCATGGAATGAATCATCCAAGGTCTAAATATAGAGGAAGAGTAACTCCCATGGAAGAGGAAGAGGCAATTTGGAGCTAGTGAGACACTTGGGCTAGATTCCCTAGCTCTATGACAACAATGATGAAGATGTTATGAAACCTATGACAAAAATCAGACCTGAAGGCTGACATATGACATATATGACATGTAGGGGCTAAAACTAGACTCCAAGAGGGCTCTCAAGGGTGTTAGGGCAGCTAAGATGCTTCCACATGTGATTTGGTGGAAGTGGGGGACTAGGAATTGTTGTACAAGTAGCGTTCTTTGGAATCTCTTCCCAACTTGAGTTGGCATGAGTCTCTTGGAAGGAATTCTACCCATGGAGGACATTAGAACTTAATAAATGTCAATAACAAAGAATGAAACCATATTCTGATCATTTGTAGAATTTGCAATTGCGTTTGTGAAGAGGGAGAGCTAGTGGATGACTAATTTCTTGCCTTAGCCAATTTCGAGGGTGAAATATTCCCATCCAAGTTGGTAATTGTAATGCCCCATATATTGATAGTCATTAATTAAAAACTCTAATGTGAATTAGCTTAGCATTGTATTGGCTTATTATCTGTTTGGCGAAGATAGATTGATTAAGATGATTGTTATGTGCACATGTGGACTCCAGTGAGGTTGTATGGTAAATGGAATTTACTATTTAATCTATTAATGGCAATGGATATGTTACTTCATATTGAACATACAAATTGAATATAGAATATCCATACATGGAATGTTAATTTAGTTGTTTGCAAAATTACTTACATGATTATTCGTAAATGATGTATTAGTGATATGGATTAACACTTGAAAGAGTTGGGTATGGATATATATATGTTTCATGTTAATGATGAACTGTTCCACATGTTGATTGGCTATGAGATAGGCGGATTCCTATATTGCAAAGGGGCACGATATGTATTAAACATCATGAGTATAATGATGCTATATCAAATTTCATGCTATTTAATTGCGAATTCCAATATTTCTATGACTTGTGGGTGAGTGTGAGTTTTGACAGGAATTATGACTTTCCCAAAGTGGTTTTTCAATGACGGGACCCCTTAGAACAGTGATGGCACAGTATGGTTGATGTAGGGTGTTGACCCTAGTACTATTAGGGGGGGGGTGGAGGAAATTCCCATCGTTTATCCCCCGAAACCTGGAGTTGTGGGAGGTTTGTGTAGCACACTCCCCTAGACGTGTGATGACGACTAGCGGATGCCTGCTGGGGAAGCTTGGTCGATGTAGTCGATTGACACTTCCGCTTACGGGTTCTATATGTGGTTAGGTCGTGTAGTCAACGCCACAGTATATTACAGCAAAGGACGGGATGGTGAGGTCAGGAGATGGAAGTAGTGGTGATTTGGGGGCTGGGGTACTGATGTGATGGATGGTACCAATGATGGATTGGATGGTGTTCTTGATTTTTATTAACCATCAGGATTATATGTTTGATTTCACCATTATGTTTATCTAATTTTTTCTGATTGTTTCTGTATGAATGATTATGAATGATGAATGATGCAGTGTTTAATTGTTCTTCTATATGTTGTTTGTGAGGATGTAATAATGATTTATTAGGAGCATTAAATGTGATTACTAGTACGCACGCTTAAGACATGTGCACTGGCCATGCATATGTCAATTTGTGATTACATTACTATGATTGGTCGATCGATGAATAAATTAATATAATTATATTATCTATTAGTAACTTGGTTGACGAATAGATGAAAGCATTACTTGTGTGTTGAAAGTATGAGTTTGTTGACTTGTTTAATATGATTTAGATTTATATAAATTGATTGGATTATTAAATAACATATAATATAAAATATGTCATAGTATAATATAGTATATGAAAATATCTTATTTGACTTATGAATGAAAGGATAATATAAATAAATGGATAGATAGGATTTGCAAAAAAATTTAGAAAATGGTTGTCATAGTTGCATTAAGATGGAAGCATGACAAGTGAGACTTTGCATCCATGTTTATTAATATTTTAATTATTTAAATCAAATTTCTATTTTTTTTGGAGAAAATGAATGTATTGATTGATGATTATTATTTATGGGAATTTATTGATGGATGAGGATGATGATGAGGATTTTTGATATATGAGACTTGAGAGTGGAAGGAGGGAGGTTCTTTTTCTCTTGAAGATTATTTTGGTGAGAGTAATTCTAGGATGGAGAATTTTGGGTATTTTGGGGTATGAGAAGTTTTGAAGAGTTGGAAGAGTTTGAGAACTCTTGGAAGATTTGATACATAGCCTACTGGTGCATCACTGTTATGTTCTCCGAGGGTCTCGGGCACGGAGGGCCAGGAGCCATTTGGATGGGACCATTTGGATGGCTTCCTGGGGCTAGGGAGCCGGCTAGGCCCCTAGTTGGCTGGGAGGAAAACCGTGGTTCCGCTTTGGGAAATGAAGATAGAAGCAACTCGAGATGAAGAAGGAAGCTTGCTCAGTTTGGACTCCGTCACCATTCTTATAACGAGGTATTTTTCTTGTGATTTTAAATTGTTTATATGTTGTTGTAAAATTATCATATGATGTTATTTCTACATGATTTATGATGTTAATTTAAGTTGTGTGAATCACCAATGAAGTTTTAAAAATTCTAAATTTATTTGATGCTATTGCAAAATGCTTATATGTCCTTTATATGTTGTTATGGTTACACGTTGATTATATGCTGCTTGGACACGCAATCTATGTTTAATTAGATTAAAATTTATAATGCCAATGGAGGCATTACACATGGTATTAGAGCTCTTGGTTCAAAAACTGGAACTTGAAGGGCTTGCATCAACTTGAAAGGGAATAAATGTGAAATATGAATTTCCATTGTAAATGAAGACGTAAACTTAAATTGTTTTGGGTATGTTAATATTTACGGGTTCTAAGTACTCTTAAGCCTGTAAATTTTTTAGTTTTATGCAAACAGAGAATAAATATTTATGGATTCTCAGTACTAAGTCTCTAAAACTATTTGGTATATTCTCCATTATGAGGTAAGAGTTGGAACGGAATAACAAGGTTTACTTGTGTTTGAAATGTTGACGGGTTATTGATACTGCTAAGCCTACGGGACATAGAAAAACTCCTTATGGGTTCTGTAGACAAAGTACTTAAACTTTTGGTTATATGTATTTGTGAAGTCTGAATATACCCACAAAAATATACAGCAACATTCTTCACTGTGAAATCAGAATTGGATCAAACCGACAAGGCTTAGGTGTGTAATATTTAAGGATTCTCAATACTGATAAACATGAGTTTCCTACGAGAAGTAGTGGAAAATATTCAATAAAATAGAATCTCATGGTCTGCAAATGAAAAAAAAAACGTTCTTTGCAGTCATTCATCACTCCAGTCAGTTCAGTCAAGTGCCCCATATTTTTGGAGATGTAAAAACCTGATACATTCGAAGTAATAGGGCTCCATCAAACTTTGCAGCCTGTGGTAGCCCAGTCTGCCCAGTCAAGTATTCAATATTATCCAGAGTTTCTGAACCTTGCATTTCACGTAATAGATTTCTTTGTCCATTCAAGTGTTCAATATTATTCAGAGTTCTGAAACTTCAAACATTTGAAGTAGTAGGTATCCTTGTACAGGAAGACTAGAGTTTTGACAGGTGCACAAACCATAGAGCTTCTCCAACTTTTCAATGACATATTGTCCTACATAATAGAGGTCCACTGTTAAAAAAGTTTTTGCTTGCACCAAGAATTTCTGAAAGCTAATGTGTCCATTTTTTCCACGTCTGTGCAGCAATTTGACCTTATCACCCTTAAGCCAGAAAACTTCACTATTAAGCACAGTACAAATTCTATCATTTTTTCCTTTTCTGACACCAAAGTATTCTAGAGCATATTCTAGGTAGAAAATATCTTCTTCCTCTTCATGTTGCCTTTCATATCTTGAAAGAGCATCAATTGAGTATAACAATTTATCCTTCCATTCATCCCAAACAGAAAACAGTGTACTGGGAGAAAATCTATTCTCCAGCAGCATTCTAGGGTAATCATCCACCCTGAATAAACCCATCTCTTGATCAAGCTGACATATTTTCAAATCTGAGCTAAGATGTGCATCAAGAACTTTACGAAGACACATAATTTCAAGTCTGATATTTCTCATCTTCTTTGCAATGATAAGCTGTTCTATTATTTTAGGAAGACTCTGTAACTCATCCGAAAGTATTGACAGTTCACAGCTTAGGGACTCGCATACATGATTTGGGTCTTTCTCTTCTATCTATTTTACTTTCTCTAACAGTATACTCTTTTCATGGTATTTCTTCAGTGGCCACTCTTTATTACCCATGCTCCAAAATGAATTAATTTGCACGTGAAATAGAATGGATTTAATTGCTAGCCCATATTGCTCTGCTTTTAATCGCATTTCTGCTTCAAGTAACAAATCGCCTTTCATCTCTGCAATCTCTGTGGCCATTTTGAAGTTCCCTGCTGCCGCTTCCACCTCCACAAGTTCATCAAAGTAATCCCTCTTCAAGAGAAAGGATATAATTAGGTCTGGTGTTGGAAAGGCATTCACAAATATCATCATAGATTGGGTATCTTTTATCTGATGATAATGTCTCGCACTTTTCTTGAGATACTCAATTTCAATATTTACTAATTCAAAACCATGGCACCTTCCACAGTCGGAATTGCACTTGCTTTCCTTCCAGTATTCAATAAAATTCAATCCTTCAAAGAATAATTCGCCTTTTATACAGGCATCTAAGCATTGGAAATACAATTAACCCTGGCATATGCACTTGCAGCATCATCCCAGCATTTTGCCATGGCAAAGCAATCTCCAGCATCTTCAAGATGTGTTTTGCTAAATTTCTCCACATATATTTTACCAGCTTCTTTGTAGTCCCCCATTATAATGAAGCAGTCAGCAGCCAAGTCTGGTTTTTCGATAGACAGAAAGCATTCAGTTGCTTTTCTCAATAAATCCTTCACTGCTTTTGGGTCGAGCTCTAGAAGTCTCTGACCAGATTGTTGGAGACTTGCAGCTTTAGCCCATTTGGCTATATTTGAATGAGAATGCCCGGCCCTTTCAAAGCAAACAATAGCCATTTCATAATTATTCTCATTGAACATCTTGTCAGATCATTTAAACAAAGAAATGAACTTACAAACTTCCCGAATGAGGATTACAATAGGTGAAGCCCAATCCGTGATAAGATCATAAAATACAAAAAAATTAAAAAAAAGAAATTGTTTAAAAGAGCCTAAACTCCAACGTATAGATAAACTATAGATTAGCATAGTCTTTTGTGAACTACTTAGAGCTAAACGTGACCATGCAAAAAGGGATCGAGATGAAAGAATTGTCACTGCCATTTGGTCTTTGCCTCTCCAAAAGAAAATGGTGGAAAAATTGAATGATTGTTGTTTTCGGAGCCAGTAACGAACCACATGAAAAGCATACGGTGTGTGTTCCAACACCATTTTTAATGGCTCTCACACATTATTGGACAATAGAAAGAGTAAGCTTTATTCCCCTCTACTTTGATCAACTCTCTATTTTAAGCGAAGGGTCTAATCTGAGTAATAATATAATGCTGAGATATTGTGACGGCTACCCAGAATTGCGTACATATTGAACAAGAAATTTGTGTGTGCACAAGGAAGAAATACACGGAGTATGAAGAAACCAACTGTAGAATGAATATAAGCATTAACCTGAACTGCGGTAGCTCCAGTGTAATGATTAATGTTTCCATCAAATCATATAAATGCTAGGCTGAACCCATTTGACTGGATGGATGGGTATTGGGTAATGCCTTTAAATTGCATTCACCAAGTCCGATAACTCAATGAAATGAAGTCAAATATTTATGAGCCGCTGTTATTAAATAGTATCTATTGGATTGATGAGTTGATGCATGTATTGATGGGATATTTTGGAGTGTATCCCACTCATGCTGCAAAAAATTATCATTAAATCCTCAGGATTCTTGCTTTTCATCCCGTCAACATCAATATAGATACCAGCATCATAAATGAAAACCACGGGGCATGTGCTTTTCCAAGGTCCGGCAGGACAAGGAACTCACGTATTACTGACACCACATTTCTTCCATGAGTAGGTCAACTATTATTGCAAGATAAGTTCTAGATCTCCACGCAAACCATAATGTATTTTATGGTATTTTCCCCTTCATGTGACTCTCACGACGGAGCTGACATCGAACCAAGGCCCAATAAAGGATCTGGACAATAGAACCTCAAGCCTAGTATTTGACATGACCTATATGTAGTGTTTAATGCCATCTAAGAAAAATTTGGCCATCCCTTGTAAGCCTTAAATATTGACAAGACAAGATCTACTGGAATTTGAGTCGTGTCTAAAATCCAACTAATATGAAGTGTATTATTTTGTAGAAAGTAAAACTTACTTAAAAAAAAAAAAAAAAATTAAAATCAGATCCTATAACTTAGATGATTCTAAGATATATAGAATTAGTAATCCCGCAGTACTATGTTTTGTACATAGCCCTATTGAAAAAAAAAATGTTAGTTGAATCTCAACTTTTAAATTTTTACTGTTAACACTGGTAAGGTTCCTATGTGGAGAACCTTTGTGGGTCATAGAATTTGGAAACCCAACCATCAAGCAGCGTTTACACTGGAAAGGGAGGGACCTTGCAATTTGTATTATCTGTTAAGGACCACTACATCCCGAGGGTTCCTTTAGTTATCTTTGAAGGAACAACTTTTTTTTTAATCTCCATTGTTATTGTCGAATAGGCATTTCTGGAAGGGTATGGTGCGAGTAAGGGACTTTTTTGATGGTAGCTCCCAACGCAAAAGTCTTGAGCAACTTTTAATGTCGAGTTTCGGCTCCTGGTTCTCAACAATGCTCTTAGAGAAGGTTTGATGGCCACGGCTATAGGCATTGAATCGAGAGCAAGTCGATCAAGTTCATCGCTCAGGTGAGATATATTCCTTTCAACATTTGGAAATTATTATTACAAAATATACTTATTCATTATTTAAAAGCTCATTCACGGCCACGATGCCTTTAGCTGGTCCTCTTAAAAATTAAAGTAATGAAACAAAAGGTAAGGGAGCTTCATTGTTTTAATATATATATATAAAAGCAAGCATATGGAAAATCAGAAAATAGGTGTGTGACTTAAAAAAAAAAATTGATTTTATTTTAAAGAAAAGAATTATTGAAATTCTGGAAAGATTGTGTTAACATGATAAATATATGTAACGTCTTGTTTTATTAATTACATGGATAACAGGAATTTCCAAGCAATTACATTATATTATAATATTATAATATCAAATTAATGAAAATAAATATATAAATATAAGGCATTAATGAGAAATGTAGGTTAGAGATCTTAGTATAACCCGTGAAAAAAAAAATGAATTGATTCAATAAGTACAACCATTTCAAGTAATATATAGTGGGCTGACCGGCACATAAAAAAATCCCAATTTAATATTAATTATACTATTAATGTAATATAACTCTCCAAGATGCGATGAATGTTTTTTTTTTCTATCTTTAATGATATGATGAGGCTTGCATTCAAGTATATTAATCTTCCTTGAAAAGCCCATATATATATATATATATATATGGAGTAAAAGTAAAGTCATAATCCAAGTAGTTGAAACATCAAAGCTTCTAAGTTCCTAAAAAGAAGGAAAATAACATATTTTATATATTTATAAAGGAGATTACATTTCTTTTAATTAATGCTTAATTATGTTAGAGTAAGTTTGTAAGCCATCTCAATGAGTTGACTTTGAATTCGACTAAGAATATAGGGTTATTGTTCTTATGTGTAAAATCTTAGAAATTGTAGAGGGGATGTTCCAATAAAAGCTCATAGATAAATGATGAGATGTCATAATTAAATGATGAAATTATTTATTAATGGGGATCTGCATGGAAAGTAAGGGAGTAGGATGAGTATGTGTATTTCACGTCTAGTCATAATGTATAGTTGTATCAAGCACCTATTTAGAGGTGGTAGGCTAGACTCTACCTATGTGTTAAAAATGAAGTTGTAAATATTATACATGTATAATGTGTAATTCATGGGGTAAGAGCTATGTTTAATGAGTATTGAGTGATAAAGGGTACTTGATTAATAAACATGGTGTTGTTCAAGTTATTATATACGGTAGACCATTCAAGAAAATCTGAAGATGGATCTTAATTAAAATTTCTAATGAGAAATTAAGTGGTGTAAATTTGAGAGAAAATCAATCAAGTGAGCAACTGTTAATCAAGTCATAATAATACCCCAGAAACCAAAATAAATGTTATATGGGAGATAACATCTTCTTATGAATCACAATACCAAAAGGACTATAAAAATTTGCAAGGTATCTAAATTGTTGTGGATAACACTCTAGTAAGGCACAATGAACCTTGGCATGTGTGTTATAAATGGGGACCCTTGAGGAGGTCATGGTTGTAGATCTATGTGAGAAGGTATCACTGTAAGCTTAGACCCTTGAGGGATGCCTTTAGGCTTGATAGATCCACATTGGGATGGATCTATGCTGGTGTAATTAAATTACAATTTATAATTATATAACAAACTCATAATCAAACAACAAGGTTGTAAAGAGGTAGGTGTGATTATAGGTAGTAATGTAGTAAAGGAATTATAAATAGGTTATAAATATGAAAACAACGTAACAAACACATCCTTATTGTTATTTAAATATTGACCTCCACTAATATATAAATTGATATGTGAAGCTTGAATAGTAAGTAAATGTATATTAATTTTAAGGTTCAACTTCCCATATTGTACATGTGGAAGAGTTGTATGAAGATGTTAATAAATATAGTAATTTCAGATACAAAATAAATAGATAAATCATATACCACAAGGAATATAAAGGTTATATGTATATTCTTACATAATTGATAACATGTCAATGTCAGTATGAATCATGTGAGATTTGAATACCATAAAAATAAGATTATTGTGGAACATAATTCACACAAATTTTAGTCAAATAAGAAAAGGAATGTGAATAGTAGCAGTAGACGTGAATAATAATGGGCAATTTAAGTGTAATTATAGTGAGAACAACATATCAATATGAGTATAAGTAACAAGTGTCATGATAATATTTTGGAATGATAAGCAACGATAGATAGTAAAGAGAGTTAGTAGGTCGAGATTCACGATGTGCATCAATGATTGCACTATTGACAAATTTAGTCATTACCTTAGGGATGGAAGTGATATGTGTTAAAATTAAAATCCGTAAGTACTTTGTGTATGACATCAGACTCCTAAGTAAAATTTCTCATTTTTAAAGTGTTGACTAATAATGTATACTAGGTGGGTAAACATGATGCTATTGGAGTTGTTATTAGTATGTCATTCAAGATACTATTGAGGTTTGGATCTAATTAACTATGCTAAGGAAAATTAATTGGCATTTATTAGAAAGAAGATTGAAGTAACAACTAAGAATCAATAAATAAGTCATAACAATACCCCTTGAACCTAAGGAAATGTGATATGTGAGACAAGGTCTTCTTATGAACTATGGTATTGAAACAACAACAGATTATGATTATATGTTAACTAACTAGGACTAAATGAATTGATAAACCTTGATGAAATTAGATAAATTGTGTATATAAACATGTAAAGCGTAACTTGATAACACATGCTATGTGATGGAAGATGTAAAACTATATAATAACGACATGTTGATCATGTGAAGGTCTCATGGGACTAGCATGGCTAAGGTATTTAGTCGGAAAGAAAATATATATGGTGTTGATATTTGCTTAAAAATTATGAATGACCATAACTTCGGGACGAAGTTTCTTGAAGGGTGGGTGTATGTAATGCCCCATATATTGATAGTCATTAATTAAAAACTCTAATGTGAATTAGCTTAGCATTGTATTGGCTTATTATCTGTTTGGCGAAGATAGATTGATTAAGATGATTGTTATGTGCACATGTGGACTCCAGTGAGGTTGTATGGTAAATGGAATTTACTATTTAATCTATTAATGGCAATGGATATGTTACTTCATATTGAACATACAAATTGAATATAGAATATCCATATGTGGAATGTTAATTTAGTTGTTTGCAAAAGTACTTACATGATTATTCGTAAATGATGTATTAGTGATATGGATTAACACTTGAAAGAGTTGGGTATGGATATATATATGTATCATGTTAATGATGAACTGTTCCACATGTTGATTGGCTATGAGATAGGCGGATTCCTATATTGCAAAGGGGCACGATATGTATTAAACATCATGAGTATAATGATGTTATATCAAATTTCATGCTATTTAATTGCGAATTCCAATATTTCTATAACTTGTGGGTGAGTGTGAGTTTTGACACGAATTGTGACTTTCCCAAAGTGGGTTTTCAATGATGGGACCCCTTAGAACAGTGATGGCACAATATGGTTGATGTAGCGTGTTGACCCTAGTACTATTAGGGGGGGGTGGAGGAAATTCCCACCGTTTATCCCCCGAAACTTGGAGTCATGGGAGGTTTGTGTAGCGCACTCCCCTAGACGTGTGATGACGACTAGCGGATGCCTGCTGGGGAAGCTTGGTCGATGTAGTCGATCGACACTTCCACTTACGGGTTCTATATGTGGTTAGGTTGTGTAGTCGCCGCCACAGTATATTGCAGCAGAGGACTGGATGGTGAGGTCAGGAGATGGAAGTAGTGGTGATTTGGGGGCTGGGGTACTGATGTGATGGATGGTACCAATGATGGATTGGATGGTATTCTTGATTTTTATTAACCATCAGGATTATATGTTTGATTTCACCATTATGTTTATCTAATTTTGTCTGATTGTTTCTGTATGAATGATTATGAATGATGAATGATGAATGATGAAGTGTTTAATTTTTCTTCTATATGTTGTTGGTGAGGATGTAATAATGATTTATTAGGAGCATTAAATGTGATTATTAGTACGCACGCTTAAGACATGTGCACTGGCCATGCATACGTCAATTCGTGATTACATTACTATGATTGGTCAATCAATGAATAAAATAATATAATTATATTATCTATTAGTAACTTGGTTGACAAATTGATGGAAGCATTACTTGTGTGTTGAAAGTATGAGTTTGTTGACTTGTTTAATATGATTTAGATTTATATAAATTGATTGGATTATTAAATAACATATATAATTATATACATATAATATAAAATATGTCATAGTATAATATAGTATATGAAAATATCTTATTTGACTTATGAATGAAAGGATAATATAAATAAATGGATAGATAGGATTTGCACAAATTTTTAGAAAATGGTTGTCATAGTTGCATTAAGATGGAAGCATGACAAGTGAGACTTTGCATTTATGTTTATTAATATTTTAATTATTTAAATCAAATTTCTTCTTTTTTTTTGGAGAAAATGAATTTATTGATTGATGATTATTATTTATGGGAATTTAATGATGGATGAGGATGATGATGAGGATTTTTGATATAAATATGAGACTTGAGAGTGGAAGGAGGGAGGTTCTTTTTCTCTTGAAGATTATTTTGGTGAGAGTAATTCTAGGATGGAGAATTTTGGGTATTTTGGGGTATGAGAAGTTTTGAAGAGTTGGAAGAGTTTGAGAACTCTTGGAAGATTTGATACATAGCCTACTGGTGCATCACTGTTCTGTTCTCCGAGGGTCTCGGGCACAGAGGGCCAAGAGCCATTTGGATGGGACCATTTAGATGGCTTCCTGGGGCTAGGGAGCCGGCTAGGCCCCTAGTTGGCTGGGAGGAAAACCGTGGTTCCGCTTTGGGAAATGAAGATAGAAGCAACTCGAGATGAAGAAGGAAGCTTGCTCATTTTGGAATCCGTCACCATTCTTATAACGAGGTATTTTTCTTGTGATTTTAAATTGTTTATATGTTGTTGTAAAATTATCATATGATGCTATTGCTACATGAGTTATGATGTTAATTTATGTTGTGTGAATCACCAATGAAGTTTTAAAAATTCTAAATTTATTTGATGCTATTGCAAAATGCTTATATGTCCTTTATATGTTGTTATGGTTACACGTTGATTATATGCTGCTTAGACACGCAATCTATGTTTAATTAGATTAAAATTTATAATTCCAATGGAGGCATTACAGTAATTGGAAATTCCATTCAGACATTTAATTTGGAGATTTAATGGAGTCTTTATTTGCAAGTGTAAGCTATAGGGAAGCTTATGGTTTCTTCTATTGCAGCTCACTCCTTTAACCATTTCCAGTTTTGATGGCATATTCTTGATCCTTGAGGGAGGGCATTTTTGGTGAGCTATTGTACTCTTTGGGGGAGATTCTAATGCCCCATTTATTTCATAATATTAATTAAATACTGTTTTCTTCATCTCTAAAAATTTTCAGGTCGAAATTCCAAGTAGAAATGTATAAATCTCATTTTTAATGAAAGAACAGTGCCATTTCCCCACTACATTGATGTATAGCATGATAATGCTGATGATTTCGAATGAATGGATGGTTATATGATACATTTATGATTAATAGACTTCCATGGATGTATTTTACAAGTTTCTTGTACTGTACTTGAGCATTTGAAGTATTTTTACTCAGTTTAATTGCATTGGTAGAAGAAATAGTGCCATTTCCCCAAGGGTCAAATTGGTGATTTTTGCAATTGAATGGGAAAGGGTTGGAATAGAGATAATAATAAATTAATGATGCACATGAGACATTAATAAAATACTTAATACATTCCCTAACTCTGTTCATAAATTTGAGTGGGTTTGGAGGCATTTGGGAAGCCATTTTCAGTACTTACCCCAAGGGGATTTGAACCCCAAATTACTAGTAAAATTGCATAATTGGTCTAGAATATTAAGAGATTTTTCAGAGGTATTTCGGTGGCCATATATCATCCCTGAAAATAATATTCAAGTCCTAATATCATTCATACACCTTCCTTGAATATTTGAAGGCATTTGGAGTCAATTTGAGACCTAGAGACCAATACTAGTCAAAGGGAAATTACTAGTAAAGTTCCCTACATTGGCCAGAAGTGAAAGAGGATTTGCAGAAGTATTTTATGTTAAAATTCAATATGCTAAGACAGAAAATAGCAGCATTACATTCCATTTCACAATAATAGCATATGCAGGATCACTGAAGAAACAACAAGCATAGCATAAACACAAGAGACAGAGATTTATCCTGGGAAACCCTCATGGGGTAGAAAACCCAGTAAAGCTTCCTCAATATAGATGACCAGCAATATACAAAGATGCAAACCCTGAGCATAAGCTCCTTCTCCTCCATAGCAGACCTCTCCTCCACAAATGCGCCTTTCTCAAGTGAGTGAGTGTGTATAATGAGGAACACACCTCCTCTATTTATACACTACTCTGATATGTATTTTACACAAGTACACGTAGGCTCGTATTTAACCAATAGGTTAAATACCCCACTACAACTAACTGGGCCGACCCCTCTAGGGTGGTCTAATAACCCTTTGACCCACATAACACATACAGGGCCGACCCCTACTAGGGAAGTCTAATAACCCGAGTTACCACATTCCAACGGAGGAATAAACATCTCCGGATATACAATAAGATCTTCACGGAGGAATGAAACATCTCCGGAATAATAAAGTACAAATATAATATTCTTTGAAGTTACAATATTTCAACACTCCCCCTTAACGAGAAGGATATTATAACAACATCTGCACGAGCAAGGAGTCATCAACATCATACATGATACATCTATAAATCATTGGAAGCTTTCTCAACATCATCAGTAACTCAAGCAGTTACTGGAACATCTTCAATACTGGAACATCAACATCTTCAGTACTGAGTCTTTATCTTCTGCAGCACTCGAACAGCTACAACAACATCAACATCTGGATCCTCACGATCATCAGTATCGTCATCTCACGATCATCAGCATCGTCATCACACGATCATCAACACGATCATCAGCATCGTCATCTCACGATCATCAGCATCGTCATCTCACGATCATCAGCATCGTCATCACATAATCATCAGCATCGTCATCACACGATCATCAGCATCGTCATCTCACGATCATCAGCATCGTCATCTTACGATCATCAGCATCGTCATCACACGATCATCAGCATCGTCATCACACGATCATCAGCATCGTCATCTCACGATCATCAGCATCGTCATCACACGATCATCAGCATCATCATCGATACAGGTATCCATAACAATACAAGTATCCACATCATTAGTACACATATTCATGCCAATACAAGTATACATATCATCAATACAAGTATCCACACTGATACAAGTAAACATATCATCAATACAAGTATCCTACCGATACAAGTAACCACATCATCAATACAAGTATCCTACCGATACAAGTAACCATATCATCAATACAAGTATCCTACCGATACAAGTAACCACATCATCAATACAAGTATCCTACCGATACAAGTAACCACATCATCAATACAAGTATCCTACCGATACAAGTAACCAAATCATCAATACAAGTATCCTACCGATACAAGTAACCACATCATCAATAAAATCACTTTCTCGGAGACCATTCGTCTACGGATCAATTCAGGGACCGAAGTCCGGGGATGATACAATCCCCATCACGTACATTTTGAACTATCAGTTCCGGGATGATGCAATCCCCATCACGTACATTTTGAACTATCAGTTCCGGGATGATGCAATCCCCATCACGTACATTTTGAACTATCAGTTCCGGGATGATGCAATCCCCATCACGTACATTTTGAACTATCAGTTCCGGGATGATGCAATCCCCATCACGTACATTTTGAACTATCAGTTCCAGGATGATGCAATCCCCATCACGTACATTTTGAACTAGCAGTTCTGGGATGATGCAATCCCCATCACGTACATTTTGAACTAGCAGTTCCGGGATGATGCAATCCCCATCACGTACATTTTGAACTATCAGTTCCGGGATGATGCAATCCCCATCACGTACATTTTGAACTAGCAGTTCCGGGATGATGCAATCCCCATCATGTACATTTTGAACTAGCAGTTCTGGGATGATGCAATCCCCATCACGTACATTTTGAACTAGCAGTTCCGGGATGATGCAATCCCCATCACGTACATTTTGAACTATCAGTTCAGGGACGATGCAGTCCTATCCTCTATTCTCGGAGACCTCACGTCTACGGCTCTCTTTAGGACTGAGAGTCCAGGGATGATCCAATCCCCTCAAGTCCATCAAGGACTTCATTCTCGGAGACCTTACGTCTACGGCTCTCTTTAGGACTGAAAGTCCAGGGATGATCCAATCCCCTCAACTGTCCACTAAGGACTTCATTCTCGGAGACCTTACGTCTACGGCTCTCTTTAGGACTGAAAGTCCAGGGATGATCCAATCCCCTCAACTGTCCATTAAGGACTTCATTCTCGGAGACCTTACGTCTACGGCTCTCTTTAGGACTGAAAGTCCAGGGATGATCCAATCCCCTCAACTGTCCACTAAGGACTTCATTCTCGGAGACCTTACGTCTACGGCTCTCTTTAGGACTGAAAGTCCAGGGATGATCCAATCCCCTCAACTGTATTCTCATCTATACAAGAGCAGTTATCACATTAGCATGTATTCTCACCAATACATCAAAACATGTATACATCACACCAAAACATGTATACATCACAACTAGCATGTATTCTTACTAACACATCAAAACATGTATACATCACATCTAGCATGTATTCTTACTAATACATCTAACATCAAAACATGTATACATCACAACTAGCATGTATTCTTACTAATACATCAAAACATGTATACATCACAACTAGCATGTATTCTTACTAATACATCAAAACATGTATACATCACATCTAGCATGTATTCTTACTAATACATCTAACATCAAAACATGTATACATCACAACTAGCATGTATTCTTACTAATACATCAAAACATGTATACATCACATCTAGCATGTAAAAGTAAAACTAAGTATTCTAAGTATAAGAGTCCTAAATCTAAATATTTCTAAGTACCTAGGTGTAGAGAACAGGTTACCTCAATATCGACCTTGTTGTATGATGAGACAATCTCATCATCAGTGACTATACTACTCCCCCTTTCGAGGAGGGTCCTTTTGAACTACACCAAGCTTGTCTCGGAAGTACACTCAAGACAAAGGTTTGGTTAGTACATTGGTAACCTGTTACAAATTCAAACTTTATAGTTCCTTCCTGCGTCAAATCTTGTTAGATCCCTATCTTCTTTGACTTATCATGGAGCACTAGATTCTATGTTATCTTGATACAACTCTATTTGTTACATAGGATCACAGTTGGTTCTTTCTCTAAGTCAAACAATCCTGAAGCCAAACTTCTTCACAACTAGCAAAGCAATCAGCCATATATTCCGCTTGTGCTGAGAGCCACACTAGACTGCTTCCAGCTAAACCACGAGATCATGGCTAAACCCAGACAATAACATCCTCTCGATGTGTTCTTCCTGTCTGAAACACTTCCTGCCCAATCAGAATTTGAATAGCCATCTGAAGTCATGATCTTCAAGATAGCATAGATCAAATTCTATTGTGTCCTTTATGTGCCTTATCACATACTTTGCAACTATCAGGTAAACACATCTAGTTTCCACTAGATACTAACTCAAGGTGTTCATAACAAAGCATATATCTAACCTAGTATATGTTAGATATATCAAAGACCCAATAAATTGACTGTACAGAGTTATATCCACTAACTCTGATGAGTTATCCCCTAACAGCTTCAAGTTGGAATCCATAAGAGTGGCCATTCCAACACCTCAAATCATATTTCTCATCATACTTTCCCTGGTTGAGAAATATTCCTTCTGAGCCTTGCCATACTTCCAGACCTAGGAAGTAAAGCATCAAATTGAGATCTTTCATTTTTCATTTCTGTATTGAATGATCTTCTGCATATCTAACTGTGCCATCTCTTGTTAGATGGGTCTACTGATATGAGCCTCAAAATCATTCGAACTCTGTGGTGAGTTCCTTCTTGCATCCATGTCATATGTGTATCATATTCAACCTTATAGCAAAGGTTGAGATCCACATCACCCATTAAGCTTATCAAATTATTATCGATCCTAGGTACCTATGCAGAACCTGAATCATACTTCTTCTTTAATTACACCATACTTGGAGCAAACATCTTGTCGTGATTCTCTTCCCCTTTTTTTAAGAGAATCTTCTAGCCATGAGCCTTCTATATTTTGTTTGATTTGTAAGTCTTCTTGTTTGAACATCTACCACTTGTACGGTGTCCATCATTCTTCATGACCTTTCCTACAAATCAAAATTAATTACATGATTAGTAATACTTCATAGTCATCAAAAGATAACCTATTATGCATACAGATATCATTTAAATAGTGATGCAACTATTTTGACCAATACTTTGGCACAACACTTTCCCATATCCTGTATGCATACAGTGGCTATCTAGATGCCTTCCATCTCTACCAGAACATACTATCGAGAGTGTGCACAACTCTCAGTATGTCAGCAAAGAGGTTTCATTCTAGACAAGCAACAATGGAATGTTTGTCCAAACATATGCACATTAGTTGTATACTGTTCAATGCTCTATGAATGTTTACACTCAGCATTATATATTCTAGGAATACAAATATGCATGCAGGCAATATCATTACTATTTCAAATAGCAACTCAAATACTTATCTTTTATGTTTGTGTGGCTGCCTCCCGCTTGATCTTCTGTACGTCTTTTGAACTTCTATTCATTCTATACCACTGTGCATGCTCAAGAGTCATCCTCATGATCTCATACACAAACATATACTCATTAGTATATTCTAAATGCTATCAAAACATTATAGTACTAAATAATCTTGAAAACGTATAGTCATGATTATAGTTAATAAATATTAGTATTCAAGATTTCAGGGAAGTCTTCTTTTACTCATGCATATCATTGATAAAAGATATAATATGCATAATCCCTTGATTACTAACTTTAAGAATAAGCATAACCAATCATTCCAAGTATACTTATATAAAGGATCCTAACACAAGGTAAGATTCATGGGAAACATACCTGGATTAGTATACCTGCTTGGTTATGTACAACATACCTAAACAATCTCTTCAATGATTTAGAGATCCTGAGCTAGAACCTGCATGTCTCATAGGTTAAGCATAATATAACAAAGTCATACATACCTTGTAAGTAGAACAAAGATTATGGATGAGTCTTTGTCTTCATGTTTTCATGGAGCCTGATTTGTCTTTTGTGATGTACCTGTATCTTGTTAGCAGACAACATCAACCTCACACAACACCATAATGCATTAGTACAATCATAAGTGTCAATACCCTAACCAATGAATATCTTCTATCATGCATTCATAATTTTGTTAAGGTGATACAACAAATCTAAAATCAAGATTGTACTAACTGTAATAACATGAAGACAAACATACCATAAACTTAATCATGAACAAGTCTCAAAACATACCTCGAAGAGTCATACCTATCGAGATCGCTTGTAATCTCCTTATGTAAAGCCTTAGCCTCATCTCCCTCTGAAACATGAACTCCTTCACTTATGTAGGTGACCAATCCATCTTCTTCTAGGATTAACCCTATCCACTTGATTTGCAAGAACTGGACCTGGAGCTGGATAAGGGTTTGTCAGAGAGACCCCAAAAATTCAAACTTTGAATTTCAAACTTCCGTAAGGATAGAGATATGCGCCTTGATGAGCTGATCAAACTGATATATTCAGAATTTGAAAACTGCAAAGTTTTACTCCTCAATTTTGCCTTTGAAACTTTCGGATTCACTGTACGTGACCCTGAACTGGGGTTTGATGAAGCCCACTCTTTTGCCCCATCAAAAGGTTTGATCCAAAGCTCTAAGCTTCTATTTTTCTGAGGAGCTTCCAGCCGTGGTCACAGATTTCAAAAATTCCCATTTTTACAGAAGCCCTAATTTTCCGCTTTTCTGATCAAAGTCCCGAACTAGGGTCTAATCAAGCCCGGTCTTCTGCCCAACCAAAAATTCTGATCTTGGTCTCTAAATTTCTATTTTGATGAGTAGCATCCAGCCGTGGTCTCCGATTACAAAAATTCCAACTTTCTTCAAAGCCCTAAATTCCGGAAGCCATGAATGAAGGTACCAAAAATAATTCTGTTTTGACAGAAATATGTACCTGATTGTTTCTGGTGTAACTCCGAAATTTTTGATCCACAGGGTCTGAAAAAGTTTTCTGAGATAGCCTGACCTGTTAGCTTTCCATCCTGACAGGTCTGACCTCAATTGGATTCTCTGAGAGAGAGTTATGCCAAATGTCGCAACGTGACCTGTTTTGGGAAAATACAGGAGAGCGAACTTGTACGGCGTGCCACGTGTCACTGTTTGACCTTCGTCCTCTGAAAAAGTTTTCTGAGATAGCTCGGCCTGTTATATTTCCATCCTGACAGGTCTGACCTCAATTGGATTTTCTGAGAGAGAGTTATGCCAAGTGTCGCAACGTGACCTGTTTATGGGATAATACAGGAGAGCGAACTTGTACGGCGTGCCACGTGTCACTGGTTCTACTTCGGCCTCTGAAAAAGTTTTCTGAGATAGTGCAGACTGTGTACTACCTGTCACTTTTTACGAAATTTCATTTGGAGCTTCCTAGCCCAAGATATGACCTTTTTCCCAAGGTCACCTGATTTTGACTCAGATCTGGAAGAGGCAGAAACCCTATATTGTACAGATCATAAATCACAAAGTACAACGAATTAGAGGTTGTCCTTTGGACACAAGGTACCTGGAGATGTTAGCTTCGTCCTGTAACAATTTCAGATCCGAAAACTTCGCCAAAACAGATTTATAGCGAAAGTGCTACGATGACTGGTTTTTGCTATGTAAAACCCTAACCTTCAAATTGTCGTAAGTAAAGCAAGTGTCTTTAGTGCCATACCTTGTCTTCCTTCAGGATAGCTCTGATACCATGTTAAAATTCAATATGCTAAGACAGAAAATAGCAGCATTACATTCCATTTCACAATAATAGCATATGCAGGATCACTGAAGAAACAACAAGCATAGCATAAACACAAGAGAAAGAGATTTATCCTGGGAAACCCTCATGGGGTAGAAAACCCAGTAAAGCTTCCTCAATATAGATGACCAGCAATATACAAAGATGCAAACCCTGAGCATAAGCTCCTTCTCCTCCATAGCAGACCTCTCCTCCACAAATGCGCCTTTCTCAAGTGAGTGAGTGTGTATAATGAGGAACACACCTCCTCTATTTATACACTACTCTGATATGTATTTTACACAAGTACACGTAGGCTCGTATTTAACCAATAGGTTAAATACCCCACTACAACTAACTGGGCCGACCCCTCTAGGGTGGTCTAATAACCCTTTGACCCACATAACACATACAGGGCCGACCCCTACTAGGGAAGTCTAATAACCCGAGTTACCACATTCCAACGGAGGAATAAACATCTCCGGATATACAATAAGATCTTCACGGAGGAATGAAACATCTCCGGAATAATAAAGTACAAATATAATATTCTTTGAATTTACAATATTTCAACATTTTAAAGGTCCAAAAGAATCCCTGAAACAAATATTTATTTTATAACATCATCCATATACCTTCTCAGAAGATTTGGGAGCAATTGGAGCAATTTGGGGACCTAGAGCTCAAAACTAGTCAAAGGTCTAACTAGGGAAAAAAAAAGTGAAAAATTGCCATTTTAATAAAATTCCTAACAAAGGACATTACAACTATACCCCAGATCAATTAGTATACAAACAACACATTTTTAAACTTTACCTTCTACTTCAACATAAATGGTTGGTAATCAACTTGACAATTATCCAGTGCGGCACTCATTCGTGGCATTCTAGATATGTCATTAACTGATGTACCTTCTTTGATATTATATAGAGCTCTAATATTCTCTTCCTTATGTGGACAATCCCTGAAATAAAGTGGCCCATTACATACCCAACACTTAATTCCACCTTGATTGTTTTTTGTTGTTTTCTTTGCTGTATGGTCTGTTGGTTTTGTTATGTTTTGTCTAGTGAAATTTCCTTGATTGTTAGGCTTGTAATTGTTTCGTGAAACAAGATTTGTATGATTGTCAGGCCTTCTAAAATTGTTTCCCTGATATCCTCTTTCCTGATTTATGTTATGAGGTGGCTTATATCATTTTTGTCTTTGTTGACTTTTCTCCTTTATTTTATCCCTCCACATTCTAGGCTACTCTGATCATTGTTTCATCTGATTATAATAGCATTCATCTTTTCTTATGGCTTCCTCTAAATTTTTTGGTTCCATAAGTTCAATTTTCTTTTTGTAGACAAGGCACATAACTCTGAATTCTTAAAAATATCTTAATTCTTTCCTTTTCACTAATAATATAGGGCACATAACGTAACATTTCCATAAATTTGGTAACAAATCTTTCCATGATCATTTTCCCTAGTCTCAACTCAAAAAATTATTTTGATTTATGGTCGTAAAATTGTTCATACATATATTTATTTTTAAAATATTTATTGAACTGTTTCCACTCAACTCCTTTATCTTTAATATTCTTAACTGCCTTCAAGTCTTTACACCATATAGATTCCTTATCAGTCAAGTTGTAAATTTCCATCTTCACCTTTAAATTGTTGGAATAATTATATAACTGGAAATAATTTTTCATTGCTAGCACCCAAATTTCCTCCTCATGTCCTGACTTTAATTCACCATTAAAGGTTGGAGGATTAATATTTTTAAATTCTCCTTGTATTTCATTAGTAGTTTTATGCTTCTTCTGTGGTGGAGTTTTTACTTTTTTTTTAATCTTTAGTGCTCTCAGCCCTATCTTTATCCATTTATTCCATGCTTTCAATTTTATCATAATTTTCCATGTTTAGGTTTTCCTTGTTAGTATAATTGGAGGTTTTCCCGGATGGTTTTCTTCTCCTTCTTTATGACAGATCTTGTAGCAGCATGGATTTTAGTTGTTTCTAATATTCTTGCATTTTTATCAGTCTTTCATTTTCTTCCTTATAGCTTTGAAGTTTAGCCTTTAAACTTTTGACCATTTCCATCATCTCGGAATTTCTTTTGTTCAATTCTATCCAAAATTCTTTGTTTTCACCTATCCAAAATTCTTCCACTTCATCCTATTTCTTTTCTAGAATCCATGCTTTCCAATCTAAAACTTGTGCTTATTTTTCTTTAAGTATGACACCTTTGTTATACATATACAAATCTACTACATTGAAAATCAAAGTGGTGCCCAAACTCTCTAGTCACTCAATCTTGTATCTATTATTTGAAAACTTCTTCAAAGTTTTGTAAGGCTCTATTCTTAAATCTCAACATGTTATATATCCCTTCTAGGAACCTCTCCTTTCTTAGATGCATTAGCAACCATGTATCCTTCAACAAATTTCTTCTTTATTATTTTAAATTCTTCATTTTGTTTATATTTCAAATTACTTTGTTGTAGGCACCTTTTAATCTCCTTATGCACTTCTTTCACAAGTTTGCAATATTTCAACATTCACAACTCTCACACAGGTTCATATTAAGATCATAATTTTTTTAACTCCTTTTGAATGGCTTCCCATATATAAACTCAAACGATGTCTTCCCTATCAATTTATTCATCGATTTATTGTATGCAAGCTCAACTTGCACCAAAATCGCATTCCTTTGTCTTGGCCTCTATTCAACTAACCATCCCAACATAACCTTATTTGGGTGGACAATGGTTAAGCAAGTTAGGTATAACGGAAAATTGTAAAGTATGAGCAAATTTAGAAGGAATATAATGGTTAGGGGTTATAGATTTCAAAATATAGATATTGTAGTTGTTAGTGGCTATAGTGAGATTAAGAATGATATACATTAGCGGTTATAATGGTTATAAGTTAAGGATTAGGGTGATGTGGGTTACCATGAGAGTTAGGAATTATACTAGATATTATACTAGAGTTATGGGTTTGAAGTTAGGTGTTAAGTGTTATATGGATTATTGGTTAAGGGTTAAGATGGTTAGAGGTTACAAGTCATGTTTTATATGGGTTGAGGTTTGTAATAGTTATGGATTATGGATTATATACATTAGGAGTGATAAAATTAAGGGATAAACAGTTATATGGGTTAGGTTTTTAAAATGTATGGGTTTATAGGGATTAAGGGAACGATTTAGGGATTAGAGGATTTAGAGTGATAGGTGTTAAGGGTTATTTTGTGTTATAGAGTTTGTGGGTTATAAGGGTTACTAGATAGGGATGATAATGATTATGGGTTACTAGATAGGGATTATAATGCTTAGGGATTATAAACCCATAAGCATTATAATCCCTAGAGAGAGAAAACATATTTATTTGTCCCATATTGGAGATCCAGATATAACATATCTATAGCATATCTTTATGGTGTCAAGGGTGGCTGTTCATAGATAAATTGAATTTTATAGGAGAAGATAATTTACATCAATAGGAGACTTCTATTGCAAAAATAAAATCTTGTCACATCAAATTATTAGAAAGAGAAGATGAGTTAGTGTGATCTAATAACCGTTTTCTAGAGCATACTCCAAAAGCATGTTACCTTACTTTAATTATAGAACAAATTCAAAGGTAGATTGTGTGGTGGTGGAAATTGCTCTAGAAGTTAAATTACCCTTCAAAGGCTCAAATCTTCATGTTGTATCTCTTAAACAATAAATTCCCCAACTTGGGACAATTTTGAAAAGAGGAATAGGTATGGTCGAGATGCCCATTATGTAAGATGGGTAAAGAAACAAACTTCCATACATCATTTGATTATTGTTATACCAAACCAATATAGATTGAGATTGAAGGGTTCATAGGATTAAAAAATGTTTGCACAGGTTTTTCTTTAGAAGATGCATTAGAAAATTGGTGACGCAGTCCTTTATTCATGGCTTACAAAGCGCTCCTAGCTGTCATAGCATGGGGATTGTGGCTAGCAAGAAATGTTAGTTTCTTTGAAGGAAAATTTATTATACCTTTTTAGTGTTCTTCTCATAGCATTGGCCTTTTTTTTTAATGCTCGGGTTAAACAAGTATACGTTCCAACACAGATTGTGAATAAGATAGTGGACAAGGAGACTCCTTAGGCTTATTTTGATGCAGTTGCACAAGAATCACCACATTCTTGTGGAGTGGGAAGCATATTATATATAAACGATGTTTATAACATCATATTTAGGTGGATTAAGCATTGGTACAAATAATTCTGCAAAGCTTGTGGCCCTTAAATTGTTGTTGTTATTGGCTTTTGAAATAGAAATACAAAGATTACACATATTTGTAGATTCTTTGATTGTCATAAAATGGATTAAGGAGGAGTAGCTTTGAAATGATTATATTTTATTCCCTTTACTAGAAGAGGTTAGAAGAGTGTGTATGAGTTTCAATGATCTCTCCATAAAGCACATTTATGGGGAAAGAAATTGGATCGTTGATGATTTATTAAAAGCTAGTGTTCACATCGAGTTTGGAAGTTGGTACTTAATGGGAAATATAGATAGTTAGCATTCTGAATATTATCACCCTCCTTTTCACAAAGTTACTCAAATTTGAGACAATCACTATTCATCACCTTTTTCTCTTTATATGAGGGTTTTCCCATATATTAATAATTTTATATTGTGTATTATGCTTTAAGGATAATATGTATTGATGTTGATTAGCTATAGATTGAAAATATTTTGGAGCTTCTTAGGAGGAATGAGCTAGGACCCAAAATATGTAATCAATGGCCACCTATCATGTTATCATGATCAATGTTTATGGATGGAATGAAATCCATCTAACCCCACCAATGGACCACTGTATCCTTTACAAAATTTCTAAACTTTTATTTTGTAAGAGAAAGCAAAAAATTAAGAAATATTCATACCTCAAATATGCCTTCGATACGATAAATAATTATTGATCAAATAAATGTAAACCATTGAGTTATTATGATCATGTTATTGAAAGTATACATCCGTTTCATTTATGTCATACAAAACAAACAACCACATACAAATTAATTGACGGGTGTTTTATCAATATGATTTTTAATTAATTTAAACTATCTAATATTCATTAAATTTTTAAATTAATTATATTTATATTTATTTAATAAAGTTAAATATTTACTTTTATATACTCTATACACTTCTATTCATGGAGACACATTTTTCATAATCACCTAAAATCATTTATAACATAACAGTCATGTAGACGATTCATATCTAACTTAGAGGGTAAAAGGGTGTAAAAATAAATAGACAAGTTAACATACACATCAAGCTAGCCTAAAGTCACCATGTTTGTTTATTTGTAAAGACCAAGCAATTTAGACATGACCCTTAATTAGTATTCAATTCTAGCACAATGCAACCCACTAGCAATGGCAAAGAGTCATTGTCGAATGGAGCCAAACTCAAGATGAAGCTATTATGTCCTCTTGGCTTATGACAGGCATCCTAATGATTTTCCACATCCATATAGGAGAAAATGCATATATTCACCCAATCTTGTGATCAAAGGTTATTGGAGAATATATGATGAGAATTGCCTCTACCACTCACAACGCTTATGTCCCTACTTGCAATCTCATCTTATGGAAACATTACATCCACCTAACTCCTATAATAGTTAGGTATAGGGTCTTTGTTCTTTATTATCAATCCTTACCCAATACCATCCATATTCCCCATGTATCGAATTCATAACCAAACGAGTAACCTCTTTGTAAAGCTCCTTGTATCCAACATGACACACTAGCAAAGAAAATATCAATCATCACATCACATGATAAAACAAAATCTAACAATCCACCTTGCTATTGATAATAGTACATGGCATTACTATCATCTAACTCCCACATAGTCAATATATTGTAGGTCAATTCACTAATACATGTAAGCATGGACATTATAATTGCATCCACAACATGATCTTAAACATCTCAACACATAAGATCACATATAAATGTAAAAAGCATATATATTTACCTCATTATCCTATGCATAAATATGGAATGAGAAGCTCACATTAACATGATACATTAACATATATACATGTATGAGCAAATCATAATCTCACATCACATTTAATCTAAATGGACACACACCAGTGTATACTAGCTCATAGGTAGAAATGGGTCCAACCAACCCCTACTCAATAAATGTTTGACATGAACCATAAAAAACCAAATCATAATGTTGTTCTTGTTAATAAAGCACAAGGATAAACTCCGATCTATCAAGAATGAAAATATGCACAATCATTGTATCTAACCATGTATATTGAAAAGCTAACAAACAATTTTTCTTAGCCAAGAAATAATATTAAATTCACATTTCAATCAATGCACCTCATAAAATCCATTGTTTCTAAGTCTCCATATTAATTAAAAAACAATGTCGTCCAATTCTTACATCAAGAAATCCTTGGGAAATCTAGCTAGAACAAGATACCCAACATAGGGCTTTGATAGCTAAAGAATTGAGGTCAAATGTTGGGGTACTACATATGATTCAAGTAGTAAAATCACCATTTCTAAAATAATTTGTATGTCATTTTGAATTTACATGTTTGAAGGACGTTGACCCGACAAATCCTTAGAAAATCTATGCATCATCATTTCATCTAGCCAACAATAAAGTAAAAAACATGGACAAGAATATATGCTTAGTTGTACCGAGATGGACTTATGTCGAAAGACAATGAGCCTTGTCTCTTTGAGGCATGACAAGGTGTCATACAATGTATCTCAAGCCCATTAAGAAACATGATGATGATGATGGAAATAAGATTCTTTTCTAGCTATATTCTCTGGGACCTTAACAACTTTATTCATAACCTTTCCAATATTTGTATTTACAAGGGAGACTAATAAATCATTGAGACACCTTGTTGATCAGTGCGTCTTGAAAGACATGCATCTTAACAAGAGAACTTGTCAAGAACATGAGTGGGCCTAATGGTTAAGAACATGTGTTATCTTTGTGGAGGTCACGCGTTCAAAACCAGTGGAGGTAGGGTTGCTCATTTGTCCCTTGTGACAAGGCTCAAAGGGTAGGCGACCCTTGGAATATAGGCCCACCTCGGTTGGCTTCGGGATGTCTCGTTCCCTGTTGAGTCACAATTTATTGCTATATCTGCCTTGCGGGCTTCTTGGATATACCCTTGAGAGGTTGCTAACACTACAACAAATTTGACATTTAGGGGCGGTTGCTTTCCGCCTCCAAAACTCACTTTTGGGGGTGGTTTTGGATTTGAAGGCGGTCTTTCCAAAACCGCCCCTAATAGCACCGACGCTAAAAGTTTTCACTTTTAGGGGCGGTTCTGGATGAGATAAAAAATGCCCCCAAAAGTGAGTTTTGGCGGCAATCGATACCCGCCCCCAAAAGTCACTTTTGGGGGCGGTTCTAAACCCCCCCTAAAGTCCCTTTTGGGGGCGGTTTACAACCACCACCAAAATTCACTTTAGGGGGGGTTTAGAACTGCCCCCAAAAGTGACTTTTGGGAGCGGTTCTACCCCCCCTCCCCTCCAAAAAAAGTTACTTTTGGACTGTTAGCGGCGGTTTCCTTCCACCTCCAAAAGTTACTTTTGGGGGCGGTTTGGAGGCAGTCTTTAGAAAACTGCCCCTAAAGTGACTATTGGAGGTGGTTCTAAACCCCCACAAAAGTCACTTTTAAGGGCATATATAAACCCCCTCGTAGGTACCTATGGGAGCGGTTCCAAACCGCCCTTAAAAGTATTTATGAAAAACCTTTGGGGGCGGGTTTAAACCCCCCTAGTAGGTACCTTCGGAGGTGGTTCACAACCCCCCTTAAAATTCTTTACAAACATTTGGTGTAGTTAAAAACCCCCTTCGTAGGTGCCTACGGAGGTGGTTCAAACCCCCCCCTAAAACTCTTTACAAACATTTGGGGGCGGTTATAAACCCCCCTCACAGATACCTACGGAGGCGGTTCAAAACCCCCGCTAAAACTCTTTACAAATATTTGGGGGCGATTATGAACCCCCCTCGTAGGTACCTACAGAGGCGGTTTAGATCCCCCCCTAAAACTCTTTACAAAAATTTGGGGGCGGTTATGAACCCCCCTCGTAGTGACATATGAAGTCAGTTTAGAACCCCCCTCATAGCCATAATAAATCATAATAAATATATATTTTATTTAAAACATCAATATTGCAATATCATTAGGGCACTAAGGAATCGAACCTTCAACCTCCTGCTTGTAAAGAAGGCGCTCTACCATTGAGATAGAACCCTTTAAGAATTGGGGAAAGGGGAAATATTAACACCAAGATTGCATCATTTGTAATTCTAAGAAAAGACTAATAATCCCAACATTGTTTCTAACTCGAGATACCTAAGAAAGTAGTCTGAATGGCTCTGACCTTATAAGTTGGTTGAACTTGAAAGGTTTCATATGCAACATTGATTCAATAAAGAAAATAGTAATACATAAGCGTTTTGCAGGACAAAGTTGGCATTCAAGTTCATACACATACTCATAAAGTGAACATCTAACTAGAATTTCAAGTATTCATGGATAAAAATGAGCATCTTTTTTAATGGTTGCTTGATGGATCCATTTAAGAGTAGCCTTCTCTTAAAATTTATGTCAGTAGATCAATGGGTTCTACAATTATAACATATTTAAACCCAACTCAATCGAGTTTGGTGATATAAATAGCATTCAACTATAGGATGGAGAATACAAAGATTAAAAATTGCATAGCACGGATAAATATATAAGATTTTCTAAGATAAACAACTCATAATAATGCATTTATAGATATAGAATACCTACAACTGATCCAATCGTGAATGAACACCACCATCACTCAAAAGGCCAATGAGATGAAGTGTGCCATTTTCAAAGGACTCCTTAATGTATTTAAACCCTGCTCCCTCGTATATTTTGATAGAGGCAAGAGCATAATCCACTAATTTTTCTCTACACCCAAAGTCAAAATCAAAGTTAATATGTTTCCCATTCTAAAAGTTGTAGCACAAATAAATAGTAGAAATATCCTTTCAATTACCATTTATACAATTATAAAGTACATCTTATACAAATATCATATGATATCACCCCAATTTGTAAGGTGGTCAATAAATTAACTATTACACAACCATGATTTCAACAAAATGTTAATGCTTACTAAATCTTAATAATGCAGGGAAAAATACCCAATGTATAGGATTCTCATAAGTCACTCTGAATGCAGAAATGATCCACATGCAAGATATTCCTCCTTCACTCTAATCCTTTAAAGTTTTCATCAATAATTTTCCAAAAGTAAAAATACCACAGTAAGCAAAAATCAAATGAGCTGCTTGTTTACCATACTGGAAAATAACAGATATCAAGCATAGTAAGTCATAGAGGATAGTAGAGTCGAATAAGGACTTTGTTCTTTCTTTGAAGGATCTGGAAAACGGAGTAAGAGTTATATTTAATCTAGTTGAGTCATTTAGATGGATAGCTTAGCTTTATCTTAAAGAGCTTGTTAGCTCGCAGAAGCTTTTAGGTAGCTTAGTGGAGCTTAGTTAGCTCGAGGAAGGTTCGATCAAGAGGAACAATTTCAGATTTTTTACTCTTGGAGCTTACAGAGAGAGAGAGAGAGAGAGAGAGAGAGAGAGAGGTCTTTGTTTGTAATGATCGATCCATTGTATTTAGGTTTAGATAAAGGACCATTGTGAAATAAGATCGTATGCCTGTATTTTTGGCTTAATTGAGTTTATTGATTGAGTTTGGAAGCAATTTTCCATTTGAATCATATCTTGTGACCACATTGACTGAATAAATGTCTTGAGTATTGACATTTACACAAAGTAGTCAATGGGATTGCTAACTACATTACGTAAAATTCTTTAATAGTGGTCAGGGAAGCTTCAGGAGACCTATAGGTGATACTCCCAATGCCTAAAAGGAAACCTATAGGTGATACTCCCAAATAATGTTGAAATTGTATTGATAATAAGGATTTATACCTCTTAATCCCGGCCTAGCTAGCTATGGGTGTGTTCTCAGGGATACAGAAGGGTAATGGTCAGCTTCAAAATTGGCCATCTGGGCATGAGGCTAATAATGCAACTGAGCTGGAAGGTCATCTTCAGGGAATCCAGCTGGATTGCACCCATAATTGTACTCTTCTTGTTGTGGAGGGTGATGCCCAGATTATTCTCCACATGGCCAAACACAGCTCAAAGGTGGTGACATCGTGGCAGTTGGAGGGCAAGCTGGATAATTTAGCATCTCTGCAATCTCTGGGGCTGGCTATTTCTTTCTCCCATGTTAAGCGCAATGGGAACAAGCTAGCGGACCTGCTCACTAACCTTGGGGCGGTGAATCACTTGGACCTAATCACCCAAACGTGGGAAAACCTGCCGAATTCGGATATTATTTCCCGTGATATGATGAGTTACCATGTTGATGACGGAGGGTGATGTCAGGTGGAGGATCGTACTACCACATGATCCATTCCTCCCTCATTCTTTCGCCCTTCTTTTAAAGGATGATCGATAAGCAGTCTTTTCATCCCTTTCCCGCGGAGTTTGATGTCTTCTCACTAACTCGGAAAGGTACTTCTACCATGATTATAGGAGGGAAGGATTTAAGTGAAGCATGATTTTCCATTAATGGACAGTCTGAAAGGTCACCACCTTCAGTTGCAGTACGATTTTCCATTAATGGACTATGCGAAAGATCACCACCTTCAGTTGTAGTACGATTTTTCATTAATGGACAGTGGGTGGCGGAACTCTTTTTAAACCCAAGGAAGGTGGTATAAATGAGCATAGAGTTCAGATATTTAGTTGCATGCACCGCTGTTGTTTTCTTGTTAGATAGTATGGGTGATCATGGTAATTGGGATAGACGCAGTGCCACTACAAGTCGTCATCACTATCGGGTGGGCGAGACTTCTCAAGGTGAATCCGATGGGAATTTCTCTCGTCCCTAGCAAAAGGCCCATTGGGAATCCAGTGCCTTTGTTCGGGATGTTCCCCCAGATCTCCAAAAGAGATTTCACTGTGGAACGACAACTTTGGAACCAGGTTGATAAGGAAACTTTGGATGGGGAACGTCATTAGACTGCAAATTGGGTTATGGATCCAGGATGGAGCATCTGTTTGTAAATGATATGCTTAGCTATGAAAGAAGCATTTTGGAGGAAACCAAGGTCGTCCACTGTAAGCTAGATTTTCTCCTTCAGGATATGCAGCTTCAACCTGCTCCTGCGCAGTCGGCGGCTTCTGCGGTTCCTCCTCCTAGGCGTTGTCCTGATTTCCCCTACATTCTGTTCTAGGCTGGCATGGGGGATGTTTAGTGTCTGGTTTGTTGGGTGTCGATTTATTGTCTATTATGTCTACAGTTTTCTAAGCTATCGGCTACTTATGGTAAAGAAGGTCAATAGTGTGGGGATTTGGTTTTCATTTCTATTTCATGAGGTTTTGTTGTGTAAAGGAGTGATAATGGGAGTCAAAAGTCCCGCGTACACATGTTTTGTTTTAGTTTTGCAGTATCTGTAGTGTTTGTCTCTATAGTATGTATGGTCAGGAGAAGTCCTCTTCGAAGGTGATTTTGTTCAATCAGGTGACTTAGTGTGATGGCAGGGTTATGACCTTTTTGGGTTCAGTTGTAAATCTTTCTCTTTTAATATAAAGTTCTCTCTTCTTACTTCCAAAAAGAAATAAGGATCTATACCTCAAAGTTCAGCTCTGATGCCAGTAACATCAGATGATCTTGGCATCCTCTATGCTTTACACAAATATTTCACACAAATTAGTTGTTGCACCATCAATCTGGTATACTTATGGTTGTAATAAATGTGTTGTAATTAAATTTGTTGTGATAAAAAACATTCAATATTGTTCATTACATTACCTACCCATTCTCAATAGCTATCCCGCAATCAACTTTTTTCCTTCAACAAATGTGCAATAAAATCAATTCATAAAAAAAACAAGTACAACTGTACTTAAAATGAAGAATTCAACACGTTATAATCAATGAAACGACAATAAGATATCTAATTGACAAATTCATTATGGTGATAACTTACAAATATGCATTAGAGAACGATAAAAATTTTCATTATATTGCTTTCCATTGCGAAGACCTGCATATATCATGAAAAAATGGTATTTTCATATAAGTGATTGATAGATATGTAAAAAAATGCATAACATATATGGAATTCTAAAAAAATGAAATGAAAATACCTGAATGATCTTCTCTTGGTTTCAAGAATATCTTATTCTCTACTAAATAGAGCCAACCACGTGAAGGTTGAAGCTCATATGGCCCCTCCCCCCCCTCACATCACTCTCAATTCCCCGCACCCAATCTATCTACTGTAAAAATAAATGAAAGTTACATAACACAATAAAACAGATAAGATCCATGCATAAACAGTAGCAAAACAAAAAACATATGCATGAAAGGTAATTCCAAGTAATAATCTAAGCTATAAATTTTCACAGATGCAACTTAAATGAGAATTGATGTCTGACTATGTGTTCATCACCATGTGTATTTTCTCGAGGCAAATCATGCATCTCTATTGTGTGGCATTTCTTGGTCTTGTCAAATATATAGTCCTGAGTAGGAACTCTCTCTCCATTGAAAAACCAAGTTTTATATGAACTTATTATACCATGAATCATCAAGTGGTCTTGTACTTCCTCAAATGTCAATACTGCAACATTGCAACAATTTTTACAAGGGCATCTTGTGGTGTTATTATCCTCTGAATATTTTTTTGCAAACTCTAAATTCTTCAACCCCGACTTGATATTCCTTTGACATCCTACATAGAACCAATTTGCACATCACGTAAGAAAAAACCACTACAAATTACAATGAAGACATATGTTATAAAATATCATATTGAAGAATAAAATTTAAAATGTATACCTCATTTTCAAATCTGTCCAATCCCTTTTTTGGCCACTTGAAAATAAAACAACCCAATTTCTCGAATTGGCTCCTCGAGAGTTGGCCTCTCAACTTCCTTCCAATATATGGCTACAAATATTCCTATAGTAAACCCATATGATTTCCAAAATAGCCTTTACCAGCACATGACAACCATATATTACACCATACAAGCTACCACCTTATAATAACCAAATACAAACATCAATTACATAATATTTTGGTTTTAACTTGGAGCCGAGATAAGAATTTTGGGGAGCTACAGTCTTGATGTTGATCGGAGGATTAAGTATAAACGAATGTGCCTGCAGCATTGATTAATGCCTATAAACAGTTTAGATCAAAAGCAGGGGAGATCAATGGTCAGGAGTCTCCTTCACGGAAAAAGTTGAAGGTCTTTTAAATGCTGGCGGGGTGCTAGCCTGCGGGAAGGTCAAGGAAGATCGACGGCAGAAGGCTTAGATCAATGGTCAGAAAATTGTTTGCGATTTAAACATGCGCGAAAAGGGTTATGATTCAAATCCGTGAACTTTTGAAAAAGTTCAGCATCTCCCAATGGTGCATATCTAGTGAGATGAAGATCAACGGCTCAGTATTAGTTCGTGGATATGACTTGTGTGTGAAATCAACAGACCCAAAATTTGTGAACTCAGTAAAGGGCACATCCTGGGACAATCAATATCCAGGAGGAGAGTGAATCGACAGTTGAAAATGTTTTTGCAGATTAAAGGTGCTATTGATTTGATATGTGGCAGGGTTGGAAGCCACGGGGGACGATGCAGGTGAAGGTCAAGGATATCTACGGATGATATTTGATCATATGGATAGACGGTTGACGTGACTCCATCATTGTCATAGATGTAAGGGTGATATGGCATGTTTATATTATAAAACGCTCGTCTGCATGAAGATTCGCATCCCAATTTACTTGTGTGCATTGGAAAGTGAAAGGAGCAGATCATTCAGAGCCGACCAGCCAACCAAAGACCTAGAAGCTCCACCTAGTTGTCAACCGACCAAGTAGGCCATCCACCTCCCCTAAACTATTTAAATGGCTGGACCCATGGTACCCCCAGGCTTTGAGCTTCTAAATATAATTGACCTATTAGAGGATAAAGACTATGAGGTTTATGATCCCATTCTGATAAATAGCACCATAGAAACTGCCAAAGAAAGATTGGAGGTCATAAGGGCCAGATAAGTGGATGTCAATAAGATTTATCAATCCTTTTTGCATTTGTTTACAACTAGCCAAACCCCTAGTTTCCCTGAATTTTTAGATTGGTGTGTCGGCCATTACTCCTTAGAATGAAGAGCAATCATGGATGCCTCAAACTCTAAAATCCTGTGCTATGTAGATGCCCCTACTATTAGGAAATCTTTGGCCATTCCAGAAGAATTCTGCCAAAAATCCCAAAGTTACAGAATGGAAACCCTAATCCAACATTTCCGTCAAGCCCCAGTTGACTTCAAACAGAGCCTTTATCATGCTTCCCTGCTACCAAATACCTCCTCTTAGGGTGCACCTTTTCCTGGTGAGGCCATCCTTTTTAGGGAAGAGTCGAAGTGTGTTATCTCCATGCTGGCCTAGTTCCTAGGCTTAGACAATGACCTATACATAACTGATCCCCTGATAAGTTTGATGTATTTTCTAAGCACTTGTCCTATCGATCCAGCAGGCCCAAATTCACTTATCCAATGTGCATGCCTAAATTTTGATGAAGCCTTGGCAGACAACATCCACTCCCAGCTCATAGAATTCCCTAAGACAAGAACTTCCAGGTTCCAGTCTTACTTTTTAAAAATGTTCCTGGAAGCTAATGAAGAAAACCTGCAAGCTCCAAAGCTGCAGTTAACTAAGGAGATGTATTTAGACTAAAAAAAATTCATGATTGATCTTATGGCAGAGATATATTTCATCTTTTTCCAAAAGAGACTACCTAGGGTACTACCTGAGATGAAAGACCTACTGCAGCCATCCATGGAGAAGAGGGATGGGGATTGGTTCCTGCTAGATCATGGGACTATGATTAGATTTTATTGCTACTCCCATGCCCCCTATGTGCTAGCTACCTTCCTAACCCCCAGAGTACTCACCTTGGAATTTATAAGACAAAAATTGAAGGTGGAGTGTGAACATTTCTTGGATGACAGGAAGTCTTCGGACATCATATTTCCATGGACATTGGGCTCCTTCATTGTAAAAAAAAAACAGCTCTCCCAGCTATTGAGCGAATGATGGGTGATCTGGGATTCCCATCCAAAGCAGCCATAAACTATGATCCTCACCAAATTATCTCAGAAAGAAGGAAGGAAAGTAACAGGAAAGGATATGAGCACTTCGAACTAACAGGTCTAGATGAGATGGAAAACTGGTTAGAATACATTAACAAAGGCCACTTGGAAGTAGACCCACCAGAAGATTCTTCATCTTTAGCATTCATTTTTAAAAGTAGCACATCAGTAGTGCCTAGTTCACCTGGTAAAACCCCAACAATATTAGCAGCCATGTCCCTTACCATTCCTCCAGAAAAATCTATAAAGGAAGGGGGTATTGAGCCCATGGATGTAGACAGTGATGCTGAGAGAGCCTCGAAGAGGCAAAAGGTAGAGGAGCCTGGTCATCAATTAGTATAGGTACAAGCAAAGCAACCCAAGAAAAAGCAATTCAAATCCTCGGTGCCATCCTTCGAGGTTAAGCAACTTGTGTTCAACATAACACCTACTGGAGCTGCAGCATCAAGCCTAAGGAGGGCTAAGTTACTGGAGGGATATGAGGAGAGCCCAGATAAAATCTCAGATGAATTTGAATTGTATGATGATGCAAGAAAAATTTCCAAGAAGGATGTAGCCTTGATGGCAAGCAGGAACCTTGCCCAGAATACCTTGAGTCTTGCCTTAGCCACTAAGATTAAGGCCACAGAACTAAAAGTAAATCAGGAAGACATACCAGTACCTGATGTGATCAATCTGCACAAGGAGACAGGTGAAGTCATCTATAACAAGTTGTTGAGGGATGCCATAGAGCTATCAAAAGTGCAGGCCAGCAAAACCAAAGTGCAAAAGCATTTGGGATTGGAAAAGGTGGAGAACAAGAGCCTGAAGGCACAAGTGAAAAATTTCCAAGCTTCACTATTGGCAACTAAAACTCAAGAAGATAAAAGGGCTATCATTTAGAAGCTATTAGATGAAAAAGATAAAGAAATTATGTCACTCAAGAAGAAATTGAAGATTCCAGCTGCCCAACTGGTGAATGCACCAGAAATTGTAGAACTAGAAGAGGGAAAATAACAATTGCAGGGTAAGTTGACTGTTTGTAAAGCTAGGCTAGTAGAGTTTGAAGAAAGACAGAAAAAGTGGCAAGTAGATATGAAATTGATAATGGACAGTGAGGAAGCTTTGAAGGCTAAAGTTGAAGGGCTTGTGAAAAAGTTGAAAGACAAAGAACAAGAGATCATCTGGGATGATGTTATTGTACAGGCAGAGGAGCTGAGGCCATATTTGGACTTCATGGTAGATAAGGAAGTTGTAATCAAACTGGAAAGGTCAGCTGTCACAGTGGAAAATGGGAAGTTAAACCAGAAGCCTAAGGATTATGCACAAAATGCAATAGAGTTCTTAAATGGTTTGTCTGAAGAGTAGGCTCAGGCAGCCAATATAAAGGACAGAGTGGCCACAATCATCAGTGCTAAGAAGGTAATACTCAAGCACCAACAAGTGAGCACTATCCAAGCAGGGATAGATGTCCTGGCTAACCAAGTGAAGTTGTTTAGGGAGGCATTTGATCCATTATTTAAGAAAGGTCATCCTATGTTTTGGGAAGAAGATGGAGCCATGAGGAAAAAAGAGGGATATCATGGCAAGCTATGGAAGTGCAGGTTAGACCAGGAGTGCTTTGCAGATATGGAGAAGCCTCTGGCAGGATAGTGTTATCCCACAATCTCTAGCTAACGGGTAATAGATTTCCCAACAGGGATGGTAGAGGTGAACAAATAGAATGGTGTAACCAGCAATAGCCAGGTCCTACGTTCAGGGAACAGAAGTCACACCGGACAAGGCTACTATCACTTTAGACAAGGAACTTGGCCAAGTCAAGGGGGATACCCCGCTCAACCAATGAGGGTTGAGAGACAACAAACAGATACCCAAACCCAAAACGATAATACAAAGACAAACAAGAGATGGATATCTTGAATGTCTGAGAGCCTTTTCCAACCAAAAGACAGAAATCAGGGGAATGGATGGAGTGCTTAGCTACACAATTTTTGATCTAATTCTATGATAGAAAGAGCTTAATTAGAGATATTTAATGGCTGGATATGCAATCAGACATGAAAAACAAGCTAGAAATGAAAGATGAAAACTCTGCCCTAGGGGGGAAATAACCCATATTTGACTAAGGATTTAGGGCAAAAATAAAATCAGCAATTAAGTACGAATTCTAGCAAATTTTCATTGGTATTATATAGTATTCAATCACAATAAACCAAATCACAAACACCCACAACCGCAAATCGACCCAAACACACAGAAAATTGAAAATGCCCAAGGAGGGCGAAATTGTCAAAATGACCAATGTTGTTTCAGAGGGTAAATGGAGTTGAAAAGGAATAATGTTTTGGATATGAGGTTCTTTTATCAAAATATTTATGGGTTTTAAACAAAAATAAATTCCTACGGTTGATTTTTAGTTTTTAAATTTTCCCTTGGTTTTACATGTAATTTCAGTTCAACAAACATATCATAAATCTAAATAGAGAGTTAAGCGAGATAGAAGTACTTGAAACAATGATGAATGGCTGAATATTGGTGAAGACTATTTTTCGAATCCAAGTGGTGAACTACCAGCGTTTTCCCTAAGCGTTTGAGCCAACCAAAGACCAAGTGCGCCCCTGCTACCTGCCACAAAAATAGAGAAATCAGAGATCTTAAACAAATAGGTAGTTTGCACAGCAAAATGAAAGATAAATGATGAGGAAATTGAAATACAAACAGTGAATTCAACTCCCTTGTTAAATTCTTGAAGAAAAACCCAAGTGTGGAGCTCCCACTCCAAAGATTGTGCCCTTCCTCAAGTGATCTCTCAACCTGCAATTCGTTCCAGCGATAGATGGTGGAAAAATTCACTAACTAACTCAACAATACATCAACAAGTAGATATCAATCACAGCAATACTCATCCAAGCACAAAGTCTCAAGAATTCTCCAAGTTTCTTCTCTATTGAGCCCCAAGTGTTTACAAGACAAATGTCCAAGACAGGCAACAATGGAGTGAGCTCATTCTCTTATAGAGATGGCTCAAAACCTAGCCTCATTCCCCCCAAAACCAATGGTTTGGATTAACTCTCCCATTTGCCAAATCAAGGGTGGAGATGAGCTCATGGAGGGGGGTGCGAATTGCCCCAAGAGAAGCGCACAAGTGGAGAGGGGTACCCTTGTAGGGCCCATACAATAATCAAATAATGTGCTAGGGGGTGTCTATGTGATGTTTTAGCCGCCTAGATAATACATCACGGCCCCACACCAAATACAACATGCAAATCGAATTTCCCCTAAGTGGAGAAAACGCCCCTCATGGGCAATTCGTACCATATGAAGAGTTGGTCCAATGGAGGGACCCACAACACATCAAAACCATGTCAAACATTACCAATTTACCTTAGGAATCAACCTTTACTTTCCTGGCCATTGATTTTTGCCTTTTGCTATAGTTTCCTTTGTCAATTTTTTATTTCCCGTGTATTTTATTGCTGGTCTATATGGTTGAAGATGAAATTTGGGCTTTTGACCCACCTAGAGTGCCCGGATCGCCAAACCGTCTGCTGCAATGTGATCATGGACCCCAAAAATAGTAGGAATGACCACTCGAACAACCCCGATCCATCACTTAGGCATTATTTTCCCAAAATCCATGATTTTTAATTAAAGCAGGTCATTAATGACCAGTAATAATTAAAAATCTCACAAACGCCTCGATCTTTTTGCATTCTGTAACTTGGAGGCTCATATGGGTCCCCTGTAGATAATAATTGACCAAAATTGAAATTTCGGTCGCAACATTTTTTTGGGCCCATTTTGGCTTGGTCAACCTAGTTTGACCAAGTCAAATCTGGTCAACAATAGTGCTAGCTGAATACCTGTATGCAATCATGAAGCGAAAGGATTCCTTATACAATTTAGTACATTACTAAACAATATGACAATAAAATGGTGATAAAAAACTGCATTAAATTTCGGAAAATGCAAGGCCCCAGGTGAGGTGGGCCCACCACATCCAAAAGACTCAACTGCTATGCACAACCTATAGACTTGAACACCTAGCTGACTTTGGGTGATGTGGAATACATGGCGAAGGATAAGGGATGACAAGGATGAGGATCATGTGACCATTTGGATAAATCAAGAAAGTAGGGTCCACTGAGATAAGTATACCATGACAAAACACGGGGAAGGGCGATGCCTCACAAATGGGTATAGTGCAGGGAAACCACCACTGGTAATATGACAAGTATCTCACAACTCACATCCATGCCCGAAGATTCTATGAGGTTCTTTTCTAGAGCCGCCAAACTAGGTGTCCGACAAACCGTAACTTAAGACTCTAGGGGACAATCTTGAGCTTGTCCCTTGCTCCCTCTCACCTCCTTGCCCCATAGGACTAGGTGAGGAATAACCACTACAAATGCTGACATGTATGGTTGACCTATGTCCATGTGTGTTTACAAACACATTGCATGGATTTTACAATGAATTTCATACTTAGCCCTTTTTTGGCTAGATTTACATTTACAAAAAGCCTTTTTGGCTTGCTTTACATTTCTTCATTTCTTCAATTTACATCAAGGCCCTTTTGGGATACATACATATCTCAATAGATATAATCATGGTTCTCATACTGTAAAGTAATGGGGGTGAGCAATACATGCTTCGATGACCAATGGGGAACACTCGGTGAAGCTACACAATCCTAACTGCATTGCAACATTGGGGGCAACCGACAGGAGCAAATCCTAGGTTTGAGAGTGCTTCTCACACACTAAAGAGCCAAGGCACAATAGACAAGGAATCATGGCATACTGAGAGATCAATGGGGAAAGGGATCCTCAAGGTCACAAATTGGAATCCAAGTCGGGAAAGACTATCACGGATGGAGAAGGTGAAGGTGGATCCAAAGTCAACTGCCAAGGGGGACTAAGTGACCAAGTCTATACCAGGAGTAGGGGTGTGACCCGGTGTGCATATACAGGGGCCTACTAGGAAGGGGTGGACTGACATCACCAAGGGCCCAATCATATATCGTAACAATATCTAGATCACCAAATCAATCGTCATATGCAAAGTTAGTGTACTATCATGTATAAACAAGTCTAAGAAACAATCATGAGCAATAAACATCAAATGCAATACCTACCGCACCATATACCTGCTGCTGAGGCTGTCTCTGAACTGGATCTCTGCTGAATCTGGGCACAAATAGTAAACTAGCAATACTCTGTGATAGTCTCAATCAAAACAAGACTAGGCAACTGTCTCAATGGGCTCATATCAAAGCTTGGCATGGAAGGGTGACCCTGTGGTAAATGCTAAGTGACATGTTTGTACCACTGTACAACCATCTGTCCCCTCTGATATATCTGCTTGGGGAAATCTAAACAAAACTGTGTGCCTTCTCTAAAGGCATCGGATCTCTGATTCGGAAAAAAATGTACCATGCGGTCCTCGGCTGCACAATCTGCAGTATGGTAGCTCCAGCTAACATAGATTTGATAACAGCAAGATGGTGGTGGAAAAACTAACGAAGGATTTCGAGTTGGTCTCTACATTTAAAGAAGTTCTTACACTCCTCGTAGGCTATTCATACAAAGAGCATACTGAAATGAGGGTGTGGCTTAAAGAGCTTGCCACCTTGGATTTACCAACAGCCAAGCAATGGAAACTCATCAAAAAGTATGGGAAGGAAAAATTGAAGCTGAGTGCATGAAGCGTCAAAGATAGTGGAAGAGGCTAAATGGAGGAGCAGTTACCATAACATTTTGTCTTTTTGCTAGAGTATGTTGTGCTGTGGTAACTAATTTTGTCAATGTAACTAATTTTGATGCCCTGTTTCGAGATATGTATCGGGGGTAAATTGCACTATAAATGTAACCTCTACGGAGGAGGAAGGGTTTGACTTTCATTTTTGAAGCCTCTATACTTGGATTGTAGCTTTGTAAACTTTCTTGGAAGTGTTAATGAAAAGTGTTTTTTTGAGTTTATGAGATTCATCACAGTGTTCATATTCAGTTTGTGTTTCCTGTTTGTGTCATTTTCATATGTGTAAATTATGCTAATGCTTTCTAGAGAAAACCATGACATGTCTTGAGCCTGCTAAGGGCTGTTGTGACATGTCTTAAGCCTGATAGGACTGTCGTGAGTGGCTGAAAGTTCCTTGAGGACTGTTAAGGGTCCCAATCCTGTGTATGAAGGTACCATGAGCTACTGTGGGTTACTAAGGGTGTCGTGAGGGTGTGTAAATGTGTTGGCAGCCTAATTGTGTACTACTTGACTAGGCCGTGATCTGGTAGTATGGATGGCAGTCTGTGTGAGGTCTAGTACGTGGGTCGCTACCCTTTATTGGACTAGTTGTGCAACTAATGAAACCCCTTAGTTATGCCTCTCACCCATGTGCTTCCTACCAAGCTGGGAGAAAATCTCACAGAGGTCAGAAAGAATGGAACCTACTCCTAGTTGAGGCCTGATGGAAAAACACAAGTAACCATTGAATACAAAAATGGTAGTGGTGTATGGTTCCTCTGTGCATTCACACAGTTCTCATCTCCACTCAACATGATGAGACAGTGACCAATGAACAAGCTTTATCTAAAGGAATTGAGAGGGTTCGATTTTTATACAAGGGGGATATGCTTTGGATAGTAAACTGTAATGACCCCCACCTGCTGATTTTTTGGCTTATTTGCTTATGTAATTTGGTTAAGGGATTTCGTAAAAACACTTGTAAAAAATACCACTGAGTTGTGCCAAATAGTCTTAGTTGGTTTTTTTATTCAATGTACTACTGATACGTTGATGCAGGAGCATAGGCTCAAGAAGGCGAATTCATTCATGAATTCAAAAGGTCAAGGGAACTCTTAAGAGACCTAGGGTCTCATACATTTGTAATTTGCTTTATTTTGTAAACGCTGAATAAAATGGATAAGGAATCTAGATCCTTTTCCACATGTAATAGTTAGGATTGAGTTAGTTGTGAGTCATAGGGTTAGCAGAGATCAATAAGGACTGTACTCCTTTGTTATAGGATCTGGAAACAGAATCCTCTTGTATTTAAATCATTTCGAATTATTTTCTTAGCAGCTTAGTTAGCTTACAGAGCTTGTTGGCTCGCAGAACCTTAGGTTAGCTCACAGAGCTTAGGATAGCTCATAGAGGTTTGAGGATAGCTCAAAGAAGCTTTGATTAGCTCATAGAGCATGAGAGGGAGAGAAATTCCACATAGAATGAATGGAGGAATGAGATGTGTGTGCACAGAAGAGTGAGCGAGAAGTGAACAAGTAGAATTCTTTGTGTGTATTTGAATTTCCAGTGAATTGAATAGAGAACAAAGGATTAGACTTTGCGTGTGGTTTTGATGGATTAGAAGTATGAATTCATCCCTCTTTCACTCCATATAACCCTGTGTATAAACTCTGTGGCTTTGGATTTCCATAGTTTCCAAGATCGTAGTGTGGGGATCGATTGTGGGGAAAAGATCGACTGTTTATAGTGATATCACCGGGAGAAGTTGGAAGCTTTGAAAAACTTTTCCTATGCGCGATATTCTATGGAATGCTCTTAATAAATTTTGGAATCCACTGTTGATTTGGTGGGGACACTAATCGAACGATCAAAAAGCCATTTTTCCGCGAAATTGATAGATCAACGATCGAGATCGAGATCGGCGACGAGGAAGAAGTGTTGTGCGGAAACTCTATTCCCACCTTCCGGAAATAATTCTGCTGCGGAAGAAAGTTAGACAGTGTGGAAAGAGTTTGTTTCAGATATCAAGGGTTTCAAATCTTGATTTTCGTAGTGCTAACAACGAACAGTAAATGCAATAGAGATTGCTTTGCATAAATAACAAGGAAAATAAACCCTAAATATCATATTCATATAAATTTGAGTTACAATAACTGTAACAGCAGTTCTAAGGTGGACAAACAAATCTGAAATTACTTTAACTCTAACCTGTAGCCTTCTTTGGTGTCTGGAGCCAGCTCCTCAAAACAACCCAAATCGTCTTCTTCTAAGACTCCCTTATTATGCTTCAGCGCCCTCCTTCACTACCCAGAAACGTAACAAGAAGGAAGACTACAATGAGAGTACCTATTGTGGTCCCAAGGTCCATGTGGTTATCATGGATACATTAAATAATATAAGCAAGCATACACAATGATACATATACAAGAGACAAGACAGATAGAAAGAACACAAGCCTTTATATTACCCAACAAGAGCAGAATACAGTCATAGAACCAATCTTAACTAGTACATCGGCTCACCAGCCTATATATATATATATATATATGCAAATACAGTTACATAACCGTCTGTCGGTTTATCCAACCGACCCGACCTATACTAGTCGACGTGACCTGTCGACATGTGCCTAGTCAACAATCCGACCTAGGTCCCTCCAACATCTCCCCCACCTCAAAATATTTCTTCGTCCCAAAGAAATGGAGAGATAAAAATTTCAAAAAGAGTTATACAGACGGTTATGACGAAGGAACACTGGAATCAATAGCATCGGGTATCTGGAGATAGGCTTCAAGAATAACTTCAACAAAAACAGAGAGGTGGTGCTGGAACACTTCCCAAGTTTGTAGCAGATTCTGGATGTCTACGGTCAGAGTTGTGAGTTTCAACAAGTTTTCCATCTTGTCATGAGTGGATGTAGCCTGTAAGTGGATCATGTTGGGGCCGAACGTGTTGATTGTTCTTTCAGAAGCAGCAAGTAACTGATGAAATTGGGGCTGAATTTCTCCAAGTTTGTTGAGGCCTCCTCAGGCTTGGGACATCCACTGAACTTCTTATTTCTCTAATTTATCCAATTTCTTGTCTTCCATGATGATCTGGGTATCAAGTTTTTCAATAAGGGCTTCATCTCCAGTCAAGCGCTGGTGTTGAAGCTTGCTTATCAATGTTCTTGTTTTCTGGAGATCTTTGTAGACGTTGCCATAATAAGCATACTAATTGTTCAGTAATTCTGTAAGTTTTTTTGCTTGATTATCATACTGCTTGAGTACTTTGAGAGCTTCTAAAAAGGATGTAAACTCATTTGTCATGATGGAATCTACCTTGACAGCTTGGTCCTGTTGTGTCTTGAGAAGCTCAAATTGTAGCATCAACACGACAGACTCAAATAAGTGATATGCTCGATCAACAGGTGATGTCGTGTTGGAACTGGCTGGGAGCATGAGAATTTGTTGTGCTAAATTTTCACATTTACGGAGGAATGTAGTCTATTCTTCCTGAAGTTGCAGTATCTGTTCCTCTGATTCAAGTCAGCAGCACTTTTGCACTCTTAAGATTGCGTCTTCAAGTAAATCAAGTTCTTCTTGGGATTTTAACTGTGGTTGATAGCGTGTAGCAACTCCGAGTTGGTCTAAATATAAGAAAGAGTATTTTCGGATTGGTTTAACTATGTTTGTTGCATTTGTACTTGTTGTTGGAATTCTCTTTCTTTGTGTTTCTTCTCTTTGTGCTTCCTACTGCTACTCTTTTCTTTTTCTTTTCTTAAGATTTGTTGTTCTAGACCCTTATCTTTTATGTCTGTTGATGGATTCATGTCGATGACTGCTTGTGTGCTGGAAACAACTTGTTCTGCCTGAATTTGTGTACTTGGTGCTGCTGCTATGATGAATGGAGTCTCATGTTCCATGTCTTTAGCACTTGGTGGATTTGCTGCTGGTATGCTGGAGATTTCCACATTGCTTGTACTGATATTTGGAGTATTTGTGTGCTCTGATGGTCATGTCGTGTCGGCTGCAGTTTCTTGAGTTGCGACTGATTCCTTGGTTAGATTAGAAGCGGCTTCCTCTGCTTCTGTCGTGGCTGCTTTTTTGTTGTGCTACTATGTAACTGGACTAGACTTGGATCCGTCGACAGGGTGACTCGACTGGTTTACCGGGAGTGATGGCAGGTTGACAGATGTTGGAATTGGACTCAATGAAATGGCATTGTCGAGTGGATCCGAACTGACTAGACTAGACTTAATTGTGGACTCGACATGGGAACTCATGACTTGGGGATTTTCACTTCGAATGATTTTTGGTTGAAGTAAATTCATTTGTTGTGGTAATGTATTGACCGAAAGAGGGGTATAAACAGTTGTTTGTTGTGCATACACTAGACCTGATGGGTCAGGATTTCTGATATGATGGGTTTTCGTGTGACCGACAAGTTTTGGAACTGATGATGGTAAAGGTGAATTTTCGGTTTGAATGGTGTCGGGGGGAGCTAAGTTAACTGGGACAGTAGACGGAGAGGCAAAGACTGGTTTTTGGATGACCATCTCGTGCCAATTGGGACAAAGCATCGGAAGGTTTGCAATGAATGTATTCAAAGCATTGTCTGTTGGGTTAGGAGGAGCAGGTAATGCTAACATACTGCTTTCTTCTTCTACTACAGTTGGGGAAGAAAAAGGGGACTAGATAGTTAGGTCGATATCAAGTTCGACTGAAATTTTGGGTTTTTTAACAATAATTTGAGAAGAAGGATACTTATCTGTTTCTAAAATTTTTATGAATTGATCTTCGACCGGTAGTTTGTTCTTGGCTGCATCTTCAAGGATTTGGGTAGCAGTGTCATATAGCTCGATCTCATCTTCTTCTGTAGGCTCTTTAAATGTTACTTGTCTTTTCCCTTTTCCTTTGGTCGATGTTACTCGGTTTTGTTGGGCTAAAATGATTTCGGCTGCTATCTTCTGTATATTAGCATCTGTCAGAAGATGTTATGTGTTTTCTTACTCTGTGCTGCTATCTGAACGCTCTCCAGCCTCTGCTGATTCTATGTGCGGAGTCTGGGTTAGGTGTCGGCTCGGGTTGATAGCTGAAAGTGTTCATGTACAACCGAATTTCGTATGCTTCTTCTTGTTCCATATCAGAGAGAGGCTCAACATATTTGAAGTTGACTTTCCTTGATTGTGCTGGGATGGGTAATACATCATTAGATTGGCGGCTTAACTCTGTGAAAATTTTGCTTACTGAAGGGTAATAGTCGAGCCGTATATTGTTGGACCTGATGCTACCTCCATGTACCATACTGTTGTATCATCCAAAGATAGTTGGATGTGCACTGTCGGGGGCAGGCTTCGACAAACGTTCTGTGGTACCCTCCATCTTGTCGCTATTGATTTAAGTTCAATAAACCATGCTTCTAGCAAAAGTTTGACTGTTGTAGGTCCATATCGGCTTGCTCCAGGTGCAAAACAACGAAAATTTTCCATAAGGATGAGTCGATCTTCGGCAAAATCTGTGTTTCCTTTCGGTCGAAGGTGGGTCATAGCAATCCAAATGAGTACAAATCAGTAGCAGATGCTAGCTCCCTCCTCCTGGCATTTATGGCATGTGTATTTAAGAATGTCAGCCAGGAATTCTGCCCAATTGTATACTTTGTCATTCAGAGCCATATTCTTGACATCTTCTAACATGTCGAGCTTCAAATATGATCCCCTACCTGTCCGTGAAAGTGCGTGTGACACAATCTTGGCGGTGGTTTTGTAATTTCCAAAAAAAATCTGGCTCACGACTATACCTTGTGATTTCTTTCCAGTAGGAGTATCAACGAACTTGACAATCAAGTCTGTGCCTGAACTTGTTGGTACAGCATCTCCCTTGTGTGAAAGGCCAGTTATTTTGTGGATTATTTCACCATTGATGTCGACCGGGACATCGAAATAAAGCTTGCCATTGTGATACCTACTAACGATGAATTGTGCAATGACTTCTTTCAGTCCTCCAAAATTATCCAACAAAGGTGCCTTCAGGTAATGCAAAATTGTGGTTGTCTGTAAACGCCACGCTACCTCCCTCCAGTGACCATCTGACTCCTTCCCGCAATCTTCAATGCTCTTCCATGCTTTCTTCCAAGTGGGTTCTATCGCCTTTGCATTCCGAATAATCTGGAGGCTTGTTTCTAATGGTGTTTTTTCTTTCTCCATTTCTCTAACTGATGTCACAGCGGCTTTGGTAGTTGTTAGAGTTTTTTTGGGAGCCATGGTGGATTCAGGGTTCAAGAATGTGAAATTAGCTTTAGCAGAGTCAGGGAATTATGTTTCTTGGAGTTCAAGTCCTTGGCAAAAGAGTATCCAGGAATCCTCGAGCTCCGGATTTATGGTGGAGTTACTCGACACGAGTGAACAGGACGTAGAGGCCTATATTAATGGTTGATTTGACGGGGTTATTAAATTAGACTAACCGGATATCGTCGCTTAGTCAGATGCATTACTTCTAGCATCGTGGGTATCTTTAGCCTTTATTTCTTTGTCATCATGATGCTGCGACACCTCGTTCGTTGTGTCATGTCGACGGGCTTCTCTATTTGATTTTGGTCGGTCCAAGCTCCAATGTTTTTGTCATGCCTGATTTTCCTCTGCAAACCGTCGATGTTCTTGTCAATGCCTATAATATCGATGGTTGTGCACCGGACTTCTTTATCTGCTTTTTCCATCCTTCTTCTGCCATTCTCTCGTCATTTCTACTTCTTTCATGCTCTGTTGTTTTTCTTGATTGCTTATAGTACTCTCATTCGGTTATTTCTAACTACTTTTTCTTTTTTTTTTCTTTTTTTTTGAATATTCATGATTTATACCTTTTAAGTCAGGCGCCATTTACCGTTTTCTTGAAAACATTTCCTTGTAATGTTTTCAGTTGGACTGATCCATTAGGATTTAATGTTTCGACAATATAGGGTCGCATCCATTCTGTATGCATCTTTTTCGGCTTCCCTTTTACTCGGCTATTATAAAGGAGTTCCAAATCTCCAACTGACAGATTTTTCTGTTTGATATTTCTATCATGCCATGCTTTCTATTGTCATTTTTGTACTCGCTGATATTCTATCACCAACTGTCGACTTTCATCTAGCTTCGACAGTTGGAGTAGTCATTCTTGTCGAGTATCTTCGACGTCGATATGTAAAGTTGTTGCAATGGTTGGTACCTGTCATCGAAAGTGTAATGGGATGACTAATTCTTGTCCATACACAAGTGAGAATGGTGTCTGACCTATCGTTCTTTTGTATGTTGTTCTATATTCCTAGAGAACAGCAGGTATTTTGTCATCCCAGTCATCTTTCTCTATGTTGCATATTTTTGTCAGTCCTTTGTGAGTGTTTTATTGAACGATTCTATGGCGCCATTCGACTGAGGATGGTATGCTATGCTTATTCTATGATCAACTACAAATTCCTTAGTCAGTGCTTCAATGGTTTTACATACAAAATGCATACCTTGGTCACTTATCAGTGTTATGGGGCATCCAAAACGTGTTATGATGTTTTCATAAATGAACTTAGTGGCAATTTCACTTGAACATGTTTTGACTGGTTCTACTTCTGCCCACTTGGTAACATATTCGACAGCAGTGATAATATACCGAGCACCTGTCCTTCTCCCCACTACTGGAAATGGTCCAATAAAATTGATAGCCCAAATTTCAAATGTTTGTCTAGGGTTAATTGGGACCAATGGCATTTCTGTTCTTGGTAGTGGTCGGCCCATGTGCTGACATTTATCACACTTAGATACAAACTCTCGGCAGTCTTTATGAATTGTTGACTGCCAAAGTCCGGCCTGCAGGATTTTTCTAGCTGTTATGTCTGCATGATAATGTCCTCCCGCTGGTCCAGCATGGGCTTCTGTAAGTATATCCTGTCTTTCATTCTCAAGTGCACATCGACGTAATATATCATCCAAGCCAAGTTTGTAGAGGAATCCATTTATCAACGTGTAGGGGGCTGCTTTCATTGCTAAGATATTCCTCTTTTTCTCAGTCAATCCTTCAGGAGCTTGCCCATCCTCGAGAAATTGTGCAATTTCCGCAAGTTCTGAAGGGACTTCTTCAATACGAAACAAGTGTGCATCTGGTAAGTTATCTTCAATTCCTGTCGGTTCTTCTCCTGTGTCGACTCTTGACAAGTGGTCAGGTATGAGATTAGCTTTCCCAGGTCGAATGATTACTTCAAATTCAAATTCTTGAAATAGTAATAGCCAGCGGCATGACCTCCCATGATGTAATGGTTTATTGACTAAATATTTTAAAGCTTGGTGATCTGTGTAAAATATAAAAGGGTTAGCCAATAAATAATGACGGTATTTCTGAAGTGCAAATACCATACCTAATGCTTCCCTTTTGGTCGTGGAATAATTTATTTCAGCTTTATTCAATTTTTTACTGCTGAATGCATTAGGATAATCCATGCCATCTTCTTCGGGTTGTGTTAGAATGGCGCCCACTGCTATTCCAGATGCGTCAATATGTACATGAAATTTCTTTGACCAATCCGGGAATCAGAAAATGGGTGCTTCAACCATTTTTCTTTTCAATGTGTTAAATGAGATATCACATTCCTCCGTCCACCTATAATATCGATCATCTTTTAACAATTCTTCGAGAGGATAAGTCATATCGGAATAGTGTCTGATAAACTTCTTGTAATATCAGATATGACCCAATAGGATTAGTACTTGTTTTGGATTAACTGGAGGCTTTAGGTCGAGGATAATTTTGATCTTTGCATAATCGACCTTAATTCCTTCTTTGCAAACTACATGGCCTAGTAATATGCCGATAGGTGTCGCGAAGATGCACTTTTTAATATTCAATGACAATTGTATCTGTCGACATCATTCCAACATCAGTCGAAGCCATTTGCAATGATCTTTCATCATTGTATAGATTGTCCGATCATCAAAGTATACAGCCATGGTTTTGTAGATATATTCTTGAAATGCTTTGACGAAAATTCTTGAGAAGACCGCGGGTGCGTTCTTTAGACCGAAGGGCATAACTTTATACGCGAATGACCCAAATTTGCACACGAATGTTGTCTTTTTTTTATCTTCATTTGCAATAGGTACTTGGTTGTACCCAGAGAATCCATCCGTGAAAGAGTGGCACTCATGCCCTGCAACTTCATTAATAATTTTGTCCGCGAAAGGAGTTGGGAAGGGATCTGTGAGTGTTACCTTGTTCAGCTCTCGAAAGTCGACACAGATTCTGAGTCGTGTCGGATCTTGTTTCTTTTGCTGAATGACCATTGGGCTCACCCACTACAACTGATTGATAGCATATATTATTCCTGTTGCAAGCATGTTATCGATCTCCTTTTTAACAATATCCTTATATTTGTGAGCGAGCTTGTAGGGTCTTTTCTTTATAGGTCTGGAGTCAGGCTTGATATCAATTTTCATTTCGCCCATTTCCTTTACAAGTCCTTTCAAGTCTCTATAATATCGAGCAAAAACGTCTTGAAATTCTTTGAGGATACTGGAGATTTCTGTCGTTTGTTCCTGATTCCAATAATCGCCAATCTTTGTTATTTTTTGGTCGGTCGTCATTTGAAATATCTACTTCTTTCATTTTAATCTTTGCGTCCATCCACTCTAGTGCACGACTGTTACTTATCTGTCTTTCATCTTCTTTGATTTGTGTAAAAGTTGGTGGGAATTCTTTTTCTAATAATCGTTCAGGTTCATCTTTGTCGACAATCTCTATGCTAAATATTTTTCTTACAGGCTTCGATACGTCGGGGTGATCCTTTCTCCATTGAAAACTTTTTCTGACTGACATCTCTGTTTCTAGACTCAATCTTGTTGAAGGTTGTTTTTCTGTCGACTTTATGTTGTAGCAGGTGTTAGGTAGGTGCATAATATTTTGTTTGTCTATGAGTGTTAAGTTTTTTGTTGGCTGTGGAAATTCTTTGATGCTTTTACTTGCTTCGACCAAACTCTCATCCTGCGGAGAAAATTGGAAATCCTTAATAAAATTTTCTTTTAAGTCTTTCCAAAAGAAGGTTTCTCCTCTCGCTTCTTCCATCTTGTACCATTTTTTAGGTAGATCATCAAGTGTTCTGGGGAAGAGGTGAGGCCATGTTCTTTCGTCTTTATAGCCCAGTTTTCTCCATTCTTTTTCGCAACAGTTAATATGAACTTCAGGATTTTGTCCTTGTGTAAATAGGGGGATGTCAGCCCGAGTTGTCGATTTTCTTCCTCCAAATCTTTCTATGAAAAATGTTGATGCAGTATTCCAGTATTGGAGTTTCGACTGATGGGTGTCCCACCATCTCGCAGCTTGACAAGTAAATGTCTCTACCAAACTTTGTAGTTGGCCTTGTTCTCCAATATGTTTTGATACCTGTTCGACATGAATATCAAGTGATTCACGTTCTTTATATCTTAATGTCGAATTACCATATTGTGCATTCTTGTCTGGAACAAGTGTTGGATATGCTCGCATTTTACGTTCGAATATATTTGGTGTGTAAGATACTGAGAGACACTTCTTGATTTCCTTCTTTGATATGGATTCCACAGTCCAGTATTATTTCGCATGTAAGTCATAGTTCTCTATTTTCCAGTCATAGAGTTAAGCATCGAAATTATATTTGAGCGAGATAGGATCTCCGAGATGAAGTTCTCCTTGGGTATTTGTTTCAATGTGATCTTCATTGATGTCTATCCGGTAAAGCTGTCGAACATCATTGTCGATTTCTGTAGGTTCTTTCCAAGGTTCTCCCTGAGATGGGAAGATTGGGACGATAACCTTTTGCTCGTTTCCTTTCAGCTTAATATGAATTTTATCTAAGGAAATTGAGGCCTTCATTTTTCGTCCCCATGGTCGATCAACCAATGCGGGGAAAGAACTCGCATCATCCTTTGGAGTGATGATTTCGAAATCTACTTTATTCGTGATGCCTTTAATGGAAGTTTCAAATCCTTTCCATACTCTGATCGGCTCAATTAATCATTGATCTGCGAGCTTTAAATAGATGCTTGATTCCTGTAGTTGAGGTTGACCGAGTTGGTCCCAGGTATCACAAGTCATGATATTCACTTGGGATCCAAAATCCAGTATGACTTGTCGTACATGATATCCATTTATGTCAAGGTCGACTAATAGGTCAGCATCATTTTTCTCTTTTTGTTTTAGTCGGCAAATGTTTTTAGTTTGTCTTTGCTCGACATGTTTTAATTTATGCAACAGGTCAATCATTTTTCCTACAGCTTCCTCGTTTGAAATTAATTTGAGCAATTCATTGAGAACATCTTCATGTGCTGCTAAGTCATGAAATATGTCGGATGCATCTTTGTACACAGATTTTTGTTTTATAGGATTTGGATAATCCTCCTTATTGACAATTCTAGTTATCTGAGGTTTATCTTGACCAATGTGAGTGCCTTGCCAAATTACAATTTTGCAATTTTTTTGTACGAAGCACATCATTTTTTGAAATACAAGATAAAACATGAACATTCTTTTTATTATTTATTTTCTCAATCATGGTAGGGAAATCCTCTAAATAGTGATCGCCTACCCCACACTTTGTACAAAATTTAAGATCAGTTCTTTCCTTATAAGGGAATTCTGCATGTCGATGGTCCTCACTGAGACATGTGAAACATGCACCAGGTCGACTAAATCGAACAACGTGGCCTCCACTGCCACGACCACGATTCTGGTATCCTCCACATCTATTGTAACCGTCAAATCACCAATCATATCGTCGATCATTCCTGTTTTGATTGTACTGGTTATTTCTTCCATCATTTCTCTCGAATCTTTCGTTTGCTGTATTTCTATCATGATGTTGCTCGACAAAGTTTGTCTGGTACACTGCATGATAATTTTGCCAATTTACTAGGTTCATATGACAATGTTCAATTCTATGTGTATTCACTTCACAAATTTGACACCATCTTGCCTTCTTATTTTTCAGATTATATGGACAATAATATGTGGTATGTGAATCATACTCTTTACGTAGATCGCAGAAACATATGGATTGAATGAGTTTCACTTCTTGTTGTCGATCCTCAATTCGACAAGAATCTTTGGTATGTCCTAAAGTTCAACAATTTGTACACCATAATTATGGCCCTTTTAGCGTCATATTTCGGATAGCCTGCTCCATGCTTTCAAGGTGTTTGTCGACGTGTCTATCCATGGATACTAGAGGGTATTCATAATCCTTTTGAATTTCTAGTGCTACTTTTAGTGCATCTGCATATGTATTAATACTTTGTCAATGGACATGTATTCTGATGTTACTTATTAGACCAGCAATAAACCATTTGATTAATATTTTTTCTTCAATTTCGTATTCTAATTTGCTGAGGAGGTATTTGAACCTCTTGTCATACTCCTTGACAGTTTCTGTTGGCTTTTGGACTGTTGTCTTTAGTCATTCTGCCGCCAGGTATGTCGCATCTTCAATCATAAAGAAGGCTAAAAAGCTTTGCTTGATTTGTGCTTTTGTTGCATTTGGTGATTTTGCTATGTATCCCATGTACCATGTCAGTGCTCTTTTCCTTAACGATCCAACAAATTGAGCAATCTGTCTTTCTTCGTTGGTGATTTGATTGGTTGTCCATATTGCTTCACACACAAACCAATGTCTTCTTGGGTCTTCGTCTCCTTCATAGAACAGAAAGTGTGTTGTTGTGTGTGCCATGTCTATTGGTGTATTATTTTGAGAATTTGATGGAGGTGTGGGTGGGTTATTTCCACAATTAGAACTTGGTGCTTTGTCAATTTGGATTAGCTGTCTTTCTGGACTTGGTTCTCTGTCTTAAGAATCAGTAAATATAACTTCTTTGGTATCGCTAGAAGAAATCCAGTAACTATAACTATAACTTCTTCGACCAATTCTGTCGAAATCCAGTTAAAGTTCTGATCGAACGAGATTTCACTAAATCTTGGGCTTTCCGACGTGCTTGTCGAGTCGCCCAAATTTGGTATTGGAAGGGGGGCCGCTTCCTCATGCTTTGAGTACACTAGATGAAAAATTCTGTTTGAAAATTTGGGTTGAAAAGATACCCAATTTCCTTCCTCCGGCCGATGAATCAATAGTCTATTAATATCATCGTCTTCTATGCTTCGACGACTCCAAATTCCCAATTGACCAGCATGGAGACCAAGATTTTCTTTGACAATTTCTTCCACCCGAACGCTTTGTATCAAACGAAATGGAGACGGAGGTGCTACCGTTTTAGGTATTTGAACTTGGAGAGCTCTACCACGCTCTATCCACAAGTCTTCATCCATCGGCGATATTTCTTCTTCGACATCCCGATCATCACGGGCTCAGCTTGATTCTGGAAGATTTCCTTCTGCATCTGTCGCAATGTTTGATCCTCGCATCTTCTGGAGCACAATTCTCTGCTCTCGTAGCTCTTCACTTCGCTGCCTCCTCTTTTCTCTTTCGATTTTCTGAATATCTGGGGTGCTTTTGTGACTCAAAAGTCTGTCTTTGTCGGATTTTTTTCCACTGTTGGCCATGTCGTCTTGTCATATGTCTAATTTCATCAAACTAGGTACATCATAGCATGCTTCATCACCCCCCCAATGCCGGCCCGAAGGTTTCTAGATTATTGGGGAAGTAAAAACCATCATTTGTTCAAGAAAAATTCCCATTCGCACTCCTTTACAAATTTTTCCCACTTACGTTCTTTCTCCTCCCAGTTAGAGTTCAGAAGGGGTGGGAGTAGCAAAGGTCTTGTTTCGACAATATGTGCAGCCCCTTTGTCTATCAAAAATTTGAACAATAAAGTTGGCAGAGAACATAGAAATTGATCAGCTAATTCGATGAAGAACTTTCTTATTTTTTCGTCTACCGAGACTCGATCTTCAATATCCTGCTCTTCACAGAAATTGTCTGCAATCTTTTCGCACCACTCCGACATATTTGTACGTCCTCCGTTGATCTGTTTCGACTATAGCTTCCGCTCTATTTCATCAACTAGTCTGTTCATCCAGAATTTTCTTCAAGGCAGTCGACACGGATTCTACAAATCGCTCATGGGTCTCGGAGATGAATCGATCTTTCATTTGGCTAATTGTTAGCTTGTTACGTCGCGCATAGTCTCGCAGATAATTCACGATTTTCTTCTCCCACCAATCTCTAATCTCCTATTCTGAAATCATAGGTCATGCTGTTATTTATTTTTCATGCATCAACTGGAAATGGAACGTAGTGGAACTAGATGTTGTAGTCCCAAGGTTCATGTAGTTATCATGGATACATTACATAATATAAGCAAGCATACACAATGATACAGATACAAGAGACGAGACAGATAGAGAGAACACAAGCCTTTATATTAACCAGCAAGAGCATAATACAGTCCTAGAACCAATATTAACTAGTACATCGGCTCACCAGCCTATATATATATATGCAAATACAGTTACATAACCGTCTGTCGGTTTATCCAACCGACCCGACCTATACTAGTTGATGCGACCTGTCGACATGTGCTGCAGAGTGGTCGGGCAGAGGGCCTAGTCGACAGGCCGACCTAGGTCCCTCCAATAGTACCCAACAACATTGTAGGTGTCAATATGGATTGCAGCTCCCTTTTTGCTATAACAACCCTTGATATTGTCCCAAATGAAGCGTGGGGATCACTGTAGATGTGGAACTGTAAGGATATGCACCCAACAGAAAGTAAATCATCCTCACAAACAAGACTGTGTCCTCTACAGATGACGTCATGGTCCATGAAGTCCAAAATCAGCCAACAAATCAGGAATACGGCCTCCACAAGATGAAATTGGCCCCTTTGTTACTCATTTTTTTTCAAAAACATAAAAACCAAAAAAGAAAAAAAAAAGAATATGCATGAATCTATAGTATCTTATATCTAGATGGGCCTGAAAATTTGTTGTATGTATAACCACGGCATGAGCCTATAATCCTAGGTATAATATAATATTGTTACTTCTTAGACTCATAGGAAGACCCCCTTGGGCTAAACCTTAATATAGAATATGCTATGGGGATGGCGCTAGGGAGTGCTAGTTTCTTATAATATTCTTATTTTACTTATTGCATAATCGTTTCTAGCTTTTATTGTATTGCTTGTCAAGGATATTTATAACTTACATCGTAGGGAGGCTCTATGGGTTAAATATAAATATGCTTCTAATGTGGAGATATCCCAACCTTTAGACTAACTAATATATGTTGTATGTTGTTAGTATGAGAGGAGATCAAGATGTTAAAGTTTTCACCACCATTTTAACATATCAATGTATTTTTAGGAGGAGTTAGAACTGGCTTCGATCACCTCGTTTAATGGCTTGTAAGGTATGGAAAACTTTATTTCCTTTAGAGCTCAAGAAATCTCACTTGGGAGTGAGTAAATTACTCAAAGGTGTAGTGCAATGGCCATAACATTATTAGAGATCACTTGGTTTAATAATTTCATATGGCACCTATCGTTGACTCTCTAATGACCTAAATAGAAAGTCCCATGCAGGCATTTGTAAAAACTACCACACTTCCACCACTAAAATGGTTCATTGAACAATGAAAATACATAAATGAGGTGGAGGCTATAAATTGGCATCGCATGATATGTGGTAGATGTAAGGTAGGCATCATTGAAAATAAACTGGAGGGATATCTTAGCAAGTAATCATATTTTCATTAGGATAATAGTTTCAATGGTATAATACTGGTCTAAAAAATCTAGGTTAATGGTTCAAATTCCTTTTATCTTTATAAGAATTTCTTATGGTTAGAAGAGGTAATGATAAAAATTCTTAATATTTAAAAGGATTGTATAGGTTCTTGTAGGTTTTCTCCGAGTAGGACCTTAACCAATGTATTGAATTATCAAACTTATGGAGAGCATATAGAGAAAATGTAGCACCGTATATCTCCTCTCATTATTCTAATATCCCTAGTTACCTAATTGATATGTCAATTAAGAAAGTAGATTTGTAAGCATACCACCATAGAAATTTTAGCTCATATTATTTCCATAAGAAGAGAGATCATAATGAGTCATAATTGTTTGAATGCATATGATAGATCTCTTTATAAGGCTACAAGAAACAATAATGAGTCATATCATGCCAGTAGTTAGAATTAATAACATAAAGAAGAAATATCTTGTGTAGAATCATAAGAGAGTCTATGGAAATAGACTAATTTAGTACAATTATTTTATCCTTATGGTATCCTTACTTATTGGCATGGGACCTTGAATGATATATAAGTAATTTGATCAAGTAACCGGTAAATCCACCTAGGTATAAATGCAGTAGATACCGACTAGAAATAATACTATGTTTGGATGTAACCTCAACATCTAACCTCAGATGAAAATGACATGATCCCTTATGTGGTAGGCTAAAATTGATTAATAGTCATGCACTTGAATCCATTCTAATTAACAAACTCATTGTCCCCATCCTTCTAGTACAAATAAACCTCACAATCAATGCCTTAGAAGCCATGCTTATTACATTATTTAACTTCATGTCATCCACCATAGTAGGCTAATATACATCGTCGATTTCATGGTATACCCTCTCAACCTCCTTATTTGTATCAAGTCATTTTCCTTTTGAAATCCATTCATAAAAGGATTGTAAGTATGAATACTTGCTTCACAACCATTTTCCTTCATATGGCGCTCCACTAGTGCAAGAATATAAATTTTAGGCCTAAAGGTCTAACAATGATGTCTCCAACCACCAAAGCTAATGTCTTGAGGGGATATTTGTCCTTATAGTCAGAATATGGAAATTGTTAAGAAGTTTCTGAGCATTAGGTATGGGTCTTGGGGTTCTAGACATAGTTAAGGAATGGAAACTGGGCCTTAGGACCTAAAGAAAGATTCTAGGTATCTATAGCCAAGAATGATATGTTGAAATACCACAATAGACCTTTCCACGCTGTCTTTGGCCTATGAGTGGGTTTTTTGTGGCAGAGTTAGAATTTTAAGACTGATTATAGGTTCGAACACCTTGGATATGGTTGGGGAGAAAAGAGTGGGACTTAGGTCCTAAAGGAAATTCCAGGAATCTTTGGCTAAGAACAATTCCTACAATCACCAAACATGACCTCCCAATAGCATATTGTTCATATAAGTGGGGATATTAGTGCCATTAGAATTTTTTGAGAACCTGGTATAGATATTGGGTTCCCTAAACATGCTTGAGGGAGAAAAATTGGGCCTTAATCCCTAAAAAACCTTTTGAGAATCCATGGCCAAGAAGAACAACGTACTTGAACAAACACACATGGATTCTTGAGAGTATCTTTAGTGTTTGAGTAGGGATGTCTATGTCATTAGATGGTTTTGAATAATAGTTACGGGTATTGAGGATCTATACATAACTAAGGAAGGAAGTCAGAACTCCAAAGGTCTCAGCTTTGCAGAATCGCACGGCCTCCAACTTCCACTATCTACAATCCGTGACGCAGGATTTGGAAGTTGGAAATTCAATGCACCACGCTGAGAAATCACGCCTCTGACTTCCGAAATCTGCAATATGCACTGCAGGTTCAGAAAGTCGGAAGCCGGCTATATATCACTATTACTTCCAACTTCTCAGGCTAATAACTTTTACATCCTAAGTCCATTTTTGGAAAACTTGGTATCATATATTGGAAAGCTCTTGAAGATCCTCCTGCAAGTGTATATCAATCTTCTTCAAACCTGAGAACTCTGAATTTTCTTTCTTCCAACCAAGGTGTTTCCCCAATCCTCATCCATGCCACGTTACCGGTCTGTAAAGAGCTCCGATCCACGCTGCCATGTCTCCTCCCTTCATCTGACCTATAGAGGGAAGATGAACACATAAGGGGTTTCTATTTCTCCCCCAAAATCATGACCGGACATTCTGAACCTCCTGGGCCTCAACAAGACTTGGCCCTATTCATCAATGAACAAATTCATAAAAACACACGATATAAACCGTAGAGAACAATTACCCTTTTATTGAAATATCCAAGCAACTAGCTATGGAATACAACGTTCCAACCCAACCATAGGTCTCTGCCCAACCTGTATTGTTTCAACGTCACTCAAAGACTACCCCCGAGATGGGGCTATGTATCCACTAAGGATGAACTACTCAAAACCACTCATAGCCTTAGGCATAGTCAATCAGGGTCATACAGCACATAACTGGCTCTGGAAAGAAAGTGGGGAGATAGGGTAGGAGGTTTCTAAGTTAATGAGTTCAACACAAAGAGCTATAGGCATATCCAATTTACTTCAGATTATAGTCTAGGAACCCCTATCCTTCCTATTTTACCGCAGCTGCAACACCGCAAAGTTGCCTATTTTTTCTATTTCGAGCAGCTACGACACCTCCAAAAGTGCCTATTTTTCTTATTTCAAGCAGTTGCAACACCTAAAGTTGTCTATTTTTCCTATTTCGAGCAGCTGCAACACTTCCAAAAGTGCCTATTTTTCCTATTTTGAGTAGCTGTAACACCGCTAAAATTGCCCATTATTCCTATATTTAGCAGCTGCAACTCTGCTAAAGTTGCCTATCCTTCCTATTTTACCGCAGCTGCAACACGACAGTTGCCTATTTTTCCTATTTCGAGTAGCTCCAACACCTCCAAAAGTGCATATTTTTCCTATTTCAAGCAACTGCAACACCTAAATTTGTTTATTTTTCCTATTTCGAGCAGCTGCAACACCTCCAAAAGTGCATATTTTTCCTATTTCAAGTAGTTGCAACAGCAAAATTTGTCCATTTGTCCTATTTCGACCAGTTGCGACACCTCCAAAAGTGCCTATTTTTCCTATTTCGAGCCGCTCCAACACCGCTAAAATTTCCCATTATTCCTATTTTTAGCAGCTGCGACTCCACTAAAGTTTCCTATCCTTCCTATTTTACCGGAGCTGCAACACCGCCAAGTTGCCTATTTTTCCTATTTCGAGCAACTGCGACACCTCCAAAAGTGCCTATTTTTCCTATTTCGAGCAGCTGCAACACATAAATTTGTCCATTTTTCCTACTTTTGGCAACTACGACTTCGCTAATTCCTCATTGAATACTCATTATTTATTTGCTCATCGATATCAGTGCTCTCCATCAGCGATGTGACCATGGAAAGGCGCCACCTTGCAACACGACGGTTTGGCATTACATTTAAAGGTAAGACGTCTTAATCATAAACATCATTAGGCATGACTAAATGCAATAATCAATAATGAATATATTTTGTTGTTAGTCAATCAACTGAGACGACAACTACGTCTGATTCGTCCTTCACTTTTGGTTTTTTACCACCATTTGACAACCTGTCACCACTTTTTACCAAAAATACCCAAACCAACCTTTGGCTATCTGTCGCTCATTCTACATGCATTATATCGATGTTTGAGACTGTAACTCATCCCGCCGGTAGCAGAATTTAGAGACAGTTTTGCAATATGGGTATCCTGGTACAACACGATCTTGTCAGCATAGCACCTCTGTGTGCAAACAGAGAGGTTTTTACTATCTTCCAAGAAGCTGGCTGGATTGACTATTTCCAGCGTTTGAATGATTTTCATGTAGAAACCGCACTTGAGTTTTCTCAAAATATAACCAACACTCATTCAGAGGTCCGAGGTATCTGAATAGATGTTTCAAAAGCAACCATGGTGGAGGTAACAGGATTGCCCAGAACCGGGATGCAATGGTTTGGTCGGAAGTGCCATAATCGAACTGCAGCAAAAGAATTTTTGGCAGCCGGAGAAGTTGTTCGGCCGCATGGCCAAGGAATAGCGTTGGAATCCTTTCCAAATCCTTGGAACTAGGTGGCCACCTTCATAAAGAAATACATTTCCTGTGAAGGTAGGTACAAAGTGGTTTACATATATGAATTCTTCCTCCTTTCACATTTACGCCACCACAGATTGTTAAATATGTCATTTAATCTTTTACAATCTCTACAAACTATGGTTGTGTATGTCAAGGGTGCTTGACACCCCTTATCTTCCCTCTCAAACCACGGGTTGATTAAACTCTTGATCTTAAGGGCCCTTGTGCACCAGAATTTGACATGGGAAGAGTTTGTTGCTCGGCCAAGGGTGCCCCGAGCACCTGTCGTGGAAATAGGAGGTGTTGAAATGGTAAATGAGGACCGAATTTCCTCCAATTCAGTTGGGGGGGGGGATGGAGCATTGGCAGACTAGGTGGAAGAGGTAAATATAGGGGAAGCTACGACAACAGCGAACCCTGTTGCAGAAGGGGATATGATGGAGATAGTGGGGAATGAGGTAGTGATATTGGAAGATACAATAACAGCAAATCCTATAGAGGAAGAAGCAGACCCAATAGAAATTGCAGTTCGGGTGGCAGCTGAAGCGGTAGGGATGGCATCATTAGCAGCTGCAACAGAGGAAGCTGAAACTGGAGCAGTTGTTAAAGATGCGACAGTGGAAGCTGTAGTTGCAGGAGTTACAATGCAAAGGGAAGAGCATCAAGCAAAGGTGGTAGAAGGATTAAATATGGAGGTGTTGGATGTCGAATCCTCCCCTAAAAGAAGGAGAACCATCATTGAAGATGTAACATCCCATAAAAATAAAAATAAAATAAAAAATTTAAAAATAACATTAATTATCGAAGTTGTTAATGTGGAACATATAATATAATTAAATTTCTTAACTAGGATAATTAATAACTATGACACGTCAAATTTCTCAAAATAAAATATGGTGTAGTTGTATTTGCTATTTCAGATTTAAATGGATGATAATCTCCTTAATGAAAGATCTTTTATGATTATACAAAAGAATACAATTTACAGATCTGCTTAAGTTGTAAATGTGATTACATTCTTAACGGGCCTTGGATTTAGCATATTTTTACCACCATTTCACCTTATCTATAATCCCTTTTTCCTATCCATATTCATGCATTAATCCCTTCTTACACTCATATTCGGGTTTTTATGCTCAAGTAATTTTTTCATTATATGTCTTAGTATTTCATTTGATTTTTTACTAACATCGAGGGAATTAGTGTACTATGTATTTGCTTTGAATATAGAATCAATTGTCAGAAGCAGCTACAACATATTTGAGGGAGTTCTGTAGTAGTGCAGAACATTTTTTGCGGCATTACGGAAACTCTATCTGTAGCATTACAGAAACTCTATTTGCAGCATTACGGAAACTATCTGCAGCATTACGAAAACTCTATCTGCAGCATTACAGAAAGTCAATAATTCAAATTTTACCTTCAACCACCAACTTTGGAGAAATATATTCATTAGGAGTAATGGATTTTTATAAATCCATTATTTCTATTATTCTTATGTCTCAAATAATGATGTTAAATTAAAGTTGGTAAATGGAGGTGGATATGAGTGCATATTTGGCTTATTCACAAAGATTTAAATATCTCTATCAAATATATGATGGACCTAAGAAGTCAAAAGTTATTAAGAGACATTTGGGATGAGTTTTGACTATTTTATTATAGCCTCTATCCCTAAATTCGAATTTGACTTCAAAGGTATTCTAAATAGCATGTAGTTAGTAAGGATCTTGGATTAGTTTTGAATTAGTTTTGAGATCCAAACTTTTAGGAATTTGTTGAGGATATTTTGGATCCTCATTTATTATTTTTTATGGAGAAATCATGTATAAATAAGAGTTCATTCTCCATTCTATGGGAAGACTCTTAGAGAAATAGTCCAATTGATGATGGAATAAAGCTATACTTTCATTCTGATTCAATTAGATCTTAGTTTTATAATTTCTTTTGCAATATGATTTTATTTATTTTATATTGATGTAGTTGTACTTCATTGCTTAGTTGTGATTTCTTATGAAGTGTGAATTTTATTTATGCAATTTGATTTCAAGGCATAGATAGAGATTTAAATGTCTATTTTGCAATCATTGAACTTAATGCAATAATGTTATTTACTTCATTGGATCATAAACAATAACTTGTATTTGGCAAAGATAGCTTTTAGATTTTATTTCTGCAACTTACCTTTCTATCAAGTTTGTTGTGAACTTAGATTTAGATTTTACTTTCTTACATAGTGTGAACATAGTATTAGAATTTACTTTTCCCACAAAGTGTGACATCGTTCTAGGATTTACTTTTCTGTAGAGTGCGAATGTAGTTTTAGAATTTACTTTCAAGTGTGAATTTAATTTTAGCATTTACTTTCATGTCGTGTGTTTTACTTTCATGTCATGTGATTTAATTTCATTGCAACTTAGTTTCGATAGTTGTTTAGATGGCTAGTTCCCTGCCAAGACAATGTAACTGTTCATACTATTGTTTGTAAGTAAGGTTATTGAACTACAACTTCAAGAAGATAAACCAATGTAAGAGGAGATTTTGGTTTGCACATACAGTGCACAGTAACTTGCAAGTTCTCAACGAACCCCCGGATGATAATTAATGTACACTTCTTATTTGTTTTCTAAGTAATTAGAAGGAAATTAAAAATCTCGTCAATGTTGTACATAGGTTTTTATTATTATGATGTTCTTGATGATGTGCTGACAGTTTGTTTGTATGTTGACGAAGGGGTCCTACGAGGTACCCTGGGGTTTACTTAGCTACATTTAGCTAAGGCATTTGAATCCTATTTCCATGTGCAGAACGTAGGTAAGAAATTCTACGACAAACATGTGTTAAGAGTACATGTGTCTTTCAATTCATCGTCAATGTAATATTAAAATGCTAAGTACTTCCTTGCGAAACAAGTTACTGGAGGTATGGATATTTTGGTTCTAGTTCTTGTTTACGTGCTGCCTTACAAACTCTTCTGCAATATAAAATAACATCGTCAATTTGTTTTTATAATACTATGTTCATTATCATATAACTATTGTCATTAATTTCAAAGCAGTGATACCAATGTCCATTGGTAATTCTATTAGAAAGCTTGTAGAAATAGTGTTTATACTATTGAACTATCATTACATAGTTAATATATGAAAAGTATAGTGACTAGTGCTTGTGCTATGAACTTTAGCATTAGAGTGTGTATCGTCGCTACTTAAACTATACCTATAGTATTATATTTATCATTAGACTTTGCAATACATGGCTAACATATGAAATATATTGTGAATATGGTGTTTATGCTATGATTTAACATTATAATTTGCATGTGAACTTTACTTACAGTCTTACTCTTCTCAATTGATTACAATACATAACTAATATGTGGAACATATAATGTACATAGTATCTATGCTATAAACTAACATTATGCATAAATAAAATCTTAAACTATATCTATAGTTTCCATTTATCAAATATTTAACAACTATATGGCTAATATATGAGACATATAAGCTTTATCCTATAGGATTATACACAAGCCATAGAAATGAAATGTAAACATTTTATAGTGACTATGAAATCACACAACACCTTGGCATATAATACCATTGTTACGATGCCTAAAACCAATCTTTGAACTATATAAAATGTGCACTTATGGATCTAATAATGCAATGATTTCGATTGATGGCAGGGTATTAAAGTTCGTACTTTGCATGCTTTCCAAACTGGCGTTGACAGGCCTAGCATTAACGTCGTTCAACGTGTTAAGTGAAGTGGAATCCCTGTTGTAAGATCTTCACGTGGTTTGTGTTTGCAATGAGCACCAAAATAAGCTGAGTTGTGCCATGGACTAGCTCTCGGTCTGCTTACTTGGCGATTTGGTAGATGAAGTAATTTAATGCATTATTGATTGCAATCGTTGCTATATTATCAACGTGCCCGACTAGCAGTTGATCCACCGTTGATCTTCATAGGATCTAGGGCTGAGAATGAAACCCTAATCTCGTGTTGGTAAGTAATGAAAATTGGTTTTCTGGCATTCATTGTTGCATTTAGTGGTAAGGTGGACGAGCTGACCGTTTGCTGCAATGTAGGGTTTAGTGGTTTTCTGTGAGGAGGACTCCTTCCTTGGTTTCGAACCTTGGACCTGTGAGAGATAGTTTTAAGATTTACAAGCTTATACTCTTGTGCACTATAGCCACGATACGCCATGGTAGTTGTGTGTGGTTTTTCTGTTAGTTGTTGATTGTGATTTGTACTGGGGTTCGATTCTCCAATATCGGAAATCGTCTTCTGAGTTTTTGAATTTGTATTTGTTTGCAAACGCCATCAGACTTCGTCATTGTTGCTGGAATGGTGTGTCTAAGTCCAGAAACTTTGTTTCTAAGGGTAAGTATTTATGAATAAGAATGTAATACTGTGATGCATACTTTTGTATCTGTGTTTTCTTGTTTTTAACCTTTCAAACTGTGACTTGGCAGGTACCCACTTCGTAGGAGATATCTATGCATAATATTTGGAATGGAGATAGTGCATCTACTTCCTGGTAAGCCCCGATGGTTATTGAAACCTCGTAGGTGCTTTTGGCATGGTTTAGTTGATGAGTGCGATGTGCCGAGAGTTGGAAATACACGACCCTGTTGGAGTAATGGCCGAGTGTTAAGTTTTAATGTTTTTAATTTGATAAATGTTGTAGAGAGGATAACCCTCAATCTTTTAAGTTTCTATTCGGCTCTGTGATGCATGGCTGCGTCGTTTGAAAAGAACTTCGAACTTGTGTTTGTACTGCTGTTGGTCGAGGGTAAGACCCTATGTAGTTTGTGGAACCTTGAACTCGTTTTAGTTTTATGGTTGATAAGGGATAGACCCTGTGTAATGTTAAAACCTTGCCAGGTCCGTAATGTAAACTTTGTTAAATTTTTATTTATAATCTTTGAATAGGAATCCAAGAGCCGAGGGTTCACTTGCACTTAAAACAATGGCTCATTTTTTAATGAAATGTTGTGTTTTAAAGTAATGGTGAAGAAATTGTTTAAATAACTGTTAAAGTGGTTTCGAAATGGCTAGTGCCATAGGGTTCTATTTCGTATCATGAATGAAACCCTATCTGTAGTTTTTCGTTGGCAACCATGCTTGTACTAAGATTTTGTACCTGAAACTGGGCCTTAACCTGTGCATGAAAAGGTGTAGATATTGTGTATGTTTCTAGTTAGGGTTGTAAGCTATTGTTTAGACATTGATACTAAAAGCGTACTTTCTGCTAAGTGATGTTTAGTGTCTTGTTAGTAATCTTGAATGTATAAAAGATGGTATGGTTATAAAAATGTTAGCTAGGTTTTTAAAAAAATCATATCTATTATAATCTCAAAAATAAATGTCTAATGTTTGCTATGAATGGCTTGATGAGAATTTTATGAACTGTGTACTAAATAAACATTCAGATTCTAGGGTTTGTAATATCTTATGGTTTGAGTCTATAGTAAAAATTATTTATATCTAAGATTGAAATCTATATTAATATAGATGTGATAATAGTGATGAAAAAAATATTATTAAGTGTTTACTTGTCAACTGTAAATAACACTCTGTTATAGAGAATAGTTTTGCAGTTGTTATATATTTCATAGAGTATAAATGCTTGAAAACATGGAATTTTTAATATTGAAATGCATGTGATTACTATCTGAAATAGATAGAGTTGAAAGGGAAAATATAAATATGTGTAGAAATAAAATGTGTTTTTATTTAAGAATCAGATGAATGTTGTACATCTATTTATACAATACTGTACTATTTCCTGCGTTTTATTTATGATTTAAAAGACAGAATTTAACAAGAAAAACTACTGTGTTTAACCTTTCATTCAAATGGCATTCTGCCAATCACTCATCTCTATTAATTTTTCTTTTCTATACTAGAGTACTATACAAATAACAGTATGGTAAAAATACATAAAAGAATTTAATCATTCAATTCAATTACGTAATCATTCTTGAAACATATCATCCTTAAGTCAAAAAATGAATTAGTTCTTTCTGTATAATTGTAAATAATAATTCTACCATGCAGAAAAAAAAATTTAACTGTAAACAAAAGTAAGAACAGTAGAACCTGGTTGACTGTAGGAGAAACAAACAGCCCAAGGAACTTGTTCCACCCAACCTATTCCTGAAGACAGCCAAGTTACTTTCCTTAGGACCCCCGAGCCTATTCACTGAACCACCAGGAGGAAGATTCTGTAGAATCCTTAGTACATCAACTTGCAGTAGAATATAAATTATCCAGTCATAAGGACTCAGCAATCAAAGAGACCTCCACCAACACTTCTAGTTTTCCTTCTCAGTATAACTAGCAGACTCACAGTTGCACTCTCACACAGCCTCCCTATTTGAATCTCTCAGTGATCACCTAATACACTTGAGGAATATTTCTGCAGAAAATACTGTAAGGGTTGCCTGCCCAATTCGAATTGCCTTATCTAGGTTGCCTAGGCCTTTTAGTGGTTAACTAGTCATTAATGAGCTGTCGACTCTCTTCCACCCACCTGGGGGATAATGCCACAAATTTAGGTGTATTTGTCCCATAACCAACAGCTAGTGGTGAAGTGCAAATGCTGCCATCTATCCCATACCTTCTAACAGCTTCCATTCCTCCTAGTGGGTCAGTGAGCACTCATTTAACAGTTCCCTCGGGTGTTTGTCTCCTATTTTAATTTATTAAATAATAATAATCAGTAATTACAATCATCCTTGACCAAACTTGGTCATAATTATAAAACTTTGTAATTATAATTTAACATAAAGTATTTTGCAAATAAAATAATATTTCTCAAAATTTGGGTAGGTGGCATACAACCCCCCTTAAGTCTCAACATCATCCTCGATGTTGTTTAATCACTCTCTGAGTGTTCCTGAAACAGAGTTGGGTATGTTTCCCGCATACTACTCTCCAACTCCCAGGTTGCCTCTTCTGGGATAAGGTGCTTCCATTGCACCTTTACCTTCCCAATGGTGCGATTTCGGAGTAGATTTTCCCTCCTTTCGAGGATACAGTTTGGTTCCACCTGAAAATCGCCATCTTGTCCCACCTGTACATCATTCCACTTTACAACATGAGTAACATCGTGTACATACTTCTTTAAAAATGATATATGAAAAACATTATGTATCTTTAAATTTGGTGGCAATTCCAGTTGGTATGCCACTGGTCCAACCCTTGACAATATTTCGAAAATACCACAATATATGGGTGCCAACTTGGCACAGGTTCCCAATTTCAATGAAATTTTTTTCAGTCTTACCTTAAGAAAAACATGTTCACCAACCTGGAACTCTTTATGAGTCCTTCTAAGATCTACTTGACTCTTTTTCCTATCTTGGGCAGCTTTAAGATTTCTTTGTACCTGTTTCACAATTAGTTCTAATTCCTGCAACAGTTCAAGTCCTAAAATAACTCTATTTACTGGTTCATTCCAAGAAACAGGTGTATCACATTTTCTACCATAAAGAATTTCAAAAGGGCTAAGCCTAGATGATGCATGATAATGGTTATTATATGCAAATTCTGCTAAATGCAAGTAGTCCTCCCACTTACCAGGCCGATCCTTAACATACATCCTAAACATGTCTTCCAATACCTGATTCACTCTTTCTGTATGTCCATTTGTTTGTGGATGAAATGTTGTACTGAAGTTTAAGGTTGTATTCAACCCTTTAAACAAATACCTCTAGAAGTTTCCAGTAAACTTAGAATCACGGTCTGAAATTATCACTTCTGGTATCCCGTGTAATCGAAAAATCTGTTTCATGAATATTTCTGCAATGTCTGGAGCCTTATGAGTAGTTTTTACAAGTATAAAGTGTGTTGCCTTGCTAAGTTTATCCATTACCACCATAATAGAGTCATTTTGTTTCTGATTTTTGGGTGGTCCAGTAATAAAATCTATGCTTGTAATTTTCCATTTCCATCTAGGTATAGGCAATGGCTGCAACAGTCTAGCCAGATGTTGATGTTCAACCTTAACTTTTTGACAGCCCAAACACTTAGCTATGTATTTTGCTACTTCATCCTTCATTCTAGGCCAATAGTACTCTTTTTGTAGCATAGTGATGGTTTTCTGATAACCTGGATGACTAGAGTAATGGCTTTTGTGCATCTCATCTAAAATCAGAATTTTTACTTCTGGTATGTTGGGTACATACAATATGTTTTTGTATAATAACAATCGATTTTCCTTTAAACTATAATCTACCATAGAATTTTCAGAATTACTATTTGTTGTCTTTTCTTGTAAGTTTTTGTATTCTTCATCCATTTCACTCCTTTCAAGGATTTGGTTTTCTAAATATGTTGAGTATATACTGATGGCTAAAATAAAATTCAACTTTGCTTTACGACTTAATGCATCAGCAACCTTGTTCTCTTTCCCTTTAATATGCATAATTTCAAAATCATATTCACTTAGAAAAGTTAACCATCTAGCTTGTCTAGCGTTCAAATTTGTCTGATCTAATAAATACTTCAGTCCCATGTTATCTGTCAACAAGGTAAATTTTCTACCAATAAGATGGTGACGCCACATTTTTAAAGCGTGAATTACTAATAATAACTCTAAATCATAAGTAGAGTAGTTCTTCTAATGTATTTTCAGCCTTCTAGACTCGTATGCAACAGCATGTCCCTCTTGTGTTAGGACTCCACAGAGTCCGTCATTACACGCATCGGTGGATACTATAAAATCCTTATTAGGATTTTCAATCCTCATAATAGGCATTGTAGTTAGTAATTATTTTAGCTTCTTAAAACTGTCTGAACATTTCTGATTCCACACAAATTTCTTCCCTTTCTTCTGTAAGGAGGTTATGGGGTTTGCAATCTTTGAAAAACCCTCTATAAATTTTCTATAATATCCAGTAATACCCATAAATGATCATACATTCCACACATCCTTAGGAACCGGCCAATCATTAATGGCTTTTATCTTATCAGGGTCAACCGAGATTCCTTCCTTAGAAATTATGTGTCATAAATACTGAATGTTATCCTTGTGAAAGTCATACTTACTAAACTTAGCATATAACTGATTATCTCTCAGAACTTGTAGGATAATATGCAGATGCTCGTCATGTTCTTCTTTGATTTTAGAATACACTAGAATGTCATATATAAACACAATAGCAAACTTATCGAAGTATTTGTGTAGAATATTGTTCATTAAACACATAAATACAACCGGAGCATTAGTCAATCCAAATGGCATGACTACGAACTCATAATGTCCATATCGCATTCTAAAGGTTGTTTTAAAAATATCCTCACCCTTCACACAAAATTGATGATATCTTGACCTTAAATCAATCTTTGAAAATAAACCACTTATACTATTAAACGAGAACTATATACTAAGAACGAGAACTCTAGCCATAAAAACTCATATTTTTGCATAAAAACACCGAAAACAACCCCCAAATCAAAAAGTGTTGATGCCAGTATCATGTTTTCATAAAAAACACCAAAAAACAACCCCCAAATCGAAAAGTGTTGATACTAGTATCAACGTTTTTTTTCTCTGGGTTAAAAATATAGCCATGGCTTAAAAATCTCATATTGTTGTTTACGAAAGCCTTAAAATCAACCCCTAAATTGAAATTTTTTATTTTCAACAAATAAATTCCTAACCCTAACCCCCAACAAACTATTACAAAAGTTTAAAAAAAAATTATAATGCGCCCCTCCTACCTTAACCCCCCTAACAAACTATTAATAAAAAAATTTTAAATTTACATTTAAAAAAATAATTACATGTGTGACCCTAACCCCCCAACGAACCATTAAAAAATGTTTGAAAAAATTACATTTTAAAAAACAAAGTACATTTCCTAATTCCCTAGCCCCCTACATTACCCCCTACCTTAACCGCCCAAAAATTACATTTTCTAATGCCCTACCCACTACGTTAACCCCCCAATGTTACCCCATTGCCCCTCACACATTGTTTTAATTAAAAAAAATTAAAACCCAACTTAAAAAAATTAAACAATTAAAATAAAAACCTAAACTTAAAAAATAAAGAATAAAATCTAAACTTTACAAAAAAAATAACAAAAAACAAACTAGAATTTACAAACAAAACAAATTAAAAATTAAAAAAAAAAACTTTACAAAAAATAAATTAAAAAACAAATTAAAAATTTTAAAAAAACCTTTACAAAAAAAATTAAAAATTAAAAAAAAAAACAAAATCATAATTAAACAAAACCAAACTTTAAAAAAAAAATTAAAAATTAAAAAAAAAAACTAAACTTTAAAAAAAAAAATCAAAATCATAACTAAACAAAACCAAACTTAAAAAAAAAAAATTAAAAATTTAAAAATTAAACAAAACAAAACTTTAAAAAAAAATAAAAAAATACAAACAAACAAAAAACAAAGACCGCGCCAAAGAGGCGGGCGGATGCTGGCTCCGTCCCGTTGGGGGCCCAAAGGGCTGCCCCCGTGGGGCGGCCCTTTGGGCGCCCAACGGGGCGGAGCCAGCATCCGCCCACCCCGTTGGGCGCCCAAAGGGCCGCCCCACGGCGGCAGCTCGATGCCCGGCATCGAGCTGCCGCCGTGGGGCGGCCCTTTGGCTGCGAGCAATCCGTTCCTTTTTATTATTTTGTGGCTTATTCAAAATAAGACTCGTGCTAGATCCTTGAGTAATTCGTTCTTTATTTTATTACGGCATCGAGCTGCCACCGTGGGGCGGCCCTTTGGCTGCGAGCAATCCGTTCCTTTTTATTATTTTGTGGCTTATTCAAAATAAGACTCGTGCTAGATCCTTGAGTAATTCGTTCTTTATTTTATTACTCTGTGGCTTATTCAAAATAAGACTCATACCTCTCTGTCATTAACCATTGAAGATCGAATCAACCTTGTTACAAATTAGATGATCCAAGCCTAGACGCCATACATAAACATATCACATTCCTTCTTATGTTAATGGAGTACTTTTCTTGTTGGATTATATTTGTAATCGTGAATTTGCTCAGATCTAAATAGATCTTTGCCTGTGGTTGATACTACATACACCAATTTCATCAAACTAACGCAGAAGTCTCCCACGGATTTCTTTTTATTTTTGTGAGTTTGGTTCAAATCTAAATAGATCCCCGCATAATGATGTTGCTTCATACACAGATTTCATTAGAATAACGCTTGACGTTTCACGCTGCATCCATACAATTTTTAATTAGATCTTTTCTCAGATTTTTAAATTTTCTTGTATAGATTAAATAGGATCTCTGCCAGTGGTTTCACGCGGAATTCTTTATTTGTTTTTATCTCCATTAGAGCGAATGATGCATCCATAGATTAATTTTATGTCTCTGCCTAAAGTACGCTTTTACTCTCAGATCGGAATAAGAATTATGCCTAAATTTTCATACTGTATTCTAAGGAGTCCTTGCCTGATGATTAACACTGCATTCAGAAAGTTAAATAAATCATTTCATTACTAACCAGAAATCGTATCTTTCAATTGGAGAAGAATTATAGTTATGTTTCCACTTCTTGATTGATTTAATTTACTATTAGTATTATACTTCTGATATTATCATAAATGCTAAACATAAATCATACCTCTGCATTCAGAGAAAGAACTTAGGTATACTCTGACTCCCTCGATTGGTGGGATTTTCAGCTATTATTAATAAGAAGTCTATGTCTTTGATTCAGAGAAGGGAATTAAGTTATTTCGACTTCCTTTCATGTTATAGATTAGAGTTAGTAATTGATACAACTATGAGTTAACTACTGTGTTGCTGAGTTGAAATTATAAGTCATGTCATTATATAAATTATGGAAATGAAATCAATCGTAACTGTAATTTATACTTAAGATTGTTATTCATAAATCGCTGAGTTGGAACTTTAAGCCCATGCCATTGTGTAATCTTGTAAATGAAATCAGATGGATATAGAATGTCTAAATCGTGATAGTAATCATGGTTGTAACTCATACTCAAAGTTTAATTGATTATAATCGCTGAGTTGGAATTATACGTTCTGCGCCCTATTGTAGATTTTGAGAATGAAATTATGATTTTGAAAATACCTCGTTATATCCATATCTATATCAATATGGATATATAATATATTTATGTATTATATACGTATATAATATATATATAAAAAACAAGTGAACTACAAATTGAGTAAAAAGAATTATATTTCTAGATATGTTGTTATGGAGTTAAGTTAAATTTGATCATATATATCGATATGTGTTCAGTGATTAGATGAATGAATAATGTATATATGAAATATATATATAATTATATAGGAGTGAAGTCTTACAATTATGTATAAATATGCTACTAAGGGAAAATATAAAAAGATGTTATTGATGGTTAAACAAATGGACTATATTTATATATAAAAAAAATAATATGTGGTTTAGTGGATGGAGTATACTTGCATAAATTGCACCATGTGGTTTTGTTTGTATTTTTATTTTTATTTTTAAGTTTTGTTTTGTTTAATTTTTAAATTTTTTTTTTAAGTATGGTTTTGTTTGATTTTGATTTTGATTTTTTTTTTGGTAAAGTTTAGTTTTTTTTTAATTTTTAATTTTTACAGAAAAGAAGAAAAAGGTCAGGGAGTAAGGGTCAGACATCTAGTTCAGCAAAGAAGAGAAGAACCAGAGTTGTTACAGTAGCAGCAGCAGTATGCAGTGAAGGCCAGCCATCGGGAGTTGTGAATAAAAGAAGGGCTCGATCTGTTGCAATAGCCGAAATAACATTTGCAATTTGGGAAAATAGTGAAATTCCCACAGTAGAAGCAACATGTGCAACCAGGGTAGGCCTAGAAATTCCTATTTTAAACCCCAAATCACCAGCTGTTACACAAGAACCTGTTGTGGAAAAACCCCAAATTGAAAACCTCCTTTTTGAAAATGAGCTGCTAAAGGAGGAGGTGCAAATGCTTCATAATGAATTAGAGAAATGGAAGGAAGTGACTGGAAAACAGGCAGAGAAGAATTTGAATATATTAGTGGAGGTTGCAAATCTGTTAAAAAATTCATCTCCTGTTTTGGAAAATGAAGAATAAGGAGACATGGTATGCCCAGAATATGGTGACATATTTAATTTTGCAGGGCACATAGTCATAGTGTTGAGTTTGGTAGCACAAAATCCTACACAGGTAGAGCAAGAAGGAGAAAAAGCATCGGCAGTGAAGCTGATGGAGAGGAATGAGCCAGAGATAGACATAATCCTTGATTTGGAATTAGGAGAAGATGAGGAGATGCAATCCCATCCAACAGGAAATACTTAACTATTCCAGGACCAGTCTCATCATCCAGAAGATATAGAGATAATTCAAGAACAACCTCAACAATCTGAAGAAATTGGAAAATAGGATGTTGTTACACAAGAACCAACATCCTTGACAATATTTAGTGAAGTTGCAACCCAGATAGAAATTGTTGATATTGAGGTACAAGAGAAAGACGTTATTACAAAAGAACCAGTGTCTTTAAAAATGTTTGATGAAATTGCAACTCAGACTAAGGTTGTTGAGATTGAATTGAAGAGAAAGGATGTTGCCACACAAGGACTAGCATTCCTAAAAGTAGTTGTTGAGACTGCAACTCAGACTGAAGTTGCTGAGATTGAATTGGAAAGGAAGGATGTTTCCACACAAGAACCAGCATTCCTAAAAGTATTTGTTGAGACTGCAACTTAGGTAGAAGCTGCTGAGTTTGGTATTCAGGAAGAGAATGTTGTCACACAAGGACCAGTGTTCTTGAAATTAATGATTGACTCGGCAATAGAAACTGAGTCTGTTGAGGTACAGGAAGAGGATGTTGTTACACAAGAACCAACATCCTCAAAATTAACTGTTGATATTGCAACACAAGCAGAGGCCATTGCAACACCGATGGAAGAGGAAGCTGCTACACTGCCACCCGAAAATGAGGAAGCTGCTACACTACCACCCGAAAATGAGGAACATGGAACATCTGGTGGCAGGGTAGGAATGCAATTTTCACCAGAATTTGTTGCTTTAGAATCTGATGATGAGAAAGATGTGGAGGATAGAAGGATTCAATGATTGGAGAAACAACTTTCTTTGTTACAGGTGGAGTTAGCTAAATGGGAAAAGTACATTGATCAGTGTCGAGCAGGGATGGTCCCTCTCTCTGAACATAGGAAGACTATCAAAGAATTAAGGGAGAAGTGGGAAGAGGAATCAAGTCTTCAGAAATCTCAATTGGAAGAGGTGCAAAAATAATTGCAGGAGTTGAAGGAATTCAAATCCATGCAAAAGGAAAAAGACCAAATGTATGCCCTCTCTCGGGAGCTGCTGAGTTCAAGAGCCCCATCTCCTTCCTACCTGGTATTCCTGCATGATCAAACGACCCTGTTCAAATTGAAAGATTTACAAGAGGGTAGACCTTATCAATTGTTGATCCCTTCCCAGTTTCTAGAGACCTTTTTGTCAAGCATTTTTATTGAGCAGCACTTGTTGTGTGAATTGTATTTGCACAATATGGCATGTTTTGGTGATTCTTGCTCTAATCCTATTCCCTATGCTGGGGATGTTCAGTTGAGATCCTTTGCCTCTTTTGTTAATAATAATGTGCAGTGGGAAGATGCCTTTTAGACAATCTCTAGGAATGAGGCCAGTGCCAATTTATGGATTAGGAGTGAACCCCAATCTCCTCATGCTCCCATCATAAACCATGGAAGATGTTTCTTATCTCCTCCAAAGACTCAGCATCTGAAGAAGATGCAAGAGAAATTTATCTCTACCTGTGTTGACCTGATCTCCAAACAACAACATCTTGCCTTAAAGGGTAGCAAGCACAGGTGGCAGACTTCTTCTCCAGCTTTGAAGAAAAGGGATCCTTATTGCCTTAAGAATTTTAAACAAGCTCTTCCCATGGTAGCAGGGTATGTCAATTGCATGAGAATGTGTGGGATACACTGGCTGGGACTCAAGTTCAAATTTCCACTGATATGGTGGCAGGGAGGGAAGTACAGGGACAATTATACACTGAACAAGGCAGAAGAGAAGCAGTGCTGGGAATATTGGGTTGTTTGCAATGGGTTTTTGGAAGCACGCAAGGAACCTAACATTTCCTTCAACTTTTCATTTCAACATGAATGGGGACTAGATTCAGACTCAAATTAGTTGGTTGTTGCATGAGGACATGCAATTGGATAGCTAGGGGGAGATGTTGGTCCCCAGAATAGCCCCTTTTTGCCTACACCTATCTACACATTTTTCCCTATTTTGCCTCACTATTCCCTGATTTGGAATTAGGAGAAGATAATCACTCAAGACTACTTATGGTTGTAACAGTTCCATTGTAAATCGGCAGCATTAAGATCGTAGATCTTCATGGCTTCCCGATATTTTGTGAAACGAATTCATGTCATCGGGGTATAAATGTAAAGAGGCATTCTGAGACTGGGATTGGAGAATTTATAATTGAATAAGCTGAAACAGAGAGCTGTGACTGTGATTCATTATTTCTAACACAAGGAGCAGAGTTTCTTATATCTTGGTGTTTTAATTTGTGTTAAGAAACAAAATCTCTATTAGAAGGCCAGGGCTCGCCTTCTCACAAAGATCGTCGAGTTAAGTAGGTATTTTAATTTCTTTCCTGTTGTGTGGTGTGGAATTGCATTAGATGTGTTACTGCGAGCTACAATAGTGAAATGATAATTGCATTCTTCTTTGGTAGTTTATGATTGCATCCTGAATGACTCATATCAATATCATGGACATATATCATGCTATTATGCTAATGATTCATATCAATATCAATATCATATATGTAATTTGAATTAATGTGCAAGCAGCAATACCAATGTCAAATGTGTGTTACTTATATGTGTTACTTGTTGAAAACTTATTAACTTAATAATAATATATTAATATAATTATTAATTATAATTTAAACTTGAAAATTATATATATCTTCCGAATGGAAAATATCCATCACTCTAAATAAATAATGCAGACTTGTCAACTAAAAAAGTGGGTATAACTAAATAGTAATAGCAAGTAATATCAAACTGAGTAAGAATGATAATCCTCTACTTATGAACTCAAGCTAATTCATCAGCTGCAAGGGAATGTGTCCTAATTTCATGCATTCGTTCAGTTATATTCCTTGCTTTTCATTCCATAAATTGCATCACTTGTATTGCTGAAACTCTAGTGGAAAATTATAGGTTGATTACAGTCACATTCAGAATTCATCCAATAAGAGTTCAATACTAGTTTTTTGGTCTGCTGATCCTTATTATGCACTCAATCGGTTTGCTTAAACTGTCATATGGTTTGTTTGTACTGTCAATGGGGTGTCTTCAAATGTGATTAGACTATTTAACCAACTTCATATGGTCTTCATTAATTAATCCTAATGAGCAAACTTGACATCCCGTGTATGAAATCTGGAATGGCATAATTACGCATTTCTGAGCCTACTCATCCATGAATCAGCTCTTTCAAATTGGTGAAGAAAAGTGCATTAGACAAATTAATAACATCAAGAAGAAACCCCGAAGAAGAAAAAATACCTAAAACAAAAATCAACTTTTTAAAATCAGAGACGATACTTACAGTTACTTAAAACAAAAAAATACACTTATGACTATGATATGGAAGAATAATCCTTTGGGAATACTAAACACCATTCCAAGGATATTTTGCATTATATTAAAAGAAGGAATTACAAAAGGAGCAATCTGGCCAAAGCTCAGAATTGTTCATCAAAATAGACCAACCTGGCACATCTGTCTAAACAAAACATAACAAAACTACTACCCGAACAGACAAAAACCACAGAACCAAATACTTTCTTCCCATAGGCTCGTAGGCCAAAGAGCATAATGCTTCATAACCAGCTAGCCCCAGACTCCCCAAATAAACACCCACCCAGACATTAGCGAACTGTATAAGGAGCTTCTGGAGAACTCCCAGGATGCAAAAGCTGGAAGAAGAAGCAGCGCACGGAGGAGGTTGAAGCGCCATGGAAGACAAAAGGAAATCCATCTTCCGGTGAATTGCGCGAGACTCTTCAAAGAGAAGTTGCGCATTGTCATCTCTGAGAGGATGCCTATCACGAATGGCATAGGAAACCAATTTTTTCATCATTCAAAACAGTGCAACAGTGCGCTCGTAAAGACTAACGCGCTCAGCCGTGTTGTCGAGATCCAGGATCCAATTCTCCAACTTCTTACGCTCCCCCTTTAGGGTTTCCCTACTCAGACGAGCCCACCATTGTTGTTCATAGTCATTGATGTCCCTCTAGATTTCCAAGGGGATGTTAAGAGCGAATGAAGTTTCCTCCCTACGTGCCCTGAGAGGCACGAGACAGACCACCACCTGCCTCCCCCATAGAATCCCCACGCCCTCTCTTCCTATTGTGACTCGAATTATCTCCAACCTCAGGATGACAGTTAGTATCTTGCGGCTCCTTCATCCTATCACCAGAGGCTTTCTCCATAATCAACTAGATTACCAAAACTTGCATGCATGCAGAAAACCATTAATTACGATCACGGTTACCACCTTGAGCCTCCATATATTCTCGCTTGCCACCGACTGTTATGATGAATCGAGTACATCTTAATAACTCTTAATAACTGAAGGAAGTACAACGAGTGATACTTCCCCCATCAAAGAACTATGACGGAAGATGAAAAGACTAATCGAGAACTGCAAAAGGTCGAATATGCGGACAACTGCAAAAGGAAAGAGTTACGTGTCCCAATTGTCGTCAGCATCATGTCTTCTCGCACAAAAAACCATCATGTCTTGGTCCTGGATAACTCTGCAGCTATCCCAAAAAACTGCTTCTATCAAATTGTCCCACGTATAAGCGCAAGCGGCCATGTGAATAGATCAACTTGACGTGGGATTAGGAAAGCACTACACCCAACAAGGAAGATAGAGCCTTCCAACCCCCACGATGACTCCACTTTGGAGCTTGATTTGCCATGGTGCATCTCAGCAGCCATGTGGAGAATGATCTTGGAATCACCTTCCACAATTATAGGGGTCCATCTTTTTTGACATGCGAGCAGTATTCCTTGGTGAAGACCTTGATCTAGTTTGGCAGTATTATTAGACTCTATCCCCAAAAAACCAATTTTGAACCTGACACAAATTGTGTGTTGAAGATAATGCCGGCAACACATGGGGATATTCTAGGCTGTTGTTTTGTCTACTCAACCATGGTCTCAGTTTGTCCAGATAGATCACCCTGAAGAAGAATTTATGGACCTACCAAAACAGTGGTTTAGGGAAATTAGACCAAGCCTAGGAGAAGATAAAAAATTGTCCTTAGGGAAATGCCCGCCACAACTCATATGATGATGATAAAAATATTCCAAGGGTGTGCATCTCCAAACTACCCCCAAAAGTCCAAAAGTCCAACAAGACTTTTGGGGGGTCTTTCCAAACCCCCCCAAAAGTCCAAAAGTCCAACAAGACTTTTGGGGGGTCTTTCCAAACCCCCCCCAAAATTCCAACGGTCTTTCCAAACCGCCTCCCCCAACAATCAAATTCTAAGGATTTTTGAGGGGGGGTCTTAAGGACCACCCCTAAACATCAAATTCTAAGGACTTTTGAGGGGGTTTCTTAAGGACCGCCCCCAAAATTCTAATTCTAAGGACTTTTGAGGGGGGTTTTTAAGGACCGCAACCAAATACCTTTAAAAAATGTTTTTTTTGGGGGGGGGTTAGAAAGACCACTGCAAGCCACTTTTAGGGGGTCAATACTTTTTGGGGGGGGGTCCAAAACCGCCCCCAAAAGTATTGAAAATTGGACTTTCAAGGGGGGGTTTTTAACCAACCGCCCCCAAAAATATTAAGAATGGGACTTTGGGGGGGGGGGGTTTACAAAACCGCACCCAAAAATCCTAACAGTTGGACTTTTTAGGGGGATTTTTTAAAAACCGCCCCCAAAAGTCCAATTTTTGGGACTTTTGAGGGGGGTTTTGAAGAACCGCCCCCAAAGACCTAAAAACACTTTTGGGAGGGGTTTAGCAAAATTGCCACAAGCCAAAACCGCCGTCAAAAGGGTATTTTGTTGTAGTGTAAGTTCGGCCCTTGTTAAGTCACAAGTTATTGCTATATCTGGCTTGCGAGCTTCTTGGATATACCCTTGGGAGGTTGCTAAGTTCGGCCCCTGTTAAGTCACAAGTTATTGCTATATCTGGCTTGCGGGCTTCTTGGATATACCCTTGGGAGGTTGCTAAGTTCCCATGGTTTATAAAAAACAAGAGAACTTGTAAGTATTAGACTAGAAAATGACAACAAATATTACATTTATGGCAAGTTATGATGACTGAATTACATATTTATATTGCATTTTTATATTGTTATGATAAGTAAATTATATACTTATGATAACAATTTTTTGAAATTTAAATAAAGTCTAATAAGTTTGTTCAACTAGCACATGTTGCTAGGCATTTGACTAGTTTTATGCCAATATGTACTCATATCCAGCCAAATGCAAACTAGTTTACTTATATAAATGACATCCACAAATATATAAAATCATCTGCTAAATTTTCTTATGAATTTTTTTTAAAAACATTAAAATATCATTTAATCATATTAAAGATAAAATAAAATTGTTTAATTTCTATAATAGGTTATGTTTGTGCCATAAATTGTTTCCAGGCCACAAAGAAACAAGCCAACACAATCTCAAAATATAAAATCAAGTAAAAGTAAGTTTTAAGGTTTTTTGATAGGTTTTCTGGTTATAAAGTTTGGGAACAAACAGGGAATACACTCATGAGAAAAATAGGAACTGAATCATAAGCAAAGGAAGACAAAGATGCATAATATATTCACTAGAATCCAACAGAGCATAATATTGAAGTTCATTCATAAAAGATAAGCATTACTAGCATACAAACATAAACCAGCAATGAATTTATCAGTTAAGCAACTAAACAAGTTAAACAATGAAGCCAACACATAAACTGAAGGGTGAAAAGGATCATATACTTCATAATTCTGTCAACAAATACATATAAGAGTTATGTACTTAGCTCATCAATAAGTCTAGAAGACCTCCTGAAGTCCTCCCAAACAATTGAACCCTTTTATGTCTTTCCTCTCTATCTAAATACTATTTTTTACAAAATCAGTTAGGGTTTAAACCCTAACTTCCCTCAACCAACTCATCGATGGGATAAAGTGAAAATAAATTTACAAAATAAAGTGTTTCTTTAAAAACATAACTAATAACTAACTAACTAAAGTATTTCTCAAAAGATCTAACAAGTAACTGACTGACTACCAACTCAAAGGTCTTTGGCAGCTTCAGCTAGTAAGGCTATTCCATCCCAAGCTTGGGCCTTTTTCCTGACTTTCTTCTGTTCAGCTTCCATATCTGCTAACCTTCTTGTAAGCTCTTCATTCTGCTGCCGCAAGCCTATGACAGTCTGCTTCAATTCTGCACATTGTAAAACTGTGCTTCTTTTTCTCTTTAGGGCCTCCTTAGAAACTGTAGTAAGCTCTTGATAATGATCATTTAGTTCCTGTAAATCCTCCTTGAGTCTTTTATTTGCTAGAATCAGAACATCATTAGTCTCCTACATGCAATCCATTTGATGCCTGTATAGTTTGATGGTTCTTTGCAAGTTCTCCATGTATGAGTCAAAAACCTTCCCTGTTGTGGTATCTTCCATCTCACTGAGCAAGCATGGGATATTTAGCCTTCTGAAAATGTCTTCATCCTCCTGTAACAGCCTTGAAGACACACCATGAACAATAGGGTTTTCCTGACTCGTTGCTTCAATAGATGTAGCTTCATCTATCAAGTGCTGATCTTCAGAATAAGAAACTTCAGTTTCCTTTTTCTGTTGCTCTTTTATTATTTCATCTCTTAATTCCATAAACACAGCTAATAGCTTAGTTTGGGTGAGGCTGGAATCTTTTGCTGACTTTAATGCCTTTTTTCCTTTTGTATGATGAGAAACTGGAATTTTTGGAACTACTTCCTCAATCTTTATTTTTTCATCTGAAGAATCATCATCAAGTACACTTACTTCTTTTGTATTTAATCTAGGGTTTAGCAGCTTTTTCATACTCAGCCTTAACTTATTTTTAGATCTGGTTTTTGGTCTCCATTCTGAAGAAAGTTCTTTCACTATCTTCAAAATTTTTCCTTGATGTCTAACTGTGGCTAACTCTATAGCATTCTTCTTTTCCTTTGATTTTGTTCTTCTTTTCCTTTGATCTCTTTGTTTTATCCTCTTGACTGTAGCATTCTGTGTATGTGTCAACCCTAGCTTTAGTTTTGACAGTGAATTCATCTTCCTCTAACAGATATCCCTCATCCTCAGATAAGATAGTGATGGGGCTCCTTTGCTGGACATGGATGTTTTCTTTCTCTACAACAACCTTTTATGTGGCAACAGTTTTCTCTTCACTGAAAGTTTCTGTTGGTGCTCTGTAATGCTCAGGCTGATCTTCCTTTTTTGTAATCAGCAAACCCTTGCCCTTGCTGTCAGCTGCAAACTTTTGAGGTTCATTGTCATCCTTCAAGGACTCTGGTGCTTCTTCAAATTTAACCTCTTTCTTGTCTTCAAACTTGATCTTCTGACCTAGTTTCCTAACTAGGGTTTGCCCTTTGTCTACATGTTTTTTAGTTTGCTGCTCTTCTTGCTTAATTTGAAAACCAGACCAAAACAAAAACTAATCCCATGTCTTCCCTTCTCGTTGTAGAGCAGTACTGATAATGAGTTTGATCAAACCATGATGGAAGATGGATTGTGTAGTATGATCATGATGTCCCTTAACTCTACTTGACATCTTCTGCAAACTTTTGAACAAGAAGAAAGGAAGACTCATTCTGGATTCACCGACCAGATGCTGCAAGAACCTAAAATGATATTTAAAGACATAGGCATATCTCCCTTCACATGTAATATAGCTTTGTAAGACTTTAATGGGCTCCACCCACTCATCTCTGAGATTCTGGATTAATATTCCTTTTCTCCAGTCTGGAGTAATACCAGGTAAAAGGTACCTTTGGGCATTAAAGGTGAAAGGCAACTTTTTGAACCACATTTCACCTTCATTTCTGACTCCTGTAACTTCAGCAATTAGCTCCACAGTCAACTTGAATCTCAGTGTATCAAAAATTATCATGTCCTGGTTATAGCTTTTGGAAAACTGATAAGAGACCTCAGTGTTGTATCCATCGATCTTGTTGAAGAAATCTAGCCACCCAGCGTTCTGGAAAAGTTCTGCACATCCTGGAAATTTTTCAATCCATTTCAACTCAGTGGGCTCAGCCCTATTAGTTTTGCCACTTCTTCTCATTTGCTTTCAATGACTGAATGTTGTGTACTTTCAGGGTCCTATCAATGACCTAACAGTTTCTTTTAGCACCAAAATTAGTCAGCTTCAGCACCTAATAAGACTAGGTCTTCATGTAATTTCACATATTCAGCTCCTCCGTTGCATTGTTTACAGGTAGCAAGTCAATTTGTGAAATTTGGATACCATAAACTACACAGATCTTATTCCTGTCTTGTTGTAGACGTTTAAAATCAATCCTTGAGCTATCTGATTGTCAAAATTAACTGTACAAGTGTCTTCGGGTCTCCAATTTACTTCCAGCTGGCAGGACGAGAAAGCCCTAATTTCTCTGTAATTGTGAGAACCCAAAAATTCCTTTATAACTGCAACTTCCAATTTTTAGGCAAATGTCCTCGCTCCACTTAGTCTCCAGCTTCGTGATGCATATGTGAAATAACTTCCTTCACATCAAACTCGGCTTATACCTCTTCCTGTCATGATACGCTATGTTCTAGCTAATGATTACCACGATCTCTTCCACGATATGAATCACACCTGCTTTCATGATGATTACTGGAGAAACACGTACCAAAATCCTTAAAACATGTGATTAGTCACTTGGGAATCGAACTCATGTGAGAATTCAATTTAAAAATCGGTAATTTCGGTGAGCGCAATATTTTTGTAGCGCCGTTGTGTTAATTTTTCATGATTGCGCTACAAGAATAATTTGCATTCAATTTTGGCACTAATTTAACCATTTTTTCTATTTTAAAATTAAATTTAAATGATAAACTATGCTCTTTGAATATATTTGTGACATCCTTAATCAATATAAGTCCTATGGATCCCTTCAAATCCTAAAGAAATAGAAATAATAAAAAACTAAAGGCAAAAATCAAAAGTTTCATTTAAAACCAAAAATTTTCCTAAAGGAGGTAGAAAAACAACTTAAGCAAATGAGCAAACTTGAAATAAAAATGACAATCAAAATATAAAATTGAAGAAACAAGTTCATGACTAAACATCTTGCTCTAGCTGTGGGATGAAGTCCTCCCTATGAGGCTTCAAGAACCTGTAGACCAGTGCCTTATGTCTGCTACGTACTTGTCTGCCAAAATTTCCATTGGGCTATGGAGTCTTTATTATGCTTCACTCAAACCGGTATGTACAATGAAAAGTGAAAATCTCCTTATAGACTGTAAAAATGCTTGAGAAATAGTCCATTAACTGGACTGGACAACTCCTCACCTTCCAAAGACTGCAGGATAAAAGTATTATTCTCCAAAACTTTAGACACTAGGAAAGGCCAAACCAGAGGTTATCAAACTTACCATGCTTACCCTTTTTCTCTTTCCTTGCATCCCACCTTAGAACCATATCACCAATTGAGAAAGTGTTTTCTTTGATGTTCCTGTCAAATCTGCTTTTGATCTTTAATCTGTACAACTGTGACTTTTCATCCACCTTTTCTCTATTCTGCTGTAACTCTATCATCTCATAAATCCTTCTCTGTATATCATTTGGATCTTCCTGAGAATTATGAAGAAACTTCATCACTGGGATTCCCAATTGAACAGGAAAAACTGCATCTGTACCATAAACTAGCTGGAAGGGAGAAGTTCCAATTGCTTGTTTAACTATTATCCTATCTGCCCACAATGCATATTTCAGCATTGAATCCCATGATCTCTTGTTGTGCTTGAGCAACTTTTTGATACTCTGAATGATGTTTTTATTAGAGGATTCAGCCAAACCATTACCCTGGGGATAATAAGGAGTTGAATGCTTCAGTAGGATGCCATTCCTTTCACAAAAGGCTTCCATTGCCTTGGACTTGAAAGCCTTTGCATTGTATGTTACTAATTTCTGAGGGAAACCAAATCTACTAAGAATATTGTCTTCAATAAATTCCATGATAACTTTGTCTGTAGCATTCCTAGTAGGGATAGATTCCACCCATTTGGTAAAGAAGTCTGTTGCAATCAGAATCCAATGGTGTTGCCCTAAAGAGGCTGGATTTATTTCTCCAATAAAATCTAGACCCCATTGCTGAAAAAGAGCACTTACTACAATAGGTTTCAGGGGTAATGACATTAACTTTTGTTTGCCAACAAAATTTTGACAAGGGATACAGGCTCTTACCTGCTGATAAACATTCGCAAACAAGGAGGGCCAATAACATCCAGCTCTTAAAATTCTGTATGCTATTGTCTTCCAATGCTTGTGCCCTCCACAAGCACCCTCATGAGATTCAGAAATCACTCCTTCAATTTCAGGTTTATCTAAACTTATGAGTAGAATACCCCCTGGGTCCTTCCAGAACAACTGCTCTTCCACTAGACAATACTTAGTAGTTTTAAGTTTTAAAGATCTAGCAGCCTTCCTATCTAGATGCTTAGGACATTGTAAAAACAACAGAAAATAGACTATGTCTGCATACCATGTAGATGTTGAATAATAATCCATGATCTTCTCTTTTTCCAGTAATGCTTGATCTTCATCCTGAGCTATTTCTTCAGCCATAACATGCAATCCCAGAGCCTGACAATTTGATTCAGCCAGCAGCTTGGCTAAACCTTGTCCCTTGACAAGTTTGGTAGGTCTGATCTCTATATCATATTCCATGATTTTAGCAATCCACCTGCCTCTTTTCCCTTCACTATCAGGCTGTGCTAACACATATTTTACCGCAGCATTAGGTACAAATGAAATAACTTTAGAATGCAGCACATAGATTCTAAAAAAATTTAAAGCCTTTACCAGAGCATAGGCCTGCTTTTCTAAAATACTGTATTTCAGTTCAGAATCTCTGAGAGTTTTGCTGAAGAATGCAATGGGCTGCTCCAATCCTTCCTTATTCTTCTGAAGTAAAACAACTGCAATTGTATCCTCTGATGCAAATGAGAATGTAAGGAATTCTTTTGTAAAATCAGGGCTTACCAATACAAGAGCTTCAGTAAGAGCCACTTTAATTTTGTCAAATGCACTCTTTTCCTCAGTGGTCCACTTAACTTCCTAATCTTTTTTCAGCATGACTGTGATCTGTTTGATAGTCTCAGCAAAGTTTGGTATAAACCAATGTAAAAAGTTGATTTTACCAATGAAAGATTGGACATCTTTTTTACTCCTTGGCAAACTTATTTTCAATATAGCCTTTACCCTTTCAGGATCAATCCTTATACCATCAGCAGACACTAAATGACCAAGCAATTTACCTTCCTGTACAGCAAAGTGTGATTTCTTTGGATTCAAGGACAAGCCAAATTTTCTACACTTCAGGAAAGTCTGCTTCAAATGTTTCAAATGTTCATCATCTGACTGTGAGAAAACAGTAATATCATCCAAGTATATTACTACAAACTTGTCCTTTTCTCCAACAAAAGCAATATCCATGGCTCTTTGGAAGGTGGCTCCAGCATTCATCAATCCAAAAGGCATCTTATCATACATGAAGGTTCCCCAAGGAGTTGTAAAGGTCGTTTTCTCTTTATCATCAGGATGCATAGCAATCTGATTGTACCCTGAGAAACCATCCACCATAGAGATCCTCTGTGCCCCAACTACTTGCTGCAATACTTGCTCAAATTTAGGCAAAGAATAATTGTCTTTTAGTGAAGATCTGTTCAGATTTCTGAAGTCAACACATAACCTGATTTCCCCATTCTTTTTCCTAACAGGTACAAGATTAGAAACCCATGAAGAATACCTAAGGGGCACTATGATCTTGGCATCCAACAGCTTCTTTACTTCTTTTTCAATAACAGGAAACAAGGCTGGATTAATCCTCCTTAATTTCTGACGAAAAGGTTTGACATTTGGTTTTAAAGGGACTTTGTGCTGTATGATTCCTGTGTCATAAGTCCTCAATTCCTGATAAGACCAAGCAAAAACATCCACATGCTCTTTTAACAGTTTAATATATCTATTTCTTTGTTCAGCTGTCAAGGATTTAGAAATTTTGACCATTCTAGGATGTTCTGCTGAACCAATATTGCAGTCCATCACATTCTCTTCTGAAGATTGAACAACAGGCTTTGACAGTGTATCATCCTTTGTAAATATTCTTTCCAGAGGTACCAATCCTTTTGGAATGAAGTTGCTTTTTAACTCAAAAATTTTATGTCCTGCTATCTCATCTTCAGCAATCTCATCCAACTGTTCATCCCCTTCATCTTCCTCTTGATCAATCAGGGAATTTGAAAACTCATGAGTAAGCTCAAGAAATCTCTTAATTTCAATGTCATCTTCGAAAACTTTCCATTGCTCTACATTATCAGGTACACATGGTATGTACCTCACCTCTATCGGATACCTTAACTGGGTGGTCTTGGGGATTCTGAAGTGTGTGGCAGCCAAAGCTAATGAATCTGCAGTCCGATTATGGTCTCTTGGAATATGAGTGATGTTAAATGCTACAAAATAATTTTCAAGCATATCCCATACCTCATTCCGATAGACTTTCAGCAAACCCTGCTTCACTTGATATTTGTTCTTCACTTGCTGAACAACTAATTCGGAGTCGCCATATGCAGAAATCTGCTGAATGCCCAAATCGTCGGCAACTTTTAATCCTAACAGCAAAGCTTCATATTCAACGGTGTTATTTGTAGTAATAAACTCAAGCTTATACATCAGCTTTACTGTTTCACCTCCGAGAGATATTAGAAGAACTCCAGCTCCAACACCTTCTTTACAAGAAGATCCATCAAAGTATAATTGCCATAGTTCATCTTCTTCTTCTCTGCTGTGTTTTACAGGCTGTTCTTTTTCCACTTGTAACAAACCAGCAGTATTGTCTTGTAATACCCCAATTTTGACCCTTAGGAAATATTGGCTCTAATGTAAATATTGTAAACACACGATGTATGTTTCCCTAGCGTGGAGCTCAAGGCCAAGGCCCCGCTAGTTCATGCTCGGATTTTATTTAAATTGGACACGCTTGATATTTTGTTACCCACGTGCTATTAAGCCATGGAATATTGTAAATTGATGTAAATATTTAATATTGAAATAAAATACCAAAAACTGGCTATGGAGGCAACGAATGAGAAGGGGCCACGTGTATCCACTAGGGAGTGGTGAGGGGGCTATGGGACTAAACCCTAGGCTGCCATTTGGCATTATGAGAACCCATTGACTTCCCTAGGTGACATTAATGCCTGTTGTAAGAAAGTGGTTGAGATTTCAACCCATGGCTTCAATGGAGCATGGGCAGCCCTGAAATTCGTATGGGTGGGAATGGGCTCTGTTTGCTTGGGCAAGAAGTCACTCAACCTCATGGGAGGTTGCTTCATTCTCACCCCATTCCAGTGTGAAACTACCTAGCATCATTCTGCATCCAAAAAAGGAGGGCCAGCAGTGAGAGAACCAGAAAATCGCGACCTTGAGAGAACCCAGATTTTGAAAGATCAAAAATGCCCAGATTTGGCATGGGACAAAGAAATCCAATGGGGAATCCATTAGCATGAACCTTGGGGCGAATTCTGGAGCATTAGCTACCCCGAAATCAATAGGATAACCCAGTTTTTGCAGCCCAGAAAACGAGTGATGGATTTTAGCTACTTGGTGAGTATGATGGTGAGAAATCAAGTTGGGAATGACTATGCATGGGTTGGGTGTGCTTGATAAACCCAGTGAAGGCTAGGATCTCAAGGATTAACTTCCGGACCTTTCTATACCCATCTTGAAGAGCACTGGAGGGAAGAGTTTCCTGAGGGACTGTGTAACAGAGAAGGGAATCTTCCTTGTGTTGGATGTGGTAGGTAATGTGGGTGCCTGACTGTTGAACTCACTTGAGATGCCTGTAGCTCTGTGGTTGAGCTCACTGGCTTAGCGTTACCCTCCTCTATCTTCTTGGATGCTTGACTGAAACCATGGCTGTGAGTGAACCCAGCTAGTCCTCCTTAGTGGATATACAGCCCAGCTCGAGGGTGATCTCTCAGCTGAAGGAATATAGGCTGGATAGAGATCTACGGTTGGGAGGAACGTTGCCTTCACGTAGCCAGTTGTTGGACATCAACTTCTCAAGATAAGTGTTCTGTGGATTATAAATTATTCCATTTTGTGTTCTGCAATATGTTAAATTGCCCATGTTTAATGAAATGAATTAATATAGAATCCATGCATGGCATACGAATGAGATTGGGTCTCTGTATGTTGAATCATTCGCTGTTGTGACTGATATGATTGCAATTACTGTCTGTTTGAGTGCTTGTTAGCATGTTCATTCCGCTGTGTTTTATATGGAGACGAATCTGCATATAGAAGTTTTAAAATGTTAGAAATTTATGGGCAAAAATTATTGGGGCTAAGTCTGCGATAAGCCCGTGTGTTGTTAACGTTTCCTTCCTTGCACGGGAATGCTGGAAGGGGGTGTTACAGTTTGGTATCAGAGCTGCGTTGCAGCATTGGGCCTCTATGGGCCAAATCTGATAGAGTTTTTTTTTCTTCTTCTTAAGTCTGTTTTGGAAAATGTTGTTTTAAGACTGTTTTTGAAATTTTTGGTTTTAAGACTGTTTCGGGAAGTCATCCCAAAACTGCGGAAAGGTTCCGCGAACCTTCCCGCAATTGCGGAAGAGTTCCGCGAACCTTCCCGCAATCGCGGAAGAGTTCGGCGAACCTTCCCGCAATTGTGGAAGAATTCAGCGAACCGCTCCGAAACAGCGGGGAAAAATTCGTTTTTGTGAAAAAATTTCTAAGTGTCGGGGTCGAACGAAAACCTTTTCGGAAGGAATTATCTTCCGAAATTGCGGAAGGAATTCTCTTCCGAAATTTCGGAAAGATTCCGCGAATCGTTTCGCAACACGGAAGAGTTCGGCGAGTCGTTCCGAAGTTGCGGAAGACTTCGGCGAATCGTTCCGCAACTGCGGAAGACTTCGCCGAATCGTTCCGCAATTGCGGAAGACTTCGGCGAATCGTTCCTCAACTGCGGAAGACTTCGCCGAATCGTTCCGCAATTGCGGAAGACTTTGGCGAATCGTTTCCGAAATTGCGGAAACATTCCGCCAGTCGTTCCGCAAAAACCGACTGAAAACCCCGGAAGCATTCCGCGAACGGCTCCGAAGCTGCGGAAGCCTTCACCGAATGGCTCCGCAATTGCGGGAGCATTCGCCAAATGGCTCCGCAACTGCGGAAGCCTTCGCCGAATGGCTCCGCAATTGCGGGAGCGTTCGGCAAATCGCCCCGCCATTGCGGAAGCGTTCGGCGAACTGCTCCGCAATTGCGGAAGCGTTCGGCGAACTGCTCCGCAATTGCGGAAGCGTTCGGCGAACTGCTCCGCAATTGCAGAAGCCGTCGCCGAACCACCCCGCTATTGCGGAAGGCTTCAGCCCGGAGGGATTTTCCACAAAAAAAAAAAAAAACCCCTCAATTTTTGGATAGGGGGAGCACCGGGGCTCAGAATGGGATGATTTCTGTGGGGCTCGGAGGCCATTGACGGGGGATATGAAAGAACCAATGAAGACCCCGAGCCCATTAGACTCCAATTTGACAAAAAAAGGGGAATAGTGACTTTTGAAGGACAGAGTCCTGAGGCTTGACAGAAGGTCGAATTGAGGTGAAATTGATCAGGCGCAGCCATGAAGCAGGAACAATGTTAAGTTCTGAATCTTGGAACCAAACTCCAAAGGATGTGGAGTCGGGGTGAGCAAGAAGGCCAAAAAGCACTGTTTCGGGCCACTTTTTCGGGATTTTGAAAAGCTTGTGGGTAGTAAAAGTGACCCTAGATGTGGGAATCAAAAATTTTACTGAACTAGACATTTCATATTCTCATTAAGATGGACAACTTCCATTAGACGAAGATTTCCCAGAAATGCACCGTTTGGGAGATAGCCATTTTTGGCCCAAAATTTGAAATTTTGGAAAAATGTGAAAAGTGAGAAGTAGTAAAACCCAGAAATTCATAGAAGATGAATGGTGCATCGGATTTGGAATCCGTAAATTGCTGAGTGTTCCTTGTTATATGGAATAACTTCGCCCGATAGATAAGTTTTTGTGATTCCTCATATATTTTCTTCCACAGGTGGCTGAAGTTGGCCTTCGGGGCCAAAATACAACTGTGTAAACTGTGCAGAATTATTGGTAAGAGTTGTCATTTTTGAAACAACGCGGTTTCCACACCCGATGTCGGAATGGAGCACGGGGACAGGCATTGGAAAGCTTGTCTAGCAAGGAATAAGGGTGTATGACCGGAATTTGAATTGGGTCATCAGACATGATAGATTATTAGGGCAGAAAAGTGTCGATGACTGTTTTGTCAAATTAATGACAATATGGGCAATTTTCAGAATTGCATGAATGGGTAAAAGAATTGAATAAGCAACAGCTATGTGAATTATTCCATGAGTTAATTATGTTAAATATTGATTGTTGTATATTCCTAGATGCATTTTTTATGAGGTCTAACAAATATTATAATAATGCACAGTGTTTGCAGCTCATAAAGTTTATAATTGTAACAGAGGTAAGATGGTGACCATAAATGATGCTCAAGATCCTTATGAACATGAAGAAGACGTTCTAGGAGAGAATGTGCATGAAGGGAATGCGGAGACTGAATCCAATGGGAGAAGGGAGCAGGTGACTCCTCAAAATTTGGTTAAAACCATGGTGAGCTTCAATGAAAGATTGATGAAGGCTCAAGAAGAACAACACCAACTCAATGCTGCTATTTTACAAAGCCTCACTGATATGCAGCATAAGATAAACCTTGGGTCCAACCCAAGCAATATGGGTGAAGAAGGAAGAGATGCAGGGAGTCATTCTAGAGGCCGTTCGAGGAGGAGGACTCCAAGCCCAAGGAAGAGTTCGGTGAGCAGAAAACATAAAACATCTTCATCAAGGTCTTCTTCCAGCAGGTCGTGTGACTCCAAATGTTCTAGGAGAAGTCCCAGACATGCACCTAGGGGATTGGACGGAAGAAAGAAGTTTAAGGGCATCCCACAGGGAGAATTCAGGAAGACAAGACCTCCCACATTTGATGGGGAAGGCAAGACAGGTCAAGAGGCAGAAGCATGGCTTCTGGGAATGAAGAAATAATTTAGAATTCAAGACTACTCAGGAAATGAGAAAGCCAGAATTGCCATTTACAACTTAAATGGCAGAGCTTCCATTTGGTGGGACAATCTCTTTCAAGTGACAGGGATCAATGAAAGAAGGATCAGTTGGGAAAGATTTAAGAGGTACTTCAAGGAGAAATACCTTTCTGCTAGGTATTATGACGGTAAGAGAAAAGAGTTTAATGAACTCAGGTTGGGACAAAAATCTATGGAAGAGCATGTCCACAAATTCTTGGAATTACTGAGGTATGTTCACTATATCAAAGATGAAAGCGTAAAAATCCAATGCTTTCTTGGGGGTCTACCTCAGAGTTTCAGGGATCGTATTGAGTTTGTTAATCCACCAAGTTTGGATGAAGCCATTAGGATGGCAATGCACTGCTATGAGCAAACTAAAGGAAAAACAGAGGCTAACCCAGCATGGAAAGGAAAACCAAGAGGGAAGTTTGATCAGAAGAAGGATGGCTTCAAGCCACCATTCAGAGGTCAGCCTAGAACCTTTCCACAGGGGCAACAAGCAAGGAGTGGATTCAAACCAGCAGTGGCAGCAGATAAAGCATCAAAGAGACCACTTCAGTGTTGGGGATGTGGAGAAAACCACATGTTGAAGGATTGTCCACATCGGAAAAACAATTCTCGAAAGTTGAACAACCTGAAGGGAGTAGCTACGGTGGAGGACATGGCAAGGGCGGCACCTTGGATTTATGCAGCGTTGGATAATCATCAAGCAGACCATCAATCATCAGTGGTGGAAGTCGAAGGTAAGATTGCTACGCAATCTATTTCTGTTTTGATTGATCCAGGATCTACTCATAGTTATGTTTCCCCAAGAGTGGTTGAAGGTTGTTCTCTTAGAAAAATAAAGCATAAAAGGTCTTGGCTAGTGCAACTAGCCACGGGAACCAAGAGAAAAGTAAGTGAGGTAGTGATGGAGTATCCCATAGAATTGAATGGACTCCACACATATGTTGAATTGAATGTGTTACCATTAGGATCTTATGATGCATTAATTGGCATGGATTGGTTAGAAAAGCATAGAGCCAAATTGGACTGTTATGAGAAAGCACTTGAGTGCATTGATGAAAAAGGGAGGCCAATATTGGTAAAAGGAATTCCCAAGCAAGTTTCAGTAAGGCAGATTTCAGCCCTGCAGTTGAAAAAGTTTTATAAGAAGGGTTGTCAATTATATGCAGTCCATATGCCAGATTCATTAGAGGACAAAGGGACAAGACTGGAAGACTTCAGGATATTGCAAGAGTTCCAAGATGTGTTTCCGGATGAGGTACCAGGGTTGCCACCGACGAGAGATATTGATTTTACCATCGATCTTGTTCCAGGGGCAACGCCAAATTCCAAAGCTCCTTATAGAATGAGTACACCGGAGTTGGTGGAATTGAAGATGCAGCTACAAGAATTAAAGGATAAAAGGTATATCAGGCCTAGTGTGTCCCCTTGGGGAGCACCGGTGTTATTCGTCAAGAAGAAAGATGGGACTTTAAGGCTGTGTATTGATTACAGGTAGCTCAATAAAGTGACAGTTAAGAACAAGTATCCATTACCAAGAATTGATGACTTGTTTGATCAAATGAAGGAGGCCAAATTATTTTCAAAGATTGACTTGAGGTCTGGCTACCATCAAGTGAGGATTAGAGAAGAAGACATTCACAAGACGGCTTTCAGAACTAGATATGGTCATTATGAGTTCACTATGGTTCCATTCGGCCTTACCAACGCACCTGCCACATTCATGTGTCTCATGAATAGTGTATTCAGCAAATATTTGGATAAGTTTGTGATTGTGTTTTTAGATGACATTCTTGTCTATTCAAGAAATGAAGAAGAACACGAGGAACATCTAAGAATGGTGTTGCAAGTTCTTAGAGAACATCAGCTGTATGCCAAGTTAAGCAAGTGTGAATTCTATCAAAAGAGGATTCAATATTTGGGTCACGTCATTTCAGAAGAAGGAATTGCAGTGGATCCAGAGAAGATTAATTCCATCATGGATTGGCCAACTCCAAGAAATGTTTCAGATGTTAGATCTTTTATGGGCCTTGCTGGTTACTACAGAAGGTTTATTGAAGGATTCTTCAGGATAGCTCATCCGATCACTTCATTGCAAAGGAAGAACATCAAATTTGTATGGTCTGAAAAATGTAAGAAAGGTTTTCAGAAATTAAAGGAGTTACTTACCAGCGCTCCTGTTTTGAAGATAGCAGATCCAAGGAAGGATTTTGTAGTGTGCACAGATGTTTGCATTGAAGGGTTGGGTGGGGTTCTCATGCAAGAAGTAATTGTGATTGGCTATGAATCCAGGAAATTAAAAGAGCACGAAAAGAATTATGCCACACATGATTTAGAATTAGCAGCCATAGTGCATGCTCTTAAAATGTGGAGGCATTACTTGATGGGAAGGAGGTTCGAGCTTAGGACAGAGCACATGAGCCTAAAGTATTTGTTTGAGCAGCCAAACTTGAATGCTAGGCAAGCTAGATGGATGGAATTTCTTTGTGAATTTGATTTTGAAATTAAACATGTAAAAGGGAAGGAGAATAAGGTTGCAGATGCTCTTAGCAGAAAATTTCATGTTTCAGCAGTAAGTATGTGCAAATCAGATTTGAAGACAAGGGTTCTTGAAGCTCAAAACGGTGACGAAACTTGCCTTCAAATTAAAGAGATGTTGCAGCACGGTAATGTGGATGAAAAGTGTGTAGGATATCAGCTGGGTGAAGACAGTATCCTCATCTACAAGGATAGGTTGTACATTCCAAATAATGCAGATTTGAAGAAACTAGTGATGGATGAAATACACCAAATGCCGTACTCTGGACACCCAGGATATCAGAAGACTATAACAGCGGCAAGGAAGCATTATTTTTGGAATGGCATGAAGAAGGACATAGCTGAGTACATTGCTACGTGTCAAAAGTGCCAACAAGTCAAGGCAGAACACCAACATCCAGCAGGGTTATTACAGCCCTTACCTATTCCGGAATGGAAGTGGGAAGTGATCTCCATGGATTTCATAACAGGTCTGCCCATGACAGTGAAGAAGCATGATTCAATCATGGTTGTGGTGGATAAGCTATCAAAGGTAGCTCACTTTATTCCAGTGAAGTCCACTCACAAGGCTAGTGACATTGCGAACATCTTCATGAGAGAGATATTCAGATTGCATGGATTGCCTAAGGCAATAATTTCTGATCGTGATACAAAGTTCACCTCCAATTTCTGGAAGGGATTATTTCAGGAATTGTGAACTAAATTGAATTTCAGTACAGCTTACCATCCTCAAACGGACGGCCAAATCGAGAGGGTGAACCAGGTTCTTGAAGATATGATGAGAATGTATGTGATGGACAAACCATCCAAGTGGGAAGATTATTTACACTTGGTTGAATTTGCGTACAATAATGGACACCATGCATCCTTGGGAATGAGTCCATTTTAAGCATTGTATGGCAGGGGATGCAGGACGCCAGTGAATTGGGATGGTCCAGTGAATAGGGTAGTGCTTGGACCCGAGATGATCAAGGAAATGGAACAGGAAATTGTTAAGATCAGGCAGAATTTAAAGGCAGCTCAGGACAGGCAAAAGAGTTATGCAGATTTGAAAAGAGTACATAAAGAATTTCAGATTGGGGTTCATGTTTATTTGAGAGTGAAACCAAGGAAGAGTTCCCTCAAGTTGGGGAGCTGTGCCAAGTTGTCACCAAGATATTGTGGGCCATTTGAATTACTTGATAGGATAGGGCCAGTTGCATATAGAATTGCATTGCCTGCTAGCATAAGAGCTCATAATGTGTTCCATGTATCTTTGCTTAAGAAGTATGTACACGATCCTAATCATATGATTGATTGGAATGTGATACAGGTGGAACCCGAGGGAGAGTTCCAAGTAGAACCTATGCGCATCATCGACAAGAAAGTCACCGTGCTCCGGAACAGATCCATCGAGCAGGTAAAGGTCCAATGGGAGCACCTTAGTCCCGACGAGGCTACATGGGATCTAGAGGATGCCATGAGGGAGGCATTCCCATTTTTGTTCAGTTTTGAGAACACTGAGGACGGTGTTGTTCTAAGGGGGAGGGGAATGTAATACCCCAATTTTGACCCTTAGAAAATATTGGCTCTAATGTAAATATTGTAAACACACGATGTATGTTTCTCTAGCGTGGAGCTCAAGGCCAAGGCCCCGCTAGTTCATGCTCGGATTTTATTTAAATTGGACACGCTTGATATTTTGTTACCCACGTGCTATTAAGCCATGGGATATTGTAAATTGATGTAAATATTTAATATTGAAATAAAATACCAAAAACTGGCTATGGAGGCAATGAATGAGAAGGGGCCACGTGTATCCACTAGGGAGTGGTGAGGGGACTATGGGACTAAACCCTAGGCTGCCATTTGGCATTATGAGAACCCATTGACTTCCCTAGGTGACATTAATGCCTGTTGTAAGAAAGTGGTTGAGATTTCAACCCATGGCTTCAATGGAGCATGGGCAGCCCTGAAATTCGTATGGGTGGGAATGGGCTCTGTTTGCTTGGGCAAGAAGTCACTCAACCTCATGGGAGGTTGCTTCATTATCACCCCATTCTAGTGTGAAACTACCTAGCATCATTCTGCATCCAAAAAAGGAGGGCCAGCAGTGAGAGAACCAACAAATCGCGACCTTGAGAGAACCTAGATTTTGAAAGACCAAAAACGCCCAGATTTGGCATGGGACAAAGAAATCCAATGGGGAATCCATTAGCATGAACCTTGGGGCGAATTCTGGAGCATTAGCTACCCCGAAATCAATAGGATAACCCAGTTTTTGCAGCCCAGAAAACGAGTGACGGATTTGAGCTACTTGGTGAGCAGGATGGTGAGAAATCAAGTTGGGAATGACTATGCAGGGGTTGGGTGTGCTTGATAAACCCAGTGAAGGCTAGGATCTCAAGGATTAACAGCCGAACCTTTCTATGCCCATCCTGAAGAGCACTGGAGGGAAGAGTTTCCTGAGGGACTGTTTAACAGAGAAGGGAATATTCCTTGTGTTGGATGTGGTAGGTAATGTGGGTGCCTGACTGTTGAACTCACTTGAGATGCCTGTAGCTCTGTGGTTGAGCTCACTGGCTTAGCGTTACCCTCCTCTATCTTCTTGGATGCTTGACTGAAACCATGGCTGTGAGTGAACCCAACTAGTCCTCCTTAGTGGATACACAGCCCAGCTCGGGGGTGATCTCTCAGCTGAAGGAATATAGGCTGGATAGAGATCTACGGTTGGGAGGAACGTTGCCTTCATGTAGCCAGTTGTTGGACATCAACTTCTCAAGATAAGTGTTCTGTGGATTATAAATTATTCCATTTTGTGTTCTGCAATATGTTAAATTGCCCATGTTTAATGAAATGAATTAATATAGAATCCATGCATGGCATACGAATGAGATTGGGTCTCTATATGTTGAATCATTCTCTGCTGTGATTGATATGATTGCAATTACTGTCTGTTTGAGTGCTTGTTAGCATGTTCATTCCGCTGTGTTTTATATGGAGACGAATCTGCATATAGAAGTTTTAAAATGTTAGGAATTTATGGGCAAGAATTATTGGGGCTAAGTCTGCGATAAGCCCGTGTGTTGTTAACGTTTCCTTCCTTGCACGGGAATGCTGGAAGGGGGTGTTACATGTCTTCATCACTGAAATGTAACATGCAAGTTCCTAGGTCTTTGGAAACAGCATATAGTGGATGATTGGTGGGGTTCTTTCCATCTGTCACTATATAAGCAAACTGAAGCTCTCTGTACAGTCTTCTGTTTTCTCCACCAAACACAGGAATGGTAGCATATGAGAGATCCATTTGTAAGGTCCCTCCAACCTTCTTTTCCCAAGACCTAGAAACAAGTAAGCCAAACTTTGGTGTAATGTCAGCTACCACAACATCCATTATCACACTTTTCATGGGCAACTGAGCCAGGATGACAACCATATCTTTTATTACTCCTAAACACTTCACAGCTCGGGAATCAAAGGCATACAGATCATGGTAGGGTTTGGTAATATTCAGCCCCAAAGCCTCCATAACAGCCTTTGGAATCAAATTGTGGGATGCTCCTGAATCTAACAAACAATTGTGTATCATCTGTTCATGGACAATCAGAGTGATATAGAATGGTGGTGAAGCTCCTGCTTCATTCTCAGCCTTCTCAGCCAAGGCTAATCCAATGAAAATATTAGGATTCTCCTCTTGTAAATTAACTGTGTCGGAAACAGGTTGATTGCTTATTGGATTAAGCATTTTAAAGACTGATTCTTTATATGAAGGATTTTTTATCAATTCAGTTAAGGGTACAGGAATCTTTAACTTTCCTAATTCATTCTCCAAACTGAAATTCTAGACATTTTTATTTACCTCTTCAACCTCTGTGTTTTTCTTATGTTTTTTTGAACCTTGCTTCTTCTTTGTTACAGGCTCAGATGGCTGATGAGCAGGGACAATTGCTTTCTTCTTTGGGGGTTGTACCACCTGTTTTGAACCTGATCTCAGATTTATAGTCTTCTTGAGTTCATTTTGATGGAAAGCAGCAGTTACAGCAGTCTTTTCCAAACCTAAATCATCCTTGGTTTCAAACATGTTAGCATCATAGTATTTTGCATTTAGAAATTCTTCCTCAGTGACAAAACCTTCATACAATCCCTCTCCAAAATGATTCATATCTTGATCATTCTCTTGAAAGATTAGCTCATCATCAACTTCTTCCTCATCAACCATATTGTTTTGAAGAGGTGGTGGCACTCTTTGGTCCTCATTTTCTCTCCTTTCTCGCTGGATATCATTATTCCTTCGTTCTCTAAGCATGAAGCGGGGAGAAAATTGCCTTCTGAACTGATTCTGATTATTTGGATTTCGTTCACCTTCTGGAGCAGGCTTGCTGGAATTTTTCTCAAGCTCTAATTTGTTTAATTTTGCAGTCAGAGTCTTCACCAACTTAGCCATTTCATCAATTTTCCCTTCTGTAGAATGAGAAGCAGAACCTCCTGGGGCTACTTCCTTTTTTCCTTTTCTGTCATAAAGCTGTTGAGCTATTTCCTTCTTTAATCTATTAGAAGCCAAGATGTTGGATTCTACCTCCAATGTTGCATCCTGCATATTCAGTAAAGAGATAGGTCTTCTATCTCTCAACAATAAAGAAAACTCGTGATCAAAGGCATTTGCATAGGTAAGTTTAGCTGATGTTTCTGTAGGATTTATTTCTGCAGGAATTCTACTGTACATCTTGTTAAACCTCTTTGAAAAGTCTGCAACAATTTCATCATTTTTCCTCCTAAGAGCTCCAAATTCAGTTATGTAATATGTATGGTCTTTAGTGTCACCCCATTGTCTCGTGAAGAGATCATGAAGTTCTTCAATGATAGTGATGGAATTAGCAAGCAACTCCCTGAACCATTTCCTTACATCTCCATCGAGGCTCTGCACAAACATTCTCATCCATACATCTTTAGCCTTAATGTTTTGGTTATCAGCATAACTAAGGAAAGCTTCCCAATGTTCTTCAGCTGTGGTTTCCCCCTGTCCATTAAACCTAGGAAGATATTTCTAATAGTCACCCCCAGTCAATGCATTTAAAGGCTGAGGCAAGACCAATGGTGCATATCTGGCTGCAACCATCCGGTCCATCATGTCTATGGGTTGATTTTGGGCTGCCATTTTTGGACTAACTAACTTTAATGATGAAGAAGTTTGATTGGAACCTGGTTGAAAAGGTTTTTACCTAGTTTTAGCTAAAAAATAGATATCTTACCAGGAGAAACAGTTTTGGCTTTCTTGAAAGATTGAGGATTAGTTAAAACTTGGAAACTGCTATCAGGGATAATAGGCCTTAAACAAGGTGATTTTTCTTCTTCTTTTCCTAGCAAAGCTGAATGTGATAAACCACCCAACTGATCAGGGTCACACAAGGATGGTAAAGATTGAGACCTTCTAACTTTTCTTGTTGTCTTTAATATCTGTTCAGGGTTTGTCACACCCAACCGCAATGGTGAAGTAGGTCTGTTCCTGGTTCCAACTCATCTAGTAGCCACTGTGTCAAACCTGGTGAAAAGTAGCCTTAAGATGTGTTGGTTTAAGTTCACCTCTTAAAACCAGTGAAATGATAAGTATCCCAGGGAAAAATCTGTTTTCAACTTCGTTCCCCGGCAACGGCGCCAAAGATGTTTGTGTCAGAAATTGTTTCCAGGCCACAAAGAAACAAGCCAACACAATCTCAAAAAATACAATCAAGTAAAAGTAAGTTTTAAGGTTTTTTGATAGGTTTTCTGGTTATAAAGTTTGGGAACAAACAGGGAATACACTCATGAGCAAAATAGGAACTGAATCATAAGCAAAGGAAGACAAAGATGTATAATATATTCACCAGAATCCAACAGAGCATAATATTGAAGTCCATTCATAAAAGATAAGCATTACCAGCATACAAACATAAACCAGCAATGAATTTATCAGTTAAGCAACTAAACAAGTTAAACAATGAAGCCAACACATAAACTAAAGGGTTAAAAGGATCATATACTTCATAATTCTGTTAACAAATACATATAAGAGTTATGTACTTAGCTCATCAATAAGTCTAGCAGACCTCCTGAAGTCCTGCCAAAAAATTGAACCATTTTCTGTCTTTCCTCTCTATCTAAATACTATTTTTTACAAAATCAGTTAGGGTTTAAACCCTAACTTCCCTCAACCAACTCATCGATGGGTAAAGTGAAAATATATTTACAAAATAAAGTGTTTCTTTAAAAACATAACTAATAACTAACTAACTAAAGTATTTCTCAAAAGATCTAACAAGTAACTGACAAACTACCAACTCAAAGGTCTTTGGCAGCTTCAGCTAGTAAGGCTATTCCATCCCAAGCTTGGGCCTTCTTCCTAACTTTCTTCTGTTCAGCTTCCATATTTGCTAACCTTCTTGTAAGCTCTTCATTCTGCTGTTGCAAGCCTCTGATAGTCTGCTTCAATTCTGCACATTGTAAAACTGTGCTTCTTTTTCTCTTTAGGGCCTCCTTAGAAACTGTAGTAAGCTCTTGATAATGATCATTTAGTTCCTGTAAATCCTCCCTGAGTCTTCTATTTGCTAGAATCAGAACATCATTAGTCTCCTGCATGCAATCCATTTGATGCCTGTATTGTTTGATGGTTCTTTGCAGGTTTTCCATGTCTGAGTCAAAAACCTTCCATGTTGTGGTATCTTCCATCTCACTGAGCAACCATGGGATATTTAGCCTTCTGAAAATGTCTTCATCCTCCTGTAACAGCCTTGAAGACACACCATGAACAATAGGGTTTTCCTGACTCGTTGCTTCAATAGGTGTAGCTTCATCTATCAAGTGTTGATCTTCAGAATAAGAAACTTCAGTTTCCTTTTTTTGTTGCTCTTTTATCATTTCATCTCTTAATTCCATAAACACGGCTGATAGCTTAGTTTGGGTGAGGCTGGAGTCTTCTACTGACCTTAATGACTTTTTTCCTTTTGTATGATGAGAAACTGGACTTTTTGGAACTACTTCTTCCTCAATCTTTATTTTTTCATCTGAAAAATCATCATCAAGTACACTTACTTCTTTTGTATTTAATCTAGGGTTTAGCAGCTTTTTCATACTCAGCCTTAACTTATTTTTAGATCTGGTTTTTGATCTCCATTCTGAAGCAAGTTCTTTCACCATCTTCAAAGTTTTTCCTTGATGTCTAACTGTGGCTAACTCTATAGCTTTGATTTTGGTCTTCTTTTCCTTTGATCTCTTTGTTTTATCCTCTTGACTGTAGCATTCTGTGTATGTGTCAACCCTAGCTTCATTTTTGACAGTGAATTCATCTTCCTCTAACAGATATCCCTCATCCTCAGATAAGATAGTGATGGGGCTCCTTTGTTGGACCTGGATGTTTTCTTTTTCTATAGCAACCTTTTCTATGGCAACAGTTTTCTCTTCACTGAACGTTTCTGTTGGTGCTCTGTAATGCTCAGGCTGATCTTCCTTTTTTGTAATCAGCAAACCCTTGCCCTTGCTGTCAGCTGCAAACTTTTGAGGTTCATTGTCATCCTTCAAGGACTTTGGTGCTTCTTCAAATTTAACCTCTTTCTTATCTTCAGACTTGATCTTCAGACCTAGTTTCCTAACTAGGGTTTTCCCTTTGTCTACATGTTTTTTATTTTGCTGCTCTTCTTGCTTAATTTGAAAACCAGACCAAAACAAAAAATAATTCCATGTCTTCCCTTCTCGTTGTAGAGCAGTGTTGATAATGAGTTTGATCAAACCATGATGGAAGATGGATTGTGTAGTATGATCATGATGTCCCTTAACTCTACTTGACATCTTTTGCAAACTTTTGAACAAGAAGAAAGGAAGACTCATTCTGGATTCACCGACTAGATGCTGCAAGAACCTAAAATGATATTTAAAGACATAGGCATATCTCCCTTCATAGGTAATATAGCTTTGTAAGACTTTAATGGGCTCCACCCACTCATCTCTGAGATTCTGGATTAATATTCATTTTCTCCAGTCTGGAGTAATACTAGGGAAAATGTACCTTTGGGCATTAAAGGTGAAAGGCAACTTTTTGAACCACATCTCACCTTCATTTCTGACTCCTGTAGCTCCACAGTCAACTTGAATCTCAGTGTATCAAAAATTATCATGTCCTGGTTATAGCTTTTGGCAAACTGATAAGAGACCTCAGTGTTGTATCCATCGATCTTCTTGAAGAAATCTAGCCACCCAGCATTCTGGAAAAGTTCTGCACATCTTGGAAATTTGTCAATCCATTTCAACTCAGTGGGCTCAGCCCTATTAGTTTTGCCACTTCTTCTCATTTGCTTTCAATGACTGAATGTTGTGTACTTTCAGGGTCCTGTCAATGACCTAACAGCTTCTTTTAGCACCAAAATTAGTCAGCTTCAGAACCTAATAAGACTAGGTCTTCATGTAATTTCACATGTTCAGCTCCTCCGTTGCATTGTTTACAGGTAGCAAGTCAATTTGTGAAATTTGGATACCATAAACTGCACAGATCTTATTCCTGTCTTGTTGTAGACGTTTAAAATCAATCCTTGAGTTATCTGATTTTCAAAATTAACTGTACAAGTGTCTTCGGGTCTCCAATTTACTTCCAGCTGGCAGGACAAGAAAGTCCTAATTTCTCTGTAATTGTGAGAACCCAAAAATTCCTTTATAACTGCAACTTCCGGTTTTTAGGCAAATGTCCTCGCTCCACTTTGTCTCCAGCTTCGTGATGCATATGTGAAATAACTTCCTTCACATCAAACTCGGCTTATACCTCTTCCTGTCATGATACGTTGTGTTCTAGCTGATGATTACCACGATCTCTTCCACGATATGAATCACACCTGCTTTCATGATGATTATTGGAGCAACACGTACCAAAATCCTTAAAACATGCGATTAGTCACTTGGGAATCGAACTCATGTGAGAATTCAATTTAAAAATCGGTGATTTCGGTGAGCGCGATATTCTTGTAGCGCCGCTGTGTTAATTTTTCATGATTGCGCTACAAGAATAATTTGCATTCAATTTTGGCACTAATTTAACCATTTTTTCTATTTTAAATTAAATTTAAATGATAAACTATGCTCTTTGAATATATTTGTGACATCCTTAATCAATATAAGTCCTATGGATCCCTTCAAATCCTAAAGAAATAGAAATAATAAAAAACTAAAGGCAAAAATCAAAAGCTTCACTTAAAACCAAATATTTTCCTAAAGGAGGTAGAAAAACAACTTAACCAAATGAGCAAACTTGAAATAAAAATGACCATCAAAATATAAAATTGAAAAAACAAGTTCATGACTAAACAGGGTAAATTATTTATTTGTATGAAAATTGATTTCAGCATCCAAAAGTCATATGGCAGCTGTAACCGAATGATGAGAGAGAAACCCATAAAAATGGATGACATAATACAGAGATCATGGTGACAATTGAAGAGTTATTGTCTTAAAAGTCAAAAGTCAGACAGTATTAAATTAATTTAAGCATCCAATAGTCATATGTCAGCTGCTGCCGAATGATAAGAGAGAAACCCATAAAAAAAATGGATAACATAATACAGAGAGATCATGGTGACAATTGAAGAGTTATCGTCTTAAACGTCAGACAATATTAAATTGATTTAAGCATCCAAAAGTCATATGGCAGCTACTACCGAATGATAAGAGAAACCCATAAAGAATGGATGACATAATACAGAGATCATGGTGACAATTGAAGAGAGAAATTAAAGAATGGATGATATAATATAGAGATAATGGTGACAGTATTTTCTGGACGGCAGATCGTTTTCATTCACAACCTCTTGATCTATAAATATGGAGTTCCAGTACAATTAATGTAACCGCAGCAGCTTATATCAAAGCACAAATTCGGTCTGTATATGTGAAGTATAGAGTCATATATATTCAGATCAAAATGGCTGAGGCTGCAGCTCCACAAGGTATAGAGTCATTCATAGAAGAAATAGCTGAAGCGAGGACGAGCTTGGGAAATCAGAGCTTCCGAAGCAGCTTCTTGAGTAATTTCAGTGGTATCTTCGGTCGTCCATCGTTTCAGTTTGGAGAAGATGATGTGATTGCAGATTATAAGGATGAGGATGAAGAAGCTCTGCACTGGGCAGCCATAGAATATATACCCAGTTATAAGAGAATGAGAGCATCAATACTGAAAGAATATGAGTATGATGAAAATGGTGTCCAGGTGATAAATAGGCGTGTTGTGGATGTGGGTCACCTCAGGCCTCTGGAGAGGCAGCTGTTGATTGAGAAGCTGATCACAGATGCAGAGCGGGATAATGAAAAGTTTCTGAGGAAGCTCAAGGATAGAATCGACAGGTAACTTAACTTAGCTAGCTATTCATTGAATAATAATTTCCATATTGTTATACACAGCTGTCTATGGTCTATTTTCCAGATTGTTATACAGAGCTGTCTATGGTCTATTTTCCAGATTGTTATACAGAGCCTGGAATCCTATTTTACTTTGTTATAAACAGAACTTATGGAAACCAAATCTTCTATAAAAGTATACAGTTCATTGATTGGTGGTGGTGGTGTTTAATATACAGGGTGGGCATAGAGTTACCAACCGTGGAAGTGAGATACGAGAACTTGAATGTGGATGCAGAATGTTACATTGGTAGCAGAGCTCTTCCAACACTTTGGAATGTTACCAGAAATATTTTGGAAGTGAGGAGATTGATTTATTGATTTTCATTGTATATATTAAATTTGATAGATATTATTTTTATATTGATAGGTGTTTATATCTTAGAATTTGGGTGGATTAGTATCTATGATTTTCCTAAATTGCAGGAGGATGAGACAAATGTACTGTTAACATTAAAAACATATGTTAATATTAAGAACATAGATTGCAGGAGGATGAGATAAGTATACTGTTGACATTGTTGATATTGATTTTATGACACTAGTTTCAAATTATAAATAAACAATTATAAAATAAAAAATAGTTTCAAATTATAAATAAACAATTATAAAATAAAAATAAAAAAATGATAGTTGGTGCACGGATAACAAGGAGCCTGATTAATTTAAGTCACTTTCACTTTTTATTTGTAATAATAAATTGTTTTTTTCCTTAAAAAAAAAGTTATAATTTATATTTATAAATAAACAAAAACTATATTATTCATGGAGTAAAAACTTACAAAGGTCATTCAAAAATTTAAGGCCATCCATGGTTTTTACCTCCCATATGATATGGTCAAAAATATTGATCTCCAAGAGGAAACTTGATCAGAAATAAGCATATTCAGAGAAAGATTCAAAAATTCTATCTATAAAGCATATTCAGAGAAAGATTCAAAAATTCTATCTTTTGTTTTTCCGCTGTGTTATAACAGTTTGCTTTCCTTTATCGATTTGATTCGCTTACTCAGGCTGCTGTGTGTTTGGTAATTTTTGTTTGAATTCTGAATTGCAGGGTGTGCTGGAGACTATGCATCTTTATCCATCTAAGAAGGTCTTAGTCCCCATATTGAAAGATGCGAATGGTTTAATCAAGCCTTCGAGGTGAGATTCAAACTAACATATATCCTAATAAATGAATGTTTCTTTATACATATGAGGAGATATTTCATGTCTTATGAGCAAATTTTTTAATATAATTTTATTTTATTAATAATACATGAATTTATGAACAGTTATGCATATTTTTAGTATTTTTGTTTTTTCATCATAATACATTTATGTTGTATATATATATTGATATTTAGTAAATTTATAATTTTTAAATTATTATTATTAATTATAACAATTTATAGATGTTATTTCAGCTAGAGAATCAAGGTATGATCAGAAATACAGTCATTACAATAAGGGCTCAACAAGATCATCATGTTACTTATGAGAATTGAATCTTGATGGGAGAGCAGCAATCATTCCTCCCAACAACCCAAGTTACAACCAATGAACATATATATATATATATATATAAAATAAAATTATAACTATATTAATATGAACAAAATTACACTTTTCTTCCATTACATAAAAATGCCACATAACTAGTTCATTCTAGAAAATTGAGATTGAGCAACCTACACCTCTTACTTTTGAAGCTCCTAAGGCTCACAAGATCTCATTTAAACATTGATTTGATCATAGAAACCAATTTTGTGTACCAAACTTGAGCACCCAAAACATAGTTATTTGTCAAAAAAAAATAAAACTAAATTGAATATACAATTTTTTACTTGTGCAAAAAAAAAAATTATGTAATCTTTATAAAAAAATAACCTACAACTTTCCTTCCACATTTTGGAAATATATCATCTGTGTACTTATTCATGGAATGTAGGATGGAAGTATTTAACACTTTACTTTCATTCCACATTTTGGAAATATATCATCTTTGCACTTATTCATGGAAAGTAGGATGGAAGTATTTGACACTTTGACTCTCTACAACTTCAGTTATATGCCAAGTACTTATAGGCGTGTTAATACCCATCTTTTACAGACCATTAGTGTCAGCATGCCTCTCTCTATAAATGTGACAGGAAGATATGGACATAAAAGCACCAGCTAGTCTTCTAACCTCCTCCAAAATGGGTTCTAGTGTAAAAATGGAGCAAGTATGATCACCCTTGATCCATTGCATCTCCAACATCGAATCACCAACACACACATAGTCTATTAATGCCCTTATCAATAGTTAGATTCAAAAGTAACTTCAAACCAATCAACTCGCGGAATTGTATGTGCCTAATCTAATCCCTACTAAGGCAGTGATCATCGTTGAGAAATAACACCCCACCGGCTTTGGATGCTCTAGGATCACCCCGTGTAAGTTGTAACATTATAAAAAAAAGGCCAAGACAAATTTATATCAACAACCTCAGCAACCATTAGCCTAAAAAGTAACTTTGTCTTTTGTTTGGGGGGGATTCTTTAGAATGCTTAAACTCTAAGATGCACACTACATTGGAAGATAAAACTTATCCTCAAATGCCCACCATTTACTCCAACATATACTCAAAGGCAATCTTCTATAGTCCTTAACCAACGGATTTGTGCACCAATTTTTTAAATTGTTATCCACTGAAGTGCCATGTCAAACATTCCTTTCTTCATAACCTGCACAATAAATGGCCATTCCATCTCCAAATGGTTTGATTCCTCATTACATTTACATAGAGAGCACCTATGTAGACCAAATATGTTCCTAGCCCAAAGAACATCCCACGTTAAATCCTTGTTACATAGTAAGAACCACATGAACAATTTATTCTTTACGAGACATTGAAACATCCATATAGCCCTTCACTGGCAGATCTGATCAGATCGCCTATTTTTACCAAATATGAATAACCTACTTTCGAAGTGTATACTCCTAAAGGAGTATTCCCCTAAATTAAAGAATCCTCACTATCATGAAGTTTTGTATGACTAAGACACAAACTTTCAGTGAAATACCTCCAAAACAAATAATTCTCCCCTTGAAATCCCACAACATCTACATTATACCATCCATATCTCCAAATAGTAGTAGTGATTAAAACACAAATTTGTGAAAGGTTAAAATAGCACATAGTTCTTAAATGTTGAATCATTAGAGTGGGGGGTTTGTAATTTAAATCACAACCCACCCATCATTCTCCCCCCAAGGGAACTTCTGGTCCCATTTCCAACTTTCCAAGGAAGACATTTACTAACCAAAGGAAAAAAACAACATGGAAACTTTCCACATCATAGAGACAGTTACTACAGTTTTGGGGGCTTACGAATCCATTCTTCAACAAATCCAAGTACAGTATATATTTTATGGATCACTTGTACCCATAGACTTGATCCATTAATCAACCTCCAAATACTCTTCGTAGCAAGATTCTTTGAGAACAAAATGATATTTTTAATACCACATTTGAACCTAGGCATTTACAAGAGCTCGCCACATCATCCAAGAAATACCTCTTCTATCCATACTCCCATACCATAAAAACCGAAAACTTATTTTTCTTGGGATCTCCAAGATACCTTTAGGAATCCATGAAAGTGTCATCCAAAAAATTGGGATGGCCTCAAAAACATATTTGATGAGGACCAATCTCCCCGCTTTAGTCAACCACTTGTGATACCATTCATACATTCATTTTTCAAACCTAATGATTAATCAATCCCAATCCTTCTTCATATAGGAATTTGGTTTCAAAATGAAACCAAGATGTTTCAAGCCCTTGTCAAAAGTAACTAACTTGTAAGGAAACAAGATCATTATTAAAATGAAGTATCTATCCATCCTCGATACCTTCACTTGAAAAGGATGACTTCTCATCAGTAATTTTTATATTTGTAGCAACACAATAAAGATCAATAATCTCGACTATCTTTTCCAGATTCCTCCTATATCCATCACAAAAAATTAAAATTTCATCAACAAATAGTAGGTGTGTGAGCCTAAGCTGGCCTCCAATTATTATCCCCTTAAAAGCGCCAATACATCGAGCATCTAGAATGGATCTAATTAAGCCCTTGACCACAATTAAAAATAAAATAGGAGGCAATGGGTATCCTTACCTTAAACACCTACTAGGTCGGAAAAAATTTGAAGCAACACCACTTATCAGTATCGAGAAAGGAATTGAGGCTAAACAACTCATCACTCAATTTATGAAAGGGGCATTGAATCCAAGATGGGTTAATACCAATCTCATGTACAACCAACTCATCTGGTAATAAGATTTTGAGAGATCAATCTTAACCACAATTCCCCTTGGCCTTTTATATTTGAAGGAGTGCATCCCTTCTTGGGCCACCCACACAACATCATGGATTTTCTTGCGAATTGCTCCTCTGACTTAAATTTTGATAACCCTTCTTGCAACCACTTTTCCCACAATTTCTAGTTATAATTACATCAAGAAATGGCCTAAAGTCATCAAAGGAAGAGGGGTTGTTAGCGTTTGGAATAAGAGCAATAAATGTTGTATTATAAGCAATTAAAATCTTACCAACAAATTTGGATTATTCCACCACATGTAGCATATCATCCTTCAATATATCAGGAAATCCTAGAAAAAAATCGATGGCCCATCCATCAAGACCTGAGCTCTTCTCTTTTTTAAATTGCACATAACCACCTAAAGCTTGTCCTTAAATATATTTACCATAATTCAAGGTTATCTTCTCCATTGGAAAATCTACGAAAAAGTTGAGCAATTCTAACCACCTCAACAATTGTGGTTCTTTATTCCACCTTGATCAATAGATTACTAAAATGAGAAACCCTCACATTGGCAATGTCCTCAAACTTGTTGACTACCTCGCCATCTTGACTTTTTAATTTTCCATATAGTATTTGTATTCTTATGGTAATTAGTGTAATTATGATTTTTTTTTGGTATCGTTACATTTGGTCAACCAAAGAGCCTTACTCTTTAGTCTCCACTCCTCCTCCTTTCCATCCAAAATCTTACTTCTCGTATATTCCAAGGATGTAATGAATTCGTTAGACTCCTTTGAGATATAACCAAAACACTCTAACTCATATTTTTTACTCAACTCTAACTCAATATGCTTAAGTTCACTTTCATCCCTGAGTTTCTTTGCACGTTCCCATCCGACGGGACCTATTTGATTTCCCTCAAATTAGCAATAAAGTAGAGAGAGGCCAATTCCTAACTAGAGCCATCACAAGGAACCAGTGCATCCTTCACCCTTTGGATATAATCTTCCGCTATAAGCCAATTTGAATTGAATTTGAAGGAACTCGATGGTTTGTCCCTTGTACTAGCCATCTCAAACGGAACTAAAAAGTAATATAAATCCCCTCCAACACTAAACCACTATCTCATTATAATGGAAAATTACATCATCTCCTTGAAAATTAAGAACCCATCCAATCTTTTATGCACTTTCTTAGGACCCACTGTCTTATTTCTCTAAGTGGGGTTCAATTTCATAGGTTCAACATCAATCAATCTCACTTCCTCCAATTTTAGCAGGAAGAAATCAGTGAGGTTGTCTACCTAAGCCAAGGGACCCCTACCTTTGATATTCCCAAAGAGGAGTTTATAATTTCTCCCAATAAAATATTCTTCTTTGATGGAAGAGATTTTGGGAAAATACCTTCCCAAAAAGAAACCCTATCGGAGTATGGACCATAGACATTCAAAATTGTGGAATATTTTCCCAACTCATGAGATAAGAGTTCAAGGCCCAATCTTGAGTGAAAAAGAATTAGAACAAGTTAAAACCCCTTTGTGCTAACATGAGATCAAACCCCGTGATCTATCCCTAGCATCCACAAAATAGAATTCCCCACCCCCAAAAAATATTCCCCAAGTCCTCCACCACTCTACAATCCTCACACATCACCTCTTGAAATAATAAGATATTTGGATTATGTGACTCTATGAGACGCTTGATAGTTAGCTTCTTATGCTTGATAGTTATATTCTTTGAGGTGCTAGCCAAACCCCTACAAGTAAGGAAATACAAATCATGGTAAAACCTCATTAGGGTTGTTCGACGCTCTAAGAACCCCAACCAAGGACATTTGTCTACCTGCAACCATCTTGCATGCCACCTTTACTTGTGCCCCAAGAAAGTAAGATTTTTTACCTCTCCCCCCTACCTAAAACCCCCAAAAGTTTACCCAATACCCCAATAAACACTAAGGATGTCCACCTCATGGCCTCCTTTTTGAAACCTTAGGTTATATTTTTAGTCCTCTCCTTAGGAACCAAAGGAGAAAACATGTCCTTCATGGGGGCTGATCAATTAGAGATTCTATGATGGGACTTGAGGATTATGGATCTCTTTCCATAACCCCAGTTGATGGAGGGATCACACTGGGGCCACTACCCCAGTCCACTTCCTTTAAGGATAGACCTAAACCCCTAGCGAGACCACATGAAAATCTAAAGGAAGTGAATTGGGGAAAATTGGATATGATAGCTATTGAGGTGAAATAACCATTAAAGAGATTTGAATAATTATATTGAAGTCCCCAACTACAATAGCTTCAGAGTCAATTCTTTCCTGAAGGAGCTTAAATCATTGATAAAATACTAAAGCTTATGTTTCATTAGGGGGCATGTCTGATCTCCCAATAAAATGTCAATTCTTCCTCTCCTTCGAGATCAACAATAATTCTTGGCAATTTCTTCCTTAACTTCTAATAGGCTATATCAAATCTATTCCAAACATTATCAAAATAATAACACATTAAAGTATAACTATATATCTTAAACCTCTTTTTAATCTTTTGGTTAATGACCCATGTCCATGGGAGCTGTATGAGGAGCAACCAAAATGCCCCTATTCGTCGGAATCCGGTAAAGGAATAATTGTTCAAATCGCAATTTCCATTGTTCAAATTGCAATTTTGACGATTTGGGTAGTTCTATAATCCGTCATTTAGTCTAGATCGCGTATTTCATATTGATGAAATTACATATTTGTAAATCTTGTCATTTTCAGGCAAGATTTTGATTATAAAACCCCCGGAAAAACAAAGCGTTTAGTTGTTCTTTATCCTACGCGATATCCATGTATAAGAAATCTTATTTCTAATTTTTTATTTTATGTCTAACTTACTTCTCACTCCAACCTTAATCTAAATTATCTATTTATGGTCTAGCGGTAATGAACCACGTGGATGTGCATATTATTTGCAATGTTTTTTTTTAATTATACTTTATAAACCTAAAGTTTCTTATGAAATATACCTTATAAAGCTCGAAACAACCTCAATCACAAGATAATTCGAGTGGATGCCCCACATCCACAAGGGAAATGAAATGAATAATTTGGTGATAAGGTGTATATTAATTTAATATAAAGTTAATATCGTAATATTTGCATTTTTTCCACAAATTATTTTAGAAGTTAAAAATAATAATAATAATTAAATTATAAATATATAATTTTATTTAATGTTTTTATAGGAAATTTAAGTGGGATATATTTTTTATAATAAATTGATGATGATGATAATGATAATTATTAATGTCTATTAAGACTAACTTTGATTTAACAAACATTAAAAAATTAAGGATTAACTTGGTGTTCTTTAAAATTGTATTTTTGTGTTAAATTTTTTTTAAGAGAAGCATTTCTAAATCATAGTTGTGATTATTTAAAAGGTTAAGAAGATGAGTATTATAACAAATATTTTGAAACTGTGTTTTAATGTGGGTGTACACAAGACATTTTATGAGAAAGTGATTTCATCTTCAACTCTCTTTGTGTCACAAAGAGGACATATTCTTTCATCCCATGGCATTTTAGGAATCCAATGTCTCGTTTTAATATGGAGCTCGTGAGAGTTTATTCTTATTTTAGCAATGTTGTTTTTCTTATTTACACTAGTTAAAACCAAAAGATATTTTTGCTTTTCTAGATTAAGATTTATCACCTCCTTATAATATTTTAATTTTCTCTTATCCTCTAACTCTTTATCGCACCACATCTCCTTAAATCATTTAGATGTAATAATGCTTTTATTATTATAACTATTATGTAGAGTGACCTCTTTGTCGACTCTCCAATGATTAACTGAGACTTGGTGATCTGGAATGGATCAATATATACTTTGTCACGTATTTGGAGCTTTTGAGGTCAAAAGAATAAATGAATTGGCTTGTGAGGCCCATTTAAGGGGCAAGTCTCACTTTTTAGATTTGGGGTCAAAAAACCATTGGAAACCTTCCTGAGCCATTTTGAGGGTTTAAATGTTAGTTTTTGGCTAAAAACAACCAGAGTCGTTTTTTGCATTCTACACATCGATACCTTTCCAACTAGGCAAGAATTATCTCAATCAGAGTCAGTATGAAGCAGTTATGCTTCTCATAAGTTGACCTATCAAGTTGACCACCATGGTACTAAGTGGATTCCATGTCAACTCTCGTTTGTCGCACATGTGGAGCTAGTCATGTGTGAAATTTGAAGAGCATTCTAGAAGGTCAAGATCCCTAATCCTAATCAGAACTTGGGGCATGCAAAAACCCTAAACAGCTATTGGACTATGTTAAATATTAGGCCATCAGGAGAAGAAGGGGGGACATTCTTTTGATGTATTGTATTGTTTCATAGTTGAGCAACATCACGAGAGTGGATGTTAGAGTAGAAAATAGGAGATAGGAGATCTTGTAGTAGTCATTTTGGCCGCATAGTCATCAATAACTCCATAGAGAGTACCATTTCCTTTGTATTTACATTTTGATATAAAGAACAAGGCATAATCCTCATTTGTGGCTAGATTTTTCCCCATGATGGGTTTTCCTAGGGTATATATTGTGTTATTGTGTTGATTGTGTAATTATTTGCTCTATATTTTTCTCTTTCAGATCCATTGTATTGCTCTATATTTTTCTATTTTAGTTCCATTGTATTGCTCTATATTTTTCTCTTTCAGTTCCATTGTATTTAGTATTTTATGGAATTAAATTAACACAATTAACTAAGTTGCAAGGTCCATTGTGACGAACCAATCTAGTGGAATATCTACAACAGTTTACAGATCGCTTGGCATCTTTATGCCAACCTTTTAGAGTATGTTATGAACATTAAATGAAAATATTATTAAAATATATTTAATAATAAAATATTGAAGAGATACCTAATTTCGCCAAGGGTTGTGACCAAGGTAATTTTTAGGGGCGAAATTTCGCCAATTGGCTATTTTTTGGACTTTTTTTCAAAAAATAAATTCGCTATTTGGTCATTTTTAGTCTCTAATATCACCTATCTTTACATAAAATATGTTTTTTTATCATGATATTCGCCAAAATTTACACATTTCCGTAGTAAATTGTATGTTTCATATTTAATATTCGCCTACCTATCTATATACATGTTTTTTTCAATCCAAAATATTCGCCTAGAATACTACAGTTAGATATAATATTAGAATCCTTAAAAAATACTTTAATTGTGACCTTATATTAAAATTCACCATCAAACCTATATAAGCTATGCTATTAGCTAATGGTAAATCATCCATTCACTATATTATATCATATATTTCATTCAATACAACATTTACTTATATATATACATTCTATGTATATTAAATATTTAAGCTTCCACAAACTTAGTGTAACATTGGTATCATAGTTGATTGTATGCATTCACTATGATTCGTTGGATGAAGTACTAATTGCGATCCAGGAGCAATTTAGGAGAGAGACAAATGAAATCATTTGAACGAATAGAAAAATCAATCAATATTAAATATGAATCTTCATAATTCACAAAAGAAATAAAATAAAGTTACAAAAGCATGATAAATATTTGTCCAAAAATAATTCATATCTTTATTTTTAAAAGAGTTAGTCATTTTCCTTATCTTACATTGTTAGGTTGGGTTGGACCAAATATGTGTATTTTATGCAAGAACGATGCTTAATCTTCACGCCATTTGTTTTTGGAGTGTTCTTACACTAAAAAGCTATGGGAAAAGATATATTTGCATTTCGGTAGATCTGTTATGTGGGAAGGCAGTAACATTGAGGCCGGTATCAAATTATGGATGAAGAATTGCAGGTCACATTCTACTCTTCCAGTTTTTGCATTCTGGGCTATTTGGTGTGGTCGAAATAAAGTGATATTTGAGAACCAAGCCCTTTCGCTGGATCATGCATTTAATGTCCTTATGTGTCAGTAACTCTTATATCCAAACTCGGAATCTGCTCCTATTAAGAGGGATATTGGATATTTTCAGCCAACATACAGTGACCCGGTCTTATTCTTTGATGGGGCTGCAAATATGGGAAATTGTGGTGTTGGGGGGGTTATTTTTCTCAGCTCGGAGCATTTCTATAATATCTATCTGAAATGTGGAAGAGGGACAAACATAAAGGCTGAGTTATTAGCGTTGCGGTGTGTCATCTGAGTGGCAAATATCTTTGAGCTGGACAATGTTAAAATATTCGGTGACTCAAGGGTCACTATCAAATGGGAAAGGGGAGAATATGAATTGAATGTTTTCGAACTGGATTATTGGTGCAAGAGAATCAAAGGGGAACTGAATATTTTCAACATTTATACTCTGGAACATATCTACAGGGAATTCAACTCGCGGGCAGATCAACTCTCCAAGCGTGCACTGGATGGGGAAGAGGGATTTCTTCACTGGGAGGAGTATTGTGAAAACTACTTGATCGACTCTGGCAATATGTTTTTTCTGTACTAGATAGACTATAGGAGCACCAATTTTTGTGGTCTTCTTGATTTTCAGATATTTTGGGGTCGATATTGTTAATAGCTGTAAATTCTGATCATGAACATTTAGAAGTTCGCTTCTTGACTATCTTTTGACATCATGTACTATTTGATTCAGTTATATGAATATCAATAGTATGCTTTTTTCGCGAATAAAAAAAAAAAAACATTTGAGTATGAATGTTTTCACAGTGCTGAAACATATTGTTTATATTTTCTGGAATTCCACTGTGTAACAATTTAGAAATTATGGATGTACGTTTCGAGTGGACACTCCACCCATCTTTAGGATCAAAAGAAGCTTGCGTGAAAAGAAAATGATAAGCACTTTAAATAGATAGAGAAGCAAATATTTAGCCATTGGGATCTAGTAATTAAAAAGAAAATATTTCAAGATTAAATTATAAGATAAAATAAGATAGTTTTATAAAGAGGAAGTTAGGTAATAAATAAATAAAATAAAAGAGATAAAAGATAAAGATGGTTAAAAGGGTTGGAAGATTAACTCATTGTAATAATAATAATAATAAAATAATAATAATAAGTGAAAGGGGAAAAAACAAAGAATTCTGAAAATATGAAAATATGATGATTTAAAGAGTTATAAAACAAGAAACAACAAATTCCATGCCATGGGGATAGCCAGGTCTGTGGGGACACTCCTAGAAGCAACATATTTCCATGTTTAGAGGTTTTATTCTGAACTGAGAAGTAAAGTGTTGTCTAAACTCTGTCCTTTTGAGTCATTGGTGTCCAACCGCCTCATGTAAGTAGTGGAGTGGGACATCAGTATAATAATGATTGATAATCTTGAGAGTGATGATGATTTCATGTAAGTAGTGGAGTGGGCCATCAGTCTAGTGATGATTGATAATCTTGAGAGCGATGATGATTTTATGAGTAGGGATGAGTAAATGACTGAGGTTATGAAGTAATGATGTAAACCACCAGACTTTGAAGAAGAATAAGTACTTGACGATTTTTATGATTCCCTAAATAGCTCGAGTATGGAGGAATTGAGGAATTAAATAATCCTAAAAGGTAGCATCATTGCCTTGCATGCTTCACAATCATGGTGGTAGATGCCTTTCAGTCACCAAACATGGCTCGAGAGTGGCTCGCGGGTAAAAGATGATGTGCAATATCCCCATTATAGTCCTCTCCATAGAGCAATTGCGCACAAAGTAAATTAGCCATATCTTCAATCTAACAAGTAGTATAGCCACAGCTAGTTATCCCTGCAATTGGAACCGACATAAAAATCATATGGAGTACGCGGTTTTGACCATTCCCTGCAATTGGAACCGACATAAAAACTATAAAAACCATATGGAGTATGCGGTTTTGACCATGATTCACTTTCAACTGGAGAAAAAATGATTGGAGGGAGAGTTAAAAGTCATAATCGGTTTTGGTGTGATCGAGCGGTAGGAGGAGCTAAATTAAATTCTCGAACATATAATTTGTCAATTTATATTGAATTCTCATCATTTTTTGTTATAAAAAGAGAATAATTAAAGAAAGATTAAAAATGAGATCAATATAATATTATGTTATAATACATGTATAAACAAGTAAGATTTAACACTCAATTAATATACAAAATTATATTAACCATGTTGTAGAATCCAATTCAAAAATTTATATTTTGCAACGTAAATAAGATAAAGTAGTACCATTTATATTATTTGCAAATACTTGTAATTCTACATACATTCTAAACAAGTAAAATTAGCACCAAAGGTGTTTATAACTACCTTTTAAAAATGTTGTAATGTATTAGTTATTTATAATCCAAAGTTAAAAAGTTGAAATAATGATGAAAATTAAATTAAAAGTAGGAGAGAAGTGACACAAGTCTACTACTTTATACTTTTAAAAATGAAATAGAAAAATGAGTCAAATAGTATAAATTTAACAAGTATCACACACATAAACACAATTACACACCAATGCATATTATATAAAATTATGATAATTTAAACACAACTCCACCTTACTCCAACAATATAGAATCTAAATTATTAAAAGAAAAAATATAATCAAAACCCACAACAGATCTAAATTACTTTTAATTCAACATGAAAATACATTTATAGATGTTGCTTGAAGAAGAATATATTATGTGTAGCTTTATTTGCTATGCTAATGACAACACTTTGCACATTATTAGTTGTAGAGATAGAAGTGGTAACCAATTTTAATTTATTGGTCAATTTAAGACCTTATTGGGAATTGAAACAAAAACAACCATAAACACTCCATGTGCAATATTATTCGGTCAAATGTGATCCATTCGAAATGATTGATGACAAATAGAGCTGTAAAGGGAGTGAGCACGTAATCTTTCCATTATTAAGTATGGCTGGTACCATTCTGATGTGTTTCGATTATTTCAAACAAGTCCTTGTTAAACCAATGGCTCATAAATTGATGCTTTGGTAGTAATGATTTTCAAAATCTAATAATAATAGAGTAGTACAATAAATAGAATAAATAGACATATGACAAATATTTATAATTTTTGTTTTTTAATTATTTTTTATTAATGTTTATTTCTGACAAATAATATATATAGTAGGGAAAAATTGTCACCTCAAAGCTTTCCTCCAATTAAAAATTAGAAATTTGTTTTTGCAAAATTTAAAAATTATTTTTTATTTTTTTAAATATTTAATTTAATATTTATTTTCTATAAAATATTTGAAAACTATAGAAAAAATATATTAGAAATTGTATAATAATTAAAAAGTCAATTGAAATTGACGGCAAACCCATTACTATATACCTTACCAGTATAAAAATCTAACCTAAAGTTTAAAATTAAAATATTTGATTCTTATAATAAGAAAATAAGATTGACCTATTGCCTTCCATCCAACCGGGGAAGGGATCTGTGCTTTAAATAATGGTCGGTCTGAGGATGACCACTGGAAGACTTTCCCTAAGATTCTCCAATAGCTTGGACACTTCTGCTTTTAGTTGACCACTGGACCTGTTTAAGACCAATTCTTTGAGATGTTTGATGGCTTGGACACTTCTGCTATTAGTTGACGAGTCCATCTGTAACTCAGCTAGTGTTTTCTCCAATAAGCCGAACTCCCCGTCAATATCTAACATGGGAGATGGACTGCTTTCGTCCTGAGGTCGATTCCCCGCAGTTATAGTTTCAGCTCGTATCTTCACAGGCTTCTCTTTTATTGTTCCAGTTCATCATCCAAGATGATATTCAAATTTCATATATATTAGCATTTACTTTTCAATCACAGATTTAACGACATTGATGATCACTGTATGTATTCTAATCTATTTAGTATTGCATGTTTTTATAAATAAAGAAACTTAGAAACTGCGTTAGTAAAGGGGTTCGGTAAATTGGTTGATCAATCTGGTCCGTTTCGAATTTAAAAATAAATAAATAGAGAGAACATCATACATTTTCATGGGGCACACGATGATCATTATAATTTCTCGACTTACCGGTCAAAACGTGTAGGGGGATTTGAAGTTTACAGCATCGTTAGGCGAATTCTGCAATATTTTTGTCTCCTTTTGTGTTGACATTGAGTTAAATGTCAACACAACAAAGCCTTTTGGCTCCTTTTTTGTTGTTAAACAAAAGTGTTTGATTGAAATCAGTTTTTATATTCATTAAACCCTTAAATCTAGGTAGCTTGGAACTCAACAAACTTACCATCAAACACTGTGCATGCTGTGATATTTACAATGGCGTCCAAAGATTCCCAGAGGTGCTCTCTCCCGATCTATATATCAATTCCAAGACTTCGAGGTGGAGGCTTTGTTATCTTAATGTGATCATGGAGGTTTTGTTAGTTGCACAGCGACGACTGATCGGGAACAGTTAACAGTGACGGCCAGGCTTGCAAAAACAATGACGGATGCATGGGATTGAGAGGCCATTGCAGTGTTTCCATGGATTGTACACTTTCTCCATATACAATAGCAATAGCATTAAATGCCATAGGCAGTAGCAGTTACTCATCCTAGGTATGAATGAATCCAGTATCCATGAAGTTTAGGGTTAAACACATTTACATCCTGCTTCAATGCTGTGGAGATTTGAATGATCTTGAAATAAATTAAAGTTGGGACAGACTGAACTCGTTGAGAATCTCAATCTGTGGTGTCCATACATTGACGGTGTTTCCTTTGTACCGTAGTATTCTTCTCCTTGGACATTAGGGTTCACACTACACAACGTTTACCAATCATTAGTTTCTTCAGACCTCCCCATGTGTTGGAAATTTTTCATTGTTAACACTCTCTACAGTGATCGGCATTGTTAACACTCTCTACAGTGATCGGCATGGTCACAAATCAAGTTCTAGTTCAGATCCCAATAACTACACGACAATCACGGTGGGTCGCACATTCTTGAAGCTTTATGCTACAGTTCTGTTATCACATATATAGTAGTCGGGCTACCATACATTATTTTTCCGATTCCAGTACACTATTCATCCAGTTCCCTTGCATTGAGATGCCGAGATGAGCATCTAGTATGGATCATGATTATTACATGGACAACAATTTTATTCTCTATGCCATGACTGAGTCTCAGGACACTTAGAGAGATGACCGATGTAGCCTTTTAGCCATTGATACAAAGCAGTCAGTATTGCCCAAAGTTACAGCAGTAGTTTCAGAGGACAGATGATGGTTCAAATATTGTGCATTCAGGTATATGACTTAGCAGGTATATTTTGGTGTTATGGTTATATTGCTTTTATATTCATTCTCGTAGCATGTGTTGGTTTTAGATCACCAGTAATGATTTCTTCTTGCTATAATTATTACTTGAATGAATTGTAGAGTATGTTTTAACCTTTGACACCTTGCAACATTATGATGACACCATGAGTTATATTTGGCTCATGTTGACTTGGTCAAACTCAGTTTGACCAAAAGTCAACCACAGGACATGAGGTGGCAGACCTCAAATATTGTAGAGATATGATATATGGTTTGGTACAGGTCAACATGGTTGTTCTATGCAGTGGTTTCAGGCCTATGATGATGATTTGTGCTTTTCAGCACTTTTACAGATTATTATTATTTGGTCTGCCCGATATGATGGACATTTATTTTTTACCATGAAAAGATCTATATGGTGTATGAGTACACATCTTCGATGGATTTGGGCTCTCTGAGTCCAATGAGATAGTCTATTTTCAGTTCTGGGCAATTACAGTGATTTTTAGCCTCAGTTGGTTATCCTAGTGTAGTTTTAGCCTATCAGAGGCCCTATTAGAGCAGAGCAGAGATTTGATGAGTTCACCTAGGGTGTTGTGCATGGAGGGGGTGGTCTAGCCACTTGATTTTACCATATTAACCCCCTCCCAAAGAGCCTAGTGGCCTCACCTTGACAATGCAAGCACTCCAAGAGGCAGTTTGGGCAGTTTCACACTTCCCAAAGTGTCACATCCCCACCTTGACCCCATTACATTCAAATGTAAATAATGTAATATTGTTATAAAATCATGGTGAGGAGCACAAGGTCAAGGCCCCTCCATCGATTTATTGGTGCATACGGTTTGTGTGCTAGCCAAACACATTGGAATTTCAACATCATGTAAATATGCATTTTAATAAAATACTCACAACTAGCTATGCAATGCAACAAAGAGATGGGGGCATGATTTTACAAGCAATTAGGGGGGGGGGACATTCAAACCCTTGAGCCAATCAAGTCAAGCCAAGTGTCAATGAGAGAACCCATCAAACCCTCAACTACCCATGTTGACTTTTGTACCCAATCATTGATTTCTCCCAAGAGTTAGTTGAGGTAGTTAATGCCTTCGGGAATGAGAGGTATGGCTATCCAAATTCGAGTATGGACAAGCCACCCTACATGGAAAAACGTGTTTAGCTTCTTGAGCAAGAAAAGAGCCATGAATTGCTCCCCAAGCCATTATCCATCAACCAGTCTTCTCTCACTCACGAATTTGGAGCTACCTGGGCGTTTTCCAGCCACGTTTTTATGGTTTTTCTTTGTTCTCTAGCTGAAAAGAGGGCGTTTTTGTGTTGCAGAGTGATTGGGAGTATGGAATCTTGATTTGGGGTTTCATTAGGGCCGTTTTGGCCATTTAGATGCCCAAAATACCCATGGAAAATCGGGTTGGTTCCCTGTGGACGATTTCCCCATCCATAATCCGTTTTTGGTGTGCCCACGTTTTGGGGAAAATCTATGGCCATCTTGTTTGTGAATTCCATTGCTGAAAATGTGTATCCATGCCCAATGTTTGTGCTTGTTGTGTGAGAAATGAATATGTTAGGTATGGGTTATGGGTATCTGTTGTTTTGGCTTGAGCTTGAGTGCAAGTATCCAAGGTTCTAATGTAGCCTGATAAACCCAGCTATGGACTGGCTTGGCTCAAATGAAATGCTTAATTGGCTGTGTATGAGCTGAATGTCCCCTTTTCCTTGTAAGAATCATGCCCAGCTCGGGGGTGGCCTTCGGACGGACTGAGTATATGCCATCGAAGAGCCTACGGTTGGGTGGAACGTTGCAACGACATAGCTAGTTGTTTGGGGACAACATTACATCAAGATGAGTATTTTCTTATGTGAAATTACTTCTGCAAATGCATTAATTTGTTGACTGTGTTTAAATTGAATGATAGTCATATAACGTGTGTGTGGATGATGTTTATTCCGCTATGCATGTTTAACTAGTTTGCATCTGCACACTTTTAATTTATGGCTGTGAATCTAATGAATGGGCTGAGTTTATGTCAAAGACCCACAGACTGGATCCATATTCCCTTCCTTGAATTGGATAGATGGGAGGGTTTGTGACACAAGGCAGATAAAAAATGGTAAAAATGGCTACTGAAGGATTCGATTTGGGCTATTGAGGCAAAGGATTGGCATGGGATGACTTGTGATGATGAGTGGGATGTCTTCCACACCTTCTCCAGCAGTTTCAGTTTCTAGTGGGACCCACACCCATCACTTATGGCATTTTATATTGATTTATGGAGCCTCATAAGGCTCACGACATTCCCAAAGAGGCACGATTTAGTGCTTAGAGTATTATTTTTTGGATATTGTGCCATGGGGATTGACCAATGGTGTTAGAAATTACCCCTTGGACCCACCATGAGCTAGATCTTATATTTTATCATTGATATTTGGTGGGACCCCCTCTCCTAGGGATATTTGGTCCATTGATGTATTATTTTATTAGTGATCCATGTATTGTATTGTTAACCTTATCTCAACCGTTGATTATATCATTTGATATTTTAATCTTAGCCACTCATTCAAAAGTGGTTAGGATTTTGGCCTCTCTCTATCCTATTTAAAGGAGAGAGCTTCTCATTGTAAAGAGACTTTTGGCTCTGGATTATTGGAATAGAAAAATACTATTGCATCTATCTGTTTTGTTGTGGTGAATGCTTTTGGATTTCCTTCATTGGTACTTCCTTTGCACTGGGTTATTGGAGATTTATCTTGCTATCGATTTTGTTCCGTGATTTTGTCATCTACAGGTGGAGGCCGAATTGGTTTGAGGAGGACGCATTGGTAGGGGAGGACCCTCCTTGCTTCTTCTTTGGGTTGTTTCGTCGGTAACAGGGTGTATTACTGTCTTTGTACCTTCTACTTCATGTTATCGTTTGCTTATACTTGTATTTCCTTCATGCTTGATCATTCTGATTGAATCGACTTTCCTTGGTTTGACAGGTGGAGGAGGGTGCACGTGTGGAGCTAGGGCATCAATTCAAGCAAGGCAATTCGAAGATTTCCCATTTGATCTATGCAGGAACTTTCCTCAACAACAAGGCAACCTCATCCATCACTCAGGTGTGATCTCAAGGTAAATTTCTCATTCCATGATCTATCCATTTGTCTAAGTAACTGAAAACCCTCATTTTACAATTTCTCAGATCTACTTAAATCTAGTGGCTTCTTGGGTAAGATATTGAAAACCCACCTCTATAGCATCCATGGCAATTCGGATCTATAGTTTGGTGTGGATTGGCTTCCATTCGACCCCTTTCCCAAGGAAACTTAGCCTCTCCAAGTGAGGTCGCACTCCTTGGTTGGGTGAGTTTTCCTAGATCTAGCACCTAGGTAGGTGAGATCCCACTTGATCCTTAATATCCACAGTTGATAACCTACCCCTAGTGCTTCACTTTGGTGATTTTCACCTTGTGGGCCCCATTCCTCATTTTGAGGGTTGAGCCCCACTTGGTTCACTTAGTGATGCATTTTCAATCTCAGATCTACTGAGATCTAGCCATTGGATGCATTTGATTTTCAAGACCCACCTAGCCTTACACCTTGACATCCCTGATCTGCAGTTTAGTGGACATCTAACTCCATTTGGCCCATTTTCCAAGGCACTGATCTTTCTCCAAGCCCTCACGACTTTCCTGGGTTGTTGAGTTTGCTTGTGGTTTGACCTTTTTCTGACTGCTTGAACACCTAGACGTTGTCATATCCTTTCATCAAGCACAGCTAGAAATCCCTAACTATCAGATCTTTGATTTGGGACACTTTCCATGTTTTAAGGGTCACGTTTCCCAAGGCAGTTGATTTTGACCATTTGAAACTAGCTTTGAATCCTAGAATCATATTTAATCCTTGAATCATTGTGTGTCATCTTTCACCATCATATCATACCTTCCCTAAGCCTCCACAGTGGACCTAATTCCTCATTTCTAGGGTTCCATACCTTTCACCCTACGTACTTCATTAGATTGATTTGATTTGGTGATTGGGTTGAGCTCTCCTATCGGGATTTGGTATGGGTCTCCCCCTTGCTATCTTGGCTTTGATAGCTAAAGCGAAGAGTGCCTTGGTTGGCGTGACAACCATCCATTTGGGAACTAAGGCCCTCTTGGTTCACCTCTTTAGTTTTATGTCCCCCCTACCATCCACTTTGGATCCATCTGTAGGGGAAACTACAAGATTGGTGATAACATTTTGGCACCGTTGCCGAGGAGGTAGAGGCTTACCTTTGGTGTCTACGAGTGTCTGTGCGTTAACTCTTATCTTATCGCATCCGGTATTTTTCCTTGGTGATTGTTTTTTAAATTGCATAACTATCCCAATCACCATTTTAATTGACACTCATCTCACCTCTCCTACGACATATTTCATTTCAGTGAATTACTTGTGTGGTTCACCTGGGGACTCCACCCCACGACTCTGCTGAGGACTGAACCCAATGTATAAATCCTAAGTTCTTAGAATGTCTTAATCTTGAAGGATCCCTATAACTTATATTCGGAACAGAAGACAAATCAAAGCGGGATCATCCAATTTTCTTTGGAAGATCTATAATCACTCTTCTTCCTCGAATCACTCTTTGGGATCTCTTTCAACCTCATCTATTCCAATGGCCGGAACAAACTCTAGAAACCAGAATGTTCCTCATCCCCCATAAAATCCTAAGATCTTCGGAAGGAAGGCTAAGCCATCTCCTTTATATTTTTCTCAAATCCAGGGAGCACCCCATGACATGCCTGAAAAGTATTTTGAAAAGGTTCCCAAGTTTGATGGAGTATCTGTTATCTCCATTGAAGATCATGTTGATAAAGTCTGGGAACACATGGAATCATATGGAGCATCTGAGGAAGATGTTTTCATGAGGGGTCTCCTAGCATCATTGGAAGGAGATGTTTGGAAGTGGTTTGATAGGTTGCCTGCTTCATCCATTGATGGGTATGACAACTTTGTCAACAAACTTAACAGCGAGTGGTCCCGAAAGTTAGATGGGAAGTTTCTCTTACATCAACTATTTGATATCAAGAAAAGAGAAAATGAAACAGTCCATGAGTTTAACATAAGATTTGACAAGACTGTAGCTAATATCCCTGAAGAGATTAAACCAAAAGATCAAGCGATTATTATTCATTACTTGAACGCATTCAAAGGATGGCTTGGTTATCACTTAAAGGATAAAAATCCTAATGACTTAAAGACTTCCCAATATAATGCAAAGATGGTTGAGAAGAATCCAGCATCTATGGGGAAGCAAAACTTTTTCGATCACTTTACCCCATCCACTTCTATATTCGACCCTAAGCTCTGAAAGCCCAAGGAACCTATGAGTGAGCCAAAGGAATCAAAGGACACGTTAGAAACTATGCAAGAAATTATGAGACAACTAACTGTCCTAACCAAAAGTGTCGCAAGTTTGAATGATCCTGAGAGACATAGAAACCCTTATGGCCCTAAACCTTACTGGAACAACAATAGAAGGCCTGAGGGAGATAGAGATAGACGAAAACCTGAGTACCCATAAAGTTTTGAAAAGAAGAATGTAAATTGGTGTGATGAAACAGAGGGAGAGCCTTCTGACACCAACTACCCTGATGACCAACCAGAAAACATCAACTTTATTAATATATTATCTTTTGATGAAGATTTTGGAAGAATCCTTCTAGAAGAAGAACCATGGGAACAAGAAGAAGACATAAAAGAACATAGTTCCTCATGTTGTGCCATAGATCTCCCAGAACCTAAGGAACAACCAAAGTATCAAATCTATAAATGAGGAAGTAACTCCCAACCTTATTTCTTTGACAAACACAAAAAGACTAATGAAGATAAAGAAGAAGAAGAAGATCTTGCTATAAATGATTATGATCTAAAAATTGATATGAAGAAAGAATTAAGCAAGATAATGTGTAATATCCCTGTCACTGAATTAATGAAGGTGCCCTCTGTTAGAAGCCAAGTAGAGGAGTTCTTGGATGGCATTGGCCAAGAGAAGAATCCTAAGGTTGTCTTAGAATCCTGTCACATTTAGAGCCTTAGTGGAACACATCTTAGCAAAGTTGAAAAGGATCCACCAATAAACATCCATTCTGCCATTTATGAGAGAAAGAACGGTGGTCACCCTCCCTTTTACATTACCTTGCACATTTAGAATATGCTTCTCCAAGATGCATGTTGGATTCTGGAGCAGCTATAAATGTCATGCCCTTACATGTCATGAAGGAAATGGGACTTGAAGTGACCAGACCTTATGGAAATGTCTGTGGTATAGATTTTCGACGAGTGTAGTCTTATGGTTTGATCAAAAACCTCAGGAATGATCTATTTGCTTGTTCAGACATTTCTACCATGATGGAAGTAGTAGTGATTGATTTTCCCCCAGCTTATGGAATGCTTTTATCTAGGAAGTGGGTAGTTGGCTTAGGTGGATACCTTATGATGGATTTATCATATATTTGTGTTCCTAACTCTGATGGAGCTTTGATTAGGGTGAACAGAGAACCGTGCTATAATGATCATTTGGAATCTTTTGATGAAGGGATTAAAAACACATATGGGGATGAGTTGTTAAATAATGTAAAAGCCAATATTGTTGAAGATGAAAATGAACTTTGGGAAGATGATCAAATTAAAAATATGTTCATGGTAATGGAAGATTCTGATTCTTCTTTTGAAGAAGAACAGATAGTTGAGTTAGCTAGAAGGATAAATTTGGACTTACTTAGAAATGAGTTTGCAAAAGAAAATGATGAATTGAGAATAAGTGAAAATCAACCTCAAGTTCAAGAACAAATTATTGAAAATCAAACACCTGAGGAAGTTGATGATGATTTAAATGATATAAGAAAATGTGAATGTTTGCCCAGATTAGTGATTGAAATGAATGCACTCATTGATAGTAATATAACAAGACAAAGTCAAGGTCTGGAACCAATTCTCCCATGGGAAAATCATCATGAGCAAACTAATATTGAAAAAAATGTCATTGAGGATCCTGTCCCTATAGTTGATGAATTTGATGACATTAGGAGGGGAGAAAGAAATCCTTTTACTGTTAGAGAATGGTTTTCCTTAATTGAGCATAGTAGAGAAAGGGAAAGCCAAGGGCTTGAGCTGATTCGCCCATGGGTCAACCATTTTGAGTCAGTAAATAATGAAGCTAATGAATGTTGAATATTGTAACTTCTAAGAATATTATATTTGTACTTTATTATTCTGGAGATGTTTCATCACTCCGAGGTGATCCTATTGTGTATCCGGAGATGTTTATTCCTCCGATGGATTGTGGTAACCAGGGTTATTATATCCACCATGTGGGGGTCATCCCTGAGTTATTTTATTAGGGGTTATTAGACTCCCTTGGGAGAGGTTAGCCCATAGGGTAAAAAGTCAGTCGGGAAACAAGTATAAGTAGAGGAGGATGTTCCTCACTTATTATATACTTCCATCACTCGGAAAGTAGCGCACTTGTGAGAGAGAGGTCTGCATAGGAGGTAGAGAAGGAGCTATAGTCTTGGAGCACATCTTGTATTTTGGTTGATCATCTTATTGAAGAAAGCTTTGCCGGGTTTTCTACCCCATGAGGGTTTCCCAGGGTAAAATCTCTGTCTATCTTGTGATTGTGTTTCTTTCAATGATCTTGCTAGTTAAATTAGTATAAACTTAACATGGTATCAGAGCTAGCCTGAATAGAACATCTTTCACAAGGTGAAAATATATATATCTCTCTCTCTCCGACGAAAAATTAGGGTTTCTGCAAAGTTAGTATTTTTTGGATTCTGATTGCATGGCTGAATAACCCTTCTCAAAATCAAAGTTTTGATCCCTAGATCGGGGTTTTTGGTTGGGTAGAACTCTGGGAAAGTCAAACCCTAGTTTGACCAAAAGTGCGGTAAACTAGAAATTCTGTTGCAGATCCGAAAGGTGAAAAGTTGAAGTTTCCAGAAGCAGAACACACCAGTGTTTCCAATTCAATCAAGCACATCTCTCGTAAGTATTACTCTATCTCTTGAAACTTCAATCTCTTTGGACTCCCCCAAGAGAAGATGACTCCAAGTACTAAGCTTGAAGACAAGCTAGAAGGTATAGAGAATTTCCGGGCATGGAAATATAGAATTGGTCTCATTCTTGAAGAGAATGATCTTGCTCAATATATCAAGGATGAAGTTGCAGAACCCGCTGAAGATGAAGCCAAAGAAAAGTATAGGAAGGATCTGATTAGGGCAAAGAGAATCATTGTTGATTCCATCAAGGACCACTTGATTCCCCAAGTGGCATCCAAGAAGACCCCAAAGGAAATGTATGATGCCCTAGGAAGAATGTATGAAGGGAGGAACATCAATAGGAAGATGAACCTAAGAACTCAGTTGAAGAATACCAAGATGAACAAAGGAGAATCCATTCAAGACTACTTCTCAAGGGTTTCCCAAATAAAGGAACAACTAGATGCCATTGGAGATACCCTTGATGAAGATGAACTTGTAATGACTGCTCTAAATGGTCTCACTAGACCTTGGGAGTCATTTATACAAACTATGTGTGCTAAAAAAGAAAGTATGAAGTTTGATATAGTATGGGAGGATTGTGTTCAAGAAGAAGATAGGGTAGCCAATAGAGAAGCCCTTCTCAAGGAGGATGACCAAGCCTTGGCTACTCACCCCAAAAGAAGAAGAAAGGGTCACTTCAAGAAAGTTGACCACAAGGAGTATCAACCCTCCCATAGATTTAATAGGAGAAGAGAAACAAACTTAGAAAGAGACCTCTCCACAGTCCAATGTTTCAATTGTCTTAAACTAGGACACATTGCTAGAAATTGTACTTCACAAACAAAGAAGAAGAAGTTTGTTCACAAAAGACATCATGCACATATGGCAGAAGATGATAGTGAATAAGAAGAAGAAGAAGAAGAAGAGGAAAGGCCTCTAAAGAAAAGATCTAAAGTAAAGAAAGAAGATGCAGAAGAATATGTTCTATTTTCTGCACTATCTGGGTCTGTAACACCTGGAGAAGATACATGGATCATCGATAGTGGTGCTTCAAAGCACATGACAGGTCAAAAGAAAACTCTCTCAAGACTTGAAGAAAAGACTTCTCCACAAAAGGTATCTCTAGGGGATGATTATCAATATCCCATCAAGGGAATTGGTGAAGCAAGCTATAAGTTTGATTCTGGAACACCATTGAAGATGAAAGAAATTTTATATGTACCAGGTTTGAAGAAGAACCTACTTTCTATCTCAGCACTAGATAAGAAAGGCTTCAGAGTTGCATTCATAGATGGACAATTACTTATGTGTCCCAAAGGAAAATCAATTGAGGATGCAATTTTTATTGGTGAAGTGGAAGGAGGTCTTTACAAACTCAAGGGTCATCCAGAAATTGCCCTTGTCCATGAAACCACTAGCCCCAGTGAGCTATGGCATAGAAGGCTTTCTCACATTAACTACAAAGCCCTACCTTATGTAAGCAAGGTAGTTATAGGGCTACTAGACTTAAAGGTTGATCATAATGGCACATGCAAAGGATGTGAAAAAGGGAAGAAAATCAAGAACCCATTTCCAAAGAGTGAAACAAAGACTAAGAACATACTGGAGTTAATACATTCAAATGTATGTGGACCAATTCCCACCACATCCCTAAGTGGGTTTAAATACTATCTCACATTCATTGATGACTATTCAAGGAAGACTTGGTTATACTTTCTAAAAGGCAAGAATGAAGTCTTTGGAAAATTCAAAGAGTTCAAGGCTTTGATAGAAAATCACTTAGAAAAGAAAATCAAGATTCTCAGAACAGATAATGGCGGAGAATATACTTCAAAGGATTTTGAAGACTTTTGTAAGGAAGTTGGAATCAAGAGGGAACTAACCACTCCCTACAATCCCCAACAAAATGGGGTTGCTGAAAGAAAGAATAGAACCATCATGGAAGCTGTAAAGACTATGATACATGACCAAGATCTACCCATGTATTTATGGGCTGAAGCAGCTAGGACAACAGTCTATGTACAAAATAGACTATCCCATAGTGCTCTTTAATTCAAGACTCCAGAAGAAGTGTTCACAGGAAAGAAGCCTGAGGTAAGTCATCTCAAAATATTTGGATGTCCAATGTACATTCACATTCCAAAAGAAAAGAGAACCAAGTTGGATCCTTCTGGTAAGAAGGGAATATTTGTTGGATATTGTGAATCATCCAAAGCTTTCAGAATTTACATACCAGGTTTTCATCATATGGAAATAAGTAGAGATGTGACATTTTATGAAGAAGCAGCTCTCAAGAAATCTAGGAAGTGCCAACTTGAAGAAGTCTATGAAGAAGATACATCTCCTAGAATCACAGAGGCTGTGCCCATTCCTGAAGATGCTACACTAGAAGATCATGACATGTTAGAACCACAAGAACCCCCCATTACAAACTTATCTAGAAAAAGAAGGCCAGCATGGGCTAGAGACATTATTCAAGGAGCTGAAAAATATGGAGCTCATGAAGGCTCCACTAGAGAAAGGAAGAAACCAAAGCTAGTATCCAACTATGTAGCTTTGATGTGTGATCTTGTAGATCAAGAACCTACTAGCTATGAAGAGGCAGTTCAGAAGAAAGAGTCGGTAGAAGCAATGACAGAAGAATACCAATCAATAATGAAAAATGATGTTTGGGATATAGTTCCCAAACCAAAAGATAAAAGTGTGGTATCTTCCAAATGGATATTCAAGATAAAACATGTTGCAGATGGTAGCATTGAAAAATATAAGCAAGATTTGTAGCCAAAGGATTCTCTCAGAAAGAGGGAATTGACTATGAAGAAACATTTGCACTAGTTTCTAGGTACACTTCCATTAGAACTATTATGGAACTTGCATCTATGATGAAATGGAAATTACACCAGATGGATGTTAAGACAGCCTTCCTGAATGGTGTGATTGAAGAAGAAGTGTACATAAAACAACCACAAGGATTTGAAGTTAAGACGGAAGAACACATGTATGCAAGCTGAAAAAGGCTTTGTATGGATTAAAGCAAGCTCCCAGAGCTTAGTACGGAAGGATTGATAGTTTCTTCACAAGCATGGGCTTTACCAAGAGTAAAGTTGACCCTAATATTTATCTCAAAGTAATGGATGATGAACCTATTATATTATTGTTGTATGTAGATGATCTATTTCTGACTGGAAATGAGAAACAAATTATTGAGTGCAAGAAGAAGCTCTCTTCAGAATTTGAGATGAAAGATCTCGGATTAATGCACTACTTCTTAGGCCTAGAAGTATGGCAAGAACCAAAATGAATCTTTCTAAATCAAGGTAAGTATGCTATGGGGATTTTGAAAAGATTCGATATGTTGGAGTGTAAATCCATGGCCAATCCCATGGATTCTAACTTGAAGTTATTAGTTGATGACTCGTCAGAGTTAGTAGATATGACTCTATATAGACAGATCATTGGGTCATTGATGTATTTGACAAATACCAGACCAGACATATGCTTTGTTGTAAATACCTTGAGTCAATATCTAGTGGAACCTAGAAAAGTTCACTTAATAGCTGCAAAACATGTGATGAGGTATCTAAAGGGTACATTAGATTTTGGTCTATGTTATCTTAGAAATCATGAATTCAAATTGCATGGTTACTCAGATTCTGATTGGGCAAGAAGTGTTTCAGACAGGAAGAGTACATCAGGTGGATGTTATGGTCTTGGATCTGCCATGATCTCATGGTTCAGCAAGAAACAGTCTAGTGTGGCTCTCAGTACAGCCGAAGCGGAATATATAGCTGCTTGCTCTGCTAGTTGTGAAGCAGTTTGGCTTCGGAAACTATTATCAGGATTGTTTGACTTAGAGATGGATCCCACTGTGATCATGTGTGACAACCAGAGCTGTATTAAGATGACAGAAAATCTAGTGTTCCATGATAATTCAAAACACATAGAGATCCGATATTTCTATATACGAGATATGGTGCAGAAAGGAGCTATCAAGCTCGAGTATGTGAGCACTGATGAACAAATTGCTGATATATTGACCAAACCTCTGTCTCGAGTAAAGTTTGAGTATTTCCGATACAAGCTTGGTGTAGTTCAAAAAGACCTTCCTCGAAAGGGGGAGTGATGTAGACACTGATGATGAGATTGCCCGCATCGACAGTGATGTCGATGATGAGGATACCTGTATCAATGATATGCTTACTTGTATTGATGATGATATGTATACTTAGGATACTTGTATTACTTGTATGGTTGATATGTATACTTAGGATACTTGTATTACTTGTATTTGATGATATGTATACATGTATTGATGAGGATACTTGTATGGATGATATGTGTACTTGTATTAATGAGGATACTTGTATTGATGATATGTATACATGTATTGATGAGGATACTTGTATTGATATGTGTACTTGTATTGATGAGGATACTTGTATTATGTATACATGTATTGATGAGGATACTTATATTGATATATGTACTTGTATTGATGATGTACTAATGATACGTGTATTGATGAGGATACAGGTGGGGATTGTATCGTCCCCGAACTTCGGTCCCTTGAATTGATCCATAGACAGATGTCTTCGAGAATGAAGTCCTTAGTGGACAGGTGGAGATTGTATCGTCCCCGGACTTCGGTCCATTGAATTGATCCGTAGACAGATGTCTTCGAGAATGAAGTCCTTAGTGGATAGGTGGGGATTGTATCGTCCCCGAACTTCGGTCCCTTGAATTGATCCGTAGACAGATGTCTTTGAGAATGAAGTCCTTAGTGGACAGGTGGGGATTGTATCGTCCTTGGACATAGGTCCCTTGAATTGAGCCATAGACAATATGTCTTCGAGAATGGGGATTGTACCGTCCCCGGACTTAGGTCCTTAAATTGAGCCATAGACAATATGTCTTCGAGAATGGGAATTGTATCATCTCCAGACTTAGGTCCCTTGAATTGAGCCATAGACAAGATGTCTTCGAGAATGGGGATTGTATCGTCCCCAGACTTAGGTCCCTTGAATTGAGCCGTAGACAAGATGTCTTCGAGAATGGGGATTGCATCATCCTCAGACGTAGGTCCCTTGAATTGATCCGTAGACAGATGTCTCCAAGAATTGAATTATAGGACTGCATCGTCCCTGAACCTTTGGTTCAAAATGTACATGATCTGGATTGCATCGTCCATAGACATGAGACTTGTCTTAAAGTGATAAGGATTGATCATCCTAGAACTTGATCTGGATTGTATCATCCATGGACCTATTTCCTAAAGAGAGCGCAATTGATCATCATGTAATATGATCGTGTGTATTGAAAAGTATGCTACGATGATGATCCAGATGTTGTAGATCGAGATGATGATCTAGATACCGTAGATCTAGATGATGATCCAGATACTGTAGATCGAGATGATGATCTAGATGCTGATGATCGAGATGATGATCCAGATGATGATCCAGATGCTGTAGATCGAGATGATGATCCAGATACTGTAGTTCGAGATGATGATCCAGATGATGTAGATCGAGATGATGATCCAGATGCTGTAGATCGAGATGATGATCCAGATACTGTAGATTGAGATGATGATGATGATGCTGTAGATGTTCGGGTGCTGCAGAAGATGAAGACTCAATACTGATGATGCTGATGTTCCAGTATTGACTATGTTCCAGTAACTGCTTGAGTTACTGATGATGATGTATTGAAGGAAGCTTCCAATGATTTATAGATGTATCATGTATGATGAAGTCGATGACTCCTTGCTCCTGCAGATGTTGTTATAATATCCTTCTCGTTAAAGGGGGAGTGTTGAATATTGTAACTTCTAAGAATATTATATTTGTACTTTATTATTCCAGAGATGTTTCATCCCTCCGAGGTGATCCTATTGTGTATCCGAAGATGTTTATTCCTCCGATGGATTGTGGTAACCAGGGTTATTAGATCCACCATGTGGGGGTCGGCCCTGAGTTATTTTATTAGGGGTTATTAGACTCCCTTGGGAGAGGTCAGCCCCATAGGGTAAAAAGTCAGTCGGGAAACAAGTATAAGTAGAGGAGGATGTTCCTCACTTATTATATACTTCCATCACTCGAAAAGTAGCGCACTTGTGAGAGAGAGGTCTGCATAGGAGGTAGAGAAGGAGCTCTAGTCTTGGAGCACATCTTGTATTTTGGTTGATCATCTTATTGAGGAAAGCTTTGCTAGGTTTTCTACCCCATGAGGGTTTCCCAGGGTAAAATCTCTGTCTATCTTGTGATTGTGTTTCTTTCAGTGATCTTGCTAGTCAATTTAGTATAAACTTAACAATGAAGAAGCAAGTAATTATCACTATTGTGATGTTGCTATCTCCTTATCTCATTTATTGTTTGAGGAAAATATTCGTAATTTAAATCATGATAATTCTTCAAGTTTGGAAGAGGATGCCTTAATTAATGATGCACCTGAAGGAGACTCTAACCTAAACAATCGTGCTATTTTTCAAACTCCTTCAAATTCTCAAAACAATGTTTTATCCACTTATCCTTGTGTCCCTGATTTTCTTCTATCACCTGAGTCATTTAGTGATCATACTCGTGATCCTTCTCACATTCCTAGTTCTTTTACATGTCATTCTGAGTTAGCTTCCCCCGAGTTGGAAAATATGGTCATTCCAGTTCCTTCAGGGGAAGGCTCAAGTCGTAATACTGTTATATCCCACGAACCACCTCCCTTGGAAGAACATAGAGATTTATGTACTGTAGGAGAGGTTGTCAAAAATGTAGTGTCTTCTCATGAAAATGAGCCAAGCGAAATAGTCCAAGAGACGAGAAGAGAGATTAGAGAAGTAATTGTTGGCAGGATTTCCATTTCCTTAGATGGTGGTCCACCCAGATTCAATGCAATTCCTTCTAGGAGGAGCTCAAGGATTATCATGCCTCAACCGCAAAACCCTGCTGAAACCCACCCTATGCCTATTCACAACATTGGAGTTATTCCTGAGTCTATCAATAGAAATAGGTTTCCTACAGGAAGTCAAGTCATCATTCCCAACCATTTATTGCATATTAGATCGGGACAAGATGATTTCCTGTGGGTTGGACCTTTCACAGTAGAGCGATGCATTGATGGCATGTGCTTCCTAACCACTGGTAGTGGGAGAGGTATTTATATCTTGGAAATCAGAGGGATTTAAGGGATCATGTCCCTGATCCCACCTAGTTGGGACTTCTCCGCTTGTCGTACCTTGCCTTGCCTGGTAGAAGAGAGTAGGTAGGAACTAAATAATCCTGCTTGGGAAGTAGTTAGTCTTTTCCGCCATTGAGTCTGGCACCTTTTGTTGATTTCTTTTTCTTTAAGCTCACCTTTGAAGCTCTTAGTTTAGCCAAGTACCTGTCATTTTCTTTTCCTGCACAATAAAACCAAACTTTTTAAGTTATGTTAGTAGATTAGATTTACTTTCTGCATTTATATTTCATACATTTCAATCAATATTGTTGTTTATTTTGATTTATATATATATATATATATATATATATATACATGCGACGTTTTGACATCCGGTCTGTGAGTTGGGTATAGCTCTGGCCATTTTGCAAATAGTAGGTGATATGCTGGTAGCAATTGCAGTGATAGAGTGTTGGATCAAGGATATGAGTTGCAGAGTTCGAGGACCAGATATTTTGAGGTTCTGAAGCGCTCTTTTCAGCAGAGCACTTGTCCTAGATGGAGCCAGATGTTATCACATATATAGTAGATGGGCTACCATACATTATTTTTCCAATTCCAGTACACTATTCAACCAGTTCCCTTGCATTGATATGCCGAGATGAGCATCTAGTATGGATCATGATTATTACATGGACAGTAGTTTTATTCCCCATGCCATGACTGAGTCTTAGGACACTCAAAGAGATGATCGATGTAGCCATTTAGCCATTGATACAGAGCAGTCAGTATTTCCCAGAGTTACAACAACAGTTTTAGAGGACAGATGATGGTTCAGATATTGTGCATTTAGGTATATGACTCAGCAGGTATATTTTGGTGTTATGGTTATATTGCTTTTATATTCATTCTCTTAGCATGTCTTAGCATTTAATGTCATGATCTAGCGATCATATAGATATGTGGAACTGGTTGTACTTTTATATATATTTTTTCCCCACTCAGACTTAGAAGTTCACTACCCATACTCATTGGTTTTACCCTCCTTAGGGAGATTAGAGGTGATCATTCCCACCATACTTTGGATTGCTAGTGTTGGTCTCATTATTCATTGTCTTCATGCATTCATTACCTACCCAGTATGTTATTTACCTTGACTTACTACTTGTCTGGTGGCATGGAGGACCTTTCCCCGCTGTATCCCTTGTATTGGATGAGCTTCCTTGTTTATTATGTCTCGGCTCTGAGTTGGTGACAAACCTTACCTTTGGTGAGTTGGATTGTAGGCCTAAATCATTCTGGTTGGTTGTCCCGATGTTTGGCACTGGCACGAAGTCCCCCTAGTCACTAAAGATGTTTTTGGCTAAACCTAAAACAAATAGTACTGCCATAAATACAAAATGTGAAAAGTAAATTTTATATCTATTGTGAAAAGCCAAATGAAACTGGCAATGAAATATCAAATGTTATATCTATTATGAAATGTAATACCCAAGAAAACAATATGTCTAAAAAACACACCTGGAAGAAGATAGCTCAGGTAAACAAGTGCCTTAAAAACACACCTGCAGCATGAAGCCTTATGTAAAATGTAAATCTATGCAATGTGTTTATAAACACACATAGATCAAAGGCTATGGAAACTAAAGGCCCAAAAAAGAAATGGAACTTAAAATCTATATCAATAAGATTGCTGGCGTCATCTGTATTATGGATTGTGAGCATCTGCTAAGGTGAGTAAACACTCTTTGAACAACTTACCCATTTATGAGACACCTCTATTCCCTGTGTTATTGCTTGTCCAGTATATGCTTTGGTGTGTATTCCCTTTCCATATCCAAAGTGTCACAGTGCTAAGTCAATAATTCATCCCTTGGCCTAGCCATTTTATTTTTAGCCTTCACCCTTCACTAGCAAATTGATCACAACTATGAAGTGAGTATGGTCTTGAAATTCTAGTCTGAGTCATAAATAATATTGAAGACCTTTATATATTTGGTTTTAGATCACCAGTAATGATTTCTTCTTGCTATAATTATTACTTGAATGAATTGTAGAGCATGTTTTAACCTTTGACACCTTGCAGCATTATGATGACACCATGAGTTATATTTGGGTCATGTTGACTTGGTCAAACCCAGTTTGACCAAAAGTCAACCATAGGACATGAGGTGGCAGACCTCATATGTTGCAGAGATATGATATATGGTTTGGTACAGGTCACCATGGTGGTTCTATGCAGTGGTTTCAGGCCTATGATGATGATTTGTGCTTTTCAGGACTTTTACAAATTATTATTATTTGGTCTGTCGGATATGATGGGCATTTATTTTTTACCATGTAGGGGTCTATATGGTGTATGAGTACACATATTAGATGGATTTGGGCTCTCTAAGTCCAATGAGACATTCTATTTTCAGTTCCGGGAAGTTACAGTGATTTTTAGCCTCAGTTGGTTATCCTAGTGCAGTTTTTGCCTATCAGAGGTCCTGTCAGAGCATAGCAGAGATTTGATGAGTTCATCTAGGGCGTTGTGCATGGAGGGGGTGGTCCAGCCACTTTATTTTACCTTATTAACCCCCTCCCAGAGATCCTGGTGGCCTCACATTGACAACACAGGCACTCCAGGAGGCAGTTTGGGCAGTTTCACACTTCCCAAGGCAGATCAGAAATGGTAAAAATGGATACTGAAGGATTCGATTTGGGCTACTAAGGAAAAGGATTGGAATGTGATGACTTGTGATGATGAGTAGGATGTCTTCCACATCTTCTCCAGTAGTTTCAATTTCCAGTGGGACCCACACCCATCACTTATGACATTTTATATTGATTTCTGGAGCCTCATAAGGCTCACGACTTTCCCAGAGAGGCACGATTTGGTGCTTAGAGTATTATTTTTTGGATATTGTGCCATGGGGATTGAACACGGGTGTTAGAAATTACCCCTTGGACCCACCATGAGCTAGATCTTATATTTTATCATTGAGATTTGGTGGGACCCCCTCTCCTAGGGCTATTTGGTCCATTGATGTATTATTTTATTAGTGATCCATGTATTGTATTGTTGAGCTCATCTCAACCATTTATTAGATCATTTGATATTTTAATATTATCCACTCATTCAAAATTGGTTAGGATTTTGGACTCTCTCCATCCTATTTAAAGGAGAGAGCGTCTCATTGTAACGGACTTTTGGCTCTGGATTATTGGAATAGAAAAATACTATTGCATCTATTTGTTGTGTTGTGGTGAATGCTTTTGGAGTTTGTTCGTTGGTCTTCCTTTGCACTAGGTTATTGGAGATTTATCTTTCTATCGATTTTGTTCCATGATTTAATCATCTACAGGTGGAGGCTGAATTGGTTCGAGGAGGACACATTGGTAGGAGAGGACACTCCCTACTTCTTCTTTGGGTTGTTTCGTCGGTAATAGGGAGTATTACTATCTTTGTACCTTCTACTTCATGTTATCATTTGTGTATACTTGTATTTCCTCCATGCTTGATCATTCTGATTGAATCAACTTTCCTTGGTTTGACAGGTAGAGGAGGGCGCACATGTGGAGCTAGGGTATCAATTCAAGCAAGGCAATTCAAAGATTTCCCATTTGATCTCTATGGGAACTTACCTCAACAACAAGGAAACCTCATCCATCACTCAGGTATGATCTCAAGGTAAATTTCTCATTCCTCGATCTATTCATTTGTCTAAGTAACTGAAAACCCTCATTTTAAATGGTCTTTTTTGAAAAAGTTATTCCTTCATATTCTAACATAATACAAAAGAACATGTTAAGTATAATCAGAAATCCAATGTAACCATTTAAGCATGTAATCAATGGGAAAACAATTTTTTACCTTGTCTCTGGTTACCAGCCAGAGCATGGGCATGCTTATCAGAAAATACAAACCTGCTTGGATCTTCTGAGTGGGAGGGATGGATGGGAAATCATAAGTATGCGACAATTATTTGAAGTGCTTCCCAATATAGTGTGTCCTCTTGCAGGAATCCTCTATCTAGAACAGGATGGGATGAAGAAATTCAGGATGACAAGGCAGTTCTGGTACCTCATCGTACTGATCCGAAAAGCTCTTCTGAAAATAATTTTCTATGAGTGCGCAAGCCTCGAATTTCTCTAATATACAAGGGATTTCCGATGGCTGAGATATATGCTCAGCTGACTGTTCATATGCAAAAATCTCCTTCTCTTCCTTTATGCTCAACTGTCAAAATCCATACTCCTGTCGAAAGTGGGGGAGTCTTCATGCATTCTGTTATATTCCTGGCCACATGCATCCTCATGCTCATAAGTGGGATTATCAACAAAATTTCCAAAGGAATTTTGTTCATTATTAACTTCTTTGGATATGGCATAGATAGGGTTCTCTAAAAAGGTCCATTCATCATTACCAATGTCTATGTCATCCATGATGGATTCATCATCACTTATGTCATCCTTGAAGCTATGCCTATCCTCCTCAACCTCACAACAATCCTCTTCAAACAGATGGGTTTCAAAGATATCACAAGGGACCCAACTTTCTGAATATTCACTGCCATATGGAGAACACATGGAAGTGTCATCACACATATTACCAACTTCATGGATTTCTTTATGAGTGTCAATATTTGTAATGGTTTATTCTAGAGGTGGATCATGAGTACATATGTGTTCATCATCACTGAAGTAATCTTGAAAAAACTCCCACTCACAAATGTCTTTTATCTCAATGGTATGAGGAAGGTATTCAAAAAAATTCAGCCTTTGATCAAATTCTTCGATGGGATCATTAGGGATCTGATGGGAAAATATCATACGTTTTGTAATAGGTTGATCCGACTGGTTCCAACTTTCTTCAGGAATATCATAAATGTCACTTACATAGTTTATGCACTCAGGCTCGCTTGATGAAGCCTGATCAACAAACCCTTCAAGAAAACCATGCTTTTGAATATAGCATGCAAGATGACAAGTGTCTTCTTTATGGAATGCCTGGCATGCCCTACAGAATGGTGTGTAAGGTTCAACCCTGGGAATTCCACGGATGTCACCCACATTATTAATGAATTCAGGATTGCTTGTTCTAGGAACACAACCTTCTGGAAGACCATGCTCTTGAACATAACATGCATAATAGCAACCAGATTCCTTATGGAAGTCTTTGCATGCCCTACAAAATGGCTTGTGATGCTCAACCATATTAGCAACCTCTAGATGATGAGGAGGCCTATGTTCATGGTTGGGAGGTTTTCTCTGCCAAGTTGGTTTTGCAGGAAATGTTCTAGGAGGTGGTGGGGGTTGAGTCCTTTCAACAGTAATGACTCAATTCTGAACCTCCTTTATTTTTGCTTGTTGTCCGTCGAGATGCACACCAGTAGCATAAATATTTCGAAAGTTGTTCCCTCACTACAAGTGGGGAAGGTGTGGCCTTGGGGGAAAGCAATGAGCCAGGTATTGTCACCTGAATCCCAGCTCCTCCGTTTAGGCTAAATCCTAACGAAGCCAAGGGGGGTAGTCCCTACAAAGAGTTTTTATGGCTCTGTGTTTTTAAGTGTTTTAAGGATGATGATGATGCAGATGGGTGTTGTTTAGGAGTTTTTTAATGATGACGAGAACACAATAATCACGCAATCTACATTGCAAATTACAAGATACAATTGCAAGATGAATAGTATATGATGACTTAGAGTTTAAAAGAGCATCCACAATATAAATTTAAACAAATGACAAGGACATATGGTCCATATTTAGGTGATACATGTAATTTCAAAAGACCAGTGCCTTATGGAGTCAAATAAATAATGCTTGGATGCTGAAAAGTGTAAGTCAAAAGTAACTGTTCGTGAGATCGTTTTGAAATTGTTCTTGGTAAATTTTAAAATGTTTTATATGTTCTTGATTATTAGGGATGAAAAAGCAAGGTATGCGTCCAACCGTAAAGTATACTTTCAATGGCTTCCCCTTGGTGACATGACGGACCGTCAAGTATTCTTCGGCTAGGTGTCCTGAGGAGTTAACTAGCACTAGAACTCTATGACAATGGTATTCTTTCTCCGGCATCACACAGTTAGGAACTTTGCCCACTACCTAAGTATTTCTCGAAATAACAACGTTGGTTCGTTGGTTATGGGGTAAAGGTTTTATTATGGTTTTCACTTGCAAGATTAACAATTCCAATCCCCGTTCTGAGTATGAGTCCAACTTTTTAGGGTTGACAGAGCATACTAAATGATGGAAAGCAACGAAGTAAATTTTAGAAGGGAATGTGAGTTTGAAAGTTTTAAGCTTAGAGCACACAATTAAACTCTCCGACAGAGAGTGCTCTTGAATTCGTCTTATGATGGAAGTTTCAAGAGACTTTAACTAATTTATATGATGTATGCAAGGAAAATGCAGTGGGAATGCTCTCCGACAGAGAGTGCTCTTGACTTGGGTTATGGCAAGTTCAAGAGTCTTTGTTTCTTTTTAGAAGACAAGCAACTTGTAAACATAAACCAAATGATAGCTCATTAAAATGGAAAACAATGATCTAACAGTTAATACTACTTGCAAAAATGAACAAATCTAGCAATTAGTGTTCTACAACAAAAAGAAACTAATCTAGCAAAAAGAGTAAAAAATGACTTCTACACACTATTCATGAAATTTCTAGCTAGCTGGTCATACGCAGTACACGGTGGGGAAAGAGAAGTAGCATGCAAGGTCAATGCGGCATTTGGGATCAAATCCCAAGACACTTCTCAAGTCAAAACTGAATTAAAAATCTAAGCACAAATGAAATTATTCTAGAAACACAAAGCAAATCTAAACTAAGAATACACAAGACACTCTTCCCCAAATGGGGAAGAAGAAACCAACTATGGGATGCCTTATCCCACATGGCCTTATTTTATTAAGAGAGTACAAATGCCTTTGGGAATGAAACCCTTGAAAGGACTTTGAGAGAAATAAACTTGGAAAACTTGAAACAAGCTCTCAATAGCTATTACAAAGGAGATTGATTGAGTCTTCATGGTTTTGATCTTGGTTCAAATGGTGCTCTTGCTTCAATCTTCTCTTTGGTTTTGAACCTTCTTGTTCTTCTCTTGTTCCTTCTCTTTAAGTTTGGATATTCTTGGTTCTATTCTCTTTCAAATACCTACAAAAACTCAAATCAACTCAAGACACCCATTAGCATTAGTACAAAAATAAAAACTAATCTAGATCTAGAAACAAAATGGAAACTAGCTAAATTTGAATGCCAAATTCTAGGATGTAAACGCAAAAAATAGATCTAAATGCAAAACTTGAAACTATGAGATCTAGATGCCAAATCACTTTTTTAAAATGCAAGTTTTAACTTTTGGAATGAGATCTAAGTACAACTAACAGTGCACTAGATGAAAATACTAACTAAGATCTAACAAATGCAAAGTGCAAAATAAATGAGATCTAACTATAACTTCAAAGATGAAACTAACTCTTAACCCATACCTGCCTTGTTGTTTTGTGAACCTTTTGTAGTGCTTCAGGGAAGACAAAAGGAGAAAGTTTGAAGAAGTCTAAAGGTAAAAACGAAAGGGAAATGAAGTCCAAAAAAAGAGATGGACAAAAGTTAGGGAATGGAGCTTTGAAGAGGAGGGACGAGAGGAAGCAAAGAGAGGGAGAAACGAATGGAAGAAGTGGAGATCTAAGGAGAGGAGGACGAAAGTGAAAAGAGGGAAGAAATAAGAGAAAAGTTGAAAAAAAAAAGGAGAAAGGAGGTAGAGGAAGGTAGGATGAGAGGATAAGAAGGAGAAAGGAGAGGGAAAAGGAGGAGACTAGGAGTAGGACAAGAGCAAGAAATTCAAGGCAAAATCAAAGGAAAGAAAACGAGTGGAAGAGGAGAAGCAAGGCCAAAGCAAGTCAAGGAAACAAACAAGAATCAAACAATGAGGTGGGATCTACCTTGGAACAAGGTGACCGCTAGAAGCACTAGTCCTGAAAATCTTCCAGCTAGCTGGATGCACGCAAGGATGCTAGTGGGGATAGAGAAGTAGCCACAAAATTATGTGGCACTTGGGATCAAATCCCAAGCTACTTTATCAAGACAAAAATTGGATATAGAAACAGAAAGAAAAGAATAGTAACCAGATAGATAAAGTGTTTGTTGCTTGATGGATGAGGCAAGTAAGCCCTTTGTTTCTCGATTTTCTTAAAGCAAAAACTCCTTTGGTAACCTGCAGAATGAATGTGTAAACCAAGAAAGATCTCTTGCACTTGGGACATTAACTGAAAGCCACACACTTAAGAGAAAAGCAGAGATTGTATAATATTGTGCTAGATTGTTAGCCTTCTAATCACAAAATCAAATGCTTAAGAATCAAAAGCAAGTAACAAAAAATGGTATCACCTTATACAAGATGAAGCATGGCACACAAAGAGCTTCCACATTGACCTCCAAAGTCTTCAACTTTATTCAAATAATAAACAATATTACAAAATTCTCCATAGTTTCTATGCACAAATCTCCATGAGAAAGAGAGACCAAAGCACTCTTACTTATACAAACACTAGACCCAAACCCTACCCTAATTCGAATTGGAAAAGGAGCCAATGGCACAAGTCTAAAGTTGAATTCCCAATCACGTATCAATCCAATCGTAGCTTGGAGTGGAAACAATCACATGAACTCGAGTTCTAGATGATGTGGATGGGGAGGTGGCCTCCACCTTGGCAAGACGCCCCCCGTCCCAATCTTGGAAGCTTCACCATCAAGTAAACCATTTCCATGTGTAATATTCGAGCCCATACCCTAGATTGACGTGAGCTCTATAGAGGCATGCATGAGCTCTATGGGAGACAAGAAATCAAGCTATAATAAATGGAACATGTGTTTAGTAGAGAGCCAATCCCATGAGGTGCAAGGGCGCCCACCATAGCCTTTAATACAACTCAATCAACCAATTAATTGATGCCATATCACCAAATTCGATTTCTGCATGCAGGTGAGCGAATTCTCTTGGAGTTAATCACTGATGCTAACTGGATAGTTGATTGAATGATGATTGAGATGATTGGAATCTTTATTAATGCCTGGTGCCATGTCATTTAGCCACTAAAATAATCCAATTTGGATTATTTTGGAGAGAATTGGATTATCTCCAATTATTAATTTTTTGAATTTAATTAATTAATAATCCTCTTTTATTGATTTTTACGGAATTATTAGTTAAGTGGCCAAATAACGATCTGAAACTTAGGATAATGGTGTTTGGGGTCTAAGTATGATTTTTTGGCTTAGGAATTAAGCCTCCAATCACTGAAAAACACCCCTGGACGACTAACATATTACAATTTGAATTTTTCCATTTAAACTATGGAAAAATTAATTATTAAAAAAAAAAATTACTGTCCAACGCGTATGGTAAAACATTTTCAGACAACGTTTAAAAACCACTATAGACCTAGGAAATGACCACTACTCGACCCATAGTGTTTAGTAGGTTCATATTCATCAGTTGGACCCTAAAAACCCCCCATGGCCAGAATTTCAAAATTGGGCATTCCAGCTTTGGAGGAAGCGGGAGAAAACCTTGTCAATTATATCTCGGCCAAAGGCAAAGTATAATGGTCCGGGTAAAAAACTCCTTGGAATACCTTAGTTGATAAACCAATCATGGGTGACCAAGTCACTCAAACCCTACTAGCACACTTTTATTACAAAAACCCCATGGGGCATGGTCATTTCAAGACAGACAACAAACTGACTAGCCAAAACTGGCTAAGCACAAAGGATGGTGTTAAATTTTGAGCATTAATTCACAATACTCTAGGATCTTTACTGGGAGAATAACATGTACAGTATATCAATGTATATCAATCATAACAAGCATGTCAATCATTACAAGAATAAAAAGCATGAGAGACAAGAGACACAGAGTTTCCGTGGGGAAAACCCTAAGGTGAAAAACCCCACAACTTCCTCAGAGATAGAGAGAGCAATGGCTCAACCAACATACACAGAGATAGTCTCCTAGTAGCAGATGATCCTCCTCCTCACTAGTGCGCCACTTTCTGAGTGAGAGAAGTGTGAGTTTCCAAGAGATCAAAATAGAGATCTCCCAATCTCTATTTATACTTGTCTGTTTTTCCAGTGACCTTATGGGGACGACTTGTCTAGCTAGGTACATCGACCATATAATATATATTTCAGGGCCGACCCCACACATGGTGGTCTAATAACCCATCGGCAAGTACACACACTTGCGACACTTGTCAATACACATGACGACACTTCCTTATAGAGGAATAACACATCTCTTATAAGGGTACAATAAATATATATGAAATACATTCCGAAGTTACATATACATCAACACTCCCTCTTAACTAGGAAGGTATTTCTCGACATAGATCTGCTAGCACAAGTCTTCTTCTCAGGATCATCGTCATCGATGTACCGCCATCGTTACTGTCACTACTACTGCTATCTCAACCAATCTATGAATCTACTCGTCATAGGAAGTTCTACAGAGCCAATCCTTTTTCATACTGGATGTAGGCCCACCACCTGCAGGTCTTCATCATCATTGGCCATACTGTGGAATCCTCGGGACTTATTACGTGCATCACAAAACCTTAAAAGAGTATCTTGAATAGCAAGAACCCTAAAGAGCATCTGAGGCCTTTTTCATCCTATCCAGATCTCCAGGACTTATTACATGTAACTGTCACAAAACCTTAAAAGAGTGTCCCAGGAACGTTTATGTGCATAGCACGACCGACAGGAACTCTAAAGAGCATCCCGGGAACATTTATGTGCCTAAGCACGACCGACAAGATCTCCAAGACTGATTACATGTGACCTCTGCTACAAACCCTCGAAAGAGCATCCCAGGACTCATTACGGGCATACAGCCCAACCTATCGGATCTCCTAGGTCTTACATGTAGCAACCCACCACAAACACTCGAAAGAGCATCCCAGGACTTATTACGGGCACACATCCCAACCTATCGGATCTCCCAGGTCTTACATGTGTTCCACTATCACAAACCCTCGAAAGAGCATCCCAAGCTATTATGGGTACACAACTCCAACCTATAGGATCTCCGAGGTCTTACATGTGATACACAGTGCCAATCCTTTTTCATACTGGATGTGACCTAGAACAAATCTAGGATTTCCTTTGCACAACCTGTCCATGACCACTGAGTATCAACCTGATACTCAACATACATCATCCTGATGTACACATGATCATCCTGATCATCATCACTGCAACATCCTGCTACATGTCATCTGGAGCAACATCCTGAAGCTCGTCATCTATGATCATCCTGATCATACAATGCATCCACCTGATGCATACCAAGTATCTACCTAATACATATCATCATACATGATCCACCTGATCATACAATGTATCCACCTGATACATACATAGATACATGATCCACCTAATCACACAATGCATCTACCTGATACATACATGATCTACCTGATCATACAACATATCCACCTGATACATATACAGATACATGGTCCAAGCATCCAACATGATGCATATACAAAATACACACAAATGATCCAACCGATCATATCCAGCATCCAACATGATGCGTACATACATATATAAATGATCCAACTGATCATATCCAGCATCCAACATGATGCGTACATACATATACATATAAATGATCCAATTGATCATATCCAACATCATCTTGATGCATATACTGAGTAGTAATTGAAACATCGTCCTGATGCTCATCATCCAGCGCTTACATCCACAGCCATGTGAAGGATCCTTCTTCCAACATGCTTGGAATGGATTCAACAGATGTGTCCATCACTTCTTCCTCAAAGTGTCATCAATCTGAAGAACACCAAGCCTCTCCCTAAAGTACTCGAACTTCACCCTGGCTAGTGGCTTCATCAGTACATCTGCAATCTGCTCATCCGTCACAACATACAGGAGCTTCACTGCTCCTCTCTGCACCATATCCCTGATATAGTGATATTTGATGTCTATGTGTTTCGACCTGTCGTGAAATACTGGGTTCTCAGAAAGCTTCACACAACCCTGGTTATCATAGAAGATACCAGTAGTATCCAACGGGAGATCAAATAAATCAGACAGTAGCTTTCGAAGCCATACTGCCTCACAACTAGCTGAACAGGCTGCAACATACTCTGCCTCAGCTGTACTCAGTGCTACGCAGGACTTCTTCCTTCTAAACCAAGAGATCACACCTGATCCCATACTGAAGTAGCACCCAGATGTGCTCTTCCTATCTGCAACACTGCCTGCCCAATCTGAATCAACATAACCTTGCAGGTTAAACTTTTGATTCGCTTCATACTTGAGCCCATAATCAACTGTACCCTTCAGGGACCTCAGAATATGCTTTACAGCAACCAGGTGAACACTCCTCGGATCCGTCAAGAACTGGCTCAATGTGTTCACCGCAAAGCAAATATCTGGTCTCGTGTTCGTCAGGTACATCAAAGACCCAATCATCTGACGATACATAGAGACATCAACCGGCTCAGATGAAGCATCACATAGAAGCTTCAGATTCGATGCCATAAGTGTGGCCATGGCCTTGCAATCCATCATCCCGAACCTCTTCAGGATATTTACAGTATACTTCCCTTGTCCAAGGAAGATCCCATCTGTACTCTGCCACACCTCCATACCTAGAAAATAGTTTATCATACCCAAGTCCTTCATCTCAACCTTGGCAACAAGCTTCCACTGCGTGTCGGCAATCAATCTATCATCTCCTGTTACAAACAGGTCACCCACATATAAGAGTAGTATCCCTGGATTTCCTTGCACAACCTTGTAGTAATGGTTGGAACCCGCTTTACTCTTGATAAAGCCCAAACTGGATAGAAAGCTACCTATCCTACCATACCAAGTTCTGCACATATATGATTTCCTGTCATGTGTCTCAGAACCAAGTGGATGCTCCACATACACTTCTTCTTCAACTACACCATCTATCTGGTGTATCTTCTATTTCATCACTTTTATATTTCTCTATGCTGCCTTCTGCAGCATGCTTGATCTGATAGATTCATATGGAAGTCATAACAAACTTCCCTTCAGGTCTTGGGACTACATCCCAAGCATCATTCTTCATGATCGACGGATCATGGCATTCTTCCCATATCCTGGGAACTTCAATATCTTCAATAGATAATTTTGTTGCTGAACAAATGTTGTAGTTCTTCTTTTGTAGGTGATGGCATACAATATTTCCTACAAGACAAGTTAAACTGCATGATTAGCAACATCTCATAGTTTTCAAGACAAATTCTTATACATAAAGAAATATGTCATATAGTCATGCAATTATTTAAGCCAATGCTTCAATATAACATTCATCCATATCCTGTAACTTTCTAGATGCCTTCCAATCTCTACCAGAACATTGTTAAGAGTGTGCACAACTCCCAACATGTTAGCAAAGAGGTTTCATTCTAGATAAGTAGAAATGAAATGTTGTACAGTGCCATAGGCCACTTACCCATCAAATGCATATTAGTAGTATATTGTTTATTAATGCAATCATTCTAATATGCACAATACATATCCTAAGTCTAGCAACATAAGCATGTATATCATTGAACAATATTATTTAAACAAACAAATATGCAAGGAATGATAATTAAAATACTTATCTTTGTTTGTTTGTTGGGCAGACTCCCTCTGAGTCTTTGCTCCCTTGCAGGAGCTGCTGAAGTAGCTTCTTCTACACCTTTCCGTTGTAGAAAAATGGTCAACTCCCTCTGAATATCTGCATCCTTGCATAAACTACTGGAGCGTGCTTCTTCTTGATCTTTGCTTTCTTGCAAGGGCAACTGGAGTGTGCTCCCTCTTGATCTTTGCTTCCTGGATTACCTGTCCTTGAACTTATATTCATTCTTGATCCCTATGCATGCTTATTAGTATCATGATTGTGTTATCCTTGTGATCTCATACAAAATCATACATTCATTAGTATATTCTCAATACTATCAAAACACAATAATCTCAAGCATGTATAGTCAGGATCATTTCAACCAGAAATAATAAGCATTCTTATGGTTAGTCATAAACATAATATACCTAAACCCATGATTACTCAAACCTATGACTCTATGGTTAGTCATATCATTAATTAAGGTAAGACACATAATATGTATATACCCATGATTATTCAAACCTATGACTTCATGAATAATCATCGTCAATCATGCCATGCATACTTATATAAGGGATCCTACGATATAAGAAAAACATACCTGTTCACCATATTTGCTAGTTATGTCTAGCAATGTTTTCTTGTTCTCTTCAATGACCTGCATAACTCATAAGTTAACCTTTTCAAAACCAAATCATACATACCTCCATGTGATCCATGACTATGGATGAATCTGTCTTCATGTCACCATAGCATGTTCAGGTTGTCCCTTCAATTTGTACAATCCTCCCTCTTGCTCTCCAATCACTACTGCATCATCTATGGTCTTACCCTTTGGCCACATTAGGACTTGGCCATCCACAAATGCAACCCTCATACCTTTTGCATCCAATGCAGATATGGAGAGAAGGATTTTCTTGAGCCCAGGTACATAAAGGACTTCTTTCATCTCCAAATATTTTCTAGAATCTAGGTTGTAGGAGGCTTTCGCACTTCCTTTGGTAGGGTATTGATAATCATCCCCAAGTTTCACCTTATGGGGTGATTCATGTTCAGATAGATTTACAAAAGATTCTTTAAACCCATTCATGTGTTTAGAAGCCCCATTGTCAATTAACCAATCATTACAACCATGGGAGATAGTACCTGTGAGAGCAGAGATTAGAACATGCTCTTCTTGACTTGATGAGTCATCATCACTTTCTTCCCTGGCTTTCTTCTTTGGAGGTTCATCATCTTCAGCAGCATGAGCATGGTACCTTCTTTTTTTACCCTTCTTCTTCTTGCTGGAGTTGTTGTTGTTGTGGTTATCCCTTTTGTTCTTGGGACATTCTGAAGCAAAGTGACCCTTCTCATTGCAAGTGAAGCATCTAAGATTTTTCTTATCCTTATGAGAATGGTGATGTGAAGATCCCCTGAAGTGGGATGGCTCTCTTTTAGATTTTCCTTTCTTGGTGTGTGCTATGAGAGCTTGATCTTCATTCCCCATCTTTTCTTCTCTTGCCACAAGCCTTACTTCTTCTTGAGAACATTCCTTCCACAGTCTACTGAAGGAGATTAATTTCTTTCTTGCACAGATCCCTTGGATAAAAGAGTCCCATGACCTAGGTAGGCCATTCAAAGTGGTCATAACAATTTCACCATTCTCCACTATTTCATCTACAACTTCAAGTTGTTCTTTGATCTGAGAGACCTTGGAGAAATAGGATTGAATGGTTTCTCCATTTGACATCTTGACCCCTTTCAATTGATTCTGCAGGGTCATCTTCCGATTTATGTTCTTCCCTTCAAATAGCTTGGTCAAAGAGTCAAACATCTCCTTGGGTGTCTTCAGAGATGACACATGTGGTATGAGATGGTCTTTGATAGAATCAGCAATGATTCTCTTTGCCTTGACCAAGTTCTTCTTATGCAATATTTTAGCCTCTTCATCCTCTGGAATAGGGATTTCTTCTTTTACATATGAGTCCAACTCATTCTCTTCCAGGATTAACCCAATCCTATACTTCCAGGCTCGGAAGTTATCAACCCCTTCAAGCTTATCCTCAAGCTTGGTGTGGTGAGACATCTTAAAGAGTACTTCAAATGGAAATAGAAAAGATTTAGGTCTTACCACTTGAATTGTTGAAAACTAGATCTGGTCCTGGATTAGGGTTTGTCGGAAAAACCCTAAAAATTCAAAATGTGAATTTCAACTTTCTGAAAGGATAGAAAGATGCGCCTTGAAGAGCTAATCAACCTGGTGTATTCAAAAATTGAGATCTGCAAAGCTACACCCTTCAAAACTGCCTTTCTGTCTTCCTGGATTCACTAAGGAGAGCCCTGAATTAGGGTTTGAGTTTTGCAGAGATCTACCCAGCCAAAAATCTCGATCCAAAGCTCTAAACTTCTATTTTTGCAAGGAGCTTCCAGCTATGTTTTCATATTTTAGAAATTTCTATTTTTGTGGAAACCCTAATTTTTAGGGTCAAATCTGAAAATGCTCAGAATTGAATTTTGATTGGATAGATAGATTCTCCTTGATGAGTAGAGTCAATCTACTATACTGATTTTCAAAAATCTGTGGAGAGAAACCCTAGTTTCTGTCACTGCGCAATGTCTTCTTCTCAGGTTAGCTCTGATACTATGTTAAATTTTGAGCATTAATTCACATTACTCTAGGATCTTTACTGAGAGAATAAAATGTACAGTATATCAATGTATATCAATCATAACAAGCATATCAATCATCACAAGAATAAAAAACATGAGAGACAAGAGACACAAAGTTTCCGTGGAGAAAACCCTAAGGTGAAAAACCCCACAACTTCCTCAGAGATAGAGAGAGAAATGGCTCAACCAAAGTACAACCAAAATACACAGAGATAGTCTCCTAGTAGCAAATGATCCTCCTCCTCACTAGTGCGCCACTTTCTGAGTGAGAGAAGTGTGAGTTTCCGAGAGATAAAATTAGAGATCTCTCGATCTCTATTTATACTTGTCTGTTTGCCCAGTGATCTTATGGGGCCGACTTGTCTATCTAGGTAGATCAACCATATAATATATATTTCAGGGCCGACCCCACACATGGTGATCTAATAACCAATCGGAAAGTACATACACTTGCGACACTTGTCAATACACATGACGACACTTCCTTATATAGGAATAACACATCTCTTATAAGGGTACAATAAATATATATGAAATACATAGATGAAATACATTCCAAAGTTACATATACATCAACAGATGGATCATCTGATACACTGGAACACAAACACTTATCATGTTTGTCAAATGGAGGCTCTTAAGATAATCCAACTATGGTACAAATATGTTGGTAACAGTGTCAAGTGTTTCCTCTCCATGTCTTGCATTTTCTCAATTATATCCATAAGCTTCTTTTCATAGGCTTTGTTTGAAGGCTCTTTTTCTTTAGGCTCAACAGTTCTCAGAGGAGTTGATGATCTAGAGTAACCATGGATGTTTGACTCTCCTGAAGATTGCATGTTTCTGTCAATTTTGATAGCCATTTCCTGAGCTTGAAGCAATGTGGTGGCTTCCTTGTCTCTTATCTGATACTGTGAGTCCAATGTAATTAATTGACAAGGTTTTCTCCTGCTTCCTCCAAAGCTGGAATGCCCGATTTTGAAGTTCTGGCCATGGGGGGTTATTAGAGTCCAACTGATGAATATGAACCTACTAGACACTATGACTCGAGTCAGTGGTCATTTCCTAGGTCTGATGTGGTTTTTAAACGTTGTCCGAAAAAATTTTACCGGACGCGTTGGACATTCAATTATTTTATTTTTTAATAATTAGTTTTTCCATAGTTTAAATGGAAAAATTCGAAATGTAATATGGCAGTCGTCTGGGGGTGTTTTTCAGTGATTCAAGGGGATTAATTCCTAAGCCAAAAAAATCATACTTAGACCCCAGACACCTTTATCCTAAGTTTCGGATCATTATTTGGCCACTTAATTAATAATTCCTCAAAAATCAATAAAAGAGGATTATTAATTAATTAAGATCAAAAAATTAATAAATGGAGATAATCAAATTCTCTCTAAAATAATCCAAATTGGATTATTTCAGTGGCTAAATGACATGGCACATGGCATTAATGAATTTTCCAATCATCTTAGTCATCATCTAGTCAACTCTCCAGTCAGCATCAGTGATTAACTCCAAAAGAATTCGCCCACCTGCATGCAGAAATTGAATTTGGTGATATGGCATCAATTAATTGGATTGGTGAGTTGCATTTATGCCTATGGTAGGTGCCCTCCTTAATTTGTGCAATCATAGAGACTTGGATCCCATTACACACAAGTTACATTGATTGTAACTCAATCTTGGTCTCCCACATGTGGCATTCACGCTTTCCCAAGGAGCTCACGTCAACCTTCATTGGAGCTCGAGTTTTACACATGGAAGTGGTTTGATTAGAGGGTGAAGCTTCCAAGATTGGGATGGGGGGCGCCTTGCCAAGGTGGAGGCCACCTCCCCATCCACATAGATCACAACTCGAGTTATTTGGTGGATTTTTCACTCCAAGCCATTCATGATAGGATTTTGATTGAGATTTGATGGAATTCGATTTTAAGTCAAGGCCATTGGCTCTCTCCTCTTTGCCAATTTGAATTAGGGTAGGGGTTCTCTTGTTTTTTAATATAAGGAAGGCATTGCCTCTTCTTTTCCCATGGATTTTTTGGCATAGAAACTCTGGTGGAATTTGTAAGCTTCTATTTGTTAATAAAGTATTGAGACTTTGGAGGTCATTTGATGGGATTTTGGCATTGTGTCTTCATCCTATGTGAAGTAATATCTCTTTCACCCTACCCTTGTATTGCAATTTGATTATTATGCTTATTGAAGACTAACAATCTAGTACTTAGGCTTATAATCTTTTGTTCATTGAGTGTTTGTGTCTTCAAGGAATTCATCTATTAGGAGCTCTTGGCATCTAATACCTTCACCATTCAAGTGTTCCATTGATTCTAATATTTTGTTTGCAGGGTTGCGAGCTATTTTGGATCTTTCTTGCCTTCTCCAACAAAGCATTCTAAAAACTCCTTTTGTTACTAGTTACTAGTCCTACTCACCTCTAAGCTGTGGATCTTCCTAGTCATACCTTTCTCCAAGCCTAGAACTCTTTGCCAAAGTTTGCCTCCTGATTTTTGGCTTGCTACGGTCTTTGCTTTCCTTTTTGCTTTCGTTTTCCTCCATCTTCTCCTTCTCCTAGCCTTCTTTCATCCACCTCCTTCTCATCCTAGTCTTCCTCCCTCCTCCTTTCTCTCGTCTCCCCTAGCTTCAAGTCTCTTCCCTCTCGTCTCCTCTAGCTTCAAATCTCCTCTTTTCTCCTCTTTGGCCTTTCGTTTTTTGCTTCTCCTACCTTGATCTCGTCTCCCTTCCCTTCTTTAGCTCCTCCATCCCTCATTCGTCCATTTTGTCCTTCCCTTTGCCTCCTCGTTTTTCCTTCAGTCTTGCTCCATCCCTCCTCTCATCCCTCCTTGGGTATCTTGAAAACACAACAAAAAGGAAATAAGTTTTGTTAGGAGCTAGTAGTAGTTAGTTGCATTATTTCAAGGTTAATAGTTAGATCTTGCATTTCACTTCTCACATTTTGCACTTGCATTGTTTAGAAGTTAGTTTCCTTTATCCATTTAGTTCTTACTTGCATTTGTTAGATCTTAGTAGTATTTGCTTCTAGTCTCATCTTAAAAAGTTAAAATTTGCATTTGAAAAAGAGTGAGCATATAGGTTATTTCTAGCTTACATCTAGTTTGGATCTTGTTACCAACTTATTTGTACCATAGTTGGATTATCTGAAGAGCCACCATTTGACAAACATGATAAGTGTTTGACTCCAGTGTATCAGATGATTCAGCATTTGTGGCTAGCCAGTTTTGGTTAGCCTGTTTTGTTTTTTGAGTCGACATGACCATGGCCCCATGGGGGTTTGTAATAAAGTGTGCTAGTAGGATCTGAGTGTCTCGGTTCCCCATGACTGGATTAAGCAACTAAGGTATTCCAGGGAGTTTTTTCCCTTGTCAATTATACTTTGCTTAAGGCGATGTATAATCGATGAGGTTTTCTCCCGCTCCTCCAAAGCTAGAATGCCCGATTTTGAAAATTTTATCCATGGGGGGTTATTAGAGGCCAACTGATGTATATAAGCCTACTAGACACTGTTAGAATAGGTGTCAGTCATGTCCTAGGTCCATAAAACCCTCAGAAAAAATTTCGAAATTTTTTTACCGGGTCCGTCGAATTTGGGTTTTTAATTATTTTTTAAATTTAATAAATTTCTCTATAGTTTAAATAGAGAAATAATAATTTGTAATATGTCAGTCGTCCGGGGTCCGAATTCAGTGATTGATGGCTCATTTCATAAGCCAAAAATCACACATGACCTATGGACTAGCTAGATCCAGGTTTCAGATGTCATTTAGATCTCATAATTAATATTTTCTCTAAAAAGCCATTTACAGAGAAATTATTAATTAAAATAATAAAAATGATTATTTTGGAGATAATCCAAATCTCTCCAAAATAATCCAAATGGAATAAAGTAAAAGGATAAATGACATGGCACTCAGCATTTATGAAGATTCCAATCATCTCCAAGTAGCTTCAGTCAACTATACAGTCATCACAAGTCAAAACTCCTCAAGTGAATTCGCCCTCCATGCATGCAAAATCGAATTTGGTGATGTGGAGGTTGTATTTAATGTTTTTTGGGTTGGTATGAAGTTGCATTGAATGGAGTGGGGGCGCCTTGCCTAGGTGGAGGCCACCTCCCACTCCCACCTACCTTGATTGCAATCAAAATTATGTTTAAAACTCCAAGCACCTACCTCAAGCTCACGTCAATCTCCTTGGAGGTGCGAGTTCTACACATGGCACTTGCTTATTAGCGTGGTGATATATCCAAAGTGAGATGGGGGGCGCCTTGCCAAGGTGGAGGCCACCTCCCCATCCACATCATCTCCAAACTCGACTTGTGTTAGGTGGAGACTCATTCAATTGATATTTTGATTGGTTGAGAGCTGATATGATTGAAATTCGATTTGGGTTAGGTGACCATTGGCTTCCATCATGCCAATTCGACTTAGGTTTCTAGTTGTTAGCCTTTTCTATATAATGAGGATCCTTTTTCCTCATTCACTCATGGATATTTAGGCATCAGCACTCTGGAGAAATTTGTAATTTGTTTAAGCATTTGAATAAATTTGAGACTTTGGAGGTCAATGTGGAAGCTCTTGTTGTGCCATACTTCATTTTGTATGAGGTGATATCATGTTTTGTCTATACTCTTTTGATTCTTAAGCATTGATTCTTATGATTTAGAGGGCTAACAATCTAGCACAAATATTATAAATCTATGCTTTTCTCTTAAGTGTGTGGCTTTTCAGGTATCCTCCCAAGTGCAAGGGTTCTTGTTTGGTTTACATCTTCATTCTGCAAGTTATCAAAGAAGTCTTGCTTTAAAAAATCAAGAAACAAGGAGTCTCATGTTTTTTCCATCAAGCATCTTCAAACAAATATTCAATCGGTTGCTTGTTCTACCCATCTAAATTGTGGAAATCCAAATCCCTACTCGTCTCCAAGTTTGAGATCATAGCTTAGCTTGCCTTTGGTTTGTGGATTGTTGGGCTTTTGCCCCTCTTGATTTCTTCTCCTTGCTCTCGTCCCATTTCTCCTCCTTGATCTCGTCCCATTTCTCCTTCCTCCTCTCGTCCCCCCTAGCCTTCTCCCTTCACTCCATTTGTGTCTCTTCTTTTCCTCCTTCCTCCTCTCGTCCATCCTTATTCTCCCTGCCATCTCTCCTCTCTTCTCCCATATTGCTCCTCCCCTCCTTGCATTTGGTTTCAAGGTTGGATTTTGACTAACATCTAATGGGTGCATTGTTGAAGTGAGTTTGAGCTTGTGTAGATCTTTTTTGAAGGAGTATAAAATGCTTGATAAGAGTAATACTCAAAAGAAGAGCAAAGTGCATCTAAGGAGAAGACTTGAACCAAAATGACAAACCTTGTATACTCTCCTTTTTGTAATTAGCCATTAAGGGCTCACAAAGTATTGTTTTCACAAGTAGTTCTTTTTCTCTCCAAAGACCTTTCAAGGGCTTCATCCCCAAAGGCACTTGTAACCATTTAATAAAATTTTCAAGTGGAGGAGGCTCCACTTTTTGGTCTTCTTCCCCATTTGGGGAAGAGTGTTGGGTTGCTTAGCTTAGGTCTTTTCAGTTTTTGTTTTAGAATAATTCATTTTTCTTATCTTGTCGCTTATCTCTCGAGTTTTGACCAGAGAAGAACTAACTTTGGGATTGCATCCCAAAGGCCACATAGTCTTGTGGTAGCTTCTCGTTCCCCCATCAACTTCTTGTGGACATCCAGCTAGCTGGAAGGTTTCCGAGACTGGCGGTTCTAGTGGTTGACCTTGTTCGGAGGTTGATCCCACCTGTAGTGTAAAAATTTGCTTGGTAGAACACTAGATCTTTCAGTTATTTCATTTTATTTTGCAAGTAGTATGTTAGCAGTATTTCCATTGATTTGAGCTATTACATGATTTGAGTTTTACAAATTTCAATATCTCGTTATTACAACTGCTTCTTGCTTCTTAAAATGAACAAAGCCTCTTGAACTTGGCCAAATCCAAGTCAAGAGCACTCTCTATCGGAGAGCATCGTTAGACTTGCATCTTTCCTTGCATTAGGCATTTTAAATTAGCAAGTCTCTTGAACTGTGGTCATAAGATCAAGTCAAGAGCGCTCTCTGTCGGAGAGTTGAACGAGTGCTCTAATAATAAAACTTTCCAACCCATACTTCCCTTTTAATTAATTTATCTTGGTCTTTGTCCTACACCCGTATGCTCTACCAACCGAAAACGGTTGGGCTAGTACTCAGAAAGGTGGAAGACTTGTTAATTTCACAAGTGATAACATTAATTAAAACTTTACCCAAAACCCCAACCAAGACAAAATCACTGAGTACTTCCTGAAACAGGTGGTGCCGGGAATCCACTGTCAAACTCGAGGGTGGTCAAGCCGTAAGAACACTTGTTCTCTGAATCTGGGTGCTCCCGACCTATCATCTAAAAGGTTTCCAGTGCTTTTCTCGGTTAAGGTTCCACTTCTTGAATATCCTTGGTTTTAGCCTTAATAATCAAGACCACTAAAATCTTTAATTTACCAAGATAAGCTGCAAAACGATCCCAAGAAATTTTTCCTCGAACACTTGTATCGAACAACTCAATCACTCAGACATTATTTGAATCCATAAGGCACTGGTCCTTTATCACATATTTTATTTTCTTATTATCAATACGGAGTACTTGTGTTAATATTCATATAAAGAGTGATTTGTATCTGATTCAGTGTATCTCTTATATTCTCTTGCAACGTGGATTGCGTTATCTTGGTCTTATTTAAAGCATTGTAGTGTCTCTCACCTTCAAAACTCCTAAACAACACCCATCCGCATCACAACATTAAAAAACATTTAAAACACAAGAGCCTTAGACAACTCTTTGTAGGGACTACCCCCCTTGGCTTCTTTAGGAGTTAGCCTAAACGGAGGAGCTGGGATTCAGGTGACAGTACCTAGCTCATTGCTTGCCCCCAAGGCCACACCTCTCCCCACTTTCCAGTAAGGGAGACAGCTTTCGAAAGATTTCTGCTGCTGGTGTGCAGTTTGGTGGACAACAAATCTCATTACAAGATTGGCATCTTAGAGTTGGTTTGTAGATTAGATCCTAGATTAGTTGATTTATTTTGCTAATAACTGATGGGTGCTTGAGTGGTTTGGACTTTCGTTTGTTGTAGGTGTTGAAAAGAAGAGAAATAATCCTAAGGAGGAACCAAGAAGAAGGCTTGAAGAACAAAAACTCAAATAAGATCAAATCTAGAACCCAAAGAGAAGACTTGAACCAAGAAGACAAAATTATACATACTCTCATTTGTAAAATCCCTTAGGGGTTTCTAAGTTTTGATTTTCATTTCAGTTTCAAAAGTCCTTACAAGGGTTTCATTCCCAAAGGTATTTGTATTCTCTACATAAAATAAGGCTAAGTGGGATAATGCCTCCCACATTTTGGTTTTTCTTCCCCATTTGGGGAAGAGTGTCTTGCATTTCTTAGTTTAGATTTGTTTCAAATTTCTAGAATAATTTCATTTTGTACTTAGAATTTTAGTTGTCATTTCAGTTTTGACCTGAGAAGTGTCTTGGGATTTGATCCCAAGTGTTGCATTGACCTTGCGTGCTACTTCTCTTTCCCCACTATGTACTGCATACGACCAGCTAGCTGGAAGTTTCATGAACAGTGTGTAGAAGTCATTTTTTGGAATGGGTATTCGGATGATCCATGGTCGGCATTTTCGTTGTCGACATTTCGAATCCCAAGCTGGATTCATCATCAGGACATAATATGGTGTAGAAAGGTTTCTAACCCACGTATAAGTAGTCAGAGATGCCTGATCATATCCCCTTCTCCCTTCATCTTCCAATTATTCAAAAACGATCTTCCAAAATGGATGCTAATATCAATAAATTCTTTCAATAAATTCATTACAAAAAATATTCATTCACAAATGTAAAAGGTTCAAGCATGAAACCCTAATTAATTAAATAATTCTAGAAAGATAGGACTATTCATCACAAGTGTAATTAGTAAATGATCCTTATTTAATTAAAAGATCAACTTATTTAAAAAGATAATCAAAGTTATGCAAAATAATTATTAATAATCATTATGAACTAAAGATAATTATCATTATGAACCAAAGATAATTACTAATAAGACCCTTACTAATGATAACTTATTACTCTAAATATTTACAATAGGATTATCAATAAGTATAAATTATTTATAATAGGATTATAAATAAGTATTAATTATTTATATAAAAGTCTCATTAATAATTATTATTTATAACAAGGTCTCAAATGTCTCATTAATAATTATTATTAATAAATATAGGTCTCAAAGGTCTCATTAATAATTAATGATAGTCCTTATACAGACATAATGAATAATTAATAGTAATAAGAAAATCTACAAATAAAATAGACGAGTCGGAAGCTAGGTTAGTGATACTGACCAAAGATTGTGATTGTGACAGAAACATACCTGGTCTTATCCATTACCTTCCTTGTTGATCAGAGGTAGCCATCTCTCACTTATTTCAAGTCCCCCATCTCTATTTAGGTTGTTCGGGTGCTTTATGATTTCCAAGGCCTCTCTCATACTTCGTTTGTAGTAGTGGTCCTCAACCGCAAGCAGCTCTGTGTTTTACAGGCAAAAATGGTGTTTTGTTTTAAGAGAATGCTTTGTGAGTGTGGAGGTGTTCATCCTCTCTCTTCTTATGTTAGCTCCATGCTCTTTAAATCTAGTTTGAAAAGAACGACCCGTCTCTCCTATATATCTCCTTCCACACAAACAATCTACCTTATACACCCCTTTATATTGGTGCCAATCAACCTTGTCTTTCACCGACCTCATTTTCTGTCTAATGGTTTCCATAGGCTTGAAGGAAGTCCAAACTTCTTTTTTCTTCAATACCCTTGCAATTTTGTCCGTTACTCCTTGTATGTAAGGGAGGAAGGCCTTATGAGTCTTTCTCTCCTTTGTGTGTTGAGTCCAGTTTTATCTTATCTTATCTTGCAACGTGGATTGCATTATCTTGTGTCTCTTCCAAAGTATTATTGTGGGTCTTTCATCATCAGAAAACTCCTAAACAACACCCATCTGCATCATCACACAATTAAAACTTTTAAAACATTGAGCCATAGTTAACTCTTTGTAGGGACTACCCCCGTTGGATTCATTAGGAGTTAGCCTAAACGGAGGAGCTAGGATTTAGGTGACAACGCGTAGCTCAATGCTTGCCCCCAAGGCCACACTTTCCCCACTTGTAGTGAGGGAACAACTTTCGAAAGATTTCTACTGCTGGTGTGCATCTCGGCGGACAACAGATCCTACTTTAGGGATACCCCCCTTCAGTTGGAGAAGTGTTAGACACAAAGGTCACTGAGAGGGGGGGGGGGGTGAATCAGTGACCCTACACTTAATCCCAATTTCAACTCTAATCGCAATCTTATGTTATCATTAATTCACATTTACTGCAATATATTATTCATCCATGAACCATCTACCAATCACATGTTATTCATCAAATAAACACATCAATACATTGCACAATAGACAAGATTTAAGCTTTGTAAATTTGTATAAGTGGAGACAACAATCTCCAGAATGGGCTACAACCCATAAGGCGGAACCACCCACAAGATGAATTATTCAGCTGCAACTGACCGAGATCCAGAAAGGCTTCAACTTGTCAAAAGACTAATTAGTCTTTCCCCAGCGCCATCCTACCTCCCTATACAACTTTCAGATTTAAATTTCTCAAACAAGAAACCCTTGTTTGCTTCCTCAATCATAGTACAGTTTACAATTAATTCATCTTCATGTCATCATATAAGCATATCTTCATTATGTACTTAGCACAGTATGTCATACCGCAACTCTATCTCAATTCTGTCCAAATTGTCCACATCAACAATTTTCAGGCTTACTGCAGCTCTATCTCAACTTTGTCCAAACTGTCCAAATCAGTAGTTTTCAGGCTTACTGCAGCTCTATCTCAACTTTGTCTAAACTGTCAGTGAAGCCCCAAAAAATAGAAGATAAAAACTCTATAGTTGTTTTTGCTGCTGCTGCCATCGCCACCGAACTGTCCTTAAGCTGACCTGAAATCAGAGCTCCTTATGTCTCCCGAATTCACCACTCTTCACCACCGAATTCGCTCACCCACAAAACAACGAATTGCTTTTCTTCTTATACATTTTCTTTTCCGGAGTTGAATGAGGCCGACTTGCATAATAACCTAATTAAATTTAATTTAACTCCCATATTTTTGTGGTTTTTGATGCCCATGTTGGTGTTTATGTGATGCCCGCGAGATCCCATTGCACACGGCTGTATGGGGTTTTAACCCTTCAACAAAAATGAGCTCGCACCCGGTGTTAACACATCCCTCATGCCCGTACTGCATCATTCAAGATGGCCGCAGCATCAAAGATGCCCGCGGCTTGTGTCTTATCATCATGCCATGGCTTGGTATGCCCGCACTGTCCATTTTCATGCCTTCTACATGCCCACAGTGCACACTTGGATGCCCGTGGCTTACATACCATAGAGGATGCCCGCATGAGTGCTCATTTAGCATGCCCGCAGAGATAGTTGAGTAAGATGCCCGCAAGGGATTTCACACCCTCTACATGCGCACAGGCTTTTCTTTGATCAAGCCCGCAACATCGTTAAATTGATGCCCTCATGACTTCATCAAATGTGCCCGCACTTGTATTGATGCTCACACTGTCCATTTCTGGATGCCCGCACTTGTTCTCAGCTCTTATCACCAAGCCCGTGGATGTGTTGAGAGGGATGCCCGTAAGGGCTTGTGGTGTCCACAATGGCTAATGTATGCCCACGAGGCTATTTTCCTATGCCCGCAATTCCATTCAGCAAGTGCCCGCATAAGGCCATAAGGGATGCCCCATGAGGCATGTCTGCAAGCTTACGCTTGCTTGGCATTTCCATTTCATTATACTTGTCTTATTGTCTTGCCATCTTTTCCATTTGTCCAATGTCCAGCCTTGTCAATCCATCCATGTCATCATGCTGCTTCATCCATGTCCATGACATCAATTTATCCTTTGTCATTAATGGTTTGTCATCAATGGCAATCCTATTCATCAATCTCCCCCTTTGTCATTGATGGAAACCAATCAGCTTCTTTCTCCCCCTTTGACATTAATGACAAAGGGTTAATGAGCCGGTAAAGACTTCACAATACCCAAAAATTAAGTTCATTTTCACCATGACTTACCATCTCCAAGTTTTTTCATGAATGAACAAACTCCCATTATTTGCCATCTTCAAATGTTCATGAGTATCTATTATAGACACTCCCCCTTTGACTGAGCTTGGTTTTGATCCAGGGCTTTTAACTTTTGAAACTGTTCATGTATTGCAATCACTCTTGTTTGAGAAGATATTGATGTTTGAACCAACCATGAGTTCTTGGTACATAGGTCTGATTATGCTCACACCACACTCATGCCAAAACACCAACAGAGTCTGCTCCCCCTATCACAGTGCCGCGCCATTCAAAAATCATAATGCTCAAAACTAGAATATGTCACACCGCTTTTGAATATTGTTTCAAACAATCCTCAAGCTGCTCCATGCTCTCAAGATTTCATATGATTGCCAGGATTTGTCTTCATACCATGATAAAAACTCATCAACTTTGGCAACCTGACAAGGCAATCTTCAAATCAGTCTCGGACTATATTCATGCCAGAATATCTTCTTAAGAGGTCAAGTCCTCTTTCATATGCAATATTAGCCTTTAGATGCAGCAATTCACATATCACTGTACATTCATACATCATCATATCTCTTGATGCCTCAATTTTTCAAACTTAATGCACCATGTTCAAAATCAAACTGTGGAAGACTGTCAATATTCTATGAAGGCAATGAATTCAGGCCAAAATGTCACCAATTGTTAATCAAGAAATCTACCAAAGTCTGCTCATCAAAAGATATTTGTCCACATACTCATCATCAGGTCTTCTATCATACACTTCATGAACAATGTTGATGCTGTAGTTTCACTTCTGAACTCTGTTGTCTTGACTTCATCAGTACTGCCTGTGTTTGCATATCAATAACTTCCTGCTGCCACAAACCTCATGCCTCTTTGATATGGTATTTAGGACTAAACTCAAGTCTTGCAAATTACTCTGACTCCCCCTATCAACATGCTAACTATAACTACGATAGTTAGACACCAATCGTACACCAATCATATCCTTGTCAATCATATCCAAGGTTGGAGAGAGAGTCAAGAAAAAGGTAAGCATGCATCGAGAACAATCTTCCATACACCGCCATATTGCTTTACTATGAGAGCTACTAGAAACAATACTTTCGTCTTTTCTCAAGGCATTTCAAGAGTCTTTTCTTCATAGACATGCAGCATAAGTTTTTCCCGCAGACACTTTAGTAGATATGTGTTATCACACAAACTTTAGCTGTTTAAAGGAGGTGTCCCAACAGGGATGGTAGAGGGTGGTCAGCTAGAATGGTGTAACCTGCAGTAGCCAGGTCCTCCGTTCAGGGAACGGAAGTCACACTGGACAAGGCCACTGTCACTTTTGACGAGGCACTTAGTCAAGTCGAGGGGGAGACCCTGCTCAACCAGTGATGGTTGAGAGACAAAAATACACCCAAACCCAAAAGAATAAGAGATGAAGACAAGGGATGAGTGTAGGTAAACTCCTAAGTCTAAATTCAGCCAACTGATGGACACAAATGGTGAAATAAGAGTGATGTAATGAGTGACCAGCAATCAAGTATGATTATAAGATAGGATTAGCTTAGTGATTTAATGGCTGAAACAGTCTAGGGAGTTTCCTAAGATGGAAGTGAAATGCTGAAGTAAAACTGCCCAAGGAAATAGTTAAACATCAAGTCAAATGGACCTAGGGCGGCCAGAAATTAATGTTTTTAATCACTTCCAACTGACGAAACTTGATTTCTTATGATTAAATGACGTTCTATACCCAAATCAAGAATACCCACAACCCAGAAAATGAACCAACAGTGTGACTGGCTAAAATGCCCTAGGATGGCGAAATCAGTGGGGGACCAGTGCCTAGTTCTAAGGGTAAACGGGGTAGGAATTAAATGAAATTTCAGATATGGAGGTTTAAGCATATATCATTAGTGGGTTTTAAATTAAAACTAGTTCTAATGGTGAAAAATTCAGTTTTGCATTTTTTAGGGGTTTTTACATGAGATTTCTGTTCAACATGCACACACATTTAAATTTAAATGCTAGAGACAAGCAAGAAGGACCTACTTGGGAGTAAATAGATGAACAAGGTTGCCAAAGACTAGCCTTCCAAACTCAGTTGTAGAGCAGCAGCGTGTTCCCTTCACGTTTTGAGCTTCCAATGGCCAAATTCGCCTTAGGTACCTGCCACAAACAAGATCAAGTCAGTGATGCAGCACATAATAAGAAAAATCAACAAGTAAAATGACATAAAATGAGAGAATTGAAAGGCGAAAGTGCAATAACAACTCCCTTGTTGATTCTCTGAAGAATTCGAGTAGTTGGGGGGTTCCCACTGTTAAATTTTGAGTATTAATTCACAATACTATAGGATCTTTGTTGAGAGAATAACATCTACAATATATCAATGCATAACAATCATAATATGGCAAGCATCACAAGTATCACAAGAATCAAAAGCATAGAGACAAGAGACACAGAGTTTCTGTGGGGAAAACCCTAAGGTGAAAAACCCCACAACTTCCTTAGAGATAGAGAGAGCAATGGCTCAACCAAAATACAACCAAATAACACTGAGATAGTCTCCTAGCAGATGATCCTCCTCCTCCTCACTAGTGCACCACTTTTGAGAGTGAGAGTGAGTTACTTTTCCGAGTGAGTAAAATAGAGAGCTCCTATCTCTATTTATACTCACCTTTTTGCCCAGTGACCTTATGGGGCCGACTTGTCTACTTAGATACATCCACATTATATTATATATAATTCCGGGCCGACCCCAAATGGTGGTCTAATAACCCATCGGCAAGTACACACACTTGCGACGCTTGTCAATCCACATGACGACACTTCCTTATAGAGGAATAACACATCTCTTATAAGGGTACAATAAATATATATAAAATACATAGATGAAATACATTCTGAAGTTACATATACATCAACACCAACTACCAAAACTGCGCCCTCCTCCAGCTAAGATCTTCACCTGCAAATCGTTGGCCAAGGACAATATGGAAACAACGTACTAGCAACTCAACAAAGCTATGAAAGACTAGATATCAGTCAAGCAACACATAATCCATCCATAAAACTCTCAAGAATAGTGGAAGAATGGCTCTAGATCATCAAAACTCAAGTGTACAAATGTGCCAAGAGAATACAAGTGGAGTGAGTTCCTTCTCTTATAGAGAAAGGCTCAATCTCAAACCCTATTCCCTCCAAAATGGAGGGTGGAGATCACTCCCCCATCAACCAAAACAAATGGTGGAGATCTCCCTATTTGGGGGTGCGAATTGCCCATAGAAGCGCACAAGAGGAGAGGGGAACCCATTGTGGGGTCCATACAAATGTGGAGGGAGGAGTTGGGGGGGTGGCTATAGTGTGTTTTAGCCCCCCCAACTAATACAACAAGGGACCACACCCCATCATACAACAAAATTGAATTCCCCTAGGTGGAGAAAAAACACCCCCCATGGGCAATTCGCTCATATGGAGAGTTGGTCCAATGGAGGGACCCACAATGAGAAATACAATGTCCAAACATGATGATTTTACCTTAGAGATCACCTTTTCCTTTGCCAACCATTGATTTTGACATTTGCCTATAGTTGCCTTAGTAAAATTTTGATTTTCCATGTAGTTTTTGCTGGTTTATATGGCTGAAGATGAAATTTGGGCTTTTGACCCACTTTTAGTGCCCGGATTGCTGAACCGTCTGCTGCAATGTGATTGTGGACTCCAAAAGTAGTAGGGATGACCACTTGAATGACCCTGATCCATCACTTAGGCATTATTTGCCCAAAATCCATAATTTTTAATTAAAACAGGTCAAAATTGACCAATAATAATTAAAAATTTCTCAAATGCTTCAATCTTTTGCAATTCTGACATGTGCATGCTCATATGGGATCCCTGTAGATAATAATTAACCAAAATCAAAATTCCGGTCGCAACATTTTTTCGGGCCCATTTTTGGCCTAGTCAACTCAGTTTGACCAAGTCAAAACTGGTCAACAATAGTGCTAGCTGAATACCTGTGTGCAAACATGGAGTGACAAGGCTCAATTATACAAGTTAGTACATTACTAAGCAATATGATGATAACATGGTGATCAAAAATACATTAAATCCCGAGATAATACAAGGCCCCGGTGAGGTGGGCCCACCACCTCCAAAAAGACTAAAATGCTATGCACATCTTATAGAATTGACCACTTTGCTGACTTTAGGTGATGTGGACAACAAGGCAAAGGACATGGGAAGACAAGGATAAAGATCATGTGACCCTTTGGAAAACTCGGGAAAGCGGGGTCCACTGAGATAAGTATGCCATGACAGAGCACGGGGAAGGGCGGTGCCTCATAAATGGGTATTGTTGCTGCCTGGTTCCACACCTGGGGAAAACATAGCAGAAGTATTCAAGCTGCTGGTGTGGCCTTGGTGGCAAGTCAGAGTCAAGTGCTGTCACTTGGGACTTGACTCCTCCATCTAGGCTTTCCTAACGAAGCCAAGGGGAGTGGACCCTAAAAATAAAACCAAGGTATCTAATCTAGGAGTTAGAAAAATATTTTTGATAACCAAGACAAAGCAGCATATACTTTTGTGAAATAAAACAATCGTTCATCATTTACTCCCATTCACTATAATCATCATTCATTTGCACATTTGTCAATAATATGAAATAACATTAACATAGACCAGTGCCTTATAATGGAGTCAAAAACAAATGTATGAGCAGAAAAGTAGATGTTGTGCGAGTGTTCTTGGTTTATTTTAAAATTAATGTGAAGGTGATCTTTTTATTATGGCAGGTGGGTTCCCAATATACGCAAGGTACGGGGGAACATGTCCGGAATTTTGAAGCGTGGCTTCCCTCTCGGGCTTGGGCTGAATCGGAGTCTCAAGGAGGTGTTCAGATGCTGTACCAACGAGGGAAAGCCTAACGGTTTCCAAGAGGTCGCTACTCAGTTTTGTCCCAAGCCTTCTGAGAAATTTCCCCACGACGGCAAAATATTCGTGATGTGCTGGATTTTCACATAAAGGGTTTTTATTTGGGGTGGTGTTAGCTCCTATTACTAGTCGTCTCCCCCTTTCTGATGTGTACCAACTGGATTAGACTGAGCTGCAAGTCGGCCACAGAGCATATGGGAGAAGATCTTGGTATTTTTTAGAAAAAAATTTAAGAAACCAAAATTTTATCTTTTTTAAACCCTAGGAGTCTCTTTTCAGGCACGTACTCGGGCAAGCCCTTGTACAGAAACCCTACTTCGGGAAAGCAAGGGGGGCGTTTTGAGTTCGTAAAAAAAAAATGGTAAAACTACGTTTTGAGTGAACTTGTGGCCCGCCAGTGGAACGGACCAACAAGGTTGATTTTAACCCTAGTTAGTTTTATTTAAATGCTGAAAATAAAAGAAGTAAACTACTCTAAAAAATCACACCATGAAAAGAGACGACACAGGTCACCCCTAGGGGGATGGGGTGTGGGCGCTGGCTAGCCCACTTTCTCTCGTTTAATAATCTTTTACAATGGTCAGAGAAGTGCCCCAGTCTACTTAAAGTGACTTGGCGGCTTACAATTTTTCAATGAAAAAATAACCGGTTTTACAAAAATTTAAATTTGGTCTTCTGGATTGCCTGGATCCTTGAAATTTCGGCAGCACCTCCTCCTACCTGTTCGCCTTTTGCTGCAAACCAGCAAGCAAATATTAGTATAAAATGCTCAAAAACACTTTAAGAGTGTCTTTGGAACACCTCCTAAAAACCCAAAAAAAATCGAAGTGTTAGGACTACTTAAAAAATGCAAAATTTAACCAAGTAAAACAAGCAGTGATGCTTTTTTGCTTGGGGTCTTTGCAAGCTTTATGAGCTGCAAATTATATGCTCTTGGACAGCCAAATAAATTTTTATATCAGATCTAACACTACTTTCAAACTTTTCAAGACTTTAACAATTTTTAACCAGTTTAAAAATTAAGTAATGATAGATAATGAAAAATCTAATCTAATGGAAGATAAAGCCTTAAACAACTAGATTATAACTCTAAGAATGAATCAGATCTACTTCAGAATATATCAATCAAAAAATAAATCAAGAATCACTCTTCAATCATAACCAGTAAAAATTTTGATTTTATAAGTTGAGGAAGAGAGAAGAGACAGAATGGTCCTTGAAACCAAAGACTTTGGAAGCTTGGAAGTGGGAAACCGAGGGTGAGATCCACCAAAATGTGTACAGAAGAAGAAGATGGAGAGCAAACAAGCTATCCTCCTCTTCACACCTGTCAACCTGTAGCAAACAAAACTCACAGAAAAACCATCAAACTAGAAATGCACATGGTTAGAAATCAAAATAGTATGAGCATAAACAAATGAAACATATAAACTTTGAATCTCTAACCAATATGACAAATGCAAGAACAAATTAAAACAAACAAGATTAATTGTTCATTCCCACAAAATCGTTACCAATCCTTCAAGCAGGCTAGTAGATGGCTGGAAATTACATGCACGGAACTTGAAACTTGCTACAAAATACTCCACATCACGAGACTATGAAACCACTCACAAAAGTATCACACATATGGACCTCCAAAGTCTTTTTATTCATAAACAAAATAGCATAAGCTTACAACATATTTCTGCTCACTCTCCAACTAGAGAAAATGGAGTGGGCAGCCATGCTTAAATAGTCAAAGATGGAGAGAAATGGGTGGAATGAGTGGCATAACTCGTGGAGAAAATGGGGCTGCCCACTCCCATGTAATGGGCTGCCAAAATCAGCCCAAATCAGCTAAAAATCAGCCATGTGACAGCCCATAAACATAGCTGCAAATTCCATGATTGAAGGGGCTTAATTTTGGGAAATATGCCCCCCTCAAATGGGGAAGTAATCCCAATAATATAGCTGCCCGGAATTTTTCCAAAATCAGCTCTTACAACTCCTAAATCATAGCTGAAAAAATCAGTCCATAAATCACTCCCAAAATTTAATATTTGGATGAGTCATGAGGGCGCCTACCATAAACTTAAATGCACAACCACCAACCCAATTAACAGTTGACAACTCACAAAATCGAGTTTTGAAGGAAGAAGGGCGAATTAGCTTGAGTGGATAATCTTCTGGTGACTGGATAATTGACTGGAGTTACTTGGAGTTGATTGGAATCTTCATAAATGTCCATTGCCATGTCATTTAGCCTTTTATTTTATTCAAATTGATTAATTTTGGAGAGATTTGGATTATCTCCAAATCTCCAAAATATTCAATTTTATTATTTTAATTAATAATTTCTCTGTAAATGACTTTTTAGAGAAAATATTAATTATGAGGCTGAATTGACATTCGAAAGTTGGGTTTAGCTGGTCCATGGGTCATGTGTGATTTTTGGCTTATGAAACGAGCCATCAATCACTAAATTCGGACCCCGGATCACTGACATATTACAGACTCAAATTTCTCTATTTAAACTATAGAGAAATTTAATTAAAATTTAAAAATAATTAAAAAATTAAAAACCCCAAATCCGTCGCGTCCGGTAAAAAAAATTTTGAAATTTTTTCTGGGGGTCCTAGAGACTTAGGTAATGACCAGAACCTATTCTAATAGTGTCTAGTAGGTTTATACATTATAGTTGGACTCTAATAACCCCCCATGGCAAAAATTTCCAAAATCGGGCATTCCAGCTTTGGAGGAAGCGGGAGAAAAACCAAGAGATTATATCTCCCCTGAAGCAAAGTATAATCTGACGATGAAAAAACTCCCTGGAATACCTTAGTTGTTTAATCCAGTCATGGGGAACCGAGCCACTCAGACCCTACTAGCACACTTTGTTACAAACCCCCATGGGACCATGGTCATGTCGACTCAAAAAACAAAACTGGCTAGACCCAAATATCTGAAACCCAGATACTCTGGAAGTGAACACTGATGTGTTCCAACACTGGCGGCTCAATGAGGTTTCAACTATTGTACAGATCAGTTGATAACAGAGACCACTTGTCTTCTTTTAGATTGTTTTCTACCTTTTTATACCCAAGGCCAGTTTTGTCATGGGGAGACCTTTGGCAATCCAATAATTTATCCAACATGATGGAGCTGCTGTTGAACTTCTCATGATAGTTTGATTTTTCAATTTTCTTCTTGAGTCCAACAACTTCCATCTCAAGCTCTTCATTTTTCTTCTCCTTTTCATCTAATTGATTTTTCAAGATTTCTTCAATTCTCTTGTACTCATCCAACTGAACCTTCAAGTCAAGATTAGCCCATTTTGTCTCTTCAAGTTCTCTAGGATCCACATCAGTCTTTTCTTGTTCATTTGCTAGTTTACCCTTCAACCTTTTGACCTCAAGTTTTTTATCTTCTAACTCACTTTGCAAGTCTTTGTTCTTGATCTTCAAGCTCATGAACAGAGCTTTTGTCTCCTCTTGGTATTTTTCAAATGCTCCCATAATCTTCTTCTTAAGCCTTATATTGGATTTGACATCCTTATCCAATAGAGTTTTCGCAAATGCCTCTTCGAGTTTTGACAACTCATCTTCTTCAACCTTAACTAGAGCAACTTCATTAATTTCAGAGTTATTGCAAATAGAAGAGTTCTTACCTTCACTAGTGCTTGATGCTTGAGCCTTCTTCTCTTCTTGATTTTCATCTTCAGATATCTTGACTCCCTTCCCTTTGTCAATATTTTGAGCCTTCCTTTTGTTCTCACCTTCAAGAGTGCTCCAAAGATCTTTGGCTGAAGTGTACCTTCCAAGATTCAACCTTTCCTTCTTCGATTGAGGCAAGCTCCTCATGATCAACCTTAGTGCCTTTTCATTGCTTTCTTGTGGGTTCTTAGTTGTTGCTCCTTCAACTGATTTCCAGATGTCAACCCCTTGTCCCTGTAAGTAATACTTCATTTTGAAGCTCCAGAATTCATAACTTGATTCATTGAATAATGGAAGAATTTCCTCCATGGCTTTCCTTCACTTGTGTCTACTGATTTCCTTCAAGCTTGTTAGGCTTCTGCAGAAGGCCTGCTGTGATACCAATTGTTAGACACAATGGTCATTGGGGGGGGGTGAATCAGTGACCCTACACTTAATCCCAATTTCAACTCTAATCGCAATCTTATGTTATCATTAATTCACATTTACTTCAATATATTATTCATCCATGAACCATCTACCAATCACATGTTATTCATCAAATAAACACATCAATACATTGCACAATAGACAAGATTTAAGCTTTGTAAATTTGTATAAGTGGAGACAACAGTCTCCAGAATGGGCTACAACCCATAAGGCGGCACCACCCACCAGATGAATTAGTCAGTTGCAACTGACCGAGATCCAGACAAGCTTCAACTTGTCAAAAGACTAATTAGTCTTTCCCCAGCTCCACCCTACCTCCCTAGACAACATTCAGATTTAAATTTCTCAAACAAGAAACCCTTGTTTGCTTCCTCAATCATAGTACAGTTTACAATTAATTCATCTTCATGTCATCATATAAGCATATCTTCATTATGTACTTAGCACAGTATGTCATACCACAGCAATATCTCAATTCTGTCCAAATTTTCCACATGAGCAGTTTTTAGGCTTATTGCAGCTCTATCTCAACTCTGTCCAAACTGTCCACGTCAGTAGTTTTCAGGCTTACTGCAGCTCTATCTCAACTCTCTCCAAACTGTCAGTGAAGCCCCAGAAAATAGAAGATAAAAACTCTATAGTTGTTGCTGCTGCTGCTGCCACCCGCCACCGAACTGTCCTTGAGATGACCCGAAATCAGAGCTCCTTATGTCTCCCAAATTTACCACTCTTCACCACCGAATTCGCTCACCCACAAAACAACGAATTGCTTTTCTTCTTATACATTTTCTTTTCCGGAGTTGAATGAGGCCTATTATCACCTGTTTTGTACAAATAGCTGAATTTCTCATGAGCCGCCAATTCCATGAACATGATTCATGTTCATCGTCAGCATTCAGAAGTTCAGAAGTCAATTTCAGGGCAATTTTGCCCCATTTGTAATAACTGCATGTTCATACCCCCATGGGGAATTTGTAAAAAGTTGGTTTAAACGGGGTCCTTTTATAAAAGACTCGGCTATCCGTAGGTTTAGCCATTTGGGGGATACTCTAGAGTGTTTTTTCCTTAGGAATTATGCGCTACTCATCAGTGGCGTATAATCCTCGAGTTTTTCACTCAAACCTCCAAAGCTGGAGTATTTCCCATGATGGTCAAAACCTAAGGTGGTTATTAGAGTCTTGTGTCTAGGATTTTTTATGTGTTAGCCATCTCAATTGAGTCGTATGAACATGCACTAGGTCCTGTTATCACCTAAACTATAGTTGCCCCTATGGATATATCCAATCATGGATGGCAATAGGGAAGGGCAACTCAAAAGCTGCAACCACGATCACCTTGACCTCCAATATATGGTTGTCACGCCAGTCGAGGCAACCTTCACTTTATGCTATCTAGCCCAGACAACAAAGGGGGAGACCCGATCTACTCCCGACAGGAGAGATCAAAACCAAGGCACCAAATCAGGTTATCTCTAAGTGAAGTAAGGTGTATGGTTTATCCTAGACCTTAGGGTGGAGTCACAAGACAAGTGAGGGATTCAAAGAGTGTAGCTTTGGTTCATAGTTGATGTGAGAGTGACTTATAATATTTGAAATGAGATCTAGGATTAGAGTACTAGTTCAATATTGGAAAATCCACTGCCTTGGGAACCGTGTCCAATGCAAGGTAGTTTAAGGGTTAAATTGGGGCTAACTAGTACAAGTGACAAGCTTGACCATGATACATGCTGGCATCAAGGGTTTAGTTCACCACACAAGGTCAAACCACAAGTTAATCCAACAATCTAGGAAAGTCGAATTGACTTGGAGAGAAACCAATGCCTTGGGAATTGGGATAATGGAGTCAAAGTAGGGTTGACTTGTGGTTAAGGACTCCTATTGCATGAGACAAGTGGACAATTAAGGTCTTGGTGAATGAATAGGTCTAGATCTAAGTTTGACCAAAGTGGACCACAATCCCTTAAAATAAGGAATGCTATCCCCAAGGCAAGATTTGACGAGATGACACACTAGACCTAGGTTTTGAATTATTCCCGTTCCAAATCTCCAAAAATATCAAGTACCCACGTCCTAGAAGTGAGTCAACTCACTTCTCCAAGGTGGTGCGACTTTACCCAAGGGGGCCTAAAAGTGGGGTAAGTGGGGTCAAGACAAGTCCGATGACATCCAAACTTTAGATCCGGGTAGGTTAGTTAAGTAGGAGTGTGGATCTATAATTTCACAGCAATCCGACGGCTAGATCTTACAAGATCTAAGTTTAAATATACCTAGTGGTCCAAAATGGGGATTAAATCCCTTAAAATATGGAATAGGGCCCACAAGGTAGAAATTAGAAAAGTGACAATCTGGGGGTAGGTTATTTGATGTGTAGATTATGAATCAACCGGGATCTCAACTACCCACCACCTAGATCTAGGTCAACTCACCCTCACCAAGAAGTGCGCCTTTGCTTGGGAGAGCTAATTTGGCTTGGGAAGAGGGTCAAACGGAAGCCAATCCTCACCAAACTATAGATCCAGGATGCCGTGGATGCTATAGAGGTGGGTTTTCAATATTATGCCCAACAACCCACTAGATCTAAGTAGATCTGAGAAAATGTAAAATGGGGGTTTTGAAATAATGAGGGTTTTATCAATTTAAGAGCTATGTCAATGGATTGGATCAAGATAAGAGAAACAAACCTGTGGATCTTACCTGGGTAACCTTGTAGATGCCTTGATGATGATGATCTATGCAAACCCGATCAATTTGAGAATCTTTGAGGTAGTTTTCTATGCAATCGATTTGGTCCAAGAAGCCAATGCGCCCTCTCTCCTGCACAACAAACGTCAACAATATCAGATTTGATGCAATCAAGAGATAAGACTAATGCCACAAGAGAAGTAACAGAAAGATAGCACAGATCACAATGATGTTAATGATAACCCCCTGATACAAGCGAATGCCAATAAAGTCGATTTGAAGAAGCCTTGCAAAATCGCCCTTGTTGAAGTCGCCCTCCTGTAGACAAGACAATGATTTCCAAAATAGATAGATCTTACCACAAATTCCAAATGCTAGGTTGCAATAGACTTTCCAATCACCATCTAAGAACACCAGATGGAAAGGAGACCACAAGAATTTCCACAAGAAAGTTTTTCTATACCAATAATCCAAGAGCCAAAGACCCCTTACAATGAGAAGCTCTCTCCTTTAAATAGGAAGGATAGGCACCGGAACCCTAACCACTTTTTGAATGAATGGCTAAGATTAAAAGATACAAATGTCTAATCAATGGTCGAGATGAGCTCAACAATAAAATACATGGATCACTAATAAAATATTATATGAGTGGACAAAATCGCCCTAGAAGAGGGGAATCCCACCAAATCATGATGACAAAATATAATAAGGGGCTTATGGTGGGTCCAAGGGGTAATTTTATCCCTCCTTGGTCAATCCCCATAGCACAATAATATAAAATAATCCCCAATGTACCAAATCGTGCCTCCATGGTCAAATCGTAGGTTTTGTTGACCACCAAACTGCACACCAGCAACAGAAATCTTTCGAAAGCTGTCTCCCTCACTGGAAGGTGGGGAGAGGTGTGGCCTTGGGGGCAAGCAATGAGCCAGGTACTGTCACCTGAATCCCAGCTCCTACGTTTAGGCAAACTCCTAACGAAGCCAAGGGGGGTAGTCCCTAAAAAAGAGTTGTCTAAGGCTCTTTGTGTGTTTAAATGTTTTTGATGTTGTGATGCGGATGGGTGTTGTTTAGGAGTTTTTTGTATAGTGATTAGAACGAAATTAAACATGCAATCCACGTTGCAAAATTCACAAGATACAGATTCAGAAGATAACAAAATACTTTGACTTAGAAATTAAAGCAAAGCATCCACAAGATAGATATTAAACAAATGACAAGGACATATGGTCCAGATTCAAAAGATATATAAATATTAGAGACCAGTGCCAAATGGAGTCAAATAAAACTTGTGATGCTGAAAGAATAAGTCGAAAGTAGCTGTTTGTGGGAACGTTTTGAAATTGTTCTTGGTAAATTTTAAGTGTTTTAGATGTTCTTGATTATTAGGGCTAAAACCAAGGATGTTCAAAGAAAGTCCGGAAAATACAATATCAAGTGCCTCCGTTCAAGGACATGTCGGGCCACCCAGTGCTCTAGCCAGGTCGCGCAATGCTAACCAGCAAACTAGAGGCTGAACATGGAATCCCGGCGCCCCCACTAAGAGATTACCCACTGAAATTATCTTATCGATCAACTCCGGATTGGTTGGTTACGGGGATGAAAGTTTTAATTAAATTTTCACTTGTAAATTTAACAAGTCTTCCACCTTTCTGAGTACTAGCCCAACCGTTTCCGGTTGGCAGAGCATATGGGTGTAGGACAAAAACCAAGATAAATTAATTAAGGGGTGTATGAGTGGAAAATTTTATTATTAGAGAGCCTTGTTCAACTCTCCGACAGAAAGCGCTCTTGACTTGATCTTATGGCCACAATTCAAGAGACTTGCTAAGCTTAAAATGCCTAATGCAGGGAAAATGCAAAACTAAGAATGCCCTCCGATAGAGGGTGCTCTTGACTTGGATTTGGCCAAGTTCAAGAGACTTTGGTTTATTTTAAAGAGGCAAATGAATTGTAGAAGCAGTATATCTCAACTTGAAAAGATTTAAATAATATGATTGATCAGCAAGATATGAATACGACTAACAATATTATTTGCAAGATAAAATGAAACTGAGTAAATCTAGTGTTCTACCATACAACTTCAAGTTTAAAAGGTGGGATTGATCTCCGAAACAAGATCAACCGCTAGAATCGCCTGCACTTGAGAACCTCCAGCTAGCTGAAAGCTCTACCAAGGAAACCGACGGGGAAGGAAGAGTAACCACAAAATTATGTGGTCCTGCCCTTGAGATGAAGTCCCAAGGATACAACTTCCGGTCAAAGGCTTTGGAAGAGAAACAAGATAATAATAAACAAAAGTAAATCTAAACTACCAAAGAGTCTCTTTCAGGTCAAAGACCCTACTCGGGAGAGCATGGGGGTAAGTAAATATGGAAGAATGAGCAAAACAACTTATTGAAATAAAGCTAAACTAAGAGCATATGAAAAGATCTAACTAAGCCAATCCACAAAACCCAACACTCTTCCCCAAATGGGGAAGCATACCAAAGAGTGGAGGACCTCTCCACTATAAATTTTATTAAATTTTACAAGTGCCTTAAGGAAAATTCCTTGAAAGGTCTTTGATGGCTACCTAGAACAAACCTATAAAAATTGAAAGCTTGAAGCCCTTAATGGCTTTTACAAAGGATAAGAAGAAGTATCTTAAAATGTGTCTTATGATGCTTGATTTCTTCTTCTCTCTTTGATTTGATCTTTTGATTCAAGAAGTCTTTCTCTTCCCACAATCCTACCACAAAGATAAGCCAATAAACTCATGCACCCATTAGCGTTAGGAAATTAATCAAACTTTGAACTATTAAGTCTAAGTTTGCAAAATAAGGCTAAAACATGAAAGAGCATGAGATTTTGACTTGAAAAATTTAGTATGGTAAAACGGACCAGCAAGCTAAAATGCTCTAAAAAATTGTGGAAACGAGAATGCAACCACAAGATTTTACACTACCCTATATGCCAACCTTCCTACTTTGAAATGAGATTATAAAACCTTTTAAGAAAAGACTAGATGCAAGCCCTAAATGACCTTTTGATATGCTTAACTTAAACTTTCAATGCATAAATTTTGATCTTATAAAAGAAATCTAACCATTAACTTTTCAAAGGTGCAACTAGCTAACTCCAAACAAATGAAAACTAGTTGATCCTAACTAAACCTTGTTTTATGTTTTTGTGTCTTTGTTGTGTTTAGGGCATGAGAGGGATGGATGAAAGCTAGAGGAGGCACAAAGCAAAAGAGGGAAAACGAAGAGGTGAAGGGTAGAGGGAAGAGAAAAGACTTGGGAAAGAGGAGGAGCAAAAGGGAGAAGGTAAGGAGGGACGAATGCTAGGAGAGGAAGGCAAAAGATGCAGTGGGACGAATGGGAGGATGAAGACAAACCTACGGGGAAGCAGATTTAGGGAAAGGGCTTCAAGTGGAACACTTGAGATGGAAAAACACCGCCTTGGAAATCCTCCGGTTAACCGGTGATACGCCGACAACGAGTGTTGAAGAGAGCACAAGGGAACAAATCCCAAGTTATTCCCCAAGGTTGAAGGAACTTCAACCTTATGGCAAACTAATCTATGGCTTGAAGACAAGAACAATCTCGGATCAAGGCTAGAAGGGCTAGAAAGGGCTTAGCAAATCAAAGCAAAAAAAAATCAAGGAGCAAACTAGAAGGCTTGAAGAGATGGAAACCTATAGTAACAAGTAACCAATATTGTGTTTTGAATGTTTGATGGAGAAGATCTAACTCCCTTTGTTTCTCAAATTCAAAAGCCAAAACTCCTTTGATCTTATTATGAAGTGAAGATATACCTGGAAGAACCTTGAGCATGGATAATATATTTGAAACAAACTATTAAGTGAAAAGAACTAGATACATGCTACTTGTGCTAGATTGTTAGCCATCTTGAACATGATCTACAACTTAAGAGCCTCAAATAGAATGTAAAACAATATCACCTCAAATATCAAGTGAAGCAATGCACATCAAGAGCCTCCACGTTTTTGACCTCCAAAGTCTCAACTTTATTCTCAATAAAAAGCGCTTACAATTTCATCAGAGTTTCGATGCATAAAAATCCATGAGATAATAACCCAAATGGGCCTCTCTTTATAGAAAAAGACACAAGCTAACCCTAGGTCGAATTGGCAATGGCAAGTAGGTCGAATTCCAATCAATCAAGGGCTTGGAGAGGTGAGCAATAGTCAAAGTCGAGTTGTTGGTTGGTGAAAGGGCATGAGGTGGCAAGGACTCGACTTTGGGAAGTAATACCCAACGAATAGGCATGCTACAACAAGGAAGGGCGTGAACTATGGTGAGGAATATGGGGAGTGCGAGCTAGCATGGTGGAGAGACAAGTGGTATGAGGTAGGTTGAATTGGGAGAGGTGGCATAGCTCGACTCTAATGGTAGGTACGAGTGATCACCATCCAATAAGCGAGTTACAACAAGACTAAGCGTGAGCTTGAGGTAGGAATGACATGAGGAGTGGTAGGAAGGGCGTGAGCTATGTGGAGGCATGCGAGTTGGTTAATGGATGACAAGTGGAAAAAGTTAGGTGCTAATTCGCATGGGTGGAGCATGGGATGTATCACAACCAACTACCATACTCCAACAAGGCTAGAACTCGAGTTTGAGGAAGATTGACGTGAGGGTTTGGTAGCTGCGAGTTAGTTTAATGGAGACATGTGGTAATAGGTAGGTGCTAACTCGAATTAGCAAAGGGAGCCAAGCCATGAATGATTGGTGAGTCACGAGGGCGCCCTTCTCTAACATAAATGCTAACCACCAACCCAATCATCAAATGACAACACACTAAATCGATTTTTTGCATGAGGAGGGCGAATTGGCTCAAGAAGATCTTTTGTTGGTGACTGGATGGTTGACTGGGAAGACTTGGAATTGATTGGAATCCTCCTAAATGCTCATTGCCATGTCATTTAGCCTTTTATTTTAATCAAATTGATTAATTTTGGAGAGATTTGGATTATCTCCAAAATATTCAATTTTATTATTTTAATTAATAATAAAAATAATTAATATTTGGATTATTAATTACGAGGCTGAATTGACATCCGAAAGTTGGGTTTAGCTATTCCACGGGTCATGTGTGATTTTTGGCTTATGAAACGAGCCATCAATCACTGAATTCGGACCCGGGATGACTGACATATTACAAATTATTATTTCTCTATTTAAACTATAGAAAAATTTATTAAATTTAAAAAATAAATAAAACCCAAATTTCGACGGACCCGGTAAAAATTTTTTGAAATTTTTTCTGAGGGTTTTATGGACCTAGGACATGACCGACACCTATTCTAACAGTGTCTAGTAGGCTTATATACATTAGTTGGCCTCTAATAACCCCCCATGGCCAAATTTTCAAAATTGGGCATTCCAGCTTTGGAGGAGCGGGAGAAAACCTCATCGATTATACATCGCCTTAAGCAAAGTATAATTGACAAGGAAAAAAAATCCTTGGAATACCTTAGTTGCTTAATCCAGTCATGAGGAACCGAGGCACTCAGATCCTACTAGCACACTTTATTACAAACCCCCATGGGGCCATGGTCATGTCGACTCAAAAACAAAACAAGCTAACCACAACTGGCTAGCTACAATATGTTGGATCATCTGATACACTGGAATCAAACATTTATCATGTTTGTCAAATGGCGACTCTCAAGAAAATCCAACTATGGTACAAAAAGTTGGTAACAGGCCTCAAAAAGACCTCAGAAATCCTCAGAAAGTGCCATAAGTGATGGATGCGGGCCCCGATGAAGCTGAAACTGCTGGAGGAGGTGCGGAGGACCCCGATCTATCATCACTAATCATCCCATGCCATAACATTGCCTCAGTAGCCCAAATCGATTTCCTCAATAGCCATTTCTACCAATCCTGAAATGCCTCGGGAAGCGTGAAACTGGCCCAAACTGCCTCCTGGAGTGCCTGCGCTGTCAAGGTGAGGGAACCAATGTGTCCGGGAGGGGGGTAATATGGTAAAAACAAGTGGCTGGGCCACCCCCCCCATCATCAGCGCCCTAGGTCAACCGGATAAAAATCACATCTGCTCTGACAGGGCCTCCGACAGACCAAAACTGCACTAGGGTAGCCTACTGAGGCTCAATCATCACTGCAAGTGCCCGGAACTGAAAACAAACTGTCTCATTGGACTCAGAAGGTCCAAAACCATCCAAGATGTGTACTCATACACCATATGAGTCTCTGCATAATCAAAATATATATCCAATATACCGGAACAGGGCCAATAATAATAATCTGTAAATGATCAAATACTGCTGTAAACCAAGAATCATCATCATAACCCTGTAACTGCTACATAGAATCATCATGTACATGTACATAGACCATATATCATCTATCCATATCATCATAAGGTCCAACCATCTCATGTCCTATGGTTGACCTTGGTCTAACCAAGTCAACATGACCCAATATAACTCAGACCATCATCAGAAGCTGCTGCAAAGTGTCCAAGGTTAATGCATGCTCTACAACTTATTCAAATAACAATTATAACACAAAGTAATCATTACTGGCGATCTACATCCAAATATATAATGTCATTAATTATTATTATTACTCAGGTTAGACTTTCAGGATCATACTCACTTCATAGCTGTGATCAATTTGCTAGTGAAGGGTGAAGGCTAAAATAACTAGCTAGGCTAAGGGATGACTTGACTGACTGGGATGACTTGACTGACTTAACTTTGTGACACTTTGGCAAAGGGAAAGGGAATGCACACCACAATATATACTGAATGAGCAACAACACAGGGAATGGCGGTGTCTCACAAATGGATGAGTTGTTCAAAGAGGGTTTATTCACCTTTAACAAATGCGCACAATCCATAATACAAATAAGTCCAGCAATTGTTTAGATATAGCATTTAAGTTCCATTGCTTTTTGGGCCTGAAGTTTCCATAGCCTTGATCTATGTGTGTTTATAAACACATTGCATAGATTTACATTTATTTTAGGATTTCTGCTGCAGGTGTGTTTTTAAGGCACTTGTTTACCTGAGCACTTCTAGGTGTGTCATGGACAGCTTGTTTACCTAGGTATTTACATTTCCAAAAGATATAACATTTTATTTTCATGGCCATTTTCATTTGGCATGCCTTTCATTCATGTGTGTTTAGAAACACATTGCATGAATGGGCTTTTCATACAAGATATAGCATTTCATTTTCTAGATTTTGTATTCATGGCAGCACTAAAAGTTTCAGGTTTAGCCAACACAACTTTAGTGACTAGGGGGAATTCCAAGGAACTCCAACTCACCATAGATAAGTTTTGTCACCAACTCAGAGCCGAGACACAATAAACAAGGAAGCTCATCCAATACAGAGGCTACAGTGGGGAAACGATCCTCCATGTCACTAGTCAAGTAGTAAGTCAGGGTGATAAACTAAAAGGTAGGTAATGGATGGATGAAGTCAATGAATAATGGATCCGACACTAGCAAGCCAAGGTATGGTGGAATGATCACCTCTATTCTCCCTAGGGAGGGTAAAACCAATGAGTATGAATAGTGAACTTCTAAGTCTGAGTAGGGACAAATATAATATATATATAATAAGATCAAACAGGTCCACATATCTATATGATCGCCAGATCATGACACTAAGTGCTAAGACATGCTATAAGAATAAATATAAAAGCAATGTAACCATGACACAATGATATACCATCTGAGTCATATACCTGACTGCTCATCAACCTGTACCATCATCTGTCCTCTGAAACTGCTGCTGTAACTCTGGGCACTACTGACTGCTCTGTACCAATGGTATAATGGCTACATCGGTCATCTCTCTGAGTGTCCTGAGACTCAGTCATGGCATGGGGAATATACACTGCTGTCCACAATCTGATAGTGATCCAATATAGATGCTCATCTCAGCATCTCAAATGTAGGGGAACTGGCTGAATAGTGTACTGGCATCAGAAAAATAATGTATGGTAGCCCGGCTACTATATATATGTGATAACAGGTCCTCTAGGAGTTTCGTTCCATTCCGACAATTTTTTTTTTTCTTCATAAAATTAGACTATTTTTTAATGGTTTAATTAAAATTTTTCAGGAAGTAATAAAAACCTCATCCGGAGGCGGAATTGGGCGTGGGGAGGCTTGTTTTGACGCTCAGAGTATCCTCTTCACCTTGGCACCTTCATTCTTCAGTTTTTGGGCAGTTACATCACCCCAAGAGCAGTTTTGGCTAAAAATGCATCATTTTGACATTTAATTGCCAAAAAATGACAAAATGCACTAAAGTCCAAAAATCAAATAAGTCAAAATTCATTAAAATAATCCATGGAAAGGGTTGAGTATTGATTTTAAGAGGTGTACGACCCACTTAAGTGATTAAAGGCACATGCAAATTAAAAGTTTGGATAGCAAATTGGATTCAAGTGATAACGTGAGCATACATCCACGTGGGTCATGTTCGCATGGGGTATGAGTGAGGGGACCATTCTAAAGTGGTGAGCTACCACATATAAGATTAAAACCATATGCTAATTAAAGTTTGGAAATATTTCTAAGAGAATGACGTGAGCCATTTAAATCGTACGGATTTTAGCCTTCACGTGGGAGCTTAATACATGGGCATCACGATTTGGTTATGTGGCACTCGTGTTATGGATTGTTGAATATGTATTAATGGCTATGGTGGGCGTGTTGTCCGCCAAACTGCACACCAGCAACAGAAATCTTTCGAAAGCTATCTCTTCGCTACAAGTGAGAGAGGTGTGGCCTTGGGGGCAAGCAATGAGCCAGGTACTATCACCTGAATCCCAGCTCCTCTGTTTAGGCTAACTCCTAACGAAGCCAAGGGGGGTAGTCCCTAAAAAAGAGTTGTCTAAGGCTCTTGTGTTTTAAGTATATTTTGTGTGGGGTGATGCGGATGAGTGTTGTTTAGGAGTTTTTTGTATAATGATGAGAACACAATTAAACACGCAATCCACGTTGCAAATTCCACAAGATACAATTTAAAACATGAACAAAAATACTTCTGACTTAAAATTGAAACAAAGCATGCACAAGATAAAGATTAAACAAATGACAAGGACATATGGTCCAGATTTGGAAGATACATAAGAGTTTTAAAGACCAGTGCCAAATGGAGTCAAATGAAATGCTTGTGATGCTGAAAAATGTAAGTCAAAAGTAGTTGTTTGTGAGATCGTTGTGCAGATTATCTTTGTAAATTGAAGATTTTAATGGTCTTGACTATTAGGATAAAACCAAGGATATTCAAGAGAAAGTTCGGAAAGATAGTATCAAGTGCCTCCGTTCAAGGACATGTCGGGCCACCTAATGCTCTAGCCAGGCCGCGCAATGCTAACCAGCAAACTAGAGGCTGAAGATGGAACCCTGGCACCCCCACTAAGAGATTACCCACTGAACTTATCTTATCGCTCAACTCCGGATTGGTTGGTTACGGGGATGAAAGTTTTATTAGTTATCACTCATGAATTTAACAAGTCTTCCACCTTTCTGAGTACTAGTCCAACCGTTTCCGGTTGGCAGAGCATACGGGTGTTGGATGATCAACCAAAAGTAAATTTATTAGGGGAAAAATGTGGGTTGAGATATTTTATTATTTAAAGCACTTGTTCAACTCTCCGACAGAAAGCGCTCTTGACTTGATCTTATGACCACAGTTCAAGAGACTTCCTAATTTAAAATGCCTAATGCAGGGGAAGATGCAAGTCTAACAATGCTCTCCGATAGAGAGTGCTCTTGACTTGGATTTGGCCAAGTTCAAGAGACTTTGTTCTTTTTAAGAAGCAAATAGCAGCTGTGATAACAAGATACTTCAACTTTGTAATACTTAAATCATGTGATAGCTCAAATAGATGTGAAATATTGCTAACATGCTACTTGCAAAATAAAATGAAATATCTGAAAGATCTAGTGTTCTACCAAGCAATTTTACACTAAGGTGGGATCAACCTCCGAACAAGGTCAACCACTAGAACCGTCAGTCTTGGAAACCTTCCAGCTAGCTGGATGTCCACAAGAAGCTGATGGGGGACGAGAAGCTACCACAAGACAAGACTATGTGGCCTTTGGGATACAATCTCAAAGTTAGCTTACTCTGGTCAAAACTTGAGAGAGAAGCGACAAGATAAAATAAACTACTTTAAAACAAGAACTGAAAAGATCTAAGCTAAGCAAACCCAACACTCTTCCCCAAATGGGGAAGAAACCCAAAAGTGGAGGACTCCTCCACTAGAAACTTTTTATTAACTGTTACAAATGCCTTAAGGAAAATTCCTTGAAAGGTCTTAGATCTCACTTGAGATAAACTTTTTAAGAGAGATTCTTAGAGCCCTTAATGGCTAGTTACAAAGGATAATCGTTTTGGTTCTTTTGCTTGGTTTAAGCTCCTTTTTTGAAAGTGACTTTGGTCACTTTTATGCCTTGCTCACATAAGCACTTCTCTTCCCTTTTTAAATATCTACACAAGTTCAACAAATCCTCAACAAGCACCCATTAAGTGTTAACGAAAAAATTAAATCAAATAAACTTGAACTAGATGCAAACAACTAAGATCTAATGCATGTGCAAAATGCTTTTTTAAAATGTAACTTTTGGGATTTACGAAATGGAGTCTATTTTGTCAAAAGCATGAGATTTTGGAATTAAATTACGATTTTAACCAAACGGACCAGCAAGCTAAAATGCCCCAAAAAACGATGGGCATGAGAATGCAACCACAAGATTTCACACTACTTCATATGCCAACTTATCTACTTTTGGAATGAAACTATAAAACTTTAAGAAAAAGACTAAATGCAAGCCCTAAATGACCTTTTGATATGCCTAAGATAACCCCTCAATGCATGAAATTTGATTTACAAAAGAAATCTAACTACTAACCTTCCCAAGAAATGCAACTAGCTAACCTCTAACTTAACAAATTTTGATTTTAATGTTTTGTTGTGATTTTTGAAGGTGGACGAATGGGAAGAAGGGAGGACAAGAGGAGCAGCTGGTGGATGGAAGAGGAGGGACGAGAGGAAAATAAGGTAGGGGCAAAAGAGGGAAACGAATGGGAGAAGGGGAGACAAAAGTAAAGGAGGAGCGAATGGAAGAGAAGAGAAAACTTGGAATGGAGATGGGTTTCAAGTGGAACACTTGAGGGTTTGAAACACTGCTGTGGAAATCCTCTGGTTAACCGGTGATACGCCAAAAACAAGTGTTGAAGAGAGCACACAGGAACAAATCCCAAGCTATTCCCCAAGGTTGAAGGAACTTCAACCTTATGGCAAATCCTAAGCTAGGCTTAACAAAAAGAAATAAAGAGAGAAAGGGATAAGAGATAAATGGGTGGAAAAAGGTAAGGGGAATGGACTAGAAGAGGGAAGTTTAGAACCAAGTAACCAGTTGAAAATATGATTTTGAAGATGGATTTCAAACTCAACACTTCTTTACCAAAATTCCAATGCTTAAGAGAGATCCTGAAATGCACACAAATGTTAGGAAAAAGGTCTTTGAAGAGATGAGAGATGCACCCAAGCTCAAACCTCTCTTCAACCTATGAGATCTGCACAAGAAATTACTCACAAACACACCTTGATCAAATATTGTATGTAAAGCAAAATGAGATTAGAAGAGTATAAATATTTCCAACTACAGTCTACTCCTTTCAAATCACATAGAACCCCAACATCAATGGACAAGTTGAACCCAAATGCCCACCCTATGGGCTTAAGAAAGTCTTCTAAGCTAAATAATTGATCAAAGTGATGAAATATGAGCAATAAACAAATACAATATCACCTTAGAATAGATGAAGCATTTCCATAACAAGCATCAACACCATGTGGACCTCCAAAGTCGCTTTTATTTCCAAATAGCAATAGCTAGAACACGATTACAAATTGGCAGAGTAAGTTTGCCCAAAAGATCCATGAGATAATAACCCAAATGGGCCTCTCTTAAATAACAAAACCAACAGCTAAAACCCTAATTCGAATCTGGCCAAAGAGAGCCAAATAACAATAAGTTGTAAAGTCGAATTCCAGTTCAAACTCAATCAAAAGGCTTGGAGTGGTAGTACACATGGCAAGGTCGAGTTTGAGAAGGTATGGGAGGCTCCACCCATCCAATGAGGGAGCTCCAACTAGGATTGACGTGACCTTAGAGAGGAATGACGTGAGCTAAATGAGGGAGGGCGTGAGCTTGAAAGGAGACAAGTGGAGTTTGTGGTAGGTGCTAACTCGAGCTTGCAAAAGGAGCCAAGTGTAGTGATCACACAAATCAAGGAAGGCGCCTACCTTAAGCTAACCAATCCATTCATCACATGACACATCATCAAATCGAGTTTCCAAGGAAGGAGGGCGAATTCTCTATTGGAGTTTGACTTATGCTGACTGGATAGTGGTCTGGTTGATGACTGAGATGATTGGAATCTTCTTTAAAGCCCAATGCCATGTCAATTAGCCTTTTATTTTATTCATTTCTGATTATTTTGGAGAGATTTGGATTTCTCCAAAATATTCAAATTTATTAATTTAATTAATAATTTCTCTGTAAATGGCTTTCTAGAGAAAATATTAATTATGAGGCTGAATTGACATCCGAAAGTTGGGTTTAGCTGGTCCATGGGTCATGTGTGATTTTTGGCTTATGAAACGAGCCATCAATCACTAAATTCGGATCCCGGATGACTGACATATTACAAATTGAAATTTCTCTATTTAAACTATAGAGAAATTTATTAAAATTTTAAAAATAATTAAAAATTAAAAACCCCAAATCCAACGCGTCCGGTAAATTTTTTTCGAAATTTGTTCTGGGGGTCCTAGAGACTTAGGACATGACCAAAACCTATTCTAATAGTGTCTAGTAGGTTTATACATATTAGTTGGACTCTAATAACCCCCCACGGCTCAAATTTTCAAAATCGGGCATTCCAACTTTGGAGGAAGCAGGAGAAAACCTCATCGATTATATATTTCCTTAAGCAAAGTATAATTGACAAGGGAAAAAACTGCCTGGAATACCTTAGCTGCTTAATCAAGTCATGGGGAACCGAGCCACTTAGACCCTACTAGCACACTTCGTTACAAACCCCCATGGGGCCATGGTCATGTCGACTCAAAAATAAAACCGGCTAGCCAAAATTGGCTAGACCCAAATATCTGAAACCCAGATACTTTGGAAGTGAACACTGATGTGTTCCAACACTGGCGGCTCAATAAGGTTTCAACTATTTGTACAAAATAGGTGATAACAGGGCGCATCCTAAGATTGTGGCCACATCACAAGCTTGGAGCTCGAGCTAACTCGAATCTGTCTCCCTCAATCCTCACGCATTGCCTTGAAGCTCACGCATATCTTCCAAAGCTCACGTTTTTGCTAAGGTGGAAGCTCGTGGATGGTTGATGGAGTTTCCAAGAGAGGGATAGGGGGTACCTTGCCAAGGTGGAGGCCACCTCCCCATCCTCATTACTCCATTTCGATTTCATTGAGGGGGATCTCCACTCCAAGCCCATCATGGATTGGAGTTCAACTTCTTTTGGCTCCTTCTATCATGCCAAGTTCGATCTAGGTTTTGTGTACTTAGTTTTTGTATAAATGAGATGCCTTTGGGCACTCTTCTCATGGTATATTTTGCATAGAAACTTTGGTGAATTGTAATACATTTCTATTATCAATAAAGTTGAGACTTTGGAGGTCAAATTGTGGAGGCTCTTGGTGGCCATTGCTTCACTTGAGAATCAAGGTGATATTGTTTTGCATTTGTGTTTGAGATTCTTAAGTTGTAGATCTTGTTTCAAGAGGGCTAACAATCTAGCACAAGTAAACATGTATCTAGTTCTTTTCACTTAAATGCTTTTGTTTTTATATATATATTACCCCATGCTTAATGTTCTTGCAGGTATGTCTTCACTCCACAAAATGGCTTAAGGAGTTTCAAGCTTCTTTGAATAGAGAAATAAGCGGATCTAGCTCTTCTCCATCAACAAAACACAATTTCCCTCTTCTTGGTTACTTGTTACTTGGACCCATCTTCTTCTTGTGGAAACCCCTTTCTAGATCTAAATCCAAAGTTGAAGTTCTTTACTTTTAAAGCCTAGATTAGTTTGCCATAAGGTTGAAGTTCCTTCAACCTTGGGGAATAACTTGGGATTTGTTCCCTTATGCTCTCCTCAACACTATCGCATGCGTATCATCCAGCTAGCTGGAAGGATTTCTTGGATAGTGTTTTACCCATCAAGTGTTTCACTTGATTTTTCCATCTCTCATCCATTTCGTTTTTCCTTTTGTCCACTTCACTCTTCCCATTTTCCATCCATTTCAAAGTTTGCCTCTCTCTCCCTCATTCGCTCCCCTTCCCTGTGAACCTCTTCCTTCCCATTTTCTCCCTTTCTCTTCCATCTTTTCCTCCTACCATCTATCCTCACAAAATCAACAAAAAACACAAGTTAAAATTAGTCTTATTCAAAGTTGGTTAATTTTGCTTTAGAAAGAGTCAAGTTTAGGCATCTTAGAAGGTCACTTAGAGCTTGCATTTCAATATTTTTTCTAGTTTCTTAGTCTCATATCAAAGGTAGATAAGTTGGCATATAAAATAGTGTAAAGTTTTGTGGTTGCATTCTCATTTCCATCATTATTTGGAGCATTTTAGCTTGCTGGTCCGTTTTATAAAAATTGCATTTTTAATTCAAAATCTCATGCACATTGCATTTAGGGCCTCTTTTTCCAATTCTAGGTTCAAGTAGTTTCAAGTTTTAATTTTTTTATATTTACTAATGCTAATGGGTATTTAAAGTGTTACATTGTGATAGGTCTTCTTTTGAGAAAGAGAACTATTGGGAAAGACCTTTGAAGCATAAGAAAAGAGAGCAAATCCAAGTTGGAAAGACAAACCAAAGAAGAGAACATTTGAAGTTTGAACGAAAGAGGAAAGCCAAACCATGAATGTCTTTTGAAACAAGCTATTATCCTTTGTACAAACGCATAAGAGTTTTCTCATTACTTTCAAAGTTTACTTTTCTCAAAAGACCTTCCAAGGGTTAAATTCCCAAAGGCATCTGTAAAAAATTAATAAAAGTTCAAGTGGAGGAGGCCTTCACTTTTGGGTGTTCTTCCCCATTCGGGGAAGAGTGTTGTGATTGGGTTAGATCTTTCATTTTTGCTTTAGAGTAGTTTTTATTTCATCTTGTATTTCTCTTCCAAGCCTTCGACCGGAAGTTGTATCCTTGGGATCCCATCCCAGGGGCAGGACCACATAATTTGTGGTTACTCTTTCTTCCCCGTCGGTTTCCTTGGTAGAGATTTCAGCTAGCTGGAGGTTCTCAAGTGCAGGCGGTTCTAGTGGTTGACCTTGTTCGGAGGTTGATCCCACCTTTAGTGTAAAATTGCTTGGTAGAACACTAAATCCTTCATTTATTTCATTTTATTTTGCAAGTAGCATGCTAGCTGTGTTTCATATCTATTGAGCTACCACATGATTTTAATATTACAAAGTTTCAATATCCTGTTTTCACAACTGCTTCTTGTTTCTTAAAATAAACAAAGTCTCTTGAACTTGGCCAAATCCAAGTCAAGAGCACTCTCTGTCGGAGAGCATTGTAGATTTGCACTTTCTCCTTGCATTAGGCATTTTAAAATAGGAAGTCTCTTGAACTGTGGTCTTAAGACTAAGTCAAGAGCGCTCTCTGTCGGAGGGTTGAACAAGTGCTCTTAACTTAATAAAATATTTCAACCCACATTTCCCCCTAATAAAATTATTTTTGGTTGATTGTCCAACACCCGTATGCTTTGCCAACCGGAAACGATTGGGCTAGTACTCAGAAAGGTGGAAGACTTGTTAAGCTCATAAGTGATAACTAATAAAACTTTCACCCCCATAACCAACCAATCCGGAGTTGAGCGATAAGATAAGTTCGGTGGGGAATCTCCTAGTTGGGGGCGTCGGGGTTCCATGTTCAGCCTCTAGTTTGCTGGTTAGCATTGCGCGACTTGGCTAGAGCACTGGGTGGCCCGACATGTCCTTGAATGGAGGCACTTGATACTATCTTTCCGGACACTCTCTTGATATCCTTGGTTTTAGTCTAATAATCAAGAACACTTAAAACACTTAAAATTTACCAAGAACAATTTCAAAACGATCTCACAAACAGTTACTTTGAGACTTACGTTTTCCAGCATCACAAGCATTTCTTTCGACTCCATTTGGAACTGGTCTTTAAAAACTCTTATGTATCTTCTGAATCTGGACCATATGTCCTTGTCATTTGTTTGATATTTATCTTGTGGATGCTTTGTTTTAATTCTAAGTCAAAGTATATTGTTCATCTTCTAAATTGTATCTTGTAAATTTGCAATGTGGATTGCATGTTTAATTGTGTTCTCATCATCATACAAAAAACTCCTAAACAACACTCACCGACATCACCCCATACAAAAAACATTTTAAGACACAAGAGCCTTAGACAACTCTTTGTAGGTACTACTTCCCCTTGGCTTCATTAGGAGTTAGCCTAAATGGAGGAGCTGGGATTCAGGTGACAGTACTTGGCTCATTGTTTGTCCCCAAGGCCACACCTCTCCCCACTTTCGTGTGAGGGAGACATATTTCGAAAGATTTCTGCTGCTAGTGTGCAGTTTGGCGGACAACAAGGCCGACTTGCATAATAACCTAATTAAATTTAAATATAATTAAATTTAATTTGACTCCCATATTATTGTGGTTTTTGATGCCCATGTTGGTGTTTATGTGATGCCCGTGAGATCCCATTGCACACGGCTGTATGGGGTTTTAACCCTTCAACAAAAATGAGCCCGCACCTGGTGTTAACACATCCCTCATGCCCGCACTGCATCATTCAAGATGGCAGCAGCATCAAAGATGCCCGCGGCTCATGTCTTCTCATCATGCCATGGCTTGGTATGCCCGCACTGTCCATTTTCATGCCTTCTACATGCCCACAGTCCACACTTGGATGCCCGTGGCTTACATACCATAGAGGATGCCCGCATGAGTGCTCATTTAGCATGCCTGCAAAGATAGCTGAGTAAGATGCCCGCAAGGGCTTTCACGCCCTCTACATGCGCGCAGGCTTTTATTTGATCAAGCCGGAGCATCGTTAAATTGATGCCCTCATGACTTCATCAAATGTGCCCGCACTTGTATTGATCCTCGCACTATCCATTTCTGGATGCCCGCACTTGTTCTTAGCTCTTATCACCATGCCCGTGGATGTGTTGAGAGGGATGCCCGTAAGGGCTTGTGGTGTCCACAATGGCTAACGTATGCCCACGAGGCTATTTTCCTATGCCCACAATTCCATTCAGCAAGTGCCCGCAGTTGGTTAATGGTGTGCTCGCATAAGGCCATAAGGGATGCCCCATGAAGCATGCCTGCAAGCTTACGCTTGCTTGGAATTGCCATTTTATTATACTTGTCTTATTGTCTTACCATCTTTGCCATTTGTCCAATGTCCAGCCTTGTCAATCCATCCATGTCATCATGCTGCTTCATCCATGTCCATGACATCAATTTATCCTTTGTCATTAATGGTTTGCCATCAATGACAATCCTATTCATCAAGAAGAGCCAACCTAAAGCGAGAGGAGAGGAGTGTGGTGACATTGGCCTCTCTCTTGAGAGTTGTTAATCAAGCTGGTGTGTTTACATTTTGGGCTTCAACACACGCATGTCAGTTTTGGGCGACAACAATCCCCTCACTTCCAATTTATTTTGCATCCTTAGACTAATTTCAACCATATAATCACCAATCTAATTACTTCATTGTATTCAATTGCTGGTCACATTCTCATTTGCATGCTTACTCTACACTTGTGTCCATCAGTTGACTGAAGTCAAGTCTAGGATCCCATCAACACTCATCTCTTGTTTCTATCTCATCATCTTTTGGGATTTGGGTGTATTTTTGTCTCTCAACCATCACTGGTTGAGCGGGGTTTCCCCCCTGACTTGGCTACGTGCCTCATCTGAAGTGACAATAGCCTTGTCCGGTGTGACTTCCGTTCCTTGAACGGAGGACTTGGCCATTGCTGGTTACACCTTCCTAGATGCTCACCCTCTACCATCCCTGTTGGGATATTTATCATCAGCAGCTAGAGATAGTGTGATAACAAGTTTTAAATGTAAATGACAGATGGGTAGTTTGAGGAAATAGAAATCTTACCTTTAGAGTGTACTTGATTGATGGAAGTGGTTGCTATGATGCCAAAGATAATCCCTGCAAAGATCAAATGAGAAGATTTGATGAATACTGATGCCAAACTTGATGCCCCTGTTCCACACGTGCATTCTTCTCTTCTTTTGCAAAACCAAGGATAAAATCAATCAGTAAATACAGAAGCTAAGGCAAATGAAAATGATGAAAAGACAAAGAAAGTAAAAGTTCATAGACAATGATACTCCCTGAGCCAAACCGATTTGACGAAGAAATGCACAAGGAGAGTCTTCCCCAACCAGTGCACCCTCCTTGAGCAATTCGGCCTCCTCATCTGCAGATGAAATCGTTGTGGAAAAAATAATAGCAATGGCAATCACCAATAATCTCAGTACAATGGAAAGATATTTTCAATCAAACAACAATAGCATTCACCACAACAACACAAGTATCTCCAAGAAAATATTTTTATTCTAGAAATCCAAAGCCAAAAATCCCTTTACAATGAGAGGCTCTCTCCTTTAAATAGATAGGAGAGATACCAAAACCCTAACCACCTTTTAAATGGATGGCTAAGATTAAAAGATCAAACTAATCTAATCAATGGTTGAGATAAGCTCAACAACAAAGTACATGGATCAACTCAAAAATATAACATACATGGACAAAATCTCCCTAGGAGAGGGGGTCCCACTCAAATGTCAATGACAAAACATAATAACTAGCTCATGGTGGGTCTAGGGGGTCATATCTAGCCTCCCTAGTGTGTCCCGATGGCACAATATCAAAATTGTAAGCCTCCAAAAGGCCTCGGAAAATCATAAAATGTGCCGGAGGAGTATATGTGGAGCCCATTGACTGATATAACTGATCTGGAGTGTGTGGGAGAAATAAAAAACATCATCAAAATCATTCCTATGCCAATTCCTTTCCTCAATAGCCCAAATCGATTTCTTCAGTAGCCATTTATACCATTTTTATCCCTCTGTAAATCCTCTGAAAAGAATCAAAATGCCTGTAACTCTCTGCCGGATCACCTGGGGCTAAATCCGATTGTACCAATGTGTTTGGGAACATAACAATATAGTAAAAACAAGTGGCTGCACTGCATGTCCCCTCTATAGCGCCATAGAAAAACCAAAATCATCATCACTCTGCTCTGACAGGCCATTTATCATGGCAAATATGCACCAGAAAGATAAACTGAGGAAAATATCACCTGTAACTGCTCGGAACTGAAAACCAACTCCTCCATTGGACTCAGAGAGCCCAAATCTAGTAGAGGTGTGTACTCATACACCATATGGATGTCTAATCAATCATATAATAATATCACCATGCTCAGATATAATAAAAATAATGCAAATCTATAAATGATCAAAACTGGTAAAATCATCTCAGATCAACACAATAAACCTGTACCTACTGCATGGAACCATCTAGTGACCTATAGAAGACCAAGTATCATATATCTCTGTAGTCTATGGTCTATCTCACCCATGTCCTGTAGTTGACTTTGGTCAAACCAAGTATGACCAAGTCAACATGATCAAAATGTGACCCAAACTCATAATCAATCTGCTGCAAGTGTGAAAGGTTAAACATGCTTACAAGTCCTTTAAATAGCAATATAACAAATAGTAAACATTTCACTGGCGATCTACACCCAAATATATAAAGTGTTTTATTATTATTATGGCTCAGACTTAGACTTTCAAGACTATACTTTTTTATGTATGTGATCAATTTGCTAGTGAAGGGTGGAGGCTGAAACTAATGGGATGGGCTAAGGGATGACTTACTAACTTAACACAGTGACAATTCAGATAAGGTAAAGGGAATACACACTAAGACATTCGCTGGACAAGCAGATAACACAGGGGATGGCCGTGTCTCACAAATGGATGAGCAGTTTGAGAAGTGTTCATTCTACCTTGACAGAAGCATACACTAGATCCAAGTTCATCTGGATCTTTATTGGCCAACAGTCCTGTTATCACATATATAGTAGCCGGGCTACCATATATTATTTTTCTCATTCCAGTACACTATTCAGCCAGTTCCCTTGCATTTGAGATGCCGAGATGAGCATCTATATTGGATCACTATCAGATTGTGGACAGCAGTTGCATTCCCCATGCCATGACTGAGTTTCAGGACACTCAGAGAGATGGCCGATGTAGCCATTATATCAGTGGTACAGAGCAGACAGTAGTGCCCAGAGTTACAGCAGCAGTCTCAGAGGACAGATGATGGTACAGGTTGATGAGCTTTCAGGTATATGACTCAGCAGGTATATCATTGTGTTATGGTTAGATTGCTTTTATACTTATTCTTATAGCATGTCTTAGCACTTAGTGTCATGATCTGGCGATCATATAGATATTTGGACCTGGTTGACCTATTATATATATCATATTGTCCCTACTCAGACTTAGAAGTTCACTATTCATACTCATTGGTACATACCCTCCTTAGGGAGAATAGAGGTGATCATTACACCATACTTTGGCTTGCTAGTGTTGGCTCCATCATTTCATTGTCTTCATCCATCCATGGCCTACCTTTTAGATTATCACCCTGACTTACTACTTGACTAGTGGCATGGAGGACTTTTCCCCACTATAGCCTCTGTATTGGATGAGCTTCCCTGTTTATTGTGTCTCGGCTCTGAGTTGGTGACAAAACTTACCTATGGTGAGTTGGAGTTCCTTGTGAATTCCCCCTAGTCACTAAAGTTGTGTTGGCTAAACCTGAAACTTTTAGTGCTGCCATCAATACAAAATCTGGAAAAATAAAATGCTATATCTTGTATGAAAAGCCCATTCATGCAATGTGTTTCTAAACACACATGAATGAGAGGCATGCCAAAAGAACATGGCAATAAAAATAAAATGTTATATCTTTTGAAAAAAATAAATACCTAGGTAAACAAGCTGTCCATGACACACCTAGAAGTGCTCAGGTAAACAAGTGCCTTAAAAACACACCTGCAGCAGAAAGCCTAAAAGAAAAAATGTAAATCTATGCAATGTGTTTGTAAACACACATAGATCAAGGCTATGGAAACTTCAGGCCCAAAAAGCAATGGAACTTAAATGTTATATCTAAACAATTGCTGGCCTTATTTGTATTATGGATTGTGCGCATCTGTGAAGGTGAATAAACCCTCTTTAAACAACTCATCCATTTGTGAGACACCGCCATTCCTTGTGTTATTGCTCATTCAGTATATACTATGGTGTATTCCCTTTCCCTTGACAAAGTGTCACAAAGTCAAGACAGTTAAGTCATCCCTTAGCCTAGCCAAGTTAATTTAGCCTTCACCCTTCACTAGCAAATTGATCACAACTATGAAGTGAGTATGATCCTGAAAGTCTAATCTGAGTAATAATAATAATTAACGACACTATATATTTGGATTTAGATCGCCAGTCATGATTACTCTGTGTTATAATTGCTATTTGAATAAATTGTAAAGCATGTATTAACCTTGATACTTTTCAGCAGCCTTGGATGATGGACTGAGTTATATTTGGTCATGGTTGGACCTAGTTTGACCATGGAGGACCATGGGACATGAGATGTTAGACCTTATGAGGACATGGATAGATGATATATGGTCTATGTACACATACATGATGATTCTATGCAGCAGCTACAGGGTTATGATGATGATTCTTGGGATACAGCAGTGTTTGATCATTTACAGAGCATTATTATTGGCCTTGTTCCGGTATATTGGATATTTATTTTGATCATGCAGAGACTCATATGGTGTATGAGTACACATCTTGGATAGATTTGGACCTTCTGAGTCCAATGGGACAGTTTGTTTTCAGTTCCGGGCACTTACAGTGATGATTGAGCCTCAGTAGGCTATCCCAGTGCAGTTTTGGTCTGTTGGAGGCCCTGTCGGAGCAGATGTGATTTTTATCCGGTTGACCTAGGGCGCTGATGATGGAGGGGGTGGTCCAGCCACTTGTTTTTACCATATTACCCCCCTTCCGGACACATTGGTGCCCTCACCTTGACAGCGCCAGCACTCCAGGAGGCTGTTTGGGGCAGTTTCACGCTTCCCGAGGCATTTCAGGATTGGTAGAAATGGCTATTGAGGAAATCGATTTGGGCTACTGAGGCAAATTTATGGCATGGGATGATCAGTGATGATAGATTGGGACCTTCCACACCTCCTCCAGCAGTTTCAGCTTCATCGGGGCCCGCATCCATCATTTATGGCACTTTCTGTGGATTTTTGAGGTCTTTTGAGGACCACGACTTCACTATGGAGGCATGATTTGGTACATTCATGATTATTTATTGGTTATTGTGCTATGGGGATTGACCAAGGAGGGATAAAATTACCCCTTGGACCCACCATAAGCCTCTTATGATATTTCATCATCATGATTTGGTGGGATTCCCCTCTTCTAGGGCGATTTTGTCCACTTATGTTATATTTTATGTGTGATCCATGTATTATATTGTTGAGCTCATCTCAACCATTGATTAGACTTTTGTATCTTATAATCTTAGCCACTCATTTAAAAAGTGGTTAGGGTTTTGGTGCCTCTCCTTCCTATTTAAAGGAGAGAGCCTCTCATTGTAAAGGGTCTTTGGCTCTTGGATTATTGGTATAGAAAAATATTCTTGTGGAAATTCTTGTGGTCTCCTTTGCATCTGGTGTTCTTAGATGGTGATTGGAAAGTCTATTGCAACCTAGCATTTGGAAATTTGTGGCAAGATCTATCTTTTTTTGGAAATCATTGTTTGTCTACAGGAGGGCGACTTCAACAAGGGCGATTTTGCAAGGCTTCTTCAAATCGACTTTTTTGGCATTCGCTTGTATCAGGGGGTTATCATTAGTATCATTGTGATCTATGCTATCTTTCTGTTACTTCTTTTGTGGCATTAGTCTTATCTCTTGATGCATCAAATCTGATATTGTTGACGTTTGTTGTGCAGGAGAGAGGGCGCATTGGCTTCTTGGACAAAATCGATTTGCATAGAGACTACCTCAAAGCTTCCAAATTGATCGGGTTTGCATAGATCATCATCATCAAGGCATCTACAAGGTTATCCAGGTAAGATCCACAGGTTTGTTTCTCTTTCCTTTATCCAATCCATTGACATAATTCATAAATTGTTAAAACCCTAAATACTTCAAAACCCCCATTTTACATTTTGTCAGATCTACTTAGATCTAGTGGGTTGTTGGGCATGACATTGAAAACCCACCTCTATAGCATCCACGGCATCCCGGATCTATAGTTTGGTGTGGATTGGCTTCCATTTGACCCCTCTCCCAAGCCAACTTAGCTTCTCCCAAGGAAGGCGCACTTCACCATTTGAGCAAGTTGACCTAGATCTAGTTGATGGGTGTTTGAGATTTCACTTGATTTGACATCTACACATCAAATAACATACACCCAGGTTGTCCCTTTCTTGAAATTCACCTTGTGGGTCCCATTCCACATTTTAAGGGATTTAATCCCCATTTTGGACCACTTGGAATACTTAAACTCAGATCTACAAAGATCTAACCGGTGGATTGCCACGAAATTATAGATCCATACCCCTACTTGACTGATCTACCCGGATCTAAAGTTTGGATGCCATCCGACATGATTTGACCCACCTAAACCCAAATTGAAGCCTCCTTAGGGAAAGTCGCACCACCTTGGAGAAGTGAGTTCACTCACTTCGAGGAACTGGGTACTTGAGATTCTTGCAGATCCGGAACCAGAATAATTCAAAACCTAGGTCTAGACTGTCACTTTGTCAAATCTTGCCTTGGGGACTGCATTCCTTGTTTTAAGGGATTGTGGTCCACTTGGGTCAAACCTAGATCTAGATATATTTAACCATCAAGACCTATGCTATCCACTTATCTCATGTTGTAGGAGTCCTAAACCATAAGTCAACCCTACTTTGACTCCACTTCCCAATTCCCAAGGCACTGGTTTATCTCCAAGACAACCCAACTCTCCTAGATTGTTGGATTGACTTGTGGTTTGACTTTTGCATGGTGAACTATACCCCTAAAGCTATCATAAATCATGGTCAAGCTTGTCTTATGTACTAGTTAGCCCCAATACATCCCTGAAAACCATCCTGCATTGGACACAGTTCCCAAGGCAGTGGATCTTTTGACATTGACCTAGTACACTAGCCCTAGATCTCACTTTAAACATTGTAAGTCACTTTCACTTCAACTATGAACCAAAGCGATACCTATTGAACCCCTCACTTGGCTTGTGACTTCATCCTTAGGTCTAGGATAAACCATACACCTAACTTCAACTAGAAATACCCTGATTTGGTGTCTTGGTTTTGATCTCTCCTGTCGGGAGTAGATCGGGTCTCCCCCTTTGTTGTCTGGGCTAGATAACATAAAGCGAAGGTTGCCTCGACTGGCGTGACAACCATACATATTGGAGGTCGAGGTGATCGTGGTTGCACCTTTTGAGTTGCCCTTCCCTATTGCCATCCATGACTGGATCCATCCATAGGGGTAACTACATCCTAGGTGATAACAAGTCCTTTAGTTTTAGCATTTATTTATCCGCTGCTTTTTGGGCCTTTCAATTCACATGGTCAGCAGTCCTTTAGATTTAGCATTTATTTATCCGTTGCTTTTTGACCTTTGGATTATCCCTTCAAGGGGATTTACATTTCAACTTTCTAGCCACTTTCATTTGACTTTGCCTTTTGTTCATGTGTGTTCAGAAACACGCTTCCATGAACGGGCTTTCTTATACATTTCATTTCAGGTGCCTTCATTCATGTGTGTTCAGAAACACGCTTCCATGAATGGGCTATTCTTTCATTTCCATGGTAATACTGTCTATTTCAGGTATAGCTAACAACATTCTCAAATGACTAAAGCGGAGTTCCACCCATGAAGATGAAATCCAACCTACCCGAAGGTAAGTTCTGTCACCAACTCAGAGCCAAGACACAAATAAACAGGGGAAGCTCATCCAACAAAGAGGTCAAAGCAGGGGAGTCCTCCATATCACAGGTCAAGTAGTAAGTCGGGGTAATATCCTATCAGGAAGGAAATGGACGGATGGAGATAGTGAAAAGTGAAGCCACCACTAGCAACCATAAAATGGTGGGAAAAGATCACATTCATTCTCCAAGGGAGGGTAAAACCTATAAGCATAAGCAAGAACTTCTAAGTCTGAGCAGGGACATATGTATATATATAAATAGATCAACCAGGTCCACATATCTATATGATCACTGGATCATGCTACCAGATGCTAAACATGCTATAAAAATTACTAAAAAAGCAATCATAACCATAAACACAATAGTATACCTGCTGGGTCATATACCTGTGTAACCATCTGTACCAACCTCTGCCAAATTGAAAGTGGGCAATGCAAACTGCTCTGCTAAATGGTATAATGGCTACCTCAGTCATCAAATCTGAGTTTCTCGAGACTCAGTCATGGCATAGGAATATAATACTGTTGTCCATCATCATGATAGTGATCCAAAATAATGCTCATCTCTAGCATCTCAGTGTAAAAGAATGGCTGAAAAATGTACTGGTATCTGGAATAAAACATATGGTAGCCCAACTACTATATATGTGATAACAGGTCCACCTCCCTTGGGTTTGCTAGGCGTAAGCCTAGATGAAGGAGTTGAGTTTCAGGTGACAACACTTGACTCTGGCTTGCCCCCAAGGCCACACTGAGCAGATTGAATATTTTTGCCACGTTTTCCCAGGTGTGCATCCAAGCGGCAACAGACTGTCAAATAACATCGGCCCTAAGTCACTTTTTAGTCATTAGCCAACATTAAGTTAATAATGTGTTTTTCTTAAGTTAGAATTAGGAGAGAGATACAAAAGGTCTCTTGCTCCTCAAGCAAGCTCCTAGAGAGGTCTTTTGGATGACTCCTGCATGCCCGACACTTGGCCTATACAAAAGTACCAGTCTGATGCTACAAAAATCAACAATCCCTCTTAGCTAGGAAGGTACTTTTGGAAGAAAATCCACCTAGATCCATCTCCAATCCCACCACATCATCTGCTGCTAAATATGCTCCCTCTATACTTGAAGACTTATCTGTCACTTGCTTTGGAATCTGCTTTGAAACTCAGTTCCTCCTAACCATGCTCCTAGGAATCTCCACTTGATCCGGAGCATCCATCAATTCCAGTTCATATCAACTGGTCCTAACAGTATTGGAAGAACTGGAAGGGGCCAACTCCCTCTTCCCCTTTGAAGGTTTACTCCCCATACTGGAAGTCTGTGAACTCTACTCACCCCTCAAAGTCTTCTGCTCCTTAATCTCTGTCGCTGACATCGATCCATGATCCAAGATCCCTTTGGATCCATATACAGGTTGATCCAACAACTTGTACAACTTACCCCGTCTGACACCAAGCATCATTGCTGCATCCTGGGACCTGGGTAGCTCCCTCTGACCATATGAGTATCTGTCCATCCTGGAATCAGAATTTTCGAGCTACACCCAAATTTTCCACAATGAGATCAGAATCACCGATCACCTTTAAACATTTTATTCCCATCTCTCAAGCCAGTTCTAATCTTAGACTTAAGGCATCATATATGGCAATGTTATTAGTGCAGTCAAACTCAAGTCTATGTGAAAAGGTCTTGATAGTGCCTTTAGGGGAAGTAAAGACGATGCCCAAGATCCTATAGCTGCTCTAACTCAAAAGTTTGAAAAGGTTACTGCCGATTTGATTCAAACTCAACCTGCCTGTTTGAATAAAATACGTTTGGAAAAGGATAGAGGACATTAGAATAATTACCTTCCCAGGAACCAACCAAATACTCATCAACCCAGAGGTAATCAAGGATGGAATACAAATAGGGATTCCCGAGAATAGAGAATTCCTAATCCTCTCGCCCCTGCTAATATGGTTAATAAGGATGAAGCTCTTTCAGAACCTAATGCTCTTAAGCCATCAAGAAAACCATGGAGCAGACTTCTGCTTCCTTTGAATACCATCCCAGTAAGTTCGTATTTATCGAATAAGAATACTCCAAACAAAGATGTGTAATTGAATATCAATGTGGGCAATGTTCTGGCAAAAGTAACAGTCCCAGTTCCTCTTTCTGAACCAGTTAATATTCCCTTGCAAATGGATAAGGTGAAGAAATTTCTAAATCTAGAAGAAATGAAAAATGACCCACCTCTTGTGTTGCAAGCTGAAAAATGTCTCTTGTAAACTGCCCTGTTTTTTTCATTCGAATTTGGTCTTAAAACAGAATTGTAAATCATATTAGAGGGCCGATTTGGCTGGGTTGCAAATCTCAGATTAATAAGTAATTGAATTTCTTGGATGTACCTTGCTTTTAACCATGTTTTCACTCCATTTTCACATCTATCTAAGGATTAAAGCTTTCTGCTGTTACAAATATGTTAGCTGTTTGAAAAGACACATTTTTCATTTTTGTCAAGTTTTATAACAGTAATTGGATTAATAATTCAGATATGGAATTTGAGGGCATTTACACATACATTAATTAATATTCGAACCCTACCTCTGCACTAATAAAGAACATGGAGAACAGATCTGAATTTTAGTATTTAACATCAACTTAATTTACAGCAATAAATCATTCATAGTTGACATAGCAACCTAAGTCTCTCTGAAATTTCATCTATATTTACAACGTAGTTGCTCTTAGGGAAGCCCTCCATGGGTTGGAATAAACCTAAAGTGGGGGAAGTAGTGCTTGCAGCTTAGGTGACGGTGACAACTTTTCCGATTTACACTTAAGCTTAGAACCTAGCGAGGTGTTTGCACTTAAGGGCGCTAGTTTGAGTGATGATGGACATTTCAAATTGCTTTCTAACATTCCAAATTTATCAGTATGTTTAAACCCTAAATAATGCAAAACATTGTCCCGAGCAACATCTGAATCTTTCAAATATTTTACTGTTTTTAGTGTCTCTCAGGACCACTTGTAGTATTCACATACAAATTTAACTTCCTATTCCATTTATTCTTCTATCACATACAAACTTGGATCTCATTCAAATGTTACATAATACAAGTAAAAATTGCATAGACAAAAGTTGGTCTATGTGAACTTCATGCTCTTTTTGATATCCAACTAGTTTATACAAAGAATTTTTTTATGATACCTTATTTTGAATCATGAACATGATGCAGGATTACTCTTCTGCTAGGACCACCTGGATGTGGGAAGACAACCTTGCTTCTGGCTCTTGCAGGAAAATTGGATCCTACATTGAAGGTTATTGTTTGGAAATTTTCATGCTTTCTGGTGATGGTTTTGGTTACACTACTATTAGAATTTTTAGGATGTTGAATGGTCATATTCATCCATTATATAAACTTTGGATTTTATTCAAGGACTTACCAATCTTTAATGCATATCCTGACAGACAAGGGGAAGTATCTCATACAATGGATTCCAGCTCAACGAGTTTATCCCCCAGACGACGTCAGCTTATATCAGCCAACATGATGTGCATTTTGCAGAGATGACAGTTAGGGAAACATTTGATTTCTCAGCTCGTTGCCAAGGAGTGGGTAGCAGTTATGGTGTGTAATTTTCCATAGAGGACTTTCCATTTGACTTCATATTTTCTTGTCATATTTTAATCTACTGGTTTTATCTTATATGATTAATATTGAGCTGAGATTTAATTCTATGGAAGGTCTAATAACTCATTTTTTGGCCTATGTGTAGATCTGCTGTTTGAAATAAGAGAAAGAGAAAAAGAAGCTGGCATTCTTCCAGAGGCAGATATAGACACATATATGAAGGTGAGTTACCAGGAGCTGTTGTCTTTCAGTATATAACAAAGGCCGTAAAAGGATATGTATGATTTTTTCTTTTCCACAAAAAATGCTTTGATCTTACTATTAATAAATTGTTATTTACAAATAGGGATTTTTACCAAAACAATTAGGCCACAAGGGTGGCACCAGAGGCACAAGCACCAACAAAAGGCAATAAATGCCATTGAACTCTACAAAATTGCCCTAGATCAGCTAAGTACAAATTATCACTACTTAATTAGCAGTCCAAAATTAACATGCCACAAAGGCTGCTCGATCATGATAAGCAACAATAAATATTAAGCTACAGTTGGGATCAGGCTCGAGTTGGGCAGGTTATCCTTGTCACTCTTCGGCGGCCTCCCCATCTCTCATCTGCAGCTCAAGCTGAGGGATGCCAATTTTCCAGCCATCACTCTCCTGCTGCTTTTCATATTTTGAGATTGGCAAAGTACCTGTAGGAACTTTATCATTTAACGGCCATGCTGGAGGACTGCGTGACCAGCTGAGGCAGCATTCTGTTCGCTCCCTTACAACCTGGCCAGCACGATGCTGGGATTACCACGTCGTCGAGACTGTTGAGATCTGGAAGCTGGAGCAGGAGAGGCATCTAGAGGCACTTGGTTCATAGTGCATGGTGCATACCCCCAGTGGTTATGTAAAAAATTAACTGCATCATTTTTCTTTTTGTAAATTCGATTATTCACATGTTCCCCCTTTTGTTTCCAGGCAACTGCAATCGAGGGTTTGCAAGGAAGTCTTCAAACAGATTATATTTTGAAGGTAAAGGGATCTTGCCCCCAACATTTAATTTTCATGCTTATGCTTCATTCATTGAGAATCAGCATTATGCGATGTTCTATATCTTAAATTCATGGTATTTAGACAACTTTTAACTGGTCTGATAGCAATCTTCACACTGTCATGCATATTAAATGCTTTATCTATTGTGGTGTTCTTCTCTGTGATGTTCCAATTCTTATGTTTTACTGCCTGTGTGTTACTGTTGTAGATCCTTGGTATGGATATTTGTGCAGACACCATCATTGGTGATACCATGATAAGAGGAATTTCTGGTGGGCAGAGAAAAAGAGTAACAACTGGTAATGACTGAGATTGTATCTCTGTATCAGTCTTTTGGATTTGGGTTTCGTTTAATTTTGAATGAGAGTCAATGGTATCCATTCTGTATGCAGGGGAAATGATCGTGTCTCCAATGAAAACTCTTTTCATGGATGAGATATCCACTGGATTGGACAGCTCTACTACTTTTCAGGTCGTAAAGTGTCTTCAACAGGTTGCACACATCAAGCAAGCTACAATAGTCATGTCGCTTCTTCAGCCAGCTCCGGAGACATTTGATCTCTTTGATGATGTCATCATAATGTCAGAAGGACAGATAGTTTACCATGGGCCTCGTGATCATGTTCTTGAGTTTTTCGAGTATTGTGGCTTCATGTGTCCAGAGCGTAAGGGCATTGCAGACTTTCTGCAGGAGGTGAATATATAGCTATCTATCTCCATGCTATTTTTTATAACTTGGAATGAGATTAATTCTCTTACAGCTTTTGATGACATGGTGCAGGTTACCTCTAGAAAGAATCAAAAACTGTATTGGGAGGACAGGGAACAGCCTTATAGATACATTTCAGCAGAGCAGTTTTCTCAGAAATTCAAACAGTTTCATGTTGGCCAGAAGTTGATAGAAGAACTTTCTAAACCTTTTGATAAGTCGAAAGGCCACAAAGATGCCCTGTCTTTCAGCAAATACTCAATTAGAAAATGGGAGTTGTTCAAAGCATGTTTTGATAGGGAGTGGCTGCTTATTAAGAGAAACTCATTTCTTCATATCTTCAAGGCAACACAGGTATTTCATCTTGTCCTGGTTATCTAAATGATTGCCGGAGCAGTATAACATTTAACTAACTCAGGTATGCCTTAATCCTTCATGACAGCTTGTTATAGTTGCATTTATTGCAATGTCACTGTTCTACCGGACACACATGCAAGTCGACCTTGAGCATGGAAATTATTATCTTGGTTCTCTTTTCTTCTCACTCATATCGGTGACGTTCATTAGCTTTGCGGAGATAGTGATGACAATTAGACGGCTTCCAGTGTTCTTCAAACAAAGGGACCTTTACTTCTACCCAGCATGGGCATACACTCTTCCAGGATTTCTTCTGAAGATTCCACATTCCTTGTTCGAGTCACTTATTTGGACCTCAATTACTTATTATGGGATTGGGTACTCCCCTGAAGCTGGAAGGTCCGTATTTACTATTTAGTTTAACTACTAAGAATATTGCCTCATTCCAACCTTGCTGTAGATATCGTAAACTATTTTAAAAATAAAGTAAAACTAAGTTGCATTTGAGCCTCTGCATGTTCCTCTCTTAGTTGCACAAAACATGGAAACAAGTCTGAATTTCTGAAACAGGTAAAACATGGAAATGTGACCCCCATTTTTTTTGGAAATGGGAAAACACAATAGTGAAAATTTACTAAAATATAAGTATTTTCTTTATTTCTATATTCTTTTAAATAGCACATTATCTTTAAAATTGGATTAAAATGGTCAAGAAGTTTAAAATGGTAGATATAAATGACAGTTTAGTAGGAATGGTATTAATCTCTGTTTTAAAAAATCGGTCAACTCGGACTCAGAGTTGGCCAAGTTGACCGAGTTGACCTTCCACCGAATCGACTTGGCCTTCAAACCGGATTGGGTGACCGGTTCGGTAGCAAACTGGACAAATTGGTGTTTGACTCAGCCTGTTTGGTACCGAACCGGTCAACTCGGCCGAGTCCCGACCTGAGCTGGGCGAGTTAACTGTAAAAACAAATCTGCTCTGTTTAGTCACTCAGTAATATTTGGTTGTACTAACTGGTAATATCCTTTTACTTAAATTTTTACATTACTATTAATTGTTTCAGGATGTTTGAGAGTGGTTCCAAGTTCATTGGACTTCATATGCAAAAAGTAGAATTTTAGATCCCATTCAGAATTCAACAGACTTAATAGTTTTCAGGGTTTCAGGATTGCAAATTTTCCACCAAATTTCTATCATGTGGTATGGGATTGGCATTTAATCAAGCGCATAAACCCCTCTATGTACCTTGATGTTGGTGGTGTTGATTATTGATCTCCTCTATCATGACCTTAATAAAAATGTACTCTTCACTCAAGAAAAATCACTTATTAAGCATGTGAAGCTTTTTCTACCTTATTTTAACTATTGGATTAGGAAGTTTCATCAAAATTGTAGGGTGTTGAGTCATTGACTAATGTCCTTGGAGGATCAATTTTGAGAGTCAAAGTAGAGGCAAGGGCTAGAGCCTAGAGGAGGGAGGCATATGTTGCTGTTGATGAATAGGATTCTAATATAGACAATGATTTGCCAACATGTATGATTTATGATATATGTTTCACATTCATTTTTTTAAATGTCCTTGCTCGTTGGAAACTCGTCCCTGTTAGGATATTCCTATACTCCATCCTAGTCCCACCAGTATTTTGATCATTTACATTTTCAGTCATGCATGCACTTTTAGGGTTTGCATGCATTTGCATGCATCGTAGACATCAGTTCCAGCACCTAGCCCTCAGTTAGCAGCCCCCGGAGCTTCCTTCCACTCAGTTTCAGCCCTCCTAGAGCTTAGTGCACCCTCCTTTCATCTACCAGTTGAGAAAGGCGCCCTTCTTACCTACCCGAGCCTCAAACTGGTGATCTATCTCTCTCGGGATGGAGGACTCGGGGCTGGTCTGGTCAGGCATGGGTTGCTGGTCATCCTCAATCTCAACATCCATCTCCGTGATAGGGCAAGCATCATCTAATGAAAGCTGATACAGTCTCTGTGGGGGATCCGAAAAATGAGGGTATCCTACGGAGGTCTCCTCACTCGCCTCTCTATGGTCATGTCCCTCACAAGTCGAGTTCAACTCGCTCATGGTGTCCTCGTGAATAAGTTAGCGCATGTGCTCTTCATCGGAATCATCGTCCTCTGAAGAATCCAAACCAGGGCTGGAGAGCCACTTGTTGAATTGCCGCCTGGTTCTGGCCCATTCATTTATGTCTTCCTGATCACTACCAAAGGCCATGAAAATCCCCTCAGGGTTCAACTCACGCTCTTCGTAGGTATCCTGGACACCATCCTCGATACCCTCAAGATGTCCCTCATAAAAGGGCTCTCTGTAAACCCTCACAAGCACTCCGTTGGAATCAGTGATGGAGGCATATGATAAAACCCCATTTTGGACTACTTGGCATCTTAAAACTCAGATCTAGTAAGATCTAACCCTTGGAATGCCTTGATTTTCTAGATCCACATAGATCATTGCCTAAACTACTTGGATCTACAATTTGGTGGCCATTGGACTTGTTTTGACACCCCTTTCCCATCTTTTAGCCCTCCTTGAGCAAGGTCGCACTTCCTTGGGTGATTGAGTTTGCCCACTTTGAGGACGTGGGTAGTTGAGATTTTTGTGGATTTGGAACGGGAATACCTTGAAACCTCGGTCTAGAGTATCATTTTGTGATGATATGCCTTGGGGGTAGCATTCCTTATTTTAAGGGATTGTGGTCCACTTGGGTCATATCATGAAACCCTAGATCTAGCAAAATCCAACCATCATATCCCAATTAGCCCACTTGATTTGCATGCTAGGTGTTCCGATCTACACTTTGACATACCTTTTGACTCCATTAACCCATCCAACAAGGCACTAGTCCTTCCATAAGCAAGTCGCACTCCTTGGGAATTGTGTCAAACCTTAGATCCTATAAGTGGGAGTTCCTAATTTCAACTTAGATCCATAGATCTATTCATTATCTACCCTTTAGTACCAATTCCATCCCTTAACTTCACCTTGTGGTTCCACACTAAGCCATTTCACATATCCCAAGAAAGTAGGACCCACTTGTGTAACACATGGTACTAGATCTTGTCTTTTTAGCTCATCTTGTGGCCTAAATCATATATTGGTTGAAACACTAATCATCTCTCAAACCACCTTCAACCATACTTTAATTTCTAGGTCCACTTTACCTTGCATTGGTTTCCGTAACTTACCATTTACTCATCCCTAGGAACCTTTGTTTGGGTCCAATCATCTTTGATTGGTAATAGGGTCTCCCCCTAGGTCTCGATTCATCTAGATCTAAAGTGAAGAGTGCCTCAGTTGACATGACTCCCACCTTGCATTGGGAACCTTGGCATCTCTTGGATCACCTCTTTAGTTGTCCATCTCCTTTACCGTCCCGGATGGGATACCATTAGGGGCAACTACAAGTTGTGTGATAACAGGAACTTCTTCAAGTTCATGGGATGTATTTTCATCTTTCTCCTTCAAGCAATCTAATGTACTTTTCCCCTTGGTTTCCTTAATATCAATACATTTGGAATCTCTTTTTGAAGAGAACCCAAGAACTCTCTTCAAGAGGGAAATACATGCATTCCCTGAAGCTTTAGATATTTCACTACTCTTTTCACTCACACACATATGATTTTCTCTCCAAGGTCTTTTGCAAGAAGGACATAGACCTTTCTTCACTAACTCCACATCTTCATTTTTGGGCCTATTTGCAAACACCCAATCAGCAAAGTCTTCGAAAGGAGGGGCATTTTTTGTATTTCCCTTATACCAATCAAGATATGTCTGATATTGTTGGGGCAAGGTTTTACATGTTGTTCTCAATCTTTGTAATTCATTCATAGGATTATCCTTTGGTAGTGTGACACACTCATCTCCATCATTCATAGGGTCATAATAATAACCTTCATTCCTTATGACATTGTAAGAAGTGCTGCATGATGACACCTCTTCCTCAAACCATTCACATTCTACTTCATATTGCTCACTATGATCTTCATACTGCTCATAAGAATTGTACTCATAGGAGTCCTCATAATAGTAAGACATGGTTGCAAATTATTCTTTATTGTATGATTTTAATGCACAGGTGCAAGGACCATGCTCTTATACCACTGTAATGTCCCTTTTGTGAATTTTATTAAAATTTCCCAAACTGCTCAAATCCACCAATTTTCATCTCTATGTATATGTTTTAAAACTTATTCCAAACACCTCCAATTGCTTTGGAATTTGCTGAGGAAGGTCATGAGGGGTTATAGGACACATGAACACATCTATAAAACAGATAAGTAACTGATATACCCATCCATGATTTGAAATTTGCAAGGGAATAAGTTTCGGGACAAGACTAGTCAATTTTTACTAATTCGACCTTTGACTAGTATTGGTCTCTTGGTCTCCAAATGACTCCAAATGCTCCCAAATTGTTACAGAAGGTGTACGGATGATATTAGGACATAGTTATGAGGTTCAGGGATGCTTTAGACTCTTCAAAGGGCCTCTGCAACTCTCCTTTAAGTTCTAGCCAAAGTAGGGATTTTGACTAGCAATTTGGGGTTCAAATCCCCTTGGGTAAGTGCTGAAGATGGCTCTTCAAATGCTATTGAACCCTCTCGAATTTCTGAACAGAGGTAGGGGACATCAATAGGGTCTCATATACATCTCCATTCAATTTATTAAGTCTGGTACAACACTCTCAAATCAGGTACAAAAATACTAGTTTCGACCTTAGGGGAAATGATAGGCAATCTTCTCCAAATGCTATGAAAATGGAAAATATGACTCCAAAAGCTTATGCAATGAACATGAAACTTGTTTAACAGGTCATTAAAAGTTCATACATCATTAAATCATTAGTAGTTCACTGGTCCATTTGAATACATCAACATTTCATTGGCATACATCAACATAGTGGGGAAATTGGCACCATTTGCTCATTAATAATCAGATTTACATAGTTCCACTTGGAATCTCAACTTGAAGCATTTCTGAACATGAAGAACAGAGAATTTACATCATATGATAAAAGAATGGGGCATTAGAATCTCCCTCAAAGAGTATAATAGCTCACCAAGTGCACAATCCCTCAAGGATCATGAATATGTTGAGAAAACTTGAAATGGTTGGAGAATCAATCTGAACTAGAAGTGACCATGAGCTTCTTTGTAGCTTGAACTTGCAACATATGACTCCATTAAAGCTCCAAATGAAAGGTCTGAATGGCCTTTCCAATTACCAATTAGGATGAGAATCTTTCACCCTCGAAATTGGTGCTAAGGCAAGTAGAGTAGCACTCCACTAGCTCTCCTCTCAAATGCAAATTCTTAAAATGATCAAAAGCCACCGTCCTTCTTTGTTATTGTATTTTATAAACTTCTAAGGTCCTTGTTATCACCCAAACTGTAGTTACCCCTATGGATGTATCCAATCATGGATGGCAATAGGGAAGGGCAACTCAAAAGGTGCAACCACGATCACCTCGACCTCCAATATATGGTTGTCACGCCAGTCGAGGCAACCTTCACTTTATGTTATCTAGCCCAGACAACAAAGGGGGAGACCCGATCTACTCCCGACAGGAGAGATCAAAACCAAGACACCAAATCAAGTTGTTTCTAAATGAAGTAAGGTGTATGGTTTATCCTAGACCTTAGGATGAAGTCACAAGCCAAGTGAGGGGTTCAATGAGTATAGCTTTGGTTCATGGTTGACGTGAAAGTGACTTAAGATGTCTGAAGTGAGATCTAGGGTTAGAGTACTAGTTCAATGTTGGAAAATACACTGCCTTGGGACCCGTGTCCAATGCAAAGTGGTTTAAGGGTTGAATTGGGGCTAACTAGTACATATGACAAGCTTGACCATGGTACATGATGGCTTCAAGGGTTTAGTTCACCATGCATAGGTCAAACCACAAGTCAATCCAACAATCTAGGAAAGTCGAATTAACTTGGAGAGAAACCAGTGCCTTGGGAATTGGGAAGTGGAGTCAAAGTAGGGTTGACTTGTGGTTTAGGACTCCTAGTACATGGGACAAGTAGGCAATAGAGGTCTTGATGGATGAATGTGTCTAGATCTAGGTTTGACCCAAGTGGACCACAATCCCTTAAAACAAGGAATGCTATCCCCAAGGCAAGATTTGACAAAGTGATAGTCTAGACCTAGGTTTTGAATTATTCCGGTTCCAAATCTCCAAAAATCTCAAGTACCCATGTCCTAGAAGTGAGTCAACTCACTTCTCCAAGGTGGTGCGACTTTGGCCAAGGAGGCCAAAAATGAGGGTTAGGTAGGACAAGACAAGTCGGATGGCATCCAAACTTTAGATCCGGGTAGGTTAGCCAAGTAGGAGTGTGGATCTATAATTTTACGGCAATCCGATGGCCGGATCTTACTAGATCTGAGTTTGAGTGCACCAAGTGGTCCAAAAAGGGGATTAAATCCCTTAAAATGTGGAATAGGGCCCACAAGGTGAAAATCAGAAAAGTGATGATCTGGGGGTAGGTTATTGGATGTGTAGATGACGAATCAAGTGGAATCTCAACCACCCACGTACTAGATCTAGGTCAACTTGCTCAAACTAGGAAGTGCACCTTGCTTGGGAGAAGCTAAGTTGGCTTGGGAGGGGGGTCAAACGGAAGCCAATCCTCACCAAACTATAGATCCGGGATGTCGTGGATGCTATAGAGGTGGGTTTTCAATATTATGCCCAACAACCCACTAGATCTGAGTAGATCTGAGAAAATGTAAAATGGGGTTTTGAAATATTTAGGGTTTTTAAATATTTTAGACAATTGGATAGATCATGGAGATAGAACTTACCTTGAGATCATACCTGAGTGATGTGAATGAGATGCCTTGATGTTGAGGAAGATTCCCGCAGAGATCAAATGAGAGATTGTTGATTTGCTTGCCAAATTGATGCCCTAGCCCACAAGTGCGCCTTCCTCTACCTGTCAAACCAAGGAATAGCGATTCAATCAGTAAGATCAAGTATGGAAGAAATACAGGAGAAATGCAACAGTAACATGAAATAGAAGGTCCTCGGACAGTAATACTCCCTGTTACCAACGAAGAGCTCCAAAGAAGAAGTAGGGAGAGTCTTCCCCTACCAATACCTCCTCCTCAAAACAAATCGACCTCCACCTGTAGATGCAAAATCGTGGTACAAAGATATGGCAAACAAGATCTCCAATAACTCAGTGCAAAGGAAGAACCAACGAACGAACACCAAAAACATTCACCACAACACTGGAGATAGATGCAATAATAATTTTCTATTCCAATAATCCAGAGCCAAAAGTCCCCTTTACAATGAGAGGCTCTCTCCTTTAAATAGGAAGGAGAGGCACCAAAACCCTAACCACTTTTTGAATGAGTGGCTAAGATTAGAAGATACAAATGTCTAATCAATGGTTGAGATGAGCTCAACAATAAAATACATGGATCACTAATAAAATATTATGTAAGTGGACAAAATCGCCCTATAAGAGGGGAATCCCACCAAATCATGATGACAAAATATCATAAGAGGCTTATGGTGGGTCCAAGGGGTAATTTTATCCCTCCTTGGTCAATCCCCATAGCACAATAGTCAATAAATAATCATCAATGTACCAAATCGTGCCACCATAGTCAAATTGTAGGCCTCAAAAAGACCTTAGAAATCCACAGAAAATGCCATAAGTGATGGATGCGGGCCCCAATGAAGCTGAAACTGCTGGAGAAGGTGTGGAGGACCTCGATCTATCATCCCTGATCATTCCATGCCATAACTTTGCCTCAGTAGCCCAAATCGATTTCCTCAATAGCCATTTCTACCAATCCTGAAATGCCTCGGGAAGCGTGAAACTGCCCCAAACAGCCTCCTGGAGTGCCTGCGCTGTCAAGGTGAGGGCACCAGTGTGTCCGGGAGGGGGGGTAATATGGTAAAAACAAGTGGCTGGACCACCCCCTCCATCATCAGTGCCCTAGGTCAACCGGATAAAAATCACATCTGCTTCGACATGGCCTCCGACAGACCAAAACTGCACTAAGACAGCCTACTGAGGCAAAATCATCACTGTAAGTGCCCGGAACTGAAAACAAACTGTCCCATTGGACTCAGAAGGTCCAAATCTATCCGAGATGTGTACTCATACACCGTATGAATCTCTGCATGATCAAAATAAATATCCAATGTACCGGAACAGGGCCAATAATAATAATCTGTAAATGCCCAAACACTGTTGTAAACCAAGAATCATCATCATAACCCTGTAGCTGCTGCATAGAATCATCCTGTATGTATACATAGACCATATATCATCTATCCATATCATCATAAGGTCCAACATCTCATGTCCCATGGTCCTCCATGGTCAAACTGGGTCTAACCAAGACCAAATATAACTCAGACCATCATCGGAAGCTGCTGCAAGGTGTCAAGGTTAATGCATGCTCTACAACTTATTCAAATAGCAATTATAACACAAAGTAGTCACTTCTGGCGATCTAAATCCAAATATATAATGTCGTTAATTATTATTATTACTCAGACTAGACTTTCAAGATCATACTCACTTCATAGCTGTGATCAATTTGCTAGTGATGGGTGAAGGCTGAATTAACTGGCTAGGCTAAGGGATGACTTGACTGACTTAACTTTGTGACACTTTGGCAAAGGAAAGGGGATACACACCATAGTATATACTGAATGAGCAATAACACAGGGAATGGCGGTGTCTCACAAATGGATGAGTTGTTTAAAGAGGGTTTATTCACCTTCACAGATGCGCACAATCCATAATACAAATAAGGCCAGCAATTGTTTAGATATAGCATTTAAGTTCCATTGTTTTTTGGGCCTGAAGTTTCCATAGCCTTGATCTATGTGTGTTTACAAACACATTGCATAGATTTACATTTTTTCTTTAGGCTTTCTGCTGCAGGTGTGTTTTTAAGGCACTTGTTTACCTGAGCACTTCTAGGTGTGTAATGGACAGCTTGTTTACCTAGGTATTTATTTTCCAAAAAGATATAACATTTTATTTTCATAGCCATTTTCATTTGGCATGCCTTTCATTCATGTGTGTTTAGAAACACATTGCATGAATGGGCTTTTCATACAAGATATAGCATTTCATTTTTTCCAGATTTTGTATTCATGGCAGCACTAAAAGTTTCAGGTTTAGCCAACACAACTTTAGTGACTAGGGGGAATTCCAAGGAACTCCAACTTACCATAGGTAAGTTTTGTCACCAACTCAGAGCCGAGACACAATAAACAGGGAAGCTCATCCAATACAGAGGCTATAGTGGGGAAAAGTCCTCCATGCCACTAGTCAAGTAGTAAGTCAGGGTGATAATCTAAAAGGTAGGCCATGGAAGGATGAAGACAATGAATAATGGAGCCAACACTAGCAAGCCAAGGTGTGGTGGAATGATCACCTCTATTCTCCCTAAGGAGGGTACATATCAATGAGTATGAATAGTGAACTTCTAAGTCTGAGTAGGGACAATATAATATATATATAATAGATCAACCAAGTCCAAATATCTATATGATCGCCAGATCATGACACTAAGTGCTAAGACATGCTATAAGAATAAGTATAAAAGCAATCTAACCATAATACCATGATATACCTGCTGAGTCATATACCTGAAAGCTCATAAACCTGTACCATCATCTGTCCTCTGAGACTGCTGCTGTAACTCTGGGCACTACTGTCTGCTCTGTACCAATGGTATAATGGCTACATCGGTCATCTCTCTGAGTGTCCTGAAACTCAGTCATGGCATGGGGAATACAACTGCTGTCCACAATCTGGTAGTGATCCAATATAGATGCTCATCTCAGCATCTCAAATGTAAGGGAACTGGCTTAATAGTGTACTGGAATGAGAAAAATAATGTATGGTAGCCCGGCTACTATATATGTGATAACAGTCCTCCTTGGGTCGAATTCCTTCCAAGAGATTCATGCTAACTCAAGTTGGGAAGAGATTCCAATGTGTGCCACTTGTCCCTCCAATTATAACCTCCTCCTCCACCAAATTTGAATAGGTGTCTCTTTGTCTTCGCTAACTCCCTTGTGCACCCTCTTGGAGACTATTTTGATCCCTGACATGTCATTTATGTCAGATGTCAGCATTCAGGTCTGATTTGTGTCATAGGTGTCATAGCATCTTCATCACCGTTGTTAGTCCAAGTGTCCCACTAGCTCCAAAATGCCTCTTCCTCTTCCATGGGAGTTACTCTTTCACTCCAATTCGATCTTGATTGAGTCATGCCAAGTATATTGACCTTCCAACTCCCCAAGATCATTAGACTCCACCAATGTGTCTCCATGACCAAGTTCCACCTTGTTGTCCGCCAATATGCACACTAGCAGCGGAAATCTTTCGAAAGCTGTCTCTTCACTACAAGTGAGAGAGGTGTGGCCTTGGGGGCAAGCAATGAGCCAGGTACTGTCACCTAAATCCCAGCTCCTCCGTTTAGGCAAACTCCTAACGAAGCCAAGGGGGGTAGTCCCTAAAAGAGAGTTTCACTAAGGCTCTAGTATTTATAGTGTTTTTTAGGTGTTGTGATGCGGATGGGTGTTTTTTAGGAGTTTTTAAATGAAAGACAATATAAGACTTAAGTGTAAAGCAAGATAGTGCAATTCATGTTGCAAATACAAAATGAAAGATACACTTGGACAATAAATAAATCACTTTTCACGTAAATAGAAGGAAATACTCCAATGTTGATACTTAAGCAAGCAAGATATATGATGAAGGACCAGTGCCTTATGGAGTCAAATATAAAAGTGATTGTAGAAACTTGATACAAGTGCTTGAAATAGACAGTTTGTGAGAACGTTATGCAGCTTATCTTGGTAAATTTAAAGTTTTAATTGTCTTGATTATTAGGGCTAAGAACAAGGTATCAAAAGAATAGTGGAACCTTATCCAAGAAAAACTACTGGCAACCCTAGGTGATAGGTTGGAAGCACCCAGATTCAAGAGGATAGGTGTCCAATGTTTGAACCGCCCCCGAGTCTGACCAGTGGATTTCTGCACCACCTCTTGTGGGAAGAACAGTAATTTGTCTTGGTTGAGGTTTTGGGTAAAAATTTTAATTAGATTTTCGCTTGTGAATTAACAGGTCTTCCACCTTTCTGAGTACTAGCCCAACCGTTTCCGGTTGGCAGAGCATACGGGTGTAGAACAGAAACCAAGGTAAATTAATTAAGGGGTGTGTGGGTTGAAGAGTTTTAAATTAAGAGCACTTTAGTTCAACTCTCCGACAGAGAGCGCTCTTGACTTGGTCTTATGACCACAGTTCAAGAGACTTGCTATTTTAACAAATGCCTAATGCAGGGATAATGCAAAACTAAAATGCCTTCCGATAGAGGGTGCTCTTGACTTGGATTTGGCCAAGTTCAAGAGACTTTGGTTCGTTTTAAGAAGCAGGTGAATTGTAATAGCAGTATATCTCAACTTGAAAAAAGATTTAAATAGTATGATTGATCAACAAAATATGAATACTACTAACAATACTACTTTGCCAAATAAAATGAAAACTTGAGTAAATCTAGTGTTCTACCACACAAATTCTAATCTAATAGGTGGGACTGATCTCCGAACAAGATCAACCACTAGAAGCCACCAATCCTGGAAACCTTCCAGCTAGCTGGATGTCCACAAGAAGTTGATGGGGGGAGCGAGAAGCTACCACAAAACTATGTGGTCTTTGGGATACAATCCCAAAGTTAGCTATTCTCTGGTCAAGGATTGGAAGAGAAGATAAGATAACTAAACGGAAAATAAAACTAAACTACCCAAGAGTCTCTTTCAGGTCAAAGACCCTACTCGGGAGAGCATGGTGGTAAGTAAATATGGAAGGATGAGCAAAATGACTTATTGAAATAAAGCTATTCTCTGGTCAAGGATTGGAAGAGAAGATAAGATAACTAAACGGAAAATAAAACTAAACTACCCAAGAGTCTCTTTCAGGTCAAAGACCCTACTCGGGAGAGCATGGTGGTAAGTAAATATGGAAGGATGAGCAAAATGACTTATTGAAATAAAACTAAAATAAGAGCATATGAAAAGATCTAAACTAAGCCAATCCACAAAATCCAACACTCTTCCCCAAATGGGGAAGAAGACCAAAGAATGGAGGACCTCTCCACTCTAAGTTTTATTAATTTTTTACAAGTGCCCTGGGTTTTAAAACCTTGAAGGACTTTTGAGAATGAAGTAATTAGGAAAACAAAGCTAGCTTTTATAAGCTTATTACAAAGGATAACAAGATTTTGTATATTCAATCACTCCTTATGGCGTTCATGTGATTCTGCTTTGATTTTTTTGCTTCAAGATCTATCAAGTATCTCTCTCTCAAATGACCTACACAAGCCCAAAACATCTCAACAAGGCACCCATTATTTGTCAAAGAAAACCAAATGAGCTTGAAAATGACTAAGTCTTAACTTGGAAATTAAAGTCTAAAACATGAAAAGGATGAGATTTTAACTTGAAAATGCTAATATGATAAACGGACCAGCGAACAACAAATGGCTAGAGTGTGCTAGGAATGAGATCTAAATCATAAAAAATTTTGAAGTATTTTATGTGAAAAATTTCTATCTTTTAAAATGAAACAATAACCCACTAAGTATGATCTATGCTAAAGACAAACAATGAGATCTAGCTAGGAAAGAATGACTAACTACTAACTCCTCAAAGTATGAAATATAAATCACTAACTAATATCTAACAAGTTTTTGTTTGTTTTGTTGTGTTTTAGGGCACTAGAGAGGATGGACGAGAAGGGGTGAAGGAGTAACCTAAGGGCAAAAGACGAAAAGGTGAAGGAGCTAGTGAAGGGAGGAACTAGGGTGGACGTAAGGGATACTAGGGTAAAGATGGAGGGACAAAAAAATGAGAGGCAAAGAAGACTCAAAGTAAGGTAAGACGAGAGCAAAGAGAGAGGGCAAGATGGAATGAAAAACGAGGAGGAGATTTTGGAGGGGGACGAGAGCAAGAAGGTAGGGCTAAAGAGGTTGGATGAATGAAAAGGGACTAAAGTGGAGGCTTCAAAGTGAAGGTGAAGGGAGAGCTAGAGGAAGGAAGCTCAAATCTAAGGTAACCAAGCTTTAAAATGTAGATATTTTGAAACTTTGATGGGTGAGGAAGAGAGCTCTTTGTAGTTTGGTTTAGGAGAGAAGATGAAGGAGCTTGAGGATCCTGCAGAACAAAAGATATTAGTGGAAAAAAAACTTTGCTTGTGAAGTCAAGCTAGATGCAAACTAGCTCACACTTGTCTTCACCTTTGACAATACCTGTAAAACCCCAACACACTCAAACATACAAGTGAAATCAAATGCTAGTATGTTAGATAACCAAGACTAAATCAACATTGGTATAATCGAATACTTCTTGCTCATTTAAATCTTTGGAAAACATCACACACATAATCAACTTGAATACAACAAATGACTATTCTCATGGACTAAAAATAGCCTTCTTGAGCTAGCAATATTGAAAGAAACACTTGTATAAAATAAGAGGAAGGTTATAGAAAGATATCACCTCAATGCATTAGACACATTCACCACACAAATTTGAAAACACATGGACCTCCAAAGTCTTGATCTTTATTCCAATATGAGCATAACAATATTACAATTCTCAACAGAGTTTTCTTGCATCCAAACATCCATGTGAAGAGAGCTCAAAGAGCCTCTACTTATACCAATACAAAATGCCCAAGGCCTCACTCGAACTTGGCTTGAGAAGGGAGCCAAATGGCACCAAACAATAAATCGAATCCCAATCTAATCCATGCTCGGAGTGATATCTCCAATAAACAACTCGAATTGTAATGATGAGGATGGGGAGGTGGCCTCAACCCAACATAGGAAACTCCATCACAACTTTGTAACATACACCCATCCAATGCGTGAGCTCCATGTAGGATGGACGTGAGCATGAAGGAGATACGCTTGGAGCTTGCACTAAATGATAACTTGAGTTTCCAAGAGAACCGAGCCATGATGTGGCCATAAAACTAGGGAGGCGCCCATAATAAGGTAAATGCTCATTCACCCATCCATTAAACCTTTGACACATAGCCAAATCGTGAGTCTTCATGAAGAGCCGTACGGTCATGGCTCACGTTATACTTAAATCAAATTCGAATTTACAAAATTTGGTTTAGCATGTGTCTCATATATTTTATGTGGGTCGTACACCTTATTTGAAACATACCCCACCTTCAAAAATTAATTTTTTAATCAATCTTGTCTTTTTTGTTTTTTTGTCATATAGTGTATTTTGTCATTTTATGGCTACTAAATGCCAAAATGGTGAAAACTGCTCCCAAAGGCAACATAATCACCCGAAACCCTAGAAAAGTTGGCGTTAGGGTAAAGAGCACGCTCTGAGCGTCAAGACGAGCCTCCCCACGCCCAATTTCGTCTCCAGATGAGGTTTTTATCACTTTTTGAAATTTTCTAATTAAACCATTAAAAAATGGTCTAATTTATGGAAAAAATTATTTTTTGCCGGAATCCAACGAAACTCCTAGGGGACCTAGTGCATGTTCATACGACTCAATCGAGATGGCTAACACGTAAAAAATCCTAGACACAAGACTCTAATAACCACCTTAGGTTTTGACCACCATGGGAAATACTCCAGCTTTGGAGGTTTGAGTGAAAAACTCAGGGATTATACGCCACTGATGAGTAGCGCAGAATTCCTAAGGAAAAAACACTCTAGAGTATCCCCCAAATGGCTAAACCTACGGATAGCCGAGTCTTTTATAAAAGGATCCCGTTTAGACCAACTTTTTACATTTTCCCCATGGGGGTATGAACATGCAGTTATTACAAAAGGGGCAAAATTGCCCTGAAATTGACTTCTGAACTTCTGAATGCTGATGATGAACATGAATCATGTTCAATAAACTGGCGGCTCATCAGAAGTTCAACTATTTGTACAAAATAGGTGATAGCACACCTTATCTTCTTTTTATTATTATTTACTTGACTCATTTAATGTGCATTTGTAAATCTAAGGTCACTTTGGGTCTTGTGGCTCCTTCACTCCAACTTTTAATGCTTCCACCCCCAACCTAGGGAACTAGTAATTTTCCTCCATGATAATTCATTTGGATGGGAATATTACAACTTTGAATTGAGAATTTCTCTTAATCTGACCCACCTTGTACATTTGGATCTAATTTCACATTATTAATAACTTGGACATCATTCTTGGCAATTATTTGACCCTTAGCATCAATTTGACAAACTATCATGAGTATGGCCAAGGGGCTTAGGCCATTGTGACCCAATGCAAAATTTTGGGACATGACAAATCCTCCCTTTCCAATATTGCTTGTCCTCAAGCAATTCCAACACATGTATGTGGAAGAACCTGCTTCTTTCCAAAACTTTGCTTCTAAAACCTTGAGTAGAGCCACTCTTGCACTACAATTGTGTGTTTCCAAAAACAAGGAGATTTGGGTTTTATTTTTTTCATTTTGATATCCCCTGTAGCATCACCACTAAACACTGAAATGTTAATTAAATCCATCAAAACCAAGTTTGCACAATTACTCTTTACCCCTTTCATATTTTGGAAACCTTTTCTGATACCACTGCATAATTTTTTGAAGTTTCCACTGAGTTGCCCAACTTTGAGTCTTTGAGATTCCATGAAGATTTTAGAGAGGAACCACCATGCTTGCTACTGCACTACTCTAATTAAAATCACTTTATTAAGTGGGGAATCCATCTCCCATACTACTTGTCCCTTTTGTGAATGTAAATATTTGATTCAAAGATCACCACTCCCTCTGAATTGCCCTGAGATCTTAAGCGGTATGAGTCTCGATATCAATATATGCTCATAAAAATATAGATTCAAACAACTAGATCTGCATTTACCAACTGAAATATAAATGCAATCACACACATAAACAACAGATGTACCCTAGAACCTGTTATCACATATATAGTAGCCAGGCTACCATACATTATTTTTCTGATGCCAGTACACTATTCAGCCAATTCCCTTACATTTGAGATGTTGAGATGAGCATCTATATTGGATCACTATCAGATTGTGGACAGCAGTGTATATCCCCCATGCCATGACTGAGTCTTAGGACACTCAGAGAGATGACCGATGTAGCCATTATACCATTGGTACAGAGCAGTCAGTAGTGCCTAGAGTTACGGCAGCAGTTTCAGAGGACAGATGATGGTACAGGTTGATGAGCAGTCAGGTATATGACTCAGCAAGTATATCATTGTGTTATGGTTATATTGCTTTTATATTTATTCTTATAGCATGTCTTATCACTTAGTGTCATGATCTGGCGATCATATAGATATATGGACCTGGTTGATCTTATTATATATTATATTGTCCCTACTCAGACTTAGAAGTTCACTATTCATACTCATTGGTTTTACCCTCCTTAAGGAGAATAGAGGTGATCATTCCACCTGTTGTCCTCCGAAATGGCATGCGTGTCGTTTGAAAGCCAAAAATGTGCAACGCCGGCTGGAATGACAACTCTCTCAGGAGAGAGGCCAATGTCACCACACTCCTCTCCTCTTCGCTTTAGGTTGGCTCTTCTCCAACACCAGGGGGGTATCCCTAAAATAGGATCACTAAGGCAGGTTCAGTAACGGGCAAGGTGAATGGAAGAGGCTGCCTTAGGGAAACGGGGGTAACGAAAGATAATTTTAGATGGGTGATGGAAAGGAAAGGAAGATCAATCCTCAGGGAAGGACCAGTGCCAGTATCAGAGAGGGGCGAATGGAGTCAAAGGAAAAAATCTAAAAGGACCTTGCTACCAGATGAATGTAGTAACCAACTAAGAGCTCTTGCACTAGAGCATACCTGAAAACCGCAAAGCTTAAGAGAAAAACATGGGTCAAATGGTGTTATGCTAGATTGTTAGCCTTCTATTCAAATGATCCCAGTTTAAGAGTCGAAAGCAAAGAGCTAAGAGAGGTAATGCCTCATACAAAATGAAAGATGGCATACAAATAAAAATGGCAAGCAAAAGACGAAAGAATCTCCCATTTAGCCAAAGAATCCCATCATGATATTTTTCTATTAAGGTCTGGGGAAGAACTCCCAAAAATCTCCATGGTTACAATGAAGGAGCTTGGTCTCTTTTATAGACCCAAAGCCTCACCTACTTAAAAAATAATAAAATAATAAAAATGAAAAAGGTGATCATCCTGGATCCACCTTTTTCTCCCAAACGAATATAAGACCAATCTACTTATTAAATGGAACTACCATTTAGGTTCCAGTCCTCACGACAGCTCATCAAAAGTGGATCCTTTTAAGGATCAGGTCACATGCTACAATAAAAAACACCCTCAATTATTCATGAGAACTTTGAGCAGCTCCACGTGACAATGAAAAAGGATGGCATGGAAGTCTATTGGCCACGAGGAGGGAAAATAATGTGCTGTAGCTTGGCGTTGGTGAATGGGATCCCTGTTTAATTTCTGCTGTGCCAATCAATCGCTGAAATCCCGAGCTCACTTCCGTCAATTAAGATGTTTTGATACGTGGTTTCAAGGAATAAGAGTTGCGTATCAATGAAAACACCCATGGAGCAGAGAACAACCGTGAGCTAATGGATGCGAATGAAACTGCGGGTTTCAAACTCCGTGTGTCAAATAAAAACACCCCCAACCGACCGCTAGATTCTGAAATAGACTACGACCACAAGTGTTTAACGTAGCTGCAAATAAATGTTTATTCCACGGTTGAAAAGAAACACCAACACACAATCGGCGGACAGCTCATCGAAGGTGGGAAATGCCCCTTCTGCGTTGGTTAATTCGTTGAAAAACTGAGCTCAATAATCGGCTGTCAACAGAGTAGAAGAGACGCCGAGACTTCTCCACGCTGCAGAAAGGACAAATGCCGATTTGTCGTGGAATACCCCAAATCGCAATTTCTGGGAAAACGATCGTTACTCATTTCTCTGCCCACATCAATAAATTGGCGGTTTGGTTGACGGATTCCTGTTGGATTGTGGAAGCGCCGAATGGATGAATCGGTTTGTTGGAGGCATATGGAAGATCTCGAGGGTGACTTAGAGTCAATGCCTTCAGTGCCGAGCTCGGCTGTGTGTTTCAAACTGGCGCGAAATGGTTGGCAGCTCGAATCGTAACTCCCCTATTTAGCCTTTAAATGCAAAACAATCGTGAGAACCCTCGAAGCTCCACGTGACAATGAAGATTGAAGGTGAATTTTACGGCTAGAACAAATCGTGATTCCAGCACAATTCTATTAAGAATTTGATTATCCGGAGTTAAACTGGACGCCAACAACTGCCAGCAAAAATCACGGGCCCATGAATCACGCCATCTAAAAAAAATTGATCAGAAGGTGGACCGGATGCTGAGAATCCTGAACTCTCTGTGTTAATCAACCGGCTGTCAGGGGGTTTTTGTGATTGATCCATTGCTGGCCGCCATGACTTCTTTTTGCCGAGCACCAAATTTTCAATGCCTCTATTGCGTGTGGGTGACAATCATTTTGAAATTCGGAACACTGCGTCAAATGTAACCCTGCATCAAAAATATTGCTGCTCACGATCCCCGGCGATCACGTGATATGCTATTCGGATCCACGGGGGCTCGATCTTTTAATTGAAACCCGATTACTTGGCGTGTAATGGAGGAGTTCTGTCTTGGGATGTATTTCTAAGAGATTTTGTGCGCTCTGTCTGGCACGAGTGCCCCTCGGTAGTGTATCATCCCACGAACAGTTCTAACTGATGTCTGTCCTCTATGAGAAACCCACAATCGCAATTGCAAAAGGTCACTCGAATTTTCCTTAAGCTCTGACAAGTGTGCCCTCATCTTAACCAATACGCTCCAGAAAGTATTTGCATTCATCCCTTTACAAGATGGAGTCCTGTTATCTGATAAGTTGGGTCTTTTGGTATGTCGCTCCTGAAATCAAAGCTTGGTAGCATATCAGTCAGCATAGTTTGCACTGAGTCACCTATATTCGCTATTTATCCCCTGAGAACTGTTTTTTATTGGTCATCTTCAGATCTTCTGACGTGCAGATGTATCCAGTTACCATCTCTTCTTTTCCCTTGCTGTGGTTGATTAAAAGCTTAGGAATGCAAATAAAGGAGAAATCGCAGCCTTTTGTTCATCGCTACATGAACCTTTAGACTGAAACCCGAACTCTGGCATCCAATTTACCAAACAGATTGAGTCCGCAGCATCATTAGTAAATAAAATGGAATTTTCGCATGTCCCAATCTAGAGCAAACTGCCCGGTCTCTGACTCCTCAGCAAATTCTTAATACCTGCAGCAACATATCTATCTCATCCTCAGTGCGGTTGGTATCATAGCACTGAAACACACAGTCAACATACTCTTGTCGCTTATCAATTATAAGCATATCTGCTCAATCCTGTACTGTGCATTTGTTCCTGCCAGCTGAAAGCCTGAAAGCTGCAAACGTTGCATTGGACCCAACAGTAACTGCATAATAATATTGTTGCCTTATATTTCCATCCTCTGCACTCTGTCTTTAGCAGGGACATGAGTCTGTTTAAAGATCTCAACTACACCAAACCCAAGGATTATTTCATCCTTCATTGGAACGGTTGTACCCCAACTACAACAGAAATTGTTGATGATTTCTTCCTGGCAAGGAGGAATTGATGAGACATAGTCCAAGTGAACATGTATTATGTTTGTATTTTTCTATTTAACACCTGCGACTGGGGCATGCCATATATTGTTGTCTATGGCCCATCTAAAACCCTGAACCCCAATAATCTGAATTTTGCCAATAGCTATTATTATCTGAAGCTCCATGGCCTTTGAATTGCTATAAGGGGCATCAACTCACTCTGAACAGCATCAACGCAGGCTTCTTGAGACAGCTCAGGATGTGCCTGGAAAGTTCGTAGCAGAAACCCACTGTAGCTGCTGATTTGTGCTTGATGATGGCAGTCCTCTCACAATGCAAGTGAATAATGGATAATGACGAGGTAACATCTGGCTCCAACTGCGGGACGTGTGCTCGCCATTGGTGAGGGCACGAGAATCCCAGATCCTCCCGGTTATCGCAGACCAAAAACAAGGAAAAAACACAGTGTGATAGGGATGGCTTGATTCACATCCCATGATGACCACTTATTACAAAAATAATTGAAAAAAGACAAATAAACAACAGCTGCAAATGCCCATGTGTGAGCTTATTCGACTACCTACCCTAACTAATCATGAGACAAAAGAATGCTAGGTATATTCATACAACCAGTGTAACCAATCTAGCACTTTATCCCTGCTGTTCTTCTTTTCTTTATGCTCGTTTCTGGAAAAATGTGCAGACAGAGTCATCACCAAACAGGGATATCTCAGGATCTGCCCACGAATCTGAAATGGCAGTTTGTTAGGATATAAAAATTCATCAAACTTTTGGAGAAAAGTTCAGAATGTGCACAAGAAGCCTCTATCCATTGACTGATAGGGCTTAGATACGAACCTCCCTCATAAATCTGTTCAAGCTGATCTGCCAGGAATGCACCGTTACCTTCATTAATGAAATGATTTTGCAGCAGATTTTCATTATCATCCAGCTGTTCATTGCTGGTTTGTAAAACTGTTATCTTCAACAAAATGATCCTGAGGCAAATCAGGGAGCTGTTCAAGAAATATTTCAGTGACATAAATTTGAGGTGGATCTGAATCTTTCACGTTTTCTACCGCAGCAGGAGGCTGTTCATAATCCTGAGACAGATCTAAATCTCTAATGGCAATATCAGGAAGTTCTTCAACAACATCTTCACACAAAGACCCTTCCGATGCTTCTTCATGGATCTGCTCTTTAAACTCATGATGGACCCTAGGGATGAGGGCATCATATCCTTTAGCAAGCTGCTCAATTTCCTCTATAGTTCCATCATGCCAGCGAAGGAGAAATCTCTCAAAAAACTTTGCCATTGAATCTATGGATCCATCCAAAAGGCCATAGAACCAAAAAACTGCATCTCCTTCCAAAGATAAAGCAAAAACAATTCATAATATCATCCTCATGATGAACATTAAAATCAGACATTAATTTGCAGAGAGAGGTAATATGATGGGTGGTTGAAACCCCATCATTTCACACGGAATTCAGGAAGAATGTCAATGCATCTCACGGTCGTAACATTCATTAGGAAATCCATGGATTTTTGAGAAATCCAATGGTGGGTAAGCTTCGTGTAAAGTGGCCTCGTACAAAAGATCACGCACTTTTTCCTTACTACCATCCATAGATCAAACAATGAGGTACAAAAACTGAAACATGCATAAAATCATACCTCATACCAAACTGTGGAGTCGCCAAGGTGAGCTTGAAAGCATTCCAATGAGTGTGCTCACCTCTACACCCAATAGGATCTTCAAATCTGCAAAAGGACAAGGGCTCTGTCCCTTCGTGGAGTCGCCATGTGAGAAGAAGAATCCCACAAATGTCGTTTTAATGAAGGCATAGTCTTCAAATTTCGGGAACTGGACTTTATCCCCCGGCAACGGCGCCAAAAATGTTGTCCTCCGAAATGGCATGCGTGTCGTTTGAAAGCCAAAAATGTGCAACGCCGGCTGGAATGACAACTCTCTCAGGAGAGAGGCCAATGTCACCACACTCCTCTCCTCTTCGCTTTAGGTTGGCTCTTCTCCAACACCAGGGGGGTATCCCTAAAATAGGATCACTAAGGCAGGTTCAGTAACGGGCAAGGTGAATGGAAGAGGCTGCCTTAGGGAAACGGGGGTAACGAAAGATAATTTTAGATGGGTGATGGAAAGGAAAGGAAGATCAATCCTCAGGGAAGGACCAGTGCCAGTATCAGAGAGGGGCGAATGGAGTCAAGGAAAAAATCTAAAAGGACCTTGCTACCAGATGAATGTAGTAACCAACTAAGAGCTCTTGCACTAGAGCATACCTGAAAACCGCAAAGCTTAAGAGAAAAACATGGGTCAAATGGTGTTATGCTAGATTGTTAGCCTTCTATTCAAATGATCCCAGTTTAAGAGTCGAAAGCAAAGAGCTAAGAGAGGTAATGCCTCATACAAAATGAAAGATGGCATACAAATAAAAATGGCAAGCAAAAGACGAAAGAATCTCCCATTTAGCCAAAGAATCCCATCATGATATTTTTCTATTAAGGTCTGGGGAAGAACTCCCAAAAATCTCCATGGTTACAATGAAGGAGCTTGGTCTCTTTTATAGACCCAAAGCCTCACCTACTTAAAAAATAATAAAATAATAAAAATGAAAAAGGTGATCATCCTGGATCCACCTTTTTCTCCCAAACGAATATAAGACCAATCTACTTATTAAATGGAACTACCATTTAGGTTCCAGTCCTCACGACAGCTCATCAAAAGTGGATCCTTTTAAGGATCAGGTCACATGCTACAATAAAAAACACCCTCAATTATTCATGAGAACTTTGAGCAGCTCCACGTGACAATGAAAAAGGATGGCATGGAAGTCTATTGGCCACGAGGAGGGAAAATAATGTGCTGTAGCTTGGCGTTTCAAATGGTGAATGGGATCCCTGTTTAATTTCTGCTGTGCCAATCAATCGCTGAAATCCCGAGCTCACTTCCGTCAATTAAAGATGTTTGATACGTGGTTTCAAGGAATAAGAGTTGCGTATCAATGAAAACACCATGGAGCAGAGAACAAACCGTGAGCTAATGGATGCGAATGAAACTGCGGGTTTCAAACTCCGTGTGTCAAATAAAAACACCCCCACCGACCGCTAGATTCTGAAATAGACTACGACCACAAGTGTTTAACGTAGCTGCAAATAAATGTTTATTCCACGGTTGAAAAGAAACACCAAACACCACAATCGGCGGACAGCTCATCGAAGGTGGGAAATGCCCTTCTGCGTTGGTTAATTCGTTGAAAAACTGAGCTCAATAATCGGCTGTCAACAGAGTAGAGAGACGCCGAGACTTCTCCACGCTGCAGAAAGGACAATGCCGATTTGTCGTGGAATACCCCAAATCGCAATTTCTGGAAAACGATCGTTACTCATTTCTCTGCCCACATCAATAAATTGGCGGTTTGGTTGACGGATTCCTGTTGGATTGTGGAAGCGCCGAATGGATGAATCGGTTTGTTGGAGGCATATGGAAGATCTCGAGGGTGACTTAGAGTCAATGCCTTCAGTGCCGAGCTCGGCTGTGTGTTTCAAACTGGCGCGAAATGGTTGGCAGCTCGAATCGTAACTCCCCTATTTAGCCTTTAAATGCAAAACAATTCCTGAGAACCCTCGAAGCTCCACGTGACAATGAAGATTGAAGGTGAATTTTACGGCTAGAACAAATCGTGATTCCAGCACAATTCTATTAAGAATTTGATTATCCGGAGTTAAACTGGACGCCAACAACTGCCAGCAAAAATCACGGGCCCATGAATCACGCCATCTAAAAAAAATTGATCAGAAGGTGGACCGGATGCTGAGAATCCTGAACTCTCTGTGTTAATCAACCGGCTGTCAGGGGGTTTTTGTGATTGATCCATTGCTGGCCGCCATGACTTCTTTTTGCCGAGCACCAAATTTCAATGCCTCTATTGCGTGTGGGTGACAATCATTTTGAAATTCGGAACACTGCGTCAAATGTAACCCTGCATCAAAAATATTGCTGCTCACGATCCCGGCGATCACGTGATATGCTATTCGGATCCACGGGGGCTCGATCTTTTAATTGAAACCCGATTACTTGGCGTGTAATGGAGGAGTTCTGTCTTGGGATGTATTTCTAAGAGATTTTGTGCGCTCTGTCTGGCACGAGTGCCCCTCGGTAGTGTATCATCCCGCGAACAGTTCTAACTGATGTCTGTCCTCTATGAGAAACCCACAATCGCAATTGCAAAAGGTCACTCGAATTTTCCTTAAGCTCTGACAAGTGTGCCCTCATCTTAACCAATACGCTCCAGAAAGTATTTGCATTCATCCCTTTACAAGATGGAGTCCTGTTATCTGATAAGTTGGGTCTTTTGGTATGTCGCTCCTGAAATCAAAGCTTGGTAGCATATCAGTCAGCATAGTTTGCACTGAGTCACCTATATTCGCTATTTATCCCTGAGAACTGTTTTTATTGGTCATCTTCAGATCTTCTGGCGTGCAGATGTATCCAGTTACCATCTCTTCTTTTCCCTTGCTGTGGTTGATTCAAAGCTTAGGAATGCAAATAAAGGAGAAATCGCAGCCTTTGTTCATCGCTACATGAACCTTTAGACTGAAACCCGAACTCTGGCATCCAATTTACCAAACAGATTGAGTCCGCAGCATCATTAGTAAATAAAATGGAATTTTCGCATGTCCCAATCTAGAGCAAACTGCCCGGTCTCTGACTCCTCAGCAAATTCTTAATACCTGCAGCAACATATCTATCTCATCCTCAGTGCGGTTGGTATCATAGCACTGAAACACACAGTCAACATACTCTTGTCGCTTATCAATTATAAGCATATCTGCTCAATCCTGTACTGTGCATTTGTTCCTGCCAGCTGAAAGCCTGAAAGCTGCAAACGTTGCATTGGACCCAACAGTAACTGCATAATAATATTGTTGCCTTATATTTCCATCCTCTGCACTCTGTCTTTAGCAGGGACATGAGTCTGTTTAAAGATCTCAACTACACCAAACCCAAGGATTATTTCATCCTTCATTGGAACGGTTGTACCCCAACTACAACAGAAATTGTTGATGATTTCTTCCTGGCAAGGAGGAATTGATGAGACATAGTCCAAGTGAACATGTATTATGTTTGTATTTTTCTATTTAACACCTGCGACTGGGGCATGCCATATATTGTTGTCTATGGCCCATCTAAAACCCTGAACCCCAATAATCTGAATTTTGCCAATAGCTATTATTATCTGAAGCTCCATGGCCTTTGAATTGCTATAAGGGGCATCAACTCACTCTGAACAGCATCAACGCAGGCTTCTTGAGACAGCTCAGGATGTGCCTGGAAAGTTCGTAGCAGAAACCCACTGTAGCTGCTGATTTGTGCTTGATGATGGCAGTCCTCTCACAATGCAGTGAATAATGGATAATGACGAGGTAACATCTGGCTCCAACTGCGGGACGTGTGCTCGCCATTGGTGAGGGCACGAGAATCCCAGATCCTCCCGGTTATCGCAGACCAAAAACAAGGAAAAAACACAGTGTGATAGGGATGGCTTGATTCACATCCCATGATGACCACTTATTACAAAAATAATTGAAAAAAGACAAATAAACAACAGCTGCAAATGCCCATGTGTGAGCTTATTCGACTACCTACCCTAACTAATCATGAGACAAAAGAATGCTAGGTATATTCATACAACCAGTGTAACCAATCTAGCACTTTATCCCTGCTGTTCTTCTTTTCTTTATGCTCGTTTCTGGAAAAATGTGCAGACAGAGTCATCACCAAACAGGGATATCTCAGGATCTGCCCACGAATCTGAAATGGCAGTTTGTTAGGATATAAAAATTCATCAAACTTTTGGGAGAAAAGTTCAGAATGTGCACAAGAAGCCTCTATCCATTGACTGATAGGGCTTAGATACGAACCTCCCTCATAAATCTGTTCAAGCTGATCTGCCAGGAATGCACCGTTACCTTCATTAATGAAATGATTTTGCAGCAGATTTTCATTATCATCCAGCTGTTCATGCTGGTTTGTAAAACTGTTATCTTCAACAAAATGATCCTGAGGCAAATCAGGGAGCTGTTCAAGAAATATTTCAGTGACATAAATTTGAGGTGGATCTGAATCTTTCACGTTTTCTACCGCAGCAGGAGGCTGTTCATAATCCTGAGACAGATCTAAATCTCTAATGGCAATATCAGGAAGTTCTTCAACAACATCTTCACACAAAGACCCTTCCGATGCTTCTTCATGGATCTGCTCTTTAAACTCATGATGGACCCTAGGGATGAGGGCATCATATCCTTTAGCAAGCTGCTCAATTTCCTCTATAGTTCCATCATGCCAGCGAAGGAGAAATCTCTCAAAAAACTTTGCCATTGAATCTATGGATCCATCCAAAAGGCCATAGAACCAAAAAACTGCATCTCCTTCCAAAGATAAAGCAAAAACAATCATAATATCATCCTCATGATGAACATTAAAATCAGACATTAATTTGCAGAGAGAGGTAATATGATGGGTGGTTGAAACCCCATCATTTCCACGGAATTCAGGAAGAATGTCATGCATCTCACGGTCGTAACATTCATTAGGAAATCCATGGATTTTTGAGAAATCCAATGGTGGGTAAGCTTCGTGTAAAGTGGCCTCGTACAAAAGATCACGCACTTTTTCCTTACTACCATCCATAGATCAAACAATGAGGTACAAAAACTGAAACATGCATAAAATCATACCTCATACCAAACTGTGGAGTCGCCAAGGTGAGCTTGAAAGCATTCCAATGAGTGTGCTCACCTCTACACCCAATAGGATCTTCAAATCTGCAAAAGGACAAGGGCTCTGTCCCTTCGTGGAGTCGCCATGTGAGAAGAAGAATCCCACAAATGTCGTTTTAATGAAGCATAGTCTTCAAATTTCGGGAACTGGACTTTATCCCCGGCAACGGCGCCAAAAATGTTGTCCTCCGAAATGGCATGCGTGTCGTTTGAAAGCCCAAAATGTGCAACGCCGGCTGGAATGACAACTCTCTCAGGAGAGAGGCCAATGTCACCACACTCCTCTCCTCTTCGCTTTAGGTTGGCTCTTCTCCAACACTAGGGGGGTATCCCTAAAATAGGATCACTAAGGCAGGTTCAGTAACGGGCAAGGTGAATGGAAGAGGCTGCCTTAGGGAAACGGGGGTAACGAAAGATAATTTTAGATGGGTGATGGAAAGGAAAGGAAGATCAATCCTCAGGGAAGGACCAGTGCCAGTATCAGAGAGGGGCGAATGGAGTCAAAGGAAAAAATCTAAAAGGACCTTGCTACCAGATGAATGTAGTAACCAACTAAGAGCTCTTGCACTAGAGCATACCTGAAAACCGCAAAGCTTAAGAGAAAAACATGGGTCAAATGGTGTTATGCTAGATTGTTAGCCTTCTATTCAAATGATCCCAGTTTAAGAGTCGAAAGCAAAGAGCTAAGAGAGGTAATGCCTCATACAAAATGAAAGATGGCATACAAATAAAAATGGCAAGCAAAAGACGAAAGAATCTCCCATTTAGCCAAAGAATCCCATCATGATATTTTTCTATTAAGGTCTGGGGAAGAACTCCCAAAAATCTCCATGGTTACAATGAAGGAGCTTGGTCTCTTTTATAGACCCAAAGCCTCACCTACTTAAAAAATAATAAAATAATAAAAATGAAAAAGGTGATCATCCTGGATCCACCTTTTTCTCCCAAACGAATATAAGGCCAATTTACTTATTAAATGGAACTACCATTTAGGTTCCAGTCCTCACGTCAGCTCATCAAAAGTGGATCCTTTTAAGGATCAGGTCACATGCTACAATAAAAAACACCCTCAATTATTCATGAGAACTTTGAGCAGCTCCACGTGACAATGAAAAAGGATGGCATGGAAGTCTATTGGCCACGAGGAGGGAAAATAATGTGCTGTAGCTTGGCGTTTCAAATGGTGAATGGGATCCCTGTTTAATTTCTGCTGTGCCAATCAATCGCTGAAATCCCGAGCTCACTTCCGTCAATTAAGATGTTTGATACGTGGTTTCAAGGAATAAGAGTTGCGTATCAATGAAAACACCATGGAGCAGAGAACAACCGTGAGCTAATGGATGCGAATGAAACTGCGGGTTTCAAACTCCGTGTGTCAAATAAAAACACCCCCACCGACCGCTAGATTCTGAAATAGACTACGACCACAAGTGTTTAACGTAGCTGCAAATAAATGTTTATTCCACGGTTGAAAAGAAACACCAACACACAATCGGCGAACAGCTCATCGAAGGTGGGAAATGCCCTTCTGCGTTGGTTAATTCGTTGAAAAACTGAGCTCAATAATCGGCTGTCAACAGAGTAGAGAGACGCCGAGACTTCTCCACGCTGCAGAAAGGACAAATGCCGATTTGTCGTGGAATACCCCAAATCGCAATTTCTGGAAAACGATCGTTACTCATTTCTCTGCCCACATCAATAAATTGGCGGTTTGGTTGACGGATTCCTGTTGGATTGTGGAAGCGCCGAATGGATGAATCGGTTTGTTGGAGGCATATGGAAGATCTCGAGGGTGACTTAGAGTCAATGCCTTCAGTGCCGAGCTCGGCTGTGTGTTTCAAACTGGCGCGAAATGGTTGGCAGCTCGAATCGTAACTCCCCTATTTAGCCTTTAAATGCAAAACAATCGTGAGAACCCTCGAAGCTCCACGTGACAATGAAGATTGAAGGTGAATTTTACGGCTAGAACAAATCGTGATTCCAACACAATTCTATTAAGAATTTGATTATCCGGAGTTAAACTGGACGCCAACAACTGCCAGCAAAAATCACGGGCCCATGAATCACGCCATCTAAAAAAAATTGATCAGAAGGTGGACCGGATGCTGAGAATCCTGAACTCTCTGTGTTAATCAACCGGCTGTCAGGGGGTTTTTGTGATTGATCCATTGCTGGCCGCCATGACTTCTTTTTGCCGAGCACCAAATTTCAATGCCTCTATTGCGTGTGGGTGACAATCATTTTGAAATTCGGAACACTGCGTCAAATGTAACCCTGCATCAAAAATATTGCTGCTCACGATCCCGGCGATCACGTGATATGCTATTCGGATCCACGGGGGCTCGATCTTTTAATTGAAACCCGATTACTTGGCGTGTAATGGAGGAGTTCTGTCTTGGGATGTATTTCTAAGAGATTTTGTGCGCTCTGTCTGGCACGAGTGCCCCTCGGTAGTGTATCATCCCGCGAACAGTTCTAACTGATGTCTGTCCTCTATGAGAAACCCACAATCGCAATTGCAAAAGGTCACTCGAATTTTCCTTAAGCTCTGACAAGTGTGCCCTCATCTTAACCAATACGCTCCAGAAAGTATTTGCATTCATCCCTTTACAAGATGGAGTCCTGTTATCTGATAAGTTGGGTCTTTTGGTATGTCGCTCCTGAAATCAAAGCTTGGTAGCATATCAGTCAGCATAGTTTGCACTGAGTCACCTATATTCGCTATTTATCCCTGAGAACTGTTTTTATTGGTCATCTTCAGATCTTCTGGCGTGCAGATGTATCCAGTTACCATCTCTTCTTTTCCCTTGCTGTGGTTGATTCAAAGCTTAGGAATGCAAATAAAGGAGAAATCGCAGCCTTTGTTCATCGCTACATGAACCTTTAGACTGAAACCCGAACTCTGGCATCCAATTTACCAAACAGATTGAGTCCGCAGCATCATTAGTAAATAAAATGGAATTTTCGCATGTCCCAATCTAGAGCAAACTGCCCGGTCTCTGACTCCTCAGCAAATTCTTAATACCTGCAGCAACATATCTATCTCATCCTCAGTGCGGTTGGTATCATAGCACTGAAACACACAGTCAACATACTCTTGTCGCTTATCAATTATAAGCATATCTGCTCAATCCTGTACTGTGCATTTGTTCCTGCCAGCTGAAAGCCTGAAAGCTGCAAACGTTGCATTGGACCCAACAGTAACTGCATAATAATATTGTTGCCTTATATTTCCATCCTCTGCACTCTGTCTTTAGCAGGGACATGAGTCTGTTTAAAGATCTCAACTACACCAAACCCAAGGATTATTTCATCCTTCATTGGAACGGTTGTACCCCAACTACAACAGAAATTGTTGATGATTTCTTCCTGGCAAGGAGGAATTGATGAGACATAGTCCAAGTGAACATGTATTATGTTTGTATTTTTCTATTTAACACCTGCGACTGGGGCATGCCATATATTGTTGTCTATGGCCCATCTAAAACCCTGAACCCCAATAATCTGAATTTTGCCAATAGCTATTATTATCTGAAGCTCCATGGCCTTTGAATTGCTATAAGGGGCATCAACTCACTCTGAACAGCATCAACGCAGGCTTCTTGAGACAGCTCAGGATGTGCCTGGAAAGTTCGTAGCAGAAACCCACTGTAGCTGCTGATTTGTGCTTGATGATGGCAGTCCTCTCACAATGCAGTGAATAATGGATAATGACGAGGTAACACCACCATACCTTGGCTTGCTAGTGTCGGCTCCATTATTCATTGTCTTCATCCATCCATTGCCTACCTTTTAGTTTATCACCCTGACTTACTACTTGACTAGTGGCATGGAGGACTTTTCCCCACGGTAGCCTCTGTATTGGATGAGCTTCCCTGTTTATTGTGTCTCGGCTCTGAGTTGGTGACAAAACTTACCTATGGTGAGTTGGAGTTCCTTGGAATCCCCCCTAGTCACTAAAGTTGTGTTGGCTAAACCTGAAACTTTTAGTGCTGCCATGAATACAAAATCTAGAAAATGAAATGCTATATCTTGTATGAAAAGCCCATTCATGCAATGTGTTTCTAAACACACATGAATGAAAGGCATGCCAAATGAAAATGGCCATGAAAATAAAATGTTATATCTTTTGGAAAAATAAATACCTAGGTAAACAAGCTGTCCATGACACACCTAGAAGTGCTCAGGTAAACAAGTGCCTTAAAAACACACCTGCAGCAGAAAGCCTAAAATAAATGTAAATCTATGCAATGTGTTTATAAACACACATAGACCAAGGCTATGGAAACTTCAGGCCCAAAAAGCAATGGAACTTAAATGCCATATCAAAACAATTGCTGGCCTTGTTTGTATTATGGATTGTGCGCATCTGTTAAAGGTGAATAAACCTTCTTTGAACAACTCATCCATTTGTGAGACACCGCCATTCCCTGTGTTGTTGCTTATTCAGTATATACTATGGTGTGTATTCCCTTTCCCTTGCCAAAGTGTCACAAAGTTAAGTCAGTCAAGTCATCCCTTAGCCTAGCCAGTTATTTTAGCCTTCACCCTTCACTAGCAAAATGATCACAGCTATGAAGTGAGTATGATCTTGAAAGTCTAGTCTGAGTAATAATAGTAATTAATGACATTATATATTTGGATTTAGATCGCCAGTAATTATTACTTTGTGTTATAATTGTTATTTGAATAAGTTGTAGAGCATGCATTAACCTTGACACTTTGCAGCAGCTTCCAGTGATGGTCTGAGTTATATTTGGTCATGTTGACTTGGTCAAACCTAGTTTGACAAAGGTCAACCACAGGACATGAAATGGTTGGACCTTGTGATGATATGGATTGATGATATATGGTCTATGTACATGTACATGATGATTCTATGCAGCAACTACAGGGTTATGATGATGATTCATGGTTTACAGCAGTATTTGATCATTTACAGATTATTATTATTTACCCTGTTCCGGTATATTGGATATATATCTTGATCATGCAGAGACTCATATGGTGTAAGAGTACACATATTGGATGGATTTGGACCTTCTGAGTCCAATGAGACAGTTTGTTTTCAGTTCCGGGCACTTACAGTGATGATTGAGCCTCAGTAGGCTATCCCAGTGCAGTTTTGGTCTGTCGGAGGCCCTGTCAGAGCAGATGTGATTTTTATTCGGTTGACCTAGGGCGCTGATGATGGAGGGGGTGGTCAAGCCACTTGTTTTTACCATATTACCCCCCCTCCCGGACACACTGGTGCCCTCACCTTGACAGCGCAGGCACTCCAGGAGGCAGTTTGGGGCAGTTTCACGCTTCCCGAGGCATTTCAGGATTGGTAGAAATGGTTATTGAGGAAATCGATTTGGGCTATTGAGGCAATGTTATGGCATGGGATGAACAGTGATGATAGATCGGGGTCTTCCATGCCTCCTCCAGCAGTTTCAGCTTCATCGGGGCCCGCATCCATCACTTATGGCACTTTCTGAGGATTTCTGAGGTCTTTTGAGGCCTACGATTTGACCATGGAGGCACAATTTGGTACATTGATGATTATTTTATGATTATTGTGCTATGGGGATTAACCAAGGAGGGATAAAATTACCCCTTGGACCCACCATAAGCCCCCTATTATATTTTTTCATCATGATTTGGTGGGATTCCCCTCTTCTAAGGCGATTTTGTCCACTCATATTATATTTTATTAGTGATCCATGTATTTTATTGTTGAGCTCATCTCAACCATTGATTAGACATTTGTATCTTTTAATCTTAGCCAGTCATTCAAAAAGTGGTTAGGATTTTGATGCCTCTCCTTCCTATTTAAAGGAGAGCGCTTCTCATTGTAAGGGGTCCTTGGCTCTTGGATTATTGGTATAGAAAAACTTTCTTGTGGAAATTCTTGTGGTCTCCTTTGCATCTGGTGTTCTTAGATGGTGATTGGAAAGTCTATTGCAACCTAGCATTTGGAATTTGTGTTAAGATCTATCTATTTTTTGGAAATCATTGTTTGTCTACAGGAGGGCGACTTCAATAAGGGCGATTTTGCAAGGCTTCTTCAAATCGACTTTCTTGGCATGTGCTTGTATCAGGGGGTTATCATTAGCATCATTGTGATCTATGCTATCTTTCTGTTACTTCTCTTGTGGCATTAGTCTTATCTCTTGATTACATCAAATCTGATATTGTTGACATTTGTTGTGCAGGAGAGAGGGCTCATTGACTTCTTGGACTAAATCGATTGCATAGAAAACTACCTCAAAGCTTCTCAAATTGATCGGGTTTGCATAGATCATCATCATCAAGGCATCTACAAGGTTACCCAGGTAAGATCCACAGGTTTGTTTCTCTTACCTTGATTCAATCCATTGACATAGCTCTTAAATTGATAAAACCCTAATTATTTCAAAACCCCCATTTTACATTTTCTCAGATCTACTTAGATCTAGTGGGTTGTTGGGCATAATATTGAAAACCCACCTCTATAGCATCCACGTCATCCCGGATCTATAGTTTGGTGAGGAATGGCTTCCGTTTGACCCTCTTCCCATGCCAAACTAGCTCTCCCAAGCAAGGGCGCACTTCTTGGTGATAGTGAGTTGACCTAGATCTAGGTGGTGGGTAGTTGAGATCCCGCTTGATTCATAATCTACACATCAAATAACCTACCCCCAGATTGTCACTTTTCTGATTTCTACCTTGTGGGCCCTATTCCATATTTTAAGGGATTTAATCCCCATTTTGGACCACTAGGTATATTTAAACTCAGATCTAGTAAGATCTAGCCGTCGGATTGCCGTTAAATTATAGATCCACACTCCTACTTGACTAACCTACCCGGATCTAAAGTTTGGATGTCATCGGACTTGTCTTGACCCCACTTACCCCACTTTTAGGCCTCCTTGGGTAAAGTCGCACCACCTTGGAGAAGTGAGTTGACTCACTTCTAGGACGTGGGTACTTGAGATTTTTGGAGATTTGGAACGGGAATAATTCAAAACCTAGGTCTAGTGTGTCATCTTGTCAAATCTTGCCTTGGGGATAGCATTCCTTATTTTAAGGGATTGTGGTCCACTTTGGTCAAACCTAGATCTAGACCTATTCATCCATCAAGACCTTAATTGCCCACTTATCTCATGCAATAGGAGTCCTTAACCACAAGTCAACCCTATTTTGACTCCATTATCCCAATTCCCAAGGCACTGGTTTCTCTCCAAGTCAATTCAACTTTCCTAGATTGTTGGATTAACTTGTGGTTTGACTTGAGCATGGTGAACTAAACCCTTGAAGCTATCATGTATCATGGTCAGGCTTGTCACTTGTACTAGTTATCCCCAAATTCAACCCCTAAACTACCCTGCATTGAACACGGTTCCCAAGGCAGTGGATTTTCCAACATTGAACTAGTACTCTAATCCTAGATCTCATTTCAAATATTATAAGTCACTCTCACATCAAGTATGAACCAAAGCTACACTCTTTGAATCCCTCACTTGTTTTGTGACTCCATCCTAAGGTCTAGGAAAAACCATACACCTTACTTCACTTAGAAATAACCTGATTTGGTGTCTTGGTTTTGATCTCTCCTGTCGGGAGTAGATCGGGTCTCCCCCTTTGTTGTTTGGGCTAGATAACATAAAGTGAAGGTTGCCTCGACTGGCGTGACAACCATATATTGGAGGTCGAGGTGATCGTGGTTGCACCTTTTCAGTTGCCCTTCCCTATTGCCATCCATGATTGGATATATCCATAGGGGTAACTACAGTTTGGGTGATAACAGAACCCTTTCGAGAAAAACCAGCTAATTGTGGGGCTATCTTTTCTCTCGAGCCCAAAGCATATAGATATAAATGACAATACAATATAGGATTACCTTAATAGGCAACTCAATCCTCTTTGAAACAGGATAGACTCTAGATTTGCATGCATCCAGCTGATGCATGCACTGAAAGAGTAAACCCTAATTGCCAAATTGGATCTGAGTGCTCTGAAGATGCCTTTGACTGATCTGCCCTCTCTGTATCTAACTACTATGATCTTCTCGCTCTGAATACTGCCCTCTGATGAATTCAGCCTCCTTTACATGCACAAGTGCGCCCTCTCCTTTGGATGTCAAATGCTTGTACCGATCTGGATCTCAGCAAATCTGAGCTCTGATCGTCCCTAACCTTCTTCCAATGCTGAGGCAAGGCTATCCCGAAAGTCTCAGACTCTGAATTAGTCAATCCAGCTCAAAACGAGCTTCTCCCTCCTTGGGAAATGCGCCCTCCTCCAAGAGAACTCGACCTCCTCCAAACTGATTAGAAATCACACTGATGAGCTATCCCAGCTCACAGTAATGGGTGACTAGCAACTCTGGAACTGAAGGTCACTGATATAGCTCAGATCTGACCTTCCTAGCTCCTGCAACAGCTCATCTCTCTCTCAAAAAGTCGCCCTACATGTACAGCTACGCCCTCTTCACTCTAGCAGTATCTCTCTCAGACAATGCAACTGAGTAACCTCATCTGGGGACCCCCTGCCTCTATAAATAATCTCACCGATGAATTAGGTTTGCCAAAACCCTAATTCACGGTGCATGTAAAAGTCACTTTTGCATGCATTCACCAATCGCTAACAGGTCATGCAAAACTCATGCATGCAAAGGTCAATCTCTCGGAAAGTTCCACATGCAGGCACCACTGGACTCATGCCACTGAGTAGAGTGCATCTCACGCTCTACTCCATCCTGATGCCTATGCAGCTAATGTACCTCCATGTAAGCCATCTGAACCATGGAGGACATCCCGAAGTTACAACAATCTAACAGTGAATTTTATTAAAATTTCCCAAACTGCTCAAATTCACCAATTTTCATCTCTAGGTGTACGTTCTACAACTTATTCCAAACACCTCCAATTGCTTTGGAATTTGCTGAGGAAGGTCATGAGGAGTTATAGGACACATGAACACATATATAAAACATATAAGCAACTGATATACCCATCCATGATCTGAAATTTGCAAGGGAATAAGTTTCGGGACAAGACCAGTCACTTTTTCCACTAATTCGACCTTTGACTAGTATTGGTCTCTTGGTCTCCAAATGACTCCAAATGCTTCCAAATTGTTACAGAAGGTGTATGGATGATATTAGGACATAGTTATGAGGTTCAAGGATGCTTTAGACTCTTCAAAGGGCCTCTACAACTCTCCTTTAAGTTCTGGCCAAAGTAGGGATTTTGACTAGCAATTTGGGGTTCAAATCCCCTTGGGTAAGTGCTGAAGATGGCTCTCCAAATGCTATTGAACCCTCTCGATTTTCTGAATAGAGGCAGGGGACACCAAGGGGACATCAATAGGGTCTCATATACATCTCCATTCAATTTATTAAGTCTGCTACAACACTCTCAAATCAGGTACAAAAAGACTAGTTTCGACCTTGGGGGAAATGATAGGTAATCTTCTCCAAATGCTGTGAAAATGGACAATGTGATTCCAAAAGTTTATGCAATGAACATGAAGGACAGAGCATTTACATGTCCAACGAGCAAGGGGCCAAGGCTAAACACTCCTCAAGAAAGGTCCAACACTCCTCCTGCAAAGGCGTCCAATCTCCAATGCTACCTCCTAAGTCATGTGTACCTCCGGGACCCGGGTCCACCCCATCTACATAATCAGTCGTTGACCCAAGCATCCTCAAATCAAGTACAAGCCTCCATGCAGGACACAAAGTGTGCCCAAACAATCTAGGGCTCAACGCTCTCCTCCAAGATGCCAAACACTCCTCCTTGGTAAGTTGTCCTCCCAAGCAAGCAAGCAACCTCTTGAGGTGTGTACCTGTTATCACACAACTTGTAGTTGCCCCTAGAGATATCCCATCCGGGACGGTAGAGGAGACAGGCAAATAAAGAGGTGACCCAAGAGATGCCACGGTTCCCAATGCAAGGTGGGAGTCACGTCAACCGAGGCACTCTTCGCTATAGGTCAGGGTGTAACAAGACCTAGGGGGAGACCCTATAACCAATCACAGTTGATTGGACCCAAACAAAGGTTTCTAAGGGTAAGTAAATGAAGAGTTACGGAAACCAATGCAAGGCTAAGTGGACCTAGAAGTTGAGGTATGGTTGAAGGTGGTTTGAGAAATTGTTAGTGTTCAACCTATGTATGATTTAGGCCACATAATGGTATGATGACAAGGTGTAGTACCATATGTTTACACAAGTGGGTCCTATTTTCTTGGGATGTGTGAAATGGCTTTAAGTGGGCCCACAAGGTGAAGCTAAGGTGTGAAATTGGTACTAGAGGTTAGGTAATGATTAGATCTATGGATCTAAGTTGATTTTAGGAATACCCATGTATTAGATCTAGGGTTTGACACAATTCCCAAGGAGTGCGACTTGCTTTGAGGAGGACTAGTGCCTTGTTAAATGGGCTAATGGGGTCAAAAAGGTATGTCAAAGTGTAGATCGGGACACCTAGGAGCCAAGTCAAGTGGGCTAAAAGAGATTGAATGGTTGGATCGTGCTGGATCTAGGTTTTCATGAAATGACCCTAAGTGGACCACAATCCCTTGAAACAAGGAATGCTACCCCTAAGGAAGATCGTCACAAAATGATACTTTAAACCTAGGTTTCAAGGTATGGCCAATCCAAATCTACAGAAATCTCAAACACCCACTTCCTCAAAGTGGACAAACTCACCTTCCCCAGGTAGTGCGACTTTGTTCAAGGAGGGCTAAAAGAGGGGTTAGGTGGACCAAATCAAGTCCAATGGCTACCAAACTATAGATCCAAGTGGCTTATGCCCCGATCTATGTGGATCCCAAAAACCAAGTCAATCCAAGGGTTAGATCTTAGTAGATCTGAGTTTTGAGGTGCCAAGAAATTCAAAAGGGGGTTTTAACCCCTTAAAACATGGAATGATGTCCATAAGGTAGAATTCACCAAAGTAAGAATCTGGGGGTAGGTTATCAAGTGTGTAGATTACCAATCAAGTGGGATCTCACCTACCTATGTGCTAGATCTAACCAAACAAGCCTCTCTCTATGAAGTGCGATTTGGGTTCAAGAGGGCTTTTTGCCTTGAAAAGTGTGTCAATTTTAAGCCAATCACCACCAAACTATAGATCCAACTAGGGGTGGATGCTATAGAGGTGGGTTTTCAATATCTCTTCAAAAGCAAGGCTAGATCTAAGTAGATCTAAGAAAAACCAAAAGCAAGGGTTTTAATCAATTAGGGTTTTTATGATCTAGAAATTATGGATGATTCAAGGAAGAAGAAGATCATACCTCTTCGAGCATACCTGGATGAAGAGATGAATGCTAGTTGAGACGAGGATTACTTTGCCAAAGATCAAATGGAGAATTCTTGAAGCCCTCTTGCCAAATCGATTTTCCCAAGCCACATGTGATTCCCTCTAACCGGTCAAAACCAAGGAGCCAAGCATCAATCAGTTTAACATGTTGAAGGTAGATACAAGCAAGAGAGAGATAAACAAAGAATAGTTGACACAAAGGCAAAACTACTCCCTGTCAAACCAAAACGTCTTCCTCCAAGCTTGAAGGGCAAGCCTCCCCACCAATTCGCACTTGTCCAAAAACGTCCTCTTAACCTGTAAATAAGATATGGCAAATATGCAAGATAGCTACAATAGATCCTCCAGTGCAATGGACAAAAGCATTTACAATCGAAACAACCAACATCCACTCCAATCCAAGCATGTACTCCAAAAGATAGAAATTTTATTCCAAGAGCCAAGAGCCAAAAATCTCTAGATGAATTTTACAATGAGAGGCTCCCTCCTTAATAGGATGGGGAGAGAGTACAATCCTAACCACTTTTTACATGAGTGGCTAAGATTAAAAGATCAAAAGATCTAATCAACGGCTAACAATAAATCATAACAATACATCACATGGATCACCCAATATAATGATAGCGCCCCCACTAAATGGTACAAAAGGAGGGTGACGTCATCCACTAGAGGGGTAAAAGTACAATGATCCACCTCATGATGACTAGGACATGACAAAATAAGCACATGGTGGGGCTAGGAGGCATCAATCCTTACTAGCTCATCCCCAAGGCACAATAAAATAATAAAATATGTCCAAGAATTAGCCAACAACATCTCAAGTGACTAGGGGGAGTTCGAGCCAATGCCAAACATCGGGACAACCGACCAGAATGATTTAGGCCTACAATCCAACTCACCGAAGGCAAGTTTTGTCACCAACTCAGAGCCGAGACACTGAAAATACAGGGATGCGGTCCAAACACAGAGGTAGAAAAATGGGGAAGTCCTCAGTATCAGAAAGTCAAATGAGACAGGTCAAGGTTTAAAGTCAAAGAGGAAAGTCATGTATGGATGGAGTCAAGTGAATATGGAGCCTACACTAGCAGACAACTGGGGTCAAGAAAGACCATATCTATGTAAGGTGAAAACCAGTGGGTTTTGTTAAATGACCTAAATGTGCAAGCATTTGTCCATTTTATGATTTATAGTTCATTTTAAATAGTTTGCCACATCAGGAATAATATACCAAGCAGATGCTGTGAACATGACTAAATCAACAAGATAATAATCCACTGTCAGTTATAACATATCCATAGATCATACAACATCATCATCATAATAATCATCATGTACCATCTGAAACACTGCTGCAATATATCTCTAAGCACTGAACTGAAACTGTATGGGATAAAGGGTCACATCAGTCATCAAATCTGAACTCTCAAGGCTCAGCCTTGACACAAGGTCTAATATAAGTCTGAATAATATACTGCTCTGATCATGAGTGATCCAAAAATATGCAATCATCATAGCCATGCTTTGAATAATGGAAGTTCTGGAATGTGCAGATATCTGCTAAGCAAGAATAGTAGCCCTGCTACTCTGGTGTGATAACAGTACCCCATGATGAAAGTCATCATGCTAGCTAGGTCTACAATGCTCCAAGGAAGTGTAGCCACATATGAATCAATACAAGGTCTAGCAATCCATCAGCAAACTATCTCCAATGTGTATGCCCATCATGGTACAACCAAGGTTTGTCAACATACCAGGCACCCTACATCACATGAAGTGCCAAGAAGCATGGTGTAAACACTTTTGGAGTAACCTCAAAAGCAACATTCTTATCATAAGCAAGGAATGATGACTGATATTTTGTACTTTTTAGTATTGCAAAGATTATTTATTTTCAATGATTTTGTGGATTTTTTGCTGAGTTATTTGTGAAATGAGAATCAGAGGGGGAAAAGGTGCAATTTTATGGGAAATTAAAAATGAAATATTGTTGCACTTTTTTCAATGCTTCCTGATTTTTTACTAAGTCATTCGGTTCTTGAGTATTTCCGTAAGTGCGATTTTTTTGAACCCTGCCGAATTATTCCCAATTCTGTCTTTTGCAACTAATATGAATGTATCAGGCATTTTTCATGAGTGAATAAAGACATTAACTGACTCATATGGTTTAGCTTTCTTGGAAGTGTAACATGGTAATATTCTTCTAGTTAAGTATATTGCAGATAGAATATTCAATAGATCTGTGCAAATGGTTGTGAATGTTAATATTCTTCTAGTTAAGTATACAGCAGATAGAATATTCAATATATCTGTGCAAATGCTTAACTAAGTGTGTAATTCTCTAATCATAAGCCTCTTCAAATTTGTAGGTTGTTGTTCCTAAAGTGTTCTTTAGTAATCTTCTTTCTTATTTTGATTTTTTATATACTCTCTTATAGAAAAACAATTTAATACTAACTGAAATTGCTCAATGCTTATACAAATTGGGTGTGTAATGATTTTTCTGTTTAGAGGTGGGGGAATTAATCTACCATATTCTCTTAGTTGTCTGCTTGCGTTTTTTTTCCTATCAAGTTTCAACAGTTTAGTTTGCATGGGAAAAAAAGAGAATTTTATATGTTCTAATCATTGAAATGTCATTTGGATGTTAACTGAAGTTAGTAGTTGTGGGTCTGATCGTTAGGTTTTTCCGTCAATTTCTTGTCTTCTTTTCAATGAGTCAAATGGCAACCGCATTGTTCCGTGCAACGGCTGGAGTTTGTCGAAGCAGAGTTGTTGCAAGCACTGGAGGTTCTTTGATATTATTGATTGTTGTGATATTTTGCGGATTCCTCATCCCACGATGTAAGTCCATCCCTTTCTTATTACATCTAATGTGGTTGAAAATTTAATGTCATCTAGGATTGTTTTTGGGCAACTGTACAAGTCTATTAAGGTGAGCAACATTTTTCTATTGAAAAAATAACTATAAGTGAAGATGATGTTTTGGCTTACAGCTTCAATCCAAAATGGTGGCGATGGGGATTGTGGATTTCACCTTTGTATTATGGGGGAAACTGCAATTACAGTCAATGAATTCCTTGCTCCACGCTGGAGAAAGGTAGTGTATAAAAGCATATGTTTTGTTATTTGATTCCTGTATACATTAGTTTTAATTATCAGTGCTGGAATAGTGTCAATATTATTAGTTTTTATCATTTTGCCAAACGATTGCTCCAAATCTGTTTTATTGGTATTGGTATTTAATGTCATTGTATTTGCAAGTGAGGAGGATTATACAAATTGTTCAGGGTCTTTTTTTAATGGAATCACGATTTTTTGCCAAATATGTTGGTCCTTTCTCCCTAATTAATGCACCAACGTAATTTAGACATCTGCATGAAAGTCATTGACTTCCCAAGACAAAATCTGTTTATCTATTTCTCTATATTTGATTTGTAACTTTAACTCAAATGTTTGCAGTTGATACAATGGCTTTGTTAGTTGTTACAAGTTGATGCTGTGAATAACGAGTTGAATTTTCTTCTGTGATGGGCAGTTGACTTCTCAAAACACCAGCCTTGGTATAGAGGTGCTGGAGAGTCATGGGCTTTTCCATGAAGACTACTTTTACTGGATAAGTCTTGGAAGTTTGATTGGATTCACAGTACTATTAAACGTTGGATACACTCTTGCTTTAACATATTTGAATCGTATGTATCATTCTGGCAATATGATAGATTATGCATTTCAAGATTATATTTTACAAGGAGACTGAAATAGTTATGGATTTTGATAAAACTGATGGTGATGTAGTTTATCTATCTAATTATTTGATGATTTTTTTATGTTATAAACAGCAATTGGCAAGCCTCAAGCTGTAATTTCTCGAGAAAAGCTAGCTAAAATCCAATATAGTCAAGAAGATAGTAATTTTGATCTGCGTGCCGAATCAAACACAATATCATCTCGCCATCGTCCGGTATTTTGCAAAGAATCCAGCAAAGCAGGTAAGGATTTATTGTTTCTTCTTGAATTTTACGTTTTCAGGTGGGTCAGAGTGTTCTATTCATTTTGGCCAATTAACATTATTGTCAAGGACAATACCATGTATGTTTCCATCTATACTTCAGGATTTAGGATTATCAGATAACATGGTATATTATATAAAGAACAAGGAATTGAATGAATGCATTCAATGAAGGGGAGTTTTCTATGTTAAGTTGACATTATTATCCAAAGATCCCTTATTAAAACTAAAACGTTTATATAACCGTAGTCCTCGTGTCAGGAACCCTGGAAACCAAGAGGGCATACTTTCTGAATTTTCTAATATGAAAATATATTGCCTATTATATACGTCTCCTTGATCCTAATACATATTTAGCATGACAATGCACTTTCTGAGTTACTGTTAGGATAACAGTGATTAACCATCTTAGTACACCCCCAGAGTGAGGTGATATAATATGACCATCAACAAATGTCCCACGCAGCTGAAACTTCACATTCTATGCCATTCAACATTCATCACCCTTTCCCCTTTGGAAGTTGGCTAAACTAATTCGTGGCTTGACCCAAGTTATCATATCTAGTCTCACTCACTGATCAATACAAGTAGATCCGTAAAGAAAATACCTTAATCAAATAAATATAATAGGTTATGTTACTGTTGCCAACTAAGTTGTACTTGGTATGGATTATCATGCGAGCGGGCAGAGTGGAACATGATACATGTCATTTTTGGTGATTTGATATCCAGCTGGCCTTTTAAAGGCCCCCATTTTTAAATTTTTCCACATGTCCATGGCCCTGCGGGGTTTGTAATAAAACCGTACTAGCATGGTGTTTTGTAAAAGACTTGGTTCCCTAGGACTTTTTGGCTAAGTCAGGTATTTCAAGGAGTTTTTTTACCTATCTATTATGTTTTGCATTAGTGCATAACATAATTAATTGGTTTTTCTCCTGCTCCTCCAAAGCTGGAATGCCTGGGGAGGCTAACGGGCCCTTAGGGGATTGTTAAAGTCTATGGGTCAATGTATATGAACATGCTAGGCGTTAATTTTGAGTCATATGGACATTTCCTAAGTCCCCCTAGGTTGTTTTTTAATTTTCGGCAAGTTTAATTTTTCCGTAAATTGGGGCCATTTTTTAATGATTCAATTAAAAAATTTGTAAATGACCTAGAAGTGGCGTCTGGAGGTCTTTTTTGCCTTAGGGGTGTTCGTTTTCTAACTCAAAGCACCCCCTTAACCCCTAAACCCACTTTTCCTAATGTTTGGGTGCTTCAATTTTTGCCAAAATCCAAAAAAGTCAAAAAATCCCCAAAAAGTCATAAAAAATCAAAAATGGAAAAAGTGACTTAAAAAATATTTAATTTTTGGAGAGAGTTATGGGTCTGATTTTGATCGGCATGATTTTAGGAGTGCTTTTGGCTGAAAAACGTGTCATATGGGCAGCCCATTTGATGGGAATAACACCTCACCAAACTAGGGCGCATTTGCTAGAATAGAGGCCCACACGTGGGGCAGAGTTGCAGCATGTTTTAAGGCTGGGTTAGGGCTGCGTTATGGCAGCTGTTAAGAAGGAAGGTGCAGCCCCAATCTCTCCCTCAAATCGTGCCACCACTCCCCCATCTCCTCCATTTAGCATGGGCGCACTCCCTCATGGTTGCTCTATATATTGAAGTGCTTTCTCCATTGTAGAGAGAGGGGAGTTGGATAGCAAGGAACTTATCATTGTAATATTTTTGGCATTCTTGATTAATAAAAGGCTTTGGAGGTCACTTATGCTGTTGGGCTTTGTGAGTGGATGAATGTCTTGTTTCAAATGAGGTAACTTGTATGGATGCATTTTGTTTCTTTAAGATCAAGTATAGCTTTGGGAAAGATCAGTATTGGTTTATGAGGAAAGTTTGAGTAATTTGTTTATTGCTTAGTCTTTCATTTTACGCTTTAGTAGAGATCAGATTTAAATATATCATTTGTTTATGAATATTTTCTTCAAATTTTTACTATGTGTTTTATCTACATTTGATCTTTTTGTTGCAAGTTGTGGTGTTTTTATAGGTTGTCTCAGGCGGATAGGTTGGAGAACTTGTTTGTGTCTTCTATTTATCTAATCTTTTATGCAGATACAGTCCCTTAGCTCACCACCGGAAACGATCTCCAAAGTTTTGGTTTTATTCAACAAAAAATCGCTCCATCTCTCTCTCCCTTCTATTTCAAAAAAGTTTGCTCTGGTTACTGGTTACATAAGAAAAGTATTTTCTGATTTATATACCATCGTTTAACATTTAAAATAGATCAGGATTTACTTTCAGAAAAATCTAGTCTAGTTGTTTAAAACTTTATCTTCCATTAGATTAGATCTTTCATTATCTAGCGTCACCTTTTATTAACTGATTAGAACATTGCCAAAATCTTTAAAAGTTTGAAGGAAATGTTAGATCTGATATAAAAGTTTATTTGGCTATCCAAGAGCATATAATTTGTAGCTCATAAAGCTTGCAAAGACCCCAAGCAAACAAGCATCACTGCTTGTTTTACTTGGTTAAATTTTGCAATTTTTAAGTAGTCTTAACACTTAGATTTTTTTTGGGTTTTTAGAAGATGTTCCAAAGACACTCTTAAAGTGTTTTTGGGCATTTTATACTAATATTTGCTTTCTGGTTTGCAGCAAAAGACGAACAGGTAGGAGGAGGTGCTGCCGAAATTTCAATGATCCGGGCAATCCAGAAGACCAAATTTGAAATTTTGTAAAACCGGTTATTTTTCATTGAAAAGTTTGTAAGCCGCCAAGTCACTTTAAGTAGACTGGGGCACTTCTCTGATCATTGTAACGATTATTAAACAAGAGCAAGTGGGCTATCCAACGCCCACACCCCATCCCCTCAGGGGTGGCCTGTGTCGTCTCTTTTCATGGTGTGATTTTTTTTAGAGTAGTTTACTTCTTTTATTTTCGGCATTTAATAAAATTAACTAGGGTTAAAATCAACCTTGTTTGTCCATTCCACTGGCGGACCACAAGTTCACTCAAAACGTAGTTTTTCCATTTTTTTTACAAACTCAAAACGCTCCCCTTGCTTTCCCGAAGTAGGGTTTCTGTATAAGGGCTTGCCCGAATACGTGCCTGAAAAGAGACTCCTAGGGTTTAAAAAAGATAAAATTTTGGTTTCTTAAAATTTTTCTAAAAAAATACCAAGATCTTCTCCCGTATGCTCTGTGGCCGACTTGCAGCTCAGTCTAATCCAGTTGGTACACATCAAAAAGGAGGAGATGACTAGTAATAGGAGCTAACACCGCCCCAAATAAAAACCCTTTATGTGAAAATCCGGCACATCACAAATATTTTGTTGTCGTGGGGAAATTTCTCAGAAGGCTTGGGACAAAACTGAGTAGTGACCTCTTGGAAACCGTTAGGCTTGCCCTCATTGGTACAGCATCTGAACACCTCCTTGAGACTCCGATTCAGCCCAAGCCTGAGAGGGAAGCCACGCTTCAAAATTCCGGACATGTTCCCCCGTACCTTGCGTATATTGGGAACCCACCTGCCATAATAAAAAGATCACCTTCACATTAATTTTAAAATAAACCAAGAACACTCGCACAACATCTACTTTTTCTGCTCATGCATTTGTTTTTTGACTCCATTATAAGGCACTGGTCTATGTAAATGTTGTTTCATATTATTGACAAATGTGCAAATGAATGATGATTATAAGGAATGGGAGTAAATGATGAATGATTGTTTTATTTCACAAAAGTATATGCTGTTTTGTCTTGGTTATCAAAAATATTTTCCTAACTCCTAGATTAGACGCCTTAGTTTTCTTTTCATTTTTAGGGTCCACCCCCCTTGGCTTCGCTAGGAAAGCCTAGATGGAGGAGTTGAGTCCCAAGTTACAGCACCTGACTCTGACTTGCCCCCAAGACCACACCAGCAGCTTGAAGACTTCTGCTGCGTTTTCCCCAGGTGTTGAACCAGGCGGCAACATTTTGGCGCCGTTGCCGGGGATAAGTCTTTCTATTCCCGGAATACGACTTTTGAGTTTTCCTTTTGTTTTTGCTTTGTTTGATGTATGTAGTGAATTTTTTAAATTGACTAAGAACATCTGGCGACTCCACTGTCAACAAATTTACCAAGACATTTTACAAGAAGGAATCCTCAGAACTTGTTTCAGTTCTTTCCTGAGCCTGAAAAGGTCTATCATAGAAGGAAAAGCAAGCTATCTTCTCGAAAAACCCTTGAGGATCTTGGTTCTCAGTCAATTTCTGATATTCACCTTTTATTCACAGAAAATAATTTGAATAATCCTCTTGTTGAAATGGATGAGTTTGGTCCTTATGATTTTACTGCTATAGTTGGTTACCCTCATGATATTCCTGAAAAAGCTATTGATAAGTTGCCATCTTTTCAAGAAATAATGCTATTAGTGCTAAATCCCATATAACTCGTTTTTGCCATTGTTTTGACAAGTGGTGCTTGGGTGCCAAGCATGAAGATGTAAAAATGAAGTTGTTTGCTCTATCTTTGGAAGAAGATGCTTATGAATGGTTTAACAAGTTGGAAGCTGACAAGTACAAAACTTACAAAGAAATTGAAACTGCTTTCTTGGCTAAATGGGGGGACATCAAAGAAGACCGCTACCTTCTAGCTGCCTTGACCAATACTAAGAAAAGTGAAAATGAGACAATGGAAGAATTTAACAAAAAATTCAATGAAATTGTGGGTAGACTTCATGTTGATATCAAGCCACCTGATAATTCCATCCTCATTTACTACATGGAAGCTTTTAGCGGAGAGTTGAAATATCAATTGAGTGACAAAGAACCTGCCGATCTAAAGAAGGCCATGGAATTGGCCGAGAAAATTGATAAGAACATGCTAAATTGTGGCAAGTCTCATCTTCCTGGTTTCACAAGGGCCAATGTTCCTATGAAGCAAAATGAGAGTAAAGAAAAGACCATTAACACTGAGATCAAGGATCCTTCAAAGGAACCTTTGAAAGAAATCGCTCAACTCTTAAAAGAAGCTGTTTCAAATCAAGCTTCCAACATGACTTCCATACAGAATAGGTTGATCTCCATTGAAAGATCTCAAAATCACCAAGTCTCAAGCCAGTATGTGCCTAAGTCTCAGTATGCTCCTAGGCCTCAATTTCAGAGAAAAGTTCCCTTTCAAGATCAGAGGACCCCAAATCCTTTGGAAACTGTAAATGCTCTTTCAGAAGAAATTCCTCCTTTCTGTAGAGCATGTGATAGCTTCCATGAGGAGTCTACTTGTGCTATATTTAAATGGTCAATGGAACAAAATCCGTCAGAAGCCAGTATCAGTGTCATATTAGCAAGCGAGCCTGAGAACCAGCCTGAATATATCAATGTTGTGGGTCAAACTCACCCTGTCTCCAAAGAAACTTGGGAACAAGCTAGATATTACAGCCAGGACTTGAAAGATAAAGCTACCCTTAGATTTGGTGAGATGCCCCCACCAGAGAAAATTCTTGAGATGTCAAAGTTCAAAGGTTTAACATATCAAAGAAAGGACAATATTGGAACATCAAACTCGAATCAGAATATTCCTAAGGTAACACCTTCTCCCAACTCTGAAAATCTTCATGTAGATTTGGCTCAATGGTTATCTTCTGCAAAGATTCCTATTCTTGTTACTGACCTTATCAAAATCCCAAGCTTAAAAGAAAATCTTATGAAAGTGATAGATCATCCTCAACAAGAAAAGGGCAAAGCCCCTATGGACTTAGAAAGAGTGAATCTTAGCCAGACTAGAGAAGAACCTAAGCTTCAAAACATAGTCAACCATAAAGATGACCCAATTATTTTGCATAGCGTGGATCCTCATAAGAAATACCACCCTCCCTTCTATGTCTCCTTGCTTGTCAATAATATGCTTGTGCACAATTGCATGTTGGATTCTGGTGCTTCTTCAAATGTTATGACCAAAAGGGTTATGGATCAATTGGGTTTAAAAACAACTAGACCCTATCACAATGTGTGTGCCATGGATTCGAGGGAAGTTGATACTATTGGTATAATTATAAATCTACCTGTTAGGTTGGCCAAGTATCCTGATGTCCATTTAACCATGGATGTCGTAGTAATTGATGTGCCAGACAATTGGGGAATGCTTTTATCCAAAAAGTGGGCTGCATCTTTAGGGGGAGACATAAGGATGGATTGGTCATATGCTACTATCCCTGCATCAGAACATACAACGGTTAAGTTATACAATGAACAGGCTAGAAAACTCCATGTTGAAGACCCACAGAATCTGGCTAATGAATTTGTGCATCAAACAGACAACTTTGGAAACTATGCTATCTTATCAAATTTCATAGCACCTTTTAAAGAACTATCCAAAGATGAAAAGAAAGATGAGGTATGGAGGATGAGTTTTGATGGGGCATCTTCAAGATACGGAAAAGGAGCTGGAATTGTCATAACTTCTCCTTCCAAGCAAACTTTCAAATTTGCTTTCAGAATTGAGTTTGATGCATCAAATAATGTGGCTGAGTATGAAGCCCTTTTGCAAGGATTAGAAATCGCCAAAGATATGGGGATTAAAATTTTATCTATTAAAGGTGATTCTGACTTAGTCGTTGCCCAAGTTAAATACATATTTGCTTGCAAAAGTCGAAGGTTGAAACAATATAGGAATGCTGTCTGGGATACTATGGAATGGTTTGATGCTTTAAATATCATGGCAATTCCTCGAGAAGAAAACACTGAGGCAGATCAACTAGCTGTGGCAGCTTCTACACTTCAACCAACTGAGGAATTTGTTATCACATATATAGTAGCCGGGCTACCATACATTATTTTTCTCATTCCAGTACACCATTCAGCCAGTTCCCTTGCATTTGAGATGCCGAGATGAGCATCTATATTGGATCACTATCAGATTGTGGACAGCAGTTGTATTCCCCATGCCATGACTGAGTTTCAGGACACTCAGAGAGATGACCGATGTAGCCATTATACCATTGGTACAGAGCAGACAGTAGTGCCCAGAGTTACAGCAGCAGTCTCAGAGGACAGATGATGGTACAGGTTGATGAGCTTTCAAGTATATGACTCAGCAGGTATATCATGGTGTTATGGTTAGATTGCTTTTATACTTATTCTTATAGCATGTCTTAGCACTTAGTGTCATGATCTGGCGATCATATAGATATTTGGACCTGGTTGATCTATTATATATATTATATTGTCCCTACTCAGACTTAGAAGTTCACTATTCATACTCATTGGTACATACCCTCCTTAGGGAGAATAGAGGTGATCATTACACCATACTCTGGCTTGCTAGTGTTGGCTCCATCATTTCATTGACTTCATCCATCCATGGCCTACCTTTTAGATTATCACCTTGAATTACTACTTGACTAGTGGCATGGAGGACTTTTCCCCGCCGTAGCCCCTGTATTGGATGAGCTTCCCTGTTTATTGTGTCTCGGCTCTGAGTTGGTGACAAAACTTACCTATGGTGAGTTGGAGTTCCTTGTGAATTCCCCCTAGTCACTAAAGTTGTGTTGGCTAAACCCGAAACTTTTAGTGCTGCCATCAATACAAAATCTGGAAACTGAAATGCTATATCTTGTATGAAAAGCCCATTCATGCAATGTGTTTCTAAACACACATGAATGAAAGGCGTGCCAAATGAAAATGGCCATAAAAATAAAATGTTATATCTTGTGGAAAATAAATACCTAGGTAAACAAGCTGTCCATGACACACCTAGAAGTGCTCAGGTAAACAAGTGCCTTAAAAACACACCTGCAGCAGAAAGCCTAAAAGAAAAAATGTAAATCTATGCAATGTGTTTGTAAACACACATAGATCAAGGCTATGGAAACTTCAGGCCCAAAAAAGCAATGGAACTTAAATTCTATATCTAAACAATTGCTGGCCTTATTTGTATTATGGATTGTGCGCATCTGTGAAGGTGAATAAACCCTCTTTAAACAACTCATCCATTTGTGAGACACCGCCATTCCCTGTGTTATTGATCATTCAGTATATACTATGGTGTATTCCCTTTCCCTTGCCAAAGTGTCACAAAGTCAAGACAGTTAAGTCATCCCTTAGCCTAGCCAAGTTAATTTAGCCTTCACCCTTCACTAGCAAATTGATCACAACTATGAAGTGAGTATGATCCTAAAAGTCTAGTCTGGGTAATAATAATAATTAACGACACTATATATTTGGATTTAGATCGCCAGTCGTGATTACTCTGTGTTATAATTGCTATTTGAATAAATTGTAAAGCATGTATTAACCTTGATACTTTTCAGCAGCCTTGGATGATGGACTGAGTTATATTTGGTCTTGGTTGGACCTAGTTTGACCATGGAGGACCATGGGACATGAGATGTTAGACCTTATGATGATATGGATAGATGATATATGGTCTATGTACACATACAGGATGATTCTATGCAGCAGATACAGGGTTATGATGATGATTCTGGGGTTACAGCAGTGTTTGTATATGTACAACGCATTATTATTGGCCCTGTTCCGGTATATTGGATATTTATTTTGATCATGCAGAGACTCATATGGTGTATGAGTACACATCTTGGATAGATTTGGACCTTCTGAGTCCAATGGGACAGTTTGTTTTCAGTTCCGGGCACTTACAATGATGATTGAGCCTCAGTAGGTTGTCCCAGTGCAGTTTTGGTCTGTTGGAGGCCCTGTCGGAGCAGAGATGACTTTTATCCGGTTGACCTAGGGCGCTGATGATGGAGGGGGTGGTCCAGCCACTTGTTTTTACCATATTACCCCCCTTCCGGACACATTGGTGCCCTCACCTTGACAGCGCCAGCACTCCAGGAGGCTGTTTGGGGCAGTTTCACGCTTCCCGAGGCATTTCAGGATTGGTAGAAATGGGTATTGAGGAAATCGATTTGGGCTACTGAGGCAAAGTTATGGCATGGGATGATCAGTGATGATAGATCGGGACCTTCCACACCTTCTCCAGCAGTTTCAGCTTCATCGGGGCCCGCATCCATCATTTATGGCACTTTCTGTGGATTTTTGAGGTCTTTTGAGGACCACGACTTCACTATGGAGGCACGATTTAGTACATTCATGATTTTTTTTGGTTATTGTGCTATGGGGATTGACCAAGGAGGGATAAAATTACCCCTTGGACCCACCATAAGCCTCTTATGATATTTCATCATCATGATTTGGTGGGATTCCCCTCTTCTAGGGCGATTTTGTCCACTTATATTATATTTTATGTGTGATCCATGTATTATGTTGTTGAGCTCATCTCAACCATTGATTAGACATTTGTATCTTTTAATCTTAGCCACTCATTCAAAAAGTGGTTAGGGTTTTGGTGCCTCTCCTTCCTATTTAAAGGAGAGAGCCTCTCATTGTAAAGGGTCTTTGGCTCTTGGATTATTGGTATAGAAAAATATTCTTGTGGAAATTCTTGTGGTCTCCTTTGCATCTGGTGTTCTTAGATGGTGATTGGAAAGTCTATTGCAACCTAGCATTTGGAAATTGTGGCAAGATCTATCTTTTTGGAAATCATTGTTTGTCTACAGGAGGGCGACTTCAACAAGGGCGATTTTGCAAGGCTTCTTCAAATCGACTTTCTTGGCATTCGCTTGTATCAGGGGGTTATCATTAGCATCATTGTGATCTATGCTATCTTTTTGTTACTTCTTCTGTGGCATTAGTCTTATCTCTTGATGCATAAAATCTGATATTGTTGACGTTTGTTGTGCAGGAGAGAGGGCGCATTGGCTTCTTGGACCAAATCGACTTGCATAGAAACTACCTCAAAGCTTCTCAAATTGATCGGGTTTGCATAGATCATCATCATCAAGGCATCTACAAGGTTACCCAGGTAAGATCCACAGGTTTGTTTCTCTTTCCTTTATCCAATCCATTGACATAGCTCATAAATTGTTGAAACCCTAAATATCTTAAAATCCCTATTTTACATTTTCTCAGATCTACTTAGATCTAGTGGGTTGTTGGACATAATACTGAAAACCCACCTCTATAGCATCCAAGGCATCCCGGATCTATAGTTTGGTGAGGATTGGCTTCCATTTGATCCCCTTCCCAGGCCAACTTAGCCTCTCCCAAGCAAGGCGCACTTCACTAGTTGGGCAAGTTGACCTAGATCTAGGTGGTGGGTGTTTGAGATTCCACTTGATTTGACTTCTACACATCAAATAACATACACCCAGGCTGTTACTTTTCTGAAATTTACCTTGTGGGCCCTATCCCACATTTCAAGGGATTTAAACCCCACTTTGGACCACTTGGAACACTTAAACTCAGATCTAGTAAGATCTAGCCATCGGATTACCGTGAAACTATAGATCCATACCCCTACTTGACTGATCTACCCGGATCTAAAATTTGGGTGCCATCCGACTTGTCTTGACCCACCTAAACCCCAATTTAAGCCTCCTTGGGTAAAGTCGCACCACCTTGGAGAAGTGAGTTCACTCACTTCTAGGAACTGGGTACTTGAGATTATTGCAGATCTGAAATCGGAATAATTCAAAACCTAGGTCTAGACTATCACTTTGTCAAATCTTGCCTTGGGGATAGCATTCCTTATTTTAAGGGATTGTGGTCCACTTGGGTCAAACCTAGATCTAGATACATTCAATCATCAAGACCTCTATTGTCCACTTGTCCCAAGTACTAGGAGTCCTAAACCACAAGTCAACCCTACTTTGACTCCACTTCCCAATTCCCAAGGCACTGGTTTATCTTCAAGACAACCCAACTTTCCTAGATTGTTGGATTGACTTGTGGTCTGACTTTTGCATGGTGAACTATACCCTTGAAGCTATCATGAATCATGGTCAAGCTTGTCTCATGTACTAGTTAGCCCCAATATAACCCTCAAAACTACCCTGCATTGGACACGGTTCCCAAGGCAGTAGATCTTCCAACATTGAACTAGTACACTCATCCTAGATCTCACTTCAAACATTGTAAGTCACTCTCACATCAACTATGAACCAAAGCTATACCTATTGAACCCCCACTTGGCTTGTGACTTCATCTTTAGGTCTAGGATAAACCATACACCTAACTTCACTTGGAAATACCCTGATTTGGTGTCTTGGTTTTGATCTCTCCTGTCGGGAGTAGATCGGGTCTCCCCCTTTGTTGTCTGGGCTAGATAACATAAAGTGAAGGTTGCCTCGACTGGCGTGACAACCATATATTGGAGGTCGAGGTGATCGTGGTTGCACCTTTTGAGTTGCCCTTCCCTATTGCTATCCATGACTGGATCCATCCATAGGGGTAACTACAGTTTAGGTGATAACAGAATTATTAAAGGGGAATGGGAAATTTGAAATCAACTTTAGACCTTTAATCCCTGACAACATAGATCATTGGCAAGTGTTTGATAGTGACAAGCAAATTCTCAACTTCATCCATAATCTTCAAGAATTTTCTGATTGTCAAATCACCTATAAGGAAGAAGGGAAAGAGTATCCAGAGGAAGAGGATCAGCCGAGGAACAAAATTCCTAAAAGCATCACTCAGTTAGAGCAGCTTTTTGACAGACAAGATGGCCATAAAAAGAAAAGGAGTTCAATAAAACCAGGGGAGTTTATTGAACTAAACATAGGAACTGAAAAAGAACCAAAAATGATAAAAATTGGAAAAGGAATATCTCAAGAAGAAAGAAAAGCCTTGATTGACTTGATCTATGAATATAGGGATATATTTGCTTTCAGCTATGATGAACTTAAAGCTTATCGTGAGGATATTTTTCAACATACAATCCCTTTTAAACCAGGTATCAAGCCTTTTCGCCAAAAACTGAGGCGAATAAATCCCAAGTTGGCCCCTATGGTTTACAAAGAACTTCAAAAGATGTTGGCAGCAGTCATCATTACTCCAACAAGACACTCTACTTGGTGTTCTAACTTGGTGGTTGTTAGAAAAAAGAATGGGGATATCAGATTGTGTATTGACTTCCAAAACTTGAGCTGGGCATGCCTAAAAGATAATTATCCTTTGCCAAGCATGGACACTTTACTTCAAAAGGTAACTGGATCAGGTATGATGTCTTTTCTTGATGGATTTTCTAGATATAACCAGGTGCTAGTAAGCAAGGAAGATCGACATAAAACTACTTTTACTACACCTTGGGGCACTTTCATGTAAGTTAGAATGCCTTTTGGTCTTACTAATGTTGGTGCTACCTTTCAACGTGCTATGGATGTTGCTTTTAGTGGGTTGATTGGTAAAATTATTGAAATATATCAGGACGATCTAACGGTTTATTCTAAGGAAAGATCAGATCATGTTGGCCATCTTAGAAAGATTTTTGAGAGATGCAGAAAGTATGGCATATCTTTAAATCCTGCTAAGTCTGTGCTTTGTGTTGATGAGGGCAAACTATTGGGACATGTTATCACTAAGGATGGTGTAAAGGTTGATCCTGAAAGAGTTGAGGCCATTAAAAAAGTTCCTATCCCTACCAATGTCAAAGCTCTCCAATCCTTCAATGGCCAAATTAATTTCATTAGAAGATTTATTCCAAATTTAGCTGAGTTAATGAAGCCTCTACAAATTTACTTAAAAAAGATGCTAAGTTTGAATGGAGTAAGCAAGGAAGAGAAGCTTTTGCAGGTGTCAAGGATGCCATATCTAGAGCCCCTGTGTTGATAAGCCCTGATTATTCAAAAGAATTCCAAATCTTTTCCTTTGCTTCTGAGCATACTATTGCTGGAGTTTTACTTCAGAAAAATGACCAAGACCAAGAAAAACCCATAGCATTTTTTAGTAAAGATTTACAAAATTCACAGCTTAAATATACTATAATGGAGAAACAAGCTTATGCCCTTGTTAAGTCTTTGAAACATTTTAGAATATATATTGGGTATTCCAAGGTTGTGGGTTATGTTCCTCATACCGCTGTTAAAGATATATTAGCTCAACAGGATTGCCTTGGTATAAGGGGAAAATGGGTGTCCAAAATACAAGAGTATGACTTGGAGATAAAACCTACCAAGTTAATCAAAGGACAAGGTTTTGCACGCATGATGACGGAAAGCAATGAGAAAGCTGTAGGAATGATTTGTCAAAATAATGAGTCAGCACCTGTCATATCTGAAGAGCTTCAAAGATTAAGTCAAACACAATGGTATTCCGACATTATTTACCTTCTTAACAATTTTACTTGTCCTGAACATCTTGTAGGTCACAAAAGAAGGTCTCTAAGACTTAAAGCCACTAAGTATTGCATAACTCAAAATGGATTAGGTTGGAGAAATCCTAATGGCTTGGTTCTTAGATGTGTTGATGAACCAGATTCCAAAAAACTTATGGTTGAGTTTCATACTGGATTTTGTGGTGGGCATTATGCAGCAAACACCATAGCCCACAAGATCCTTAGATCGGGTTACTATTGGCCCACTTTGTTTACTGATGTGCATAAGTTTGTCAGATCTTGTCCCCAATGTCAGTTGTTCACTGGGAAACAGAAGTTGGAAACTTTACCTCTTGAGCCAGTAGTTGTTCAAGCTCCTTTCCAACAATGGGGTCTTGATTTTATCGGTCAGTTTAAGGAAAACTCAAGCAATGGTTATACCTGGATCCTAACTGCCACCGATTATTTCACCAAGTGGGTGGAAGCAATCCCTACTAAGTATGCCACTGATAAAGTAGTTATGGACTTTCTTGAAAATCATATCATAACTAGATTTGGGGTGCCATCCAAGATAACAACTGACAATGGTCCTAGTTTTAGTTCCATGGCCTTTTTAGCATTTTGCTTCAAGTATGGTATAATCCTTTCCCACTCATCCAACTATTATCCCCAAGGAAATGGATTGGCTGAATCAACCAACAAGACCTTAATGAACATTTTAAAGAAAACTGTTGGGGATAACAAGAGGTCTTGGGATTCTAAGATAAAATTTGCTATATGGGCTGACAGAATAACACAGAAACGCGCTACTGGGAAAACCCCTTTCCAGTTGGTTTATGGTTTGGAAGTTTCTGTTCCCATTCATATTCAGTTTCCAGTGTATCAGATGTTGCATGATTATGGTTCAAATGATGATGGTATGCAGAATAGAATTGAGCAAATTATGAAATTGGATGAAACTAGAAGAAAAGCCTTAGACCAAAGTATCATAAATCAGGACAGGGTTAAAAGAACTTTTGACAGATCGACTAAGCCAAAAGATTTCCAGCCAGGGGATTGGGTTCTTTTATGGGACAAGCGAAGGGATAAGCCAGGGAAGCATGGAAAGTTTGATAGCCTATGGTTGGGACCATATGTTATATTTGAACCAGTAGGGGTTAATTCTTTCTTCCTTTGCACTATGGATGGAGAAAGGTTGACTCTCCCAGTCAATGGACAACATCTCAAGCTGTTCTTCAAAGAAGATTTCTTAATTCCCACGGGGGCAGATTGATAGCAGGGCCATCTCTAAACCTTTGCCTTGCATTTTTGTACATTATGTTTTGTATATTATTGATGTATATTAGTTTCATTTGCTTGCTTTAATTTTAGTTTGAAATAAATGTTGCAATTTATGTTTCATTTGGCAAAAGATGTGGGACTGATGCATTTTAATTTTATGGCAGGAACCAGAGATTCTTGGATTCTCGCATACTCTCTTTGATTGAGAGAATCAGATCGAGCACACGTCCCGCAGTTGGAGCCAGATGTTGCCAACTAAGTTGTACTTGGTTGGATTATCAAGCGAGCGGGCAGAGTGGAACATGATACATGTTCATTTTTGGTGATTTGATATCCAGCTGGCCTTTTAAAGGCCGTCATTTTTAAATTTTTCCACATGTCCATGGCCCTGCGGGGTTTGTAATAAAAACGTACTAGCATGGTGTTTTGTAAAAGACTTGGTTCCCTAGGACTTTTTGGCTAAGTCAGGTATTCCAAGGAGTTTTTTCACCTATCTATTATGTTTTGCATTAGTGCATAACATAATTAATTGGTTTTTCTCCTGCTCCTCCAAAGATGGAATGCCTGGGGAGGCTGACGGGCCTTAGGGGATTGTTAAAGTCTATGGGTCAATGTATATGAACATGCTAGGCGTTAATTTTGAGTCATATGGACATTTCCTAAGTCCCCCTAAGTTGTTTTTTAATTTTCGGCAAAGTTTAATTTTTCCATAAATTGGGCCATTTTTTAATGGTTCAATTAAAAAATTTGTAAATGACCTGGAAGTGGCGTCTGGAGGTCTTTTTTGCCTTAGGGGTACTTGTTTTCTAACTCAGAGCACCCCCTTAACCCCTAAACCCACTTTTCCTAATGTTTGGGTGCTTCAATTTTTGCCAAAATCCAAAAAAGTCAAAAAATCCCCAAAAAGTCATAAAAAATCAAAAAATGGGAAAAGTGACTTAAAAAATATTTAATTTTTGGAGAGAGTTATGGGTCTGATTTTGACCAGCATGATTTTAGGAGTGCTTTTGGCTGAAAAACGTGTCATATGGGCAGCCCATTTGATGGGAATAACTCCCCACCAAACTAGGGCGCATTTGCTAGAATAGAGGCCCACACGTGGGGCAGAGTTGCAGCATGTTTTAAGGCTTGGTTAGGGCTGCGTTATTGCAGCTGTTAAGAAGGAAGGTGCAGCCCCAATCTCTCCCTCAAATCGTGCCACCACTCCCCCATCTCCTCCACTTAGCATGGGCGCACTCCCTCATGGTTGCTCTATATATTGAAGTGCTTTCTCCATTGTAGAGAGAGGGGAGTTGGATAGCAAGGAACTTATCATTGTAATACTTTTGGCATTCTTGATTAATAAAAGGCTTTGGAGGTCACTTATGGTGTTGGGCTTTGTGAGTGGATGAATGTCTTGTTTCAAATGAGATAACTTGTATGGATGCATTTTGTTTTTTTAAGATCAAGTATAGCTTTGGGAAAGATCAGTATTGGTTTATGAGGAAAGTTTGAGTAATTTGTTTATTGCTTAGTCTTTCATTTTACGCTTTAGTAGAGATCAAATTTAAATATATCATTTGTTTATGAATATTTTCTTCAAATTTCTACTATGTGTTTTATCTACATTTGATCTTTTTGTTGCAAGTTGTGGTGTTTTTACAGGTTGTCTCAGGCGGATAGGTTGGAGAACTTGTTTGTGTCTTCTATTTATCTAATCTGTTATGCAGATACAGTCCCTCAGCTCACCACCGGAAAGGATCTCCAAAGTTTTGGTTTTATTCAACAAAAAATCGCTCCATCTCTCTCTCCCTTCTATTTCAAAAACGTTTGCTCTGGTTACTGGTTACATAAGAAAAATATTTTCTGATTTATATACCATCGTTAACATTTAAAATAGATCAGGATTTACTTTCAGAAAAATCTAGTCTAGTTGTTTAAAACTTTATCTTCCATTAGATTAGATCTTTCATTATCTAGTGTCACCTTTTATTAACTGATCAGAACATTGCCAAAATCTTTAAAAGTTTGAAGGAAATGTTAGATCTGATATAAAAGTTTATTTGGCTGTCCAAGAGCATATAATTTGCAGCTCATAAAGCTTGCAAAGACCCCAAGCAAACAAGCATCACTGCTTGTTTTACTTGGTTAAATTTTGCAATTTTTAAGTAGTCTTAACACTTAGATTTTTTTTGGGTTTTTAGGAGATGTTCCAAAGACACTCTTAAAGTGTTTTTGGGCATTTTATACTAATATTTGCTTGCTGGTTTGGAGTAAAAGACGAACAGGTAGGAGGAGGTGCTGCCGAAATTTCAATGATCCGGGCAATCCAGAAGACCAAATTTGAAATTTTGTAAAACCGGTTATTTTTCATTGAAAAATTTGTAAGCCGCCAAGTCACTTTAAGTAGACTGGGGCACTTCTCTGATCATTGTAACGATTATTAAACGAGAGCAAGTGGGCTAGCCAACGCCCACACCCCATCCCCCCAGGGGTGGCCTGTGTCGTCTCTTTTCATGGTGTCATTTTTTTAGAGTAGTTTACTTCTTTTATTTTCGGCATTTAATAAAATTAACTAGGGTTAAAATCAACTTTGTTGGTCCGTTCCACTGGCGGGCCACAAGTTCACTCAAAACGTAGTTTTTCCATTTTTTTTACAAACTCAAAACGCTCCCCTTGCTTTCCCGAAGTAGGGTTTCTGTATAAGGGATTGCCCGAATACGTGCCTGAAAAGAGACTCCTGGGGTTTAAAAAAGATGAAATTTTGGTTTCTTAAATTTTTTTTTAAAAAATACCAAGATCTTCTCCCGTATGCTCTGTGGCCGACTTGCAGCTCAGTCTGATCTAGTTGGTACACATCAGAAAGGAGGAGATGACTAGTAATAGGAGCTAACACCGCTCCAAATGAAAACCCTTTATGTGAAAATCCGGCACATCACGAATATTTTGTTGTCGTGGGGAAATTTCTCAGAAGGCTTGGGACAAAACTGAGTAGTGACCTCTTGGAAACCGTTAGGCTTGCCCTCGTTGGTACAGCATCTGAACACCTCCTTGAGACTCCGATTCAGCCCAAGCCTGAGAGGGAAGCCACGCTTCAAAATTCCGGACATGTTCCCCCGTACCTTGCGTATATTGGGAACCCACCTGCCATAATAAAAAGATCACCTTCACATTAATTTTAAAATAAACCAAGAACACTCGCACAACATCTACTTTTTATGCTCATGCATTTGTTTTTTGACTCCATTATAAGGCACTGGTCTATGTAAATGTTGTTTCATATTATTGACAAATGTGCAAATGAATGATGATTATAAGGAATGGGAGTAAATGATGAATGATTGTTTTATTTCACAAAAGTATATGCTGTTTTGTCTTGGTTATCAAAAATATTTTCCTAACTCCTAGATTAGACGCCTTAGTTTTCTTTTCATTTTTAGGGTCCACCCCCCTTGGCTTCGCTAGGAAAGCCTAGACGGAGGAGTCGAGTCCCAAGTGACAGCACTTGACTCTGACTTGCCCCCAAGGCCACACCAGCAGTTTGAAGACTTCTGCTGTGTTTTCCCCAGGTGTGGAACCAGGCGGCAACAGTTACCCCCCATGTTGTCATGGCTGTCCAGATGTGATTTTTATCACATTTCAGTAGGTGGTTATAGGTTGATGGTGTTGATGCTTTCCTTTGTGATGGTGCCTTGGACAGTTTGGTTGATGGATTTTCATGATATATTTGGTCTAGTAACTATGGGATGTGTCCTCTCATGATGTTTGGTTATTGATGTGCTCTCATATGAATAGTGTTGCACTTGTTTATAACACATGGATCATTCTCTTGTGGAGCACAAAATTACTCCTCGTGTAACCCAAGATCTAACGAAAGGAAGCAGGGTGAGCCTCCCTACCAATGCGCTCCTCTCCAAATCGCCTCCTTCACCTGCAAATTGAAATGGTGGAACAAAATATGCAAGATAGCTACCAAGATCCTTTAGTGCAATGGAAAAGTAGTTTCAATCACCATAGCCAAGCATTCAACTCAAGATCACAATCATTTACTCGCAAAATATTTCTTTGTATTCCTGTTATCACATACATAGTAGCTGGGCTACCATGATTGCAGATCAGTTATCTGCAAATTTTTGAGCTTTGCCTTTACACAGTTTCAATGAGATCAACTATGATGAACAAAGTTATTTATGATCACTCACACATCAGTGGAGCCCTATATGACACTTGCAGTAGACCTTGTGCCAAGGCTGAGCCTCTTGACCTCAGATTTGATGACTGAGATGAACTTTTATCCCATACAGATGCAGTGCAGTGTTTGTAGCTTCAGCAGCAGTGGTTTTCAGTGGTTACAGTTGGTCTAGATAGCAGATACATGTATATGATGTGCATTGGTTTTATTATCTTGTTGTTTTGGTCATTTTGATAGCTTGACTTGGTATATAGTAATTATGATCTAGCATTCTATCTACATAAAAATGAAAATGGATGTTATTGATTATCTATATTGTTGTCTTCCTGGCATTTAGAAGCTTGTGTATTATAATCGTTGGTTTTACCCTCTTAGGAGTTTAGACATGATCATTCTCACCTTTTATGGCTTGCTAGCTTAGGCACCATTTTGACTTTCTCCATCCATCCGTTATCCTTCCTACTTTTGGATTCCACCCTGACTTACACCTCAGCCTGTGATATGGAGGACCTCCCCATTTTTTCCTCTGTGTTTGATAGCATCCATGTTAAATTTGTGTCTCGGCTCTGAGTTGGCAACAAAACTTGCCTTTGGTGAGTTGGATTTTATACCTTGATCACTCTAGTCGGTTGCCCCAATGTTTGGTCTTGGTTGTGGAAGTCCCCATAGTTGCTTGAGTTGTGTTGGCTAAAACCTGAAGCAAATTGTACTACCTTTGGAAACTATTGATATATATCTTTTGTAAATCCTAGTGAAAAGGGTTGTGAAATGAAATTCAATGAAATGAAATGCACCCCGGATGAAAGTTGCAATTAGTTGTGTTTCTAAGCACATGCAAAATCCCAGAGGAGTCCTAAATGGCCTAAAAAGAAATGGATAAATATATGCTAAATCTAAAGATTGTTGGCCAAGGAAATGAAATGAAAGGCCCTGTTATCACACAACTTGTAGTTGCCCCTAGTGGTATCCCATCCGGGACGGTAGAGGAGACAGGCAACTAAAGAGGTGACCCAAGAGATGCCACGGTTCCCAATGCAAGGTGGGAGTCACGTCAACCGAGGCACTCTTCGCTTTAGGTCAAGGTGTAACAAGACCTAGGGGGAGACCCTATAACCAATCACAGTTGATTGGACCCAAGCAAAGGTTTCTAAGGATAAGTAAATGATGAGTTACGAAAAGCAATGCAAGGCTAAGTGGACCTAGGAGTTGAGGTATGGTTGAAGGTGGTGTAAGAGTTTGTTAGTGTTTCAACCTACGTATGGTTTAGGCCACATGATTGGGTATGATGACAAGGTGTAGTACCATATGTTTACACAAGTGGGTCCTACTTTCTTGGGATGTGTGAAATGGCTTCAAGTGGGCCCACAAGGTGAAGCTAAGGTGTGAAGTTGGTACTAGAGGTTAGGAGATGATTAGATCTATGGATCTAAGTTGTTTTTTAGGAGTACCCATGTACTAGATCTAGGGTTTGACACAAATCCCAAGGAGTGCGACTTGCTTGGAGGAGGACTAGTGCCTTGTTAGATGGGCTAATGGGGTCAAAAGGTATGTCAAAGTGTAGATCGGGACACCTAGAAGCCAAGTCAAGTGGGCTAAAAGAGATCTAATGGATGGATCTTGCTAGATCTAGGTTTTCATGGAATGACCTTAAGTGGACCACAATCCCTTGAAACAAGGAACGTAACCCCCAAGGCGGATCATCACAAAAAGATACTCTAGACCTAGGTTTCAAGGTATGGCCGTTCTGAATCCCCAAAAATCTCAACCACCCACCTCCTTGAAGTGGGCAAACTCACATTCAAAAGGGAGTGCGACTTGCTCAAGGAGGGCTAAAATGAGGGTTTGGTGGACCAAATTAAGTCCAATGGCCACCAAACTATAGATCCAAGTAGCTAGTACCCCGATCTATGTAGATCCAAAAAATCAAGTCAATCCAAGGGTTAGATCTTAGTAGATCTGAGTTTTGAGGTGCCAAGAAATTCAAAAGGGGGTTTTGACCCCTTAAAATATGGAATGATGTCCACAAGGTAGAATTCACCAAAGTAAGAATCTGGGGGTAGGTTATCAAGTGTCTAGATTGCAAATCAAGTGGGATCTCACCTAACCATGTGCTAGATCTAACCAAACAAGCCTCTCATTAGGAAGTGCGATTTGGGTTCAAGAGGGCTTTTTGCCTTGAAAAGTGTGTCAATTTTTAGCCAATCACCACCAAACTATAGATCCAACTAGGGGTGGATGCTATAGAGGTGGGTTTTCAAAATCTTCTCAAAAGCAAGGCTAGATCTAAGTAGATCTAAGAAAAACCAAAAACAAAGGTTTTAATCAATTAGGGTTTTTGTGATCTAGAAATTATGGATGGTTCAAGGAAGAAGAAGATCATACCTCTTGGAACATACCTGGATGAAGAGATGAATGCTAGTTGAGACGAAGATTACTTTGCCAAAGATCAAATGGAGAATTGTTGAAACCCTCTTGCCAAATCGATTTTCCCAAGCCACATTTGATTCCTTCTAACCTGTCAAAACCAAGGAGCAAGGCATCAATCAGTTTAACATGTTGAAGGTAGATACAAGCAAGAGAGAGAGAGAAACATAGAATAGTTGACACAAAGGCAAAACTACTCCCTGTCAAACCAAAACGACTTCTTCCAAGCTTGAAGGGCAAGCCTCCCCACCAATTCGCCCTTGTCCAAAATCGTCCTCTTAACCTGTAAATAAGATATGGCAAATATGCAAGATAGCTACATTAGATCCTCCAGTGCAATGGACAAAAGCATTTACAATCGAAACAACCAACATCCACTCCAATCCAAGCATGTACTCCAAAAGCTAGAAATTTTATTCCAAGAGCCAAGAGCCAAAAATATCTAGATGAATTTTACAATGAGAGGCTCCCTCCTTAAATAGGATGGGGAGAGAGTACAATCCTAACCACTTTTTACATGAGTGGCTAAGATTAAAAGATCATAAGATCTAGTCAACGGCTAACAATAAATCATAACAATATATCACATGGATCACCCAACATAATGATAGCGCCCCCACTAAATGGTACAAAAAGGGGTGACGTCATCCACTAGAGAAGTATAGGTGCCAAAATCCACCTCATGATGACTAGGACATGATAACATAAGCACATGGTGGGGCTAGGAGGCATTAATCCTTACTAGCTCACCCCAAGGCACAATAAAATAATAAAATATGTCCAAGATAATATAAAAGACCAAAACTGTCCTCCAAATCCATGACAGTCAAGCAGTAAATGACCTCCTCTGATCAATGTGGGCATACCCACATGGTGAAAACTGACTGGAAGATAGTGATGCCACCCTGGAAGACCTCTGTGAAAACCAAATGCCAAAACCTTGCCTCAATTGCCCAAATCGATTTCCTCAATGACCACTTTATCCCATTTTTTAACTGCCTCGGGAACTGTGAAAGTGCCAAAACTGCCTCCTAGGGCACCTGCGCTGTCCATCTGAGCCCACCAGGCTCTCCAGAAGGGGGGGGTAAATGGTAAAAACAAGTGGCTGGACCACCCCCTCCATCATCAGCGCCCTAGGTGAACTAGCAAATCATAGCCCCTGCTGCTCAGGCTGGGAAATCAACCCCAAATCTGGTCAACAAGTGTAAAACTGCATCAATCACTGTCAGAAGTGCCCGGAACTGAAAGATAAGTGTCTCATTGGATCCAGAAGACCCAAATCAACTAGAAATGTGTACTCATACACCATGGGTTTCCCTAATGGGCCAGCTGTAGGGTCCACCATATATGGACAATGTATAATCTGCTGATCTGAAGTAATAATAAAACCTGCTGAACTGGATCAACCATCATCTGCATCATATGTCCATCATATGATATCATCATCAAGCATGTGGGACCATGAATCATCATCAAAAAGCATATATATATGGTCCACATCATCACGGATCCCAAGAATATACAACCAAGGATAAATCACATCAGTAGACTAAGACAATGCTTCTCTAATCATTCTCACAGCCAAGCTCAAAGTATAACATCCATTCAGTGGCATTAATTAAGTTAGCATATTCCGTTGTTATATAAAAATTACTTGCACAATAGTTCAAATGACAAACTCACTCATTGGACATGGTCAAACTGCTAGTGAAGGATGAAGGCTAGGAACAAGGTTGGGCCAAGGGGTTGACTTGTCTAACCTAACTCAAAAATACTTTGGACTGGGAGAAAGGGGAAACTACAAACTCTGTGCTGGACAAAATAACACGAGGAATGGCTGTGCCTCACAAATGGATAAGTTGTTCAGAGAGTGCTTATTCAACTTAGGCATCATGTCTACATCAAGTTGATCCAGGTTCATTAGGATCATTCAATTTTATTCCATGGCCTTTTTGGCCTACATAACCCTTCGGATTTCAGATGTGCTGAGAAGCACAACTAGTTGCAACTTGCATCTAGGGCATGTTTTTCAAACATTTATAAGGTCAGCAATTGTTTAGATATAGCTTTTAAGAACCATTGCTTTTTGGACCTTTCTTATACTCTTCAAGGAGTATTTTTTAGCTGTTCATCGCTCTTGCCCTTTTTTTGTTTCCATGGGCGAATTTATAAGTTTCCATAGGTAGAACATGAGCTTTCAGTTTTAGCCAACAACATCTCAAGTGACTAGGAGGAGTTCGAGCCAATGCCAAACATCGGGACAACCGACCAGAATGATTTAGGCCTACAATCCAACTCACCAAAGGCAAGTTTTGTCACCAACTTAGAGCCGAGACACTGAATATACAGGGATGCGGTCCAAACACAGAGGTAGAAAAATGGGGAAGTCCTCGATATTAGAAAGTCAAATGAGACAAGTCAAGGTTTAAAGTCAAATAGGAAGGTCATGTATGGATGGAGTCAAGTGAATATGGAGCCTACACTAGCAGACAACTGGTGTCAGGAAAGACCATATCTATGTAAGGTGGAAAACCAGTGGGTTTTGTTAAATGACCTAAATGTGCAAGCAATTGTCCATTTTATGATTTACAGTTCATTTTAAATAGTTTGCCACATCAGGAATAATATACCAAGCAAATGCTGTGAACGTGACTAAATCAACAAGATAATAATCCACAGTCAATGATAACATATCCATAGATCATACAACATCATCATAATAATAATCATCATGCATCATCTGAAACACTGCTGCAATACATCTCTAAGCACTGAACTGAAACTGTATGGGATAAAGGGTCACATCAGTCATCAAATCTGAACTCTCAAGGCTTAGCCTTGACACAAGGTCTGAATAATATACTGCTCTTATCATGAGTGATCCAAAATATATAGCCATGCTCTGGAATAATGGAAGCTCTGGAATGTGCAGATATGTGCTGAACAAGGATAGTAGCCCTGCTACTATAGTGTGATAACAGGCCCCAATAAAGCAGTGGTTAAATGTATGCCAAATCCAAAGACTGTTGGCCAGGAAATTAAATGAAATATTCCTCATTGAGCCTACGGGTTATGATGTGAGATGGAGCAAGGGACAGCTAATTCTAAGTGTCCCTTAGAACCTTAAGTTACGGTTAGTCGGGAACCTAGTCCATGGCGGTTCTAGTCGTAGACATTCTTGCCAAGGTTGAATAAACACTTTTCTAAACAACTTACCCATTTGTGAGACATTGCCATTCCCTGTGTATTATTTATCCGACATATGCTTAAATGTGTAATATCCTTTCCCTTATCCAAAGTATCACAGTGTTGAGTTAGTCAAGTCATTCCCCTTTGCCTAGCCTTGCATTCTTAGCCTTCACCCTATGCTAGCAAATTGATCATGTCTATAGAATGAGTATATTCTTGAGGTTCTTTTGTAAATAAACTATTATTTAAATTTGTAATTTGCTATAATTAAATGTTAATTGGAAGTGAAATGATGCTTAATCCTTTAAGTCTTGCTATGAGTATGATTAAAAGAGCATGTCTTAACCATTTGCACTTGCAGCAGCATGCTCTCCTAGCCTGGGTCACATTTTGATCAGTTTTGAATTGGTCAAACCTAGTTTGACCAAGTCAAGCCTTGGGATCCATGATGAGTTGGGCCAATGATGCTATATGATGATGATCTATGGTCCTTGATACACCTTGTTATGGTTCCATATAGTGGACACAGGTTTCAGATGATGGTTGATGCACTTTCTTTTATTGATTATTATTATCTCTAGACCATTATATTATTATTGTCCGGGTATGGTGGATGCTACAGATGATCTTACAGGATATCATAGGGTGTATGGGTAGTCATCCTTAGTAGATTTGGATCTTCTGGATCCATTGGAACACTCAATTTGCATTTTCTTACACTTTTAGTGATGATATGAGCATTTTTCCACCTGTTGACCAGTTTGGCCATGCTGAGTCGGCCTGTCCAGCAGATGATTGGAGGCAAGTCGTTTCCTAGGGTGATACAGAGGAAGGGGGTGGTCCAGCCACTCGTTATTACTATATTACCCCCCTTCCGAACATGATGGTACAACCAGTTTTTGTGCCCGGGCACCAGGCAGTTATTTGCAGGCAGTTTGATGGATTTTTAGGTGGGATAAAAATGGGATAAAAAGGTCATTAAAGAAATCGATTTGGGCAATTGAGGCAAGTTTTTGGTATAAGGTCTATTCAGAGGTCATCTATGGTGTACCCCACTCCTTCCAGATCAACTTGCAGCATTCAATGGGGTCCACACAGTCACATGTTTGTCATTTGATGCATTCTTCTCTCAGTTGAGGGGGCCAGGATTTGATCATTTGTTCACTTGGACATGTCATTGAGTCATATATTATATCATTGTGCCATGGGGTGATGCTAGTGAAGGGAAATAATACCTTCTAGCCCCACCATGTGCTCCTAGTATCTTGTCCTTGTCATCTTATGCGGCACATGGTTGTTTAGTCTCTTCTATGTTGTGCGCACCCCCTGTAGGGCTTCTTTCATGTAGTGTGCACCCCCCTCATGTGAGTGATCCATGTCATATTATGAATGACTCGTCTTAGCCATTGATTGTATTATTTTATCTTTTGATCTCCACCACTCATTTTGAAAAGTGGTTTAGGGTTTTGGTCTCTCTCCTCCTATTTAAGGACGAGGCCGCCCTATTGTAAAGGCACCTTTTGGCTATGGAAAACTTGGAATAAAATACTATTTGTGCATATCTACTTCGCTTTCTTTGATGGGATGCTCTTGTACATGATTATACATCTTTTGCTTTAGACATCTTTGTTACAGGTGATTTTGACAGTTACAGAGGGAGGCCGAATTGAATAGTTACAGGGGTGCGAATTGATTGGAGCGAAGATTGTAGGGGTTTATCACATCCCCCTTGGGAAAAACGTTTTCATCTTGAAGGGAGTTCTTCAATTGTGCTTTGTCCATTGATTTTCTTCCTTTGATATGCCATGCTTAGATCTTGTTGTCCGTCGATATGCACACCAGCAGCAGAAATATTTCGAAAGTTGTCTCTTCACTACAAGTGAGAGAAGTGTGGCCTTGGGGGCAAGCAATGAGCTAGGTACTGTCACCTAAATCCCAGCTCCTCCGTTAGGCTAACTCCTAACGAAGCCAAGGGGGGTTATTAGAGTCCAACTGATGTATATAAGCCTACTAGACACTATTAGAATAGGTTTTGGTGATGTCCTAAGTCTCTAGGACCTTCAGAAAAAATTTCAATTTTTTTTTTACTGGGTCCTCCGGTTTTGGGTTTTTAATTGTTTTTTAAATTTTAATAAATTTCTCTATAGTTTAAATGGAGAAATTTCAATTTGTAATATGTCACTCGTCCGGGATCTGGATTCGATGATTGAAGGCTCCAACCTTAAGCCAAAAATCATTCATGATCCCCGGACCGGTTTATCCTAAGTTTCGGATGTCAATTCAGCCTCATAATTAATAATTTCTCAAAAAACCAATTACAGAGAAATTATTAATTAAAATATTAAAAATTGAATATTTGGAGATAATCCAAATCTCTCCAAAATAATCCAAATGGATTATTTTAAAAGGCTAATTGACATGGCACTGGGCATTAAAGAGGATTCCAATAATCTCAATCATCAACCAAACCACTATCCAGTCACCAGCAAGAGACTCCTTCAAACCAATTCGCCATTCTCCCTTAAGAATTCGATTTGGTGATGTTTCAAATGATGAATGGGTTGGTTGTAAGGCATTAAAGCCTATGGTAGGCGCCTTCCTTGATTTGTGTGATCACTTGGCTTGGCTCCCACTCAAACTCACACTTGTCACTCCCTTTGACTCATGCATCCCTCCTTCAAGCTCATGCTTATCCTTTGTTTATTCACGCCTTTAGCTTGATGGCTCACGTGGATCCTTGTTGGAGCTTGCCCATTGGAGGGTGGAGCTTCCCATGCCATCCCAAACTCGAATTTTCCATGTAGACTACCACTCCAAGCTTCCTTGATTGATTTGAATTGGAATTCGATTTGATGACTTAGTGTTATTGGCTCTCCTTGTGCCAAATTCGACTTAGGTGTTAGGTAGCTAGTTTTGCTATAAAGAGAAGCCATTTTGGCCATTCTCTGATGGAGATTTTGAGCATGAACACTCTGCCAAATTCTTGTTGTAAAATTTGTTTGAAATATTGAATAAAGTTGGGACTTTGGAGGTCTAAGCTGGAGTATTTGGGGTGTTCTTCACGCTATTGGTGATATCTCTTTCACTTTGTCTTTGTTTATGCAAACTCTATATTCAATCTATGTTCTAGCTTTGCTTATAAGTATTTTGTTCATTATTTGTGTATGCCATAACAAGGGTTTTTGCAAGGGTTTCCCAATGTGGAGAAAGGCTTAGAAATTAAGTCATTCTTTGCTTAGTAGTGGTTTTCGGCACCTAATCAACATCTTTTGCAAGTCTTCAAAGTTTCTCCTCATTTCAAGAGAAGGAACATAGTAGAAGAGACTTGCCTCTTCCTCCATCAAGCAACAAAAAACCTTTTTAAACTATTACCTTGGTTACCCTCGCTTCCATCTTCTAGCTATCTTGTTTTCTCATTGATCCCCTTCTTTCTCTTCGGATTTGCTAGCCCTTCTCCTCAAGCTCTCGTTTTTTGCTCTCTAAAGCCTTCATCCATTCGTTCTCTTTCCCTTTGAGCCTCCCCTCAAGCTCTCATTTTTTGCCTCATCCTCTTTTTGTTTTCCTCCCAAAAAACCTCCTCCTCTCTTAACCATTCGCTCCTCCTCTTTTTCTTCCTATCCACCTTGCTTTTGCCCCTCCTATTCTTTCTCCCTTCCTATCATTCGCTCCCCATCTTTTTCCCTCGCTTGCTCTCGTCTCCCTCCTCTCGTCCATCTTCCAAGAAGCCCTAATTTCACATCAAAACCAAAAAACGAATTGAATATTTGTTAGAAGTTAGTTGTTAAGCCTTAAAGTTAGTAGTTTCCATTTTGTTCAAATTTGCAAGTGATTATAGATCTAATTTCTAGTTTCTCTAGCTTGTTATTTTGCATCTCATAACTAGATCTTGCATTTTACTTGCTTTCATTTTAGATCTCTCATTCAAAAGATAAAGATTGCTTACAAAAATATTTCATTTTTATCATAGATTAGATCTTTTTTCTAGTATTTTAGGGAGTAGTTTGTTTGCTGGTCCGTTTTACTATTTTAATAATTTTGAATTTGAATCTCATGCTATTTCATGGTTTAGATCTCATTTGGCAAGCTTAGACTTAGCTAGTTCAAAGTTTGTTTTATTCTTCTAACACTAATGGGTGCATGAGTTTGTTGGTTCATTGTTTGTTATAGGTTGTGAGAAGAGAAAGAGCTTTTTTGGAAAATGAAGTAAGAGAAGATTGGAAACAAGACCCTTTTTTGAGATTACTCGAAGTGAAGATTTTGAACCAAGAAAGACAAATAATACAAACACTCTCCTTTGTAAAAATCCCTCAAGGGTTTCTAAGTTTAATTTTCCATTTAGTTGTTTCAATTTTCTTAAAAGACCTTGCAAGGATCTCATTCCCGAGGCATTTGTAAAATTTAATAAAAAGGCTAAGTGGAGGAGTCCTCCACTTTTTCGGTTCTTCTTCCCCATTTGGGGAAGAGTGTTGTTGCATGCTTTAGTTAGATTCATTTCAAGTTCTTAGATTAAATTTTACTTTCTGTACTTAGATTAGTTCTCTTCCAAGTCTTGACTTGAGATAGTATCCTTGGGATGAAATCCCAAGGGCAGGGCCACATAATTTTGTGCTTACTTCTCTTTCCCCATTAGACTCCTTGTCGAAACTCAGCTAGCTGGAATTTCTCAAGGACTGGTGGTTTTAGTGGTCGACCTTGTTTGGAGGTAGATCCTACCTTAAGATTAATCTTGTTTGGTAGAACACTAAGTCTTTTTCAGTTATTACTATTGCAATCATGTTGTTTCTTTTAAATATCTGTCATTTCACTTTCAGTTTCTTGAGCTTAATTCATGTTCTTTATGCTAAAATGATTCTATTCTTAAAAAGAACTAAAGCCTCTTGAACTTGGCCAAATCCAAGTCAAAGAGCACTCTCTATCATAGAGCATTCCCACTGCATCTACCTTGCAACAAGCATATAGATTAGTTTAAAATCTTTTGAACTTCGTCATAAGACGAGGTCAAAAGTGCTCTCTGTCGGAGAGTTGAACAAGTGTGTTCCTAATAATTTCTAAAATATTCCAACCCACACCCCATTAATTAATTTATTTTGGTCGTTATCTGACACCCGTATGCTCTACCAACCTGAAAGGGTTGGGCTAGTACTCAGAAAGGTGTTGGAATTGCTAATCTCACAAGTGATAACTTAATAAAACTTTACCCCAACCAACGTGTCAGCGTTATTTCGAGAAACTTTTAAGTGGGAGGCAAAAGATCCTAAACCTGGTGGGGCCAAGAAACATACCGTTGTCAGACATCAAGGTGGTCAAGCCAATTGAACACTTACCCTTCGAAATCTGGACGGTCTTGACATACCATGAGAGGGGAGCCACTTAAAAGTATACCTTTCCGGACTTTTGATTACCTTGTTGGTTCTTAGCCTAATAATCAAAACCATTAAAACTTTAAATTTACCAAGATAAATTGCAAAACGTTCTCACAAACAGTTACTAAGACTACATATTCAGCATCCCCCAGCACTACATTCAATTATTTGACTCCTTCACCCAATGGATAAGACACTGGTCTTTTATATTTACATGCTTTAAATTTAAGTTGAACCATTTGTTCATTGGAATTTATCTATCTATGGATGCTACAATTTATAAGTCTTTATATACTGCTAAATCTTGTTTCGCAACATGGATTGCTTTTTATCTTGTGTTTATTATAAGCTATGGGTCTTTCATCATAAAAAAATTCCTAAACAACACCCATCCACATCACCACACAATTAAAAAAACACTAAAAACATTGAGACATAGTTAACTCTTTGTAGGGACTACCCCCTTTGGCTTCGTTAGGAGTTAGCCTAAACGGAGGAGCTGGGATTTAGGTGACAGTACCTAGTAGTGAAGAGACAGCTTTCAAAAGATTTCTGCTGCTGGTGTGCATATCGACGGACAACATCTTTGGCGCCGTTGCCGAGGACAAATCTTTTTGTTCCTGGACGACCTTAGTTTTTTCTAGTTTTTACCTTTTTTGATAGATTTCATATCTATCTGGCGACTCCACTACCTTTTACTTTTCTTTTGGTAGATTTTTAGTCAAATCACTCTCTGAAATTAGACTTAAGTCCACCTGGCGACTCCACTGTCAGTTAACACCTCAAGGTATTCAACTAGAAGAAATTCTGAAGGCTTGCTTAGTTTTATCCCTGAGCCTGAAAAGGTTTATAGGAGAAGACTAAACAAGCTTGCTTCTCGTAGGATCCTTGAAGAACTTGGATCTGAGTCTATTTTAGACATCCATTCTTTGTTCCCAGAAAATTTTGAAAATCTTGAAACTAATAATTGTTCCCTTTCCATCATGGGTGAGTATTTTACTCAACTCAATATCTCTCAAATAGCAGGTCAACCCCATTGTCTTCCAGACAAAGCTGTCGAAAAACTTCCAACATATATTGGCGCTGATGCCACTACTGCTGCTCAACATCTCAGAAACTTCACTAGATGTGTTAATGCCTATATCAGTGACCCTGCAAACCAACATGACGATGTTTATATGAAGCTGTTTGCTCTTTCCTTGGATGGAAAAGCTGGTGATTGGTATAGCAACCTACCTAACAACTCATTTCCCACCTTGGCTACCTTCAAAATTGCCTTCACCGAAAAGTGTGGTGAGAAAAAGGAACCAAGGCATCAACTAAATGCTTTGATCAACGTCAAGAAGGAGGACACTGAAATAATGGACGAGTTCAACACTAGGTTCACCGAGTTATCAAATGCTATCCCTCTTACCTATGCACCACCTGCACCTTCCATTCTGGTTTACTACATTGAGGCACTTAGTGGCAAAATGCAATATCAAATAAGAGATAAGGAACCCACTACTTTGCTTGAAGCTCAAAATATGGCTCTCAAAATTGACTTAAACATGCAATCATCTGGTGAATCCAACATCTAGGGTTAGTCCAGATCATCAACTCCCCTAAAGATTGTTGAGCCTAAAGAGAAAGAGCTTACAAATGAAAAAGCTGCTTATGAAAAGAAACTCATTGATATGGCTGAAAGAATGGAAAAAATGGAACAAAAGCACCTTTCTCAAATGAAAGAGATGCAAAATCGGGTTATCAATGTTGAAAGAACTCAACCTCAACCACCTCCTAGGGTCTTTGCTGCAAAACCAAATTGGCAGAGAAAACCTCCCAACCATGAACAGAGGCCTCCTAACCAATTAGAGGCTGCTAACATGGTTGAAACATATAGGCCATTTTGTAGGCCATGCAAAGATTTCCATGAGGAATCTCATTGCTACTATGCATGCTATGTTCAAGAGCATGGTTATCCTGAGGGTTGTGGTCCTAGCACTTCTACAAGCGAGCCTATTTTCATCAAGCATGTGGGGAACACTTATGAAAATCCTAGAGATAGTGGGGCTCAAGCCAACCAGGGCCATCAAAGGGTTGATTACTTAACTGAGATCTATGGTGAGATGCCACCTAATATCAACAACAGCCAGAAATTCAAAGGGATGACATATCAAAGAAAACCGAAGGAGGGACCTGTTATCACCAAACTTATAGGTGCCCCTAGAGATAGATCCAAAATGGATGGCAGAAGGGAGGGGCAACCAAAGAGGTACAACCAAGATAGCCTCGACTCCCAATGGATGGTTGTCACGCCAATCAAGGCAATCTTCACTTTATGTTATCTAGCCCAAGACAACAAAGGGGGAGACCCAGATCTACTCCCGACAGGAGAGATCAAACCAAAACACCAAATCAAATCAAGTATAGGTGAAGTACGTAAGGCGTATGGCAAACCACAAGGTAAATGATACTTGTTGGATCAAGGGGTTTAAATAGTGTAGATTTGGTTCAACATGTTTAAGTGAGTGACTTATGAAGTTTATAATGAGATCAAGGATTAGGGTACCAGTCAATTGTGAGAAAATCCACTGCCTTGGGAACCGTGTCCAATGCAGGGTAGTTAGGGTCCAAATTGGGGCTAACTAGTACCAAAGGTGAGCTTGATGAAGTGATATGACAATGTCAAGGGATTCAAGCAATCAAAACAAGGATAAAACCACAAGCCATCCCAACAATCCAGGAAAGTTGAATGGGCTTGGAGAAAGATCAGTGCCTTGGGAAATGAGCCAAATGGAGTCAGATGTCCACAAAATTATAGATTTGGAATGTTGGGGTATAGAGGTAGGTGGATCTAAAAGATTAGGGCAATCCAATGGCTGGATCTCAGTAGATCTGAGATTGAAGTATGCCACAAAGTGATCTAATTGGGGCACAACCCTCAAAATGAGGAATGGGGCCCAGAAGGCAGAAATCACTGAAGTGACACATTGGGGGTAGGTTATTAGGTATGTAGATCAAGGATCAAGTGGAATCTCACCTACCTAGGTGCTAGATCCCAGCAAACTCACTTCTCCCAAAGAGTGCGACCTCCCTTGGAGAAGCTCCTTTGCCTTGGAAAATGGGTCAAATGAGGGCCAATCCTCACCAAACTACAGATTCAAATTGCCATGGATACTGTAGAGGTGGGTTTTATATTTTATACCTAGAAGCCAAGGGGATCTTGCTAGATCTAAAAAAATGTAAAATGGGGGTTTTGAATTATTAGGGTTTGAAGCTTTTAGACAAATGCATAGATCATGGAAAGAGAAATTACTTTGAGATCATACTTGAGTGATGAAGAGAGATGCTTTGTTGTTGAGGAAGACTCCCGCAGAGATCAAATGAGAGATTGTTGAATTTGCTTGCCGAAATGATTCCCTAGCCCACAAGTGCGACCTCCTCTACCTGTCAATCCAAGGAAAGCGATTTCAATCAGAAAGGTCAAGTATGGAGGAAATACAAGTGAAATGCAAAAGTAACATGAAATAGAAGGTTCTGGGACAGTAATACTCCCTGTTACCAACGAAGAAACCCAAAGAAGAAGTAGGGAGGGTCCTCCCCTACCAATACGTCCTCTTTGAATGAATTCGGCCTCCACCTGTAGATGCAAAAAATGGTACAAAAATATGGCAAGACAATATCTCCAATAACTCAGTGCAAAGGAAGAATCAACGAACGAACTCCAAAAGCATTCACCACAACACTAGAGATAGATGCAATAATAATTTTCTATTCCAATAATCTAGAGCCAAAAGTCCCTTTACAATGAGAAGCTCTCTCCTTTAAATAGGAGGGAGAGAGTCCACAATCTAACCACTTTGTGAATGAGTGGCTAAAATTAAAATATCAAAAGATCTAATTAATGGTTGAGATGAACTCAACAATAAAATACATGGATCACTAATAAAATATAACAATAAGTGGACAAAATCGCCCTAGGAGAGGGGATCCCACCAAATCATGATGAAAAAATATAATAGACACCCTTGGTCAATCCCCATAGCACAATAATAATAAAATAGTCATCAAAGTACCAAATCGTGCCTCTATGGACAAATCGTGAGCCTTAGGAGGCTCCAAAAATCACCAGAAAGTGCCATAAGTGATGGATGTGGGTCCCGATGAAGCTTGTTATCACACAACTTGTAGTTGCCCCTAGTGGTATCCCATCCGGGACGGTAGAGGAGATGGGCAACTAAAGAGGTGACCCAAGAGATGCCACGGTTCCCAATGCAAGGTGGGAGTCACGTCAACCGAGGAACTCCTCGCTTTAGGTCAGGGTGAAACAAGACCTAGGGGGAGACCCTATAACCAATCAAAGATGATTGGACCCAAACAAAGGTTCCTAGGGATGAGTAAATGGTAAGTTGCGGAAACCAATGCAAGGTAAAGTGGACCTAGAAATTAAAGTATGGTTGAAGGTGGTTTGAGAAATTATTAGTGTTTCAACCAATGTATGATTTAGGCCACATGATTAGTCATGATGACAAGATATAGTACCATATGGTACACAAGTGGGTCTTACCTTCTTGGGATATGTGAAATGGCTTAAAGTAGACCCACAAGGTGAAATTAAGGGATGCAATTGGCACTAGAGGATGTGCAATGATTAGATCTATGGATCTAAGTTGAAATTAGGAGTACCCATGTAGCGGATCTAGGTTTTGACACAACTCCGAAGGAGTGCGCCTTGCTTGAGGAAGACTAGTGCCTTGTTGGATGGGTAAATGGAGTCAAAAGATGTGTCGAAGTGTAGATCGGGACACCTAGAGGCCAAGTCAAGTGGGCTAATTGAGATTGAGTAGTTGTATCTTGCTAGATCTAGGATTTCAAGATATGACCCTAAGTGGACCACAATCCCTTAAAACAAGGAATGCTACCCCCAAGGCAGATCATCACAAAATGATATTCTAGACCTAGGTTTCAAGGTATGGCCGTTCCAAATCCACAAAAATCTCAACCACCCACTTCCTCAAAGTGGGCAAACTCACTCACCCAAGGGAGTGCGACCTTGCTCAAGGAGGATTAAAAGGTGGGTAAAGTGGGACAAATCAAGTCCAATGGCCACCAAACTGTAGATCCAAGTAGCTTATGCACCGATCTATGTGGATCTAGAAAATCAATTCAATCCAAGGGTTAGATCTTACTAGATCTGAGTTTTAAGGTGCCAAGTAATTCAAAAGGGGGTTTTAATCCCTTAAAATGTGGAATGATGCCCACAAGGTAGAAATTACCCAAGTAAAAGTCTGGGGGTAGGTTATCAAGTGTGTAGATTACCAATCAAGCGGGATCTCACCTACCCATATGCTAAATCTAACCCAACAAGCCTCTCCAAGGAAGTGCGATTTGGTTCAAGAGGGCTATATTGCCTTGAAAAGTGTGTCAATTTGAACCCAATCACCACCAAACTATAGATCCAACTAGGGGTGGATGCGATAGAGGTGGGTTCTTAAGATCTTTTCAAAAGCAAGGCTAGATCTAAGTAGATCTAAGAAAAACCATAATTGGGGTTTTAATTAATTAGGGTTTGTGACCAATGAAGATAGAATGGATGAAAGAGGCACATACCTTGTAGATATTACCTCAATTGCTTGTGGCCACCTTGCAAATTGATAGCATTCTCCTATGTGTATATTCAAGAGTGAGATCCAAGAGCTCCAACCAAAACGTTCTCCTCCAAGATAGCCAAATCGGCCTCCTCCTACAAGACAAGATCAAAGAAACAAGTCAAGTAAGATGATTATGAAAATGATAGAAAGATGTAATAGAAAGCATCAACTATGTCACAAAGATACAATAATGATACTCCCTGTCACAAGATCAACCCAAGAGAGAATATGTGGATCCCTCCAACAATAACCCTCAAGAAATCGCCCTCCTTTCCATCAATTTGACTTTCTTGCAAGAAAACTAGTAGAAGCACCAAAATCCACAATGATACATAGAAGAGATACTGCATACTCAATATGCAAGAGAATCCACAAGACAAGAGAAATATGCTCCACAAAGAAGTGTTCTATTCCAATATTCCAGAGCTCCAAAGGTGAGCTATACAATAGGGGGTCTCCTCCTTATATAGGATAATAAAGACCAAAACCCTATACCACTCTACAATACTACATCAAATGAGTGGTTGAGATTAAAAGATCTCATCATACAATCAATGGCTAAGATGAACCATAACAATATATCACATGGATCACTCAATATAATGATGACGTCATAGTATAAAATAATCATGGAGGGTGACGTCATCCACTAGAGGGGGTAAAAGTACCAAAAATCCACCTCATGATGACTAGGACATGACATAATAAACACATGGTGGGGCTAGGAGGCATCAATCCTTACTAGATCATCCCCAAGGCACAATAAAATAATAAAATATGTCCAATATAATATAAATGATCAAATCTGTCCTCAAAATTTATGACAGACAAGCAGTAAAAGACCTCCTGTGATCGCTGTGGGCCTACCCACATGGTGAAAACTGGCTGGAAGATAGTGGGATCACCCTAGAAGACCTCTGTGAAAACCAAATGCCAAAACCTTGCCTCAATTGCCCAAATCGAATTCCTCTGTGACCACTTTATCCCATTTTTTAACTGCCTCGGTAACTGTGAAAGTGCCAAAACTGCCTCCCAGAGCATCTGCGATGTCCAACTGAGCCTGCCAGGCTCTCCAGAAGGGGGGGTAAATGGTAAAACCAAATGGCTGGACCACCCCCTCCTCATACAGCGCCCTAGGTGAACTGGCCTCTCCTGGCCCCTGCTGCTCAGGCTGGGAAATCAGCCCCAAATCTGGTCAACAAGTGTAAAACTGCATCAATCACTGTCAGAAGTGCCCGGAACTGAAAGATAAGTGTCTCATTGGATCTAGAAGACCCAAATCCACTAGGAATGTGTACTCATACACCATGGGTTTCCCTATTGGGCCAGCTGTATGGTCCACCATATATGGACAATGCATAATCTGCTGATCTGAAGTAATAAATAAATTTGTTGAACTCCATCAATCATCATCTGCATCATATGTCCATCATATGATATCATCATCAAGTATGTGGGACCATCAATCATCATCAATATGCATCTATACATGGCCCACATCATCACAGATCCCAATAATATACAACAAGGATAAATCACATCAGTAGACTAAGACATGCTTCTCTAATCATTCTCACAGCCAAGCTCAAAGTATAACATCCATTCAGTGGCATTAATCAAGTTAGCATGTTCCTTTGTTATATAAAATTACTTGCACAATAGTTCAGATGACAAACTCACCCATTGGACATGGTCAAACTGCTAGTGAAGGATGAAGGCTAGGAACAAGGTTGGGCGAAGGGTTTGACTTGTCTAACTTAACTCAAAAATACTTTGGACTGGGAGAAAGGGGAAAGCTACAAACTCTGTGCTGGACAAAATAACACGGGGAATGGTTGTGCCTCACAAATGGATAAGTTGTTTAGAGAGTGCTTATTCAACTTAGGCATCATGTCTACATCAAGTTGATCCAGGTTCATTAGGATCATTCAATTTCATTTCATGGCCTTTTTGGCCTACATAACCCTTCGGATCTCAGGTGTGCTGATAAGCACAACTAGTTGCAGCTTGCATCCAGGGCATGTTTTTCAAATACATATAAGGTCAGCAATTGTTTAGATATAGCTTTTAAGAATCATTGCTTTTTGGACCTTTCTTATACTCTTCGAGGAGTGTTTTTAGTTGTTCATTGCTCTTGCCCTTTTTAGTTTCCATGGGCGAATTTATAAGTTTCCATAGGTAGAACATGAGCTTTCGGTTTTAGCCAACAACATCTCAAGTGACTAGGGGGAGTTCGAGCCAATGCCAAACATCGGGACAACCTACCAGAATGATTTAGGCCTACAATCCAACTCACCAAAGGCAAGTTTTGTCACCAACTTATAGCCGAGACACTGAATATACAGGGATGCGGTCCAAACACAGAGGTAGAAAAATGGGGAAGTCCTCAGTATCAGAAAGTCAAATGAGATAGGTCAAGGTATAAAGTCAAATAGGAAAGTCATGTATGGATGGAGTCAAGTGAATATGGAGCCTACACTAGCAGACAACTGGTGTCAGGAAAGACCATATCTATGTAAGGTGGAAAACCAGTGGGTTTTGTTAAATGACCTAAATGTGCAAGCAATTGTCCATTTTATGATTTATAGTTCATTTTAAGCAGTTTGCCACATCATGAATAATATACCAAGCAGATGCTGTGAACATGACTAAATCAACAAGATAATAATCCACAGTCAGTGATAACATATCCATAGATCATACAACGTCATCATAGTAATACTCATCATGTACCATCTGAAACACTGCTGCAATACATCTCTAAGCACTGAACTGAAACTGTATGGGATAAAGGGTCACATTGGTCATCAAATTTGAACACTCAAGGCTCAGCCTTGACACAAGGTCTAACATAAGTCTGAATAATATACTGCGCTGATCATGAGTGATCACAAAATATACAATCATCATAGCCATGCTCTGAATAATGGAAGCTCTGGAATGTGCAGATATCTGATGAACAAAAATAGTAGCCCTGCTACTATGGTGTGATAACAAAGCTGAAACTGCTGGAGAAGGTGTGGAAGACATCCCACTCATCACCACTGATCATCCCATGCCAAAACTTTGCCTCAGTAGCCTAAATTGAATTCCTCTGTAGCCATTTCTACCAATTCAGAACTGCCTTGGGAAGTGTGAAACTGCCTAAACTGCCTCCTGGAGTGCCCGCGTTGCCAAGGTGAGGGAACCAGTGTGTCTGGGAGGGGGGTAATATGGTAAAAACAAGTGGCTAGACCACCCCCTCCATGCACAACGCCCTAGGTGAACGAAATAAAAACCAACACTGCTCTGACAGGGCCTCTAACAGGCCAAAATTGCACTAGGATAGCCAACTGAGGCTCAAACATCATTGTAACTGCCTAGAATTGAAAACAGACTGTCTCATTGGACTTAGAAGGTCCAAATCTATCCAAGATGTGTACTCATACACCATATGGATCTCTGCATGATCATATAATATATCCAATATGCCCGAACAAGTGAAATAATAATAATCTGTAAATGATCAAATAATGCTGAAAACCATAAATCATCATCATAACCCTGCATCTGATGCATAGAACCATCATGTACATGTACATAAACCATATATCATCTATCTGTGTCATCATAAGGTCTAACCATCTCATGTCCTGTGGCTGACCTTGGTCAAACTAGGTTTGACCAAGTCAACATGACCAAATATAACTCAAAATATCATCGGAAGCTGCTGCAAAGTGTCAGAGGTTAATGCATGTTCTACAATTCATTTAAATAGCAATTATAACAAGTAGCAGTCATTACTGGCGATCTACCAACAAATATGTAATATCATTAATTATTATTATGACTCAGACTAGACTTTCAAGACCATACTCACTTCATAGTTGTGATCAATTTGCTAGTGAAGGGTGAAGGCTTAAAATAAACTGGCTAGGCTAAGGGATGACTTACTGACTCAACATTGTGACACTTTGGACATGGGAAAGGGAATACACACCATAGCATATACTGAATGAGCAACAACACAGGGAATGGCGGTGTCTCACAAATGGGTAAGTTTTTCAAAGAGTGTTTATTCACCTTTAACAGATGCGCACAATCCATAATACAAATGAGGCCAGCAATCATTTTGATATAGCATTTGAGTTCCATTGCTTTTTGGGCCTAAAGTTTCCATAGCTTTTGATCTATGTGTGTTTATAAACACATTGCATAGATTTACATTTATTTAGGCTTTTTACCGCAGTTGTGTTTTTTAAGGCACTTGTTTACTTGAGCACTTCTAGGTGTATCACAGACAGCTTGTTTACCTAGGTATTTACATTCACAAAAGATATAACATTTTATTTCATAGCCATTTTCATTTGGCTTGCCTTTCATTCATGTGTGTTTAGAAACACATTGCATGAATGGGCTTTTCATACAAGATATAACATTTCATTTCCCATACTTTGTATTCATGGCAGCACTAAAAGTTTCAGGTTTAGCCAACAACAACTTTAGTGACTAGGGGGATTTCTCAAGGAAATCCAACTCACCATAGGTAAGTTTTGTCACCAACTTAGAGCCGAGACACAATAAATAGGGAAGCTCATCCAATACAGAGGCTATAGTGGGGAAAATTCCTCCATGCCACTAGTCAAGTAGTAAGTCAGGGTGATAAACTAAAAGGTAGGTAATGGATGGATGAAGACAATGAATAATGAAACCAACACTAGCAAGCCAAGGTATGGTGGAATGATCACCTCTATTCTCCCTAAGGAGGGTAAAACCAATGAGTATGAATAATGAACTTCTAAGTCTGAGTAGGGACAATATAATATATATAACAAGATCAACATGGTCCACATATCTATATGGTCGCCAGATCATGATAATAAATGCTAAGGCATGCCATAAGAATGAATATAAAAGCAATATAACCACAACACCATAATATACCTACTGAGTCATATACCTGAATGCTCATCATCTGAGCCATCATCTGTCCTCTGAAACTGCTGCTGTAACTCTGGGAACTACTGACTGCTCTGTACAAATGGTATAATAGCTACATCGGTCATCTCTCTGAGTTTCCTGAGACTCAGTCATGGCATGGGGAATATATATGTTGTCCAATATCTGATAGTGATCCATAGTAGATGCTCCTCTCAGCATCTCAATGTAAGGGAACTGGCTGAATAGTGTACTGGAATCAGAAAAATAATGTATGGTAGCCCAACTACTATATATGTGATAACAGGACCATCTGCTCAAACTGCTCCTAAGGTAACAATTCCTAACATTACTCAACAAATTAATAATGAAAAGGAGTCTATTGCTTTAAGTTTTGATTTAGGTAGTTGGTTGGCCAACACTAAAGTTCTAGTCCCAGTACTTGAACTATGTAAAATTCCTGGTCAGAAAGAGAAGCTTTTGAAAATGTTAGATCCTCAATCTAATGATGTTCCTCCTCCCACTTCAAAACCCATAGCATCTGAAAAACCTCCTCCACCTGCAAAGCATCCTACCCCTAAGAAGGTAACTTTCTTAGAGATTGAAGAGTAACCTTCAACAAGTTATGCAAATGATTTTAGGGATCCTCCTATAATCCTACATACCAGGGAAACAAGAAAAGAAGCTCACCCACCTTTCTACATATCATTGATGATAGGTGACCTTCTTCTACATAATTGTATGTTGGATACAGGATCTGGCGCAAGTCTAATGACCTAAACAGTTATGCAACAACTCAACTTAAAAACCACTAGACCTTACCAGAATGTGTGTGCCATGGATTCTAGACCTGTTGAAGTTTAGGGAATGATTGAAAATCAACCTGTCAGATTGGCTAAATATCCAAACATCCATGTCACCATGGATATCCTTGTCATAGATGTGCCTGATAAGTGGGAGATGCTACCCTCTAGAAAATGGGGTGCTACTTTGGGTGGGTCAATTCAATTAGATTTGCCTTATGCGACTGTTCCATCATCTGAAAATTCTCTCGTCAAACTGCACACAGAAAAAGAAAGAAGGTACCATGTTGAGAATCCTCAGAAACCATCAAATGAATATATCTGCAATGCTGATGAAATAGGAACTTACCAAGTCAATTCCACCTTTTTAGATCCTGTTCATAAGGAAATGAAAGATAAAAAAGTTGATGGATTATGGAAAATGGTATTTGATGGTGCTTTCTCTAGAGCTGGCAAAGGGGTTGGAATAGTCCTCACATCACCCAAAGGGAAGGTCTTTAACTTTGCTTTCAGACTTGAATTTGAAGCCACAAACAACGTTGCTGAGTATGAGCCACTTCTACTAGGCATAGAGATTGCTGAAGACATGAAAATAAAAATGCTTAGTATTAAAGGAGATTTTGACTTAGTAGTGCAGCAGATTAAAGGTAATTTTGCATGCCACTGTAAAAGGCTTAAAAGGTATAGAAATGCAATATGGGACACCATGGAGTACTTTGATGCACTAAACATAAAAGCAATCCATAGGGAAGAGAACAGTATGGCAGATAGATTAGCAGTTGCAGCATCTACCCTCCAACCTTCAGAAGAAATGTTGAATAGAGACTGTACCCTTGAGATTAATTATAGGCCATTAGTCCCAGACAACATAACACACTGGCAAATTTTCAAAGATGATGAATAGATTCTGAAATTTATTAATAACTTGGATGAGTTCTGAGATTTCAAGATAAATAGGCAGGAGGAAGGCAAGCAGTATCGAGAAGACAGCCAAAACCTGAACCCTGTGTCACATGGATCTACTAAGCTGGAAATTTTTTTTGACAGGCAGGATGGAAAGAGAAATAACATCGACCAATTGAAACCTGGTGATTACGTTGAGGTGAACATTGGATCGGAAACACATCCGAAAATCATAAAAATAGGAAAAGGAACTTCTGAAAGGGAAATGAATGCTCTAATAAACTTGGTAGAAGAATATAGAGACATTTGTGCATTTACATATGATGAGCTAAAAGCTTATAGGGAGGATGTTTTCCAACATACCATCCCTCTAAAACCAGAAATGCAAAACGTAAAACCTTTTCGCCAAAACCTTAGGCAAATAAATCCTAAGTTGGCCTCTATTGTCAAGCAGGAACTAGAGAAAATACTGGCAGCAGGTATTATAGCACCTACCCGACATACATCATGGTGCTCCAACTTAGTTGTGGTAAGGAAGAAGAATGGGAGTATCAGGATATGCATTGATTTTAGGAACCTTAACATAGCCTGCCAGAAAGATAATTATCCACTCCCCAACATGGAGACCCTCCTCCAACGGGTCACTGGATCTACGATGATGTCCATGCTTGATGGATTTTCAGGTTACAACCAGGTTGTTATCAAAGAGGAGGATAGGCACAAAACAACATTCACAACCCCTTGGGGAACTTTCGAATATCTGAGAATGCCTTTCGGTCTCACAAATGCTGGGGCCACTTTCCAGAGGGCCATGGATTATGCTTTCAATGAATTGATAGGAAAAATTATTGAAATATATCAGGATGATTTGACTGTTTTTTCCAAGGAAAGATCCAGCCATGTTGACCACCTTAGAAAAGTTTTTCAACGATGTAGAGAATATGGCATTTCTTTAAATCCGGCTAAGTCAGTATTGGGTATTGAAGAAGGAAAACTTTTGGGTCACATCATTAACAAAGACGGGGTCAAGATTGATCCCGAGAGAATCGAGGCTATACAGAAGATTCCCCTTCCAAGAAATGTTAAGGGTCTCCAATCATTCAATGGTCATATAAATTTCATAAGGAGATTCATTCCTAACCTTGCTGAACTCATGAAACCTATGCAAGCTCTCCTAAAAAAGAATGCTAAGTTCATATGGATAGATGAAGGAAAAAATGTTTTTGACACCATAAAGGATTCCATCACTAGATCACCTGTCTTAGTCAGCCTAGATTACACAAAAGATTTCATGATCTTTTCCTTTGCCTCAGAAGACACCATTGCTGGTGTGTTTCTCCAGCAGAACTTCGAAGGGTTCGAGCAACTGATTGCCTTTATGAGTAGAGCCTTGCAACATTCCGAGCTAAAGTACACAATCATGGAAAAACAGGCCTATGCCTTGGTCAAATCTTTGAAGCACTTCAGAACATATATCAGTTATTCCAAAGTTATAGGGTATGTTCCCCATGTTGCAGTAAAAGACATCCTATCTCAATAGGATTGCTTAGGAATAAGAGGCACATGGGTTTCCAAAATCCAGGAATATGACCTTGAGATAAAACCCACCAAGTTAATCAAAGGGAAAGGTCTTGGTAAAATGCTCACTCAAAAGAATGAAGAAGCCATCGAAATGATTGCTGAAAACAACGTTCCTCGACCTTCCATGAATCCTGCACTCCAAGAACTTGACAACATCTGTTATTCCGACATCATTTACTTCCTTCTCCATTTCAATTGCCCTGATCACCTCAAAGGTCACAAGCGAAGGGCCTTAAGACTCAAAACTGCTAGGTATTGCCTTACCCATGAGGGTTTGGGTTGGAGAAACCCAGATGGAATCATACTTAGGTGTGTGAATGAACAAGATTCCAAAAGAATCTTAACTGAGTTTCACTCAGGATTTTGTGGAGGCCATTATGCAGCGAATACAACTGCCCACAAGATCTTGAGAGCTGGATACTATTGGCCCACCATCTTCGTAGATGTTCACAAACATGTCAAGTGTTGCCAAGAGTGTCAGATTTTTACTGGGAAGCAGAAATTGGCTGCACTTCCCCTTACACCAGTTGTGGTGCTTGCCCCTTTTCAACAATGGGGGCTTGACTTTATTGGCAAATTCAAGGATAACTCTAGCAATGGTTTTTACTAGATTCTTACGGCAACTGATTACTTCACTAAATGGGTAGAGGCCATACCTACTAAAAAAGCCAATGAAAAGGTTGTTATAAAATTTATTGAAGAAAGAATCATCACCAGATTCGGAATCCCTTTAAAAATAACAACTGATAATGCCAAGGCCTTCAGTTGTGGAGAATTCAATGAGTTTTGTTTTAAATACGGCATTATCCTATCCCACTCCTTGGATTATTACCCACAGGGAAATGGACTTGCTGAGTCTACAAATAAAAATCTAATGAGTATTCTTAAGAAAACCGTGGATGATAATAAGAAAGCATGGGACAACAAGATTAAGTATGCTGTGTGGGATGATAGGATAACCAAGAAGAACTCTACAGGGAAGTCCCCTTTTGAGTTAGTGTATGGTCTTACAGCCACCCTCCTAGTTAGCATGCAAATTCCAATTTTCAGATTAATAAGTGAGTATGGAGCGGAAAAGTTGGAAATGGAGCAGAGGATAAATCAGATCATAGAGTTAGATGAAGCAAGAAGAGCTGCCCTTGATCAGTCCCTAAGACATCAAGAAAGTATGAAGGGTACTTTTGACAAATCAGCCAAGCCAAGACCCTTCCAGGTGGGAGATACTGTTCTCCTATGGGATAAAAGAAGGGAGAAGCCTGGGAAGCATGGGAAATTCAACAGCCTTTGGAAAGGCCCATTTATCATCCATGCCATTGTTGGCACTAATTCTTTCTTGCTGAATACCATGGAAGGAGAAGAATTGAGCCTGCCCAGAAACGGGCAACATCTGAAGCCTTTTTATCGAAGCAGCATCCAAGATGACCAAGGGGTCATCTTAGGGCCTCTCTAAACCCATCCTTGTTGTATTTTTATGCATTTTACTTATGTACCATATTGATGTGTCATAGCTTTTGTATGTTAGCCTTTGTATCATATTTCATATATATGCTGGAAAAGAAAAGATTTTATTTCATGTACTTTTGATTATTGAAAAAAGCAAAAAATATTATCAAATGCCATCCATGTCGATTACAAGCCTACTCCTCAAACCATTTTGCTATATTACATTGAAGCACTTAGTGGTGAAATGCAGTATCATCTCAGAGATAAAGAGCCCACCACTCTTTTTATAGCCCAAGAAATGGCTATTAAAATCGACAGAAATATGCAAACATTGGGCGAGTCTGACATTCCTGGCTACTTAACTCCTCTAAAAACTATTGAGCCTAAAGATAAAGATCCTCTATCAGTTATGAAGGATGCCCATGAAAAACAGATGTTGGAAATAAAGAAGGAAATGAAGAGAAACATGGAAGAAGTTGAACAAAAACACTTGGCACAACTAAAGGAAATACAGAACTGGGTGGTAACTATGGAAAGGACTCAACCCCCACCACCTCCTAGAACATTTCCTGCAAAACCAACATGGCAGAGAAAAAATCCCAACCATGAACAGAGGCCTCCTCATCAATTAGAGGCTGCTAACATGGTTGAGCATCACAAGCCATTTTGTAGAGCATGCATAGACTTCCATGAAGAATCTGGATGCTAGTATGCATGCTATGTTCAGGAGCATGGTCATCCAGAATATTGTGGTCCTAGTACATTATCAAGCAAGCCCGAGTGCATAAACTATGTAGGTGCCATTTATGATATTCCTGAAGAAAGTTGGAACCAGTTGGGGCAGCCTAGTACAGAAAGTATGACCTTTTCCCATTAGATCCTTGATGATCCCATCGAGGAAATTTATCAAAGACCAAATTTTATTGAAGACCCTCCTCATGCCACCGAAACAAAAGACATTTATGAGTGGGAAGTTTTTCAAGACTACTTTAGTGATGATGAACACATATGTATTCCTGATCCACCTCTAGAAGAAACAATTACGGAAGCCCATATTGAAATGCATAAGGAAGTCTGTAATGGGTACAATAATGATGGTTTGGAAGATCTTCTTCCTTATGGCCTTTTTTCTGAAGGGGAGGATTATGAGCATGAAGAAGACAGACATAGCCTGGAGCATGATACAAGTAACAAAGAACCCCTCATGATTGACATAGATATTGATTATGATAAATGGACTTTTATAGAGAGTCCCATCTATGCCATGACTAAAGAATCACTGGATGACTTCATTGAAAAACCCATATATGAGGTGTTCAGAGAGGTAGGCTTTGAAGTTGAGACCTTGAAAATTTTTCACATGGAAGAAGAGCATGTTATTTCTTCATATGAGCAGTTAGAGCCACGCATGACTATCGGCAAAAATGATCTAGAGAAGCAGTACAGTGAAGGGTCGGTTTCGGTCCAATTAATCAAGCATATATCTCAGCCATCGGAAATCCCTTGTATACTAGAGCAGTTCAAGGCTTGCACTTTCATAGAAAATTATTTTCAGAAGAGCCTTTCGGATCAGTATGATGAGGTACCAAAACTGCCCTGTCATCCTTAATTTCTTCATCCCATCCTGTTCTGGATAGGGGATGCCTACAATAGGACTTACTATATGAAGCAAACAATCCGTTCGTTCACACAAAGAATATTACCAGAACACCTAGAATATTAAATAAGCCATTAATGGGCCAAAATATATATTGATAATATAATAGATAAGAGATTATTACAATGGTTGAGAACCCACCTATTAAATAAGGCTTGGGCATTGTGAATGAAAGGTCATGCCCTTTCATTCTTAAGTATAATTAATTATGTTTATCATTAATTATTTACTTTTATGTTCATAGCATTGCCACTCTCTTAGAAAGGCTTTGTCCTCAAAGCCTTACAATGTTGTCATATCGTTCCTTGTGACGTCGTGGCTGACGAAACATGTCGATACGAATTGCTAAGTGTAGGGCATAACTTCCGATATGTGGATGGGTCAATCCATCCCAAATTGATTTGTTGTTGACTGCTGGGATTGCCTACTGATCTGTCGTCAGGAGTTTTGATCACATTAGTACCATTATCTTTCGACATTTCCCACTTTTTAGAATATCGGTTTTATGGTTGGGGTGTCGATAGGGAATTTTCACAATGTCATTTTCTTTTACGAGTGTCGTCTTTTGAGCATTGATCTGAGCTAGAAGTTTTATTTTCGTCTCTTGAGGCTTTAAGGTTTTGTTCTGTATCTTTTCCAACTTGTTTTCTAATTGCTTGTAATCATTTTGAAACTTCTTAATCAATTCAACTTGCGATTTTCTGTCATATTCAGACTTCTTAAGTTGTTCCTTAAGATCTTCATTATGACTTCTGATACAACTATTTTCTTCCTGCTTGTCTAGAAGTTTTCCTTCAATGTCTTTCGTAGATTGTTCTGTCTTCCAACTATTTTTCAACTTCTTAATTTTTGTGACTAGTGTCTTGTTATGATTTCTTAATCTGAAAATTTATTCGGAATTGTTGGATATTGTTTTATTATTCTTTGCGATCTCTAGTTTGTTTGCCTTTTTAGAGTCGTCATTTTGTTGTTGAAGAACTTTTATCTGTTGTCGACATTGGTCGACCTTTGATTCTTGATCTCCTAAATTATGTCGTATTTGCTTCAGTTCTTCATCCTTGTCGTTAAGGATCTTGTTCAAGCATATTATTTCTGCTTCGTAATTATTTATTTCCTTCTTTATACATTGATTTCCTAACCTCTGATTGAATTCATTTTCAGCTTTTAATTCATCAATTTGCGCATACAATTTTTCTATACACCTTTCCTGGTCAAAGATTTTTATTTCATTGTACCTTGCTTGTAATTCAATTCTTATTTGTGAACTATTATTTATGTTGCGCAATTCTTCGTTGTCTCTTCGATAACGCTTTCACTGGGCTTCTAATTCCTCTATTTGTAATCACAAATCGGCTTCCATGGTCTTGACTTCTTCGGTGATAGATGGTCTTTCTTTGATTTCTTTAGCGATAGATAATATTCGACTTTTTCGACAATAGAGGGTCTTTGACTTTTTGACGAGTCTTCCTTGACTTTACTTCTCCGATGATAGATAGCCTCAACTTATTTTTGACGAGGGAGTCTTCTTTGACTTCTTCGATTTGTCTTTGACTTCTTTTGACAAGGAGTCTTCCTTTGATTTTGACTTTCCTTTGTCTTCTTTGATTTTTTCTTATTCTTTTATTCTGAATAATTGTAATTAATACAATTATTAAATAATAAATATTACTATTTGTAATATTAATATTATTATGAAATGTTTGGACGCGTAAGATTTTGGTTTTAAATATATAATAATAATTACTATTATTATTAGTATATTTTTTTTTTGGAAAATGAAGGAGATTTGGGGTTTTCACCCTAATTATTAATAACTATTAATATTATTAATAATTAAATGGTAAAGATTTAAAGATAGGATAATGTAATAATATTAATATTATTATATTAATAAAAATATTATTAAAATGTAGGGTTTGAAGGAAAAGTCGGCGGGAGGAAGCGGCCAGGGAGGAGGGATGGAACGGAAAGGGAGCAGGCGCGGTGGTAGCAGATGGAGGCTGGTGGTGGGATGGCTCGGCGTTGCGGTGGCCGGTGTGGAGTGGCCCGATAGGTGGGTGGGTGGGTGGCAGGCGTAGGGAGGGACGGGAGCTGGCGCAAAGCTGGGCACGACCGGGGAGCAATGGAGTGGAGGGTAGTGTAGAGAATGGAGGGCACGGGGAAGAGGGAGCAGCAGGCGTGGAGGAAGGGAGAAAGGGGAGGGCGCGAGGGAGGTTGGCGCGAGTGGGACAGCAAGTTGTGCAGGCGGGGAGGTCGGTGTGGAAGGTTGGACGGATTCAAAGGCCAGGGGTGGTGGCTAAGGGGGTGGCGTGAATGCAGGCAGGGGAAATGGAGGTTGGCGGAAGGAGTGGCATGGCAGGAGGAGGAAGAGAGGGAGGAGGGTTGGCGGAAATGAGGGGGGGTAGTCGCCAGTGGCAGGAGGAGCGGAATGCGGCAGAGTGTTGTGCAGAGGAGGATGTTGGAGCAACACAACAGTGGAGTGAGAGGAGGCAGCGTGCGCAACGATGGAGGAGGGTGGGCGTGTGAAGAGGAATGCAGTGGGCAGACTGCGGAAAGAAGAGTGGACGTGAGCGAGTGGGCATGGGTGAGTGAAGAAATGGGAGGATTGAGCAATGTTGGAATGAGGTGTAGTGTAGAGAATACGATGCATGGGCGAGGGAGTGAGCAGGAAGCTTTGGTTACAGCGTTGGGATTGATTTTTCAGGGAAACCCTTGAATTAATGGCTAAAAACCAAGGTGAGGTTAAAATCCTCAATGTCAGAGATTCTCCTAAATGAAGGCCAAAGACCTGCACTAGATATGCCCAAGAAGGGCTCTGATACCAAATGAAGCGAACAATCCGTTCATTCACACAAAGAATATTACCAGAACACCTGGAATATTAAATAAGCCATTAATGGGCCAAAATATATATTGATAATTTAATAGATAAGAGATGATTACAATGGTTGATAACCCACCTATTAAATAAGGCTTGGGCATTGTGAATGAAAGGTCATGCCCTTTCATTCTTAAGTATAATTAATTATGTTTTTTATTAATTATTTACTTTTATGTTCATAGCACTATATTGGGAAGCACTTCAAATATTTATTACATACTTATGATTCCCCATCCAGCCCTCCAATTCAGAAGATCCAAGCAGGTTTGCAGTTTTTAATAAGCATGCCCTTGCTCTGGCTGGTAACCAGAGACAAGGTAAAAAATTGTCTTTATATTGATTACATTCTTAAATGGTTACATTGGATTTCTGATTATACTTAACATGTTCTTTTTGCATTATGCTAGAATAGGAAAGAACAAAGTTTTTGCGTGCATTTAGATTTCTTAGAATTTACTTTCAAACAATAAAATATAGTTCGTATTTCATTTTGGTTTTTTCATAACACATGTGCTACTAAAGGTTTTTTTTCAAGTTGAGATGTTTTTACAGGTTATATAAAAACCAGAGATTCTGGTGTTCTCGTATCCTCTCCTTGCATGAATTCCTAATCGAGCACACGTCTCACAGTCAGAGCCAGATGTTACCAACTATTTTGTACATAGCTGAATTTCTTGTGAGCCGCCAATTTTTTGAACATGATTCATGTTCATCATCAGTGTTCAGAAGTTCAGAGGTCATTTTCAGGGCAATTTTGCCCCTTTTGTAACAACTGCGTGTTCATACCCCCATGAGGAATTTGTAAAAAGTTGGTCTAAACGGGATCCTTTTATAAAAGACTCAGCTATTTGTAGGTTTGGCCATTTGGGGGATACTCTAAAGTGTTTTTTCCGTAGGAATTATGCGCTACTCATTAGTGGCGTATAATCCATGAGTTTTTCACTCAAACCTCCAAAGCTGGAGTATTTCCCATGGCAGTCAAAACCTAAGGTGGTTATTAGAGTCTTGTGTCTAGGATTTTTTACGTGTTAGCCATCTCGATTGAGTTGTATGAACATGCACTAGGTCCCCTAGGAGTTTCGTTTGATTCCGAGAGGAATAATTTTTTCCGTAATTTAGACAATTTTTTAATGGCTTAAATGAAAATTTTCAAGAAGTGATAAAAACCTCATCTAGAGGCGGAATTAAGCGTGGGGAGGCTCGTCTTGACGCTCAGAGTGTCCTCTTTACACTAGCTATCTCATTTCTCAGATTCCGGACAGTTACGTCACCTATGGGGGAGTTTTGGCTAATAATGCATCATTTTGGCACTTAATTGCTAAAAATGGTGAAAATGCACTTTGACCAAAAATTTAAAATAAGTCAAAAAATCAAATTTTGAACTTTGGAAAAGGGGGGGCATGGTCTCATGAGTTGTACGATCATATTAAAGATACAAGTCACATGTCAAATTAAAGTTTGGAATTACGAATTACTCATGGGAGATGACGTGAGCATTTTTCCAAGCGTGAGTCTCTTCTCACGTGGGCTCCTCCATGCGTGTGAGTCATTTTTGATTGGGTGATTGGTTTGCATTTAATAACATGGTAGGTGCCTCCCCCAAGTTGAGGCCACATCATGAGCTCGACTTCTATCAATTCAAGGTTAACTTTCCATCAAACTCCGAGCTATCTCCTCAAGTTTCACGCATTCATCCTTTGATCACGTCAATCCAAGGTGGGAGCTCACGATTGGAGTGGTGTTAATTATGATGTGGGGGTGGAGGCAACCTCCCCACTCATACCAACCAGCAGCTAGAGTTTCTAATGGGATCTACGCTCCAAATTCGATTTGATTGGATTGTGACTGAAATTCAATTGGTTAATTGGCTCTCTTCTCATACCAATTCGTTTTAGGCTTTGGGCATCTTAGTTTTGTTATATAAGGAAGGCATTGCCTCCTCTTTTCTCATGGAGATTTGTGCATAGAAACTCTGGAGAATTTTGTAACATGGTTTAGTATTTGAATAAAGTTGAAGACTTTGGAGGTCAATGTGGAAGCTCTTTGTGTGCCATGCTTCATCTTGTATGAGGTGATACCATTTTTTGTTACTTGCTTTTGATTCTTAAGCATTCGATTTTATGATTGGAAGGTTAACAATCTAGCACAATATTATACAATCTATGCTTTTCTCTTAAGTTTGTGGCTTTTAGGTTTCTCCCAAGTGCAAGAGATCTTGCTTGGTTTACACATTCATTCTGTAGGTTACCAAAAGATTTTTTGCTTTAAGAAATCGAGAAACAAGGGGTTTACTTGCCTCATCCATCAAGCAACAAATACATCATCTATCTGGTTACTATTTCTCTTCTTTCTGTTTCTATTTCCAAGTTTTGTCTTGAGAAAGTAGCTTGGGATTTGATCTCAAGTGCCACATAATTTTGTGGCTACTTCTCTATCTGCATTAGCATCCTTGCGTGCATCCAGCTAGTTGGAAGGTTTTCGGGATTAGTGCTTCTAGTGGTCACCTTGTTTCAAGGTAGATCCCACCTCATTGTTTGATTCTTGATTTTTGGACTTGCTTTGGCCTTGCTTTTCCTCTTCCATTCATTTTTCTCCTTGATTTTGCCTTGATCTTCTTGCTCTCATTTTTTGCCATTGCTAGCCTCATTTCCCTACCTTTTCTCTCTTCCCTTTTCACTGCCATCTTTCACTCTCTGTTTTCAGTCACCTTCTTTCTCTACAGTCTGCTGCTCCTTCCTTACTGCTGCTTTTTCTCTCATTTGCTGCCCTAAAACTGTTATATCAGCATTCCTTTTTACAGTTTGCTGCCCCTTCTTCCTTCTCCACCTTTCGTCCATCTCCCTTTGGCCTTCATCCCCCTTTTCGTTTTACCTTGAAACTCCTCCAAGCTTTCTCCTTTCGTCTCCCTTCAAGCAATACAAAAGTTTCACAAAACAACAAAAAGAGATTTGGTTAAGAGTTAGTCATTTCATTTTGGTTAGTAGTAGTTAGATCTCATATTTTGCATTTGCATTGTTTAGAAGTTAGTTTCTTTTATCAAGTTAGTTCTTATTTGCATTGCTAGATCTTAGTTAGTATTTGCATCTAGTCTCATATTTAGTTTCTTTTTTCAAAGTTTGCATCTCATTTAAAGGCTGAACTTAGTTGCATTTTGCATTCAAATCTCATCTTTAAAAGTTAAAATTTGCATTTGAAAAAAGATTGGGCATATAGACTAGTGGTTAGCTTGCACTTAGTTTCAAGTTTGTTTTATTTGACTAACGCTAATGGGTGCATGAGTTTTTGGGACTTTCGTTTGTTGCAAGTATTGGGAAGAGAACAAGTCATTGAAAGGTGAAGCAAGAAGAAGTGTGAACCAAAACCTTTTGGAGATTACCCAAAGAGGAAGAAGATTTGAACCAAGAAGACAAAAACCATAATCATTCTCCTTTGTACAAACCCAAAAAGGGGTTTTAGTTTCATTTCTTAGTTGCTTTTCATTTCAAGGGTTTCAATCCCTCACTTTTAACTGATTAATAAAATAAGGCTAGTGGGATAAGGCCTCCCATTGTTGTGTTCCTTCCCCATTTGGGGAAGAGTGTGGTTTATTTCTTAGCTTAGATTTACTTCAAGTACTTAGATTAGTTCATTTTGCTTTAGAATTCTAAATTGCTAGTTTAGATCTTTCTTTCCACTAATTGTTAGATCATTATTTCATCTTTTATCTTTTGAGCTATCATTTTTGTTCTTTATTTGCAAGTTGTTTGTCTTATAAAAAGAACCAAAGTCTCTTGAACTTGCCATAACCCAAGTCAAGAGCACTCTCTGTCGGAGAGCATTCCCACTGCATTTTCCTTGCATCGAAGCATATAGATTAGTTAAAGTCTCTTGAACTTTTGTCATAAGACAAAGTCAAGAGCACTCTCTGTCGGAGAGTTTCACTGTGTGTTCTTAATAATAAAATACTTTCAACTCATATTGTTGGACACACTGAACACACTAAGAGGGGGAGGTGAACAGTGTGTATAGATTTTTATTACTTTTTCAACTTTAACAATCATCAGCAGCTTATTCAATACATCATTCAATAATGCATTATCACATTATATCATCAGCATTATTAAGAATTAAAGCTCATCATATCATCATCACATAGGAAGCATAGCAAAACACAATACACAAGATTTTTATGTGGAAACCCAAGTCCTAGGGGAAAAACCACGGAAGCCTTTATAATAATAATTTACCAGCAACAACTAGAAGGAGGCAACAACCCCCTTTGTTACAAAGACTTCAATTCTCCAGCTACAACTGGAAGAAGGCTACAACCCCCTGGTTTACAGGCTACAACCTGAAGGAAGCCTTAGCTCCCTAAATTTCCTTGCGCCATCCTACCACCTTGATATGAAGATAGATACTTAACTACTGCACTGATCCTATGGACCGGCTATCCAACACCTATAACAATCTGTACCACCCTGCAACACTGCACAATCTGTATCACACTGCACAACCACTGTCACTGCTGACCAACTATCCACTGACCACTGCACATCAACTGTATCACACTGCTCAATCTGTACTATACTGCACAACCACATCAACTGACCACTGCTCATCACAACTGTGCCACACTGTTCATCAACTGACTAATCAATTTGTCTGTACCAATCAATCTGCTGTTCACATCATTCGAATTAGTAAATATCAGTTTAACCAACGGTATACTAGACTCAGTCCACCTGAGTCAAACCAACTATTCATACAACTCAGGCAATCTGAGTTAAGGAATCTGCTCATGTAGCCTGAATCAATGTATTCACTGCTCAATACCACCGTTCATCATTTCATCAATGTCATCATTGTATCATTGTTTCTATATATCACTACATACACCACTGAGCATACATAATCCTGTGTACCATCGCACTTTACTAAGCATACAACAGTGTAAACATCACTAGCACATCAACATACACTAAGCATGTCACTGTGTAAACATCACTGATCATATCATATGTAAGTTGAGCATATCTAGAACATGACTGTGTAAAATTCTTTAGCACATCAACATACACTGAGCATGTCACTGTGTAAACATCACTGATCATATCATATATAAGCTGAGCATATCTAGAACATGACTGTGTAAACTTCTTTATCACATCAACATACACTGAGCATAAACAACATTAAGCATGTGTATCACTGATCATTTCTCTATTTGCTGCTAGATTTGTATATCACTCAGCATATCACTATCATATCACTGAACATTTAATCACTTAAGCATCTGAACATCTTACTGAGTAAATTGGGTATACACATCATCACTGTGTATATCACTGTTAGGCATCACATCACTATGTAAATTATTGAGGACTATCATACATACTGCCACATTATTGTGTAAGTCATCACTATGTAAACATATAATCACTGTGTAAACTGGACATACAAATCATCACTGTGTAAATTGGATTTTTCATTTGTCTGGTCTCTTGAAGTTTCACATACCTCACAAACTCCTGAAGAAACTTTAAAGTGTACTCTGTTGTGTTATTGTGTCATCTAAAACTTCATGCTGCAATTGCCTTAGTCTACATTAACCCACTAAAATCAGAGAAACATCACAGACTGAGCTACCCCAAGCTTGTCTTCTATGGCAGCCTCAGTCCACAAAAGGATCAGTGAAAAGTACTACTGTAGAAGAACTGTTGCTCACTAACTGTACCCGAAAATCAGACCTAAAGAGAGGCTGCAAATGCTGCTTCTTTTTGTCATCTGCTGCTACAAACAATTCAGCCCTGTGCCTGCCTCAGTCTTCTTCCACTGTACCCAAAATTCAGAGCATGTAAACAACACTTCTGAGCATTACTTTACTGTGGCTGCCTCAGTAGCTTATACCCCCAAAATTAGAGCTGAAAGTCAAGCAAAAAAAATCAGTTTTAACCCTTTGTGGCTGTAGCAGTCATATATCCATCCGAATTTCAGAGCAAAATTACTCCCACACATTCATAAAAAATGAGGTGAGTTTCCACTTATTTATACAGTTTAACATGGAAGAATTTAGCCTGGCCGACTTTGCTAGAATATTAAATTTTAAATAATAAAAAAAACTTCCTTTGACTGGGCCGACTTGGCTTTATTTACAATTTAATTTTTGAATTCAATCATTAAACTTCAAAAATTCAAATCTCTTCAACCAAGAGGAGTTAGGAGACGCTCTACATATCAACGGAAAGGCCACGATGAGGACTATCTCCCTATGAGAGTCTTGCTCGTATTGACAAACTCCTTCACTCTCATTTTCTTGAATTTGTGCAGGACATCGGAAATTGACTTCAAAATTTTTGATGGCTATTTCAAGTTCTTTAATGGCAATCAAGGGCTTCTAAGACTACCAAGACCCCAAAAGGATGGGAACAAAGACCATACCTTCAATCACAAAGGTTTCAAGGGCTCTTTCAAAGATATCATACAATTTGTTTTAAACAAGGTGCTTTCCAAGGTTTTCAAGCCCATCACATAGCACTCCATCATAGCACCAAAGTATCAAGGACCACAAGGGTAAGAGTAACATGTGCTTTGTTACCATATGAGATTCTTCAACCTTCGAAGACTTCATCATAAAAACCAACTCCCCCAAGGGCATCAAACATGAGCTTCTTAAAGCTTGTGGGCTTAAGGACCAACTTGTGGGTCCAAGCACTTCTTCAATGCTTTATAAGTGCTTCAATGATTCTTCAAGTGCTTCAAGAGCTTCTTCATCATACCAAGGGCATGTCTATGGGTTTATGACCAACAAGCAAAAAAAGGACTCCAAGTGTGTGGGTTCTGTTAACAACTTTTTTGTACCATAGTTGGATTATTTGAAGAGCCGCCATTTGACAAACATGATGAATGTTTGTACTCCAGTGTATCAGATGATCCAGCATTTGTGACTAGCCAGTTTTGTTTTTGAGTCGACATGACCATGGCCCCATGGGGGTTTGTAATAAAGTGTGCTAGTAGGATCTGAGTGTCTTGGTTTCCCATGACTTGATTAAGCAACTAAGGTATTCCAGGGAGTTTTTTCCCTTGTCAATTATACTTTGCTTATAGCCGAGCTATAATCGATGAGGTTTTCTCCCGCTCCTCCAAAGGTGGAATGCCCGATTTTGAAAATTTCAGCCATGGGGGGTTATTAGAGTCCAACTGATGTATATAAGCCTACTAGACACTATTAGAATAGGTTTTGGTCATGTCCCAAGTCTCTAGGACCCTCAGAAAAAATTTCGAAAAATTTTTACCGGGTCCGTCGAGTTTGGGTTTTTTAATTATTTTTTAAATTTAATAAATTTCTCTATAGTTTAAATAGAGAAATAGTAATTTGTAATATGTCAGTCGTCCGGGGTCCAAATTCAGTGGTTGATGGCTCGTTTCATAAGCCAAAAATCACACATGACCTATGGACCAGCTAAACCCAAGTTTTGGATGTCATTTAGGCCTCATAATTAATATTTTCTCTAAAAACCCAGTTACAGAGAAATTATTAATTAAATTAATAAATTTTATTATTTTGGAGAAAATCCAAAACTCTCCAAAATAATCCAAATGAAATAAAGTAAAAGGCTAAATGACATGGCAACAGACACTCATGATGATTCCAATCAACTCCAAGTTCATTCAGTTGAAGATACAGTCAGCACAAGCTTATCCACTAAAGAGAATTCGCCCTCCATGCATGCAAGCTCGATTTTGGTGATGTGGAGTATGCATTTATTGGTTTTTGGTTGGTGTGAGTTGCATTGAATGGAAGTGGGGTGCCTTGCCTAGATGGAGGCCACCTCCCACTCCCAACTACCATGATTGCAATCAAGTATTAGTTCGAACTCCAAACACCTACCTCAAAGCTCACGCTATCTCCTAATTGCTCACGTCATTCCTCTTTAGAGCTCGACTTTACCACATGGCAGCTCATTACTTTTTTGGTGGTAGTTCCAAAGTGGGATGGGGGGCGCCTTGCCTAGGTGGAGGCCACCTCCCCATCCACATCATCCACAAACTCGATTTTGATTGGTGTCTATTCACTCCAAGCTTGTTAAACATGGGATTCGATTGGTTGAGACTAGTTGTGATTGGAATTCGACTTTGTGTCTATTGTTATTGGCTCTCTCTCATGCCAATTTGATCTAGGGTTTTAGTATGTAGCCTTTGCTATATAAGAAAGGTCTTTTAGGCTTGTTCTTCATGGAGATTTTGAGCATGAACACTCTGCCAAAATACAATTGTAATATTTGTTTACTTTTTTGAATAATATACTGACTTTGGAGGTCTACACAAGTGGCTTTAGGGATTGCTTTCACATTTTTTGGTGATATTCTTCTCACCCTATCTCTTATATCAAGTTTTTTCATTATTTAATGTATGTTTTATAAATCATAGAAGTACATTATTTGGTTTAAACTTGTTTGGTTTAAGGGTTTTGCAGGATTCATCAAAGCGGAAAATGACTTGGATATCAAGTTACTTTTTGTTTTCAAATGGTTATTAGCTTCTAAATCAAAGTTTGTCTTGCAGGTTTCCAAAAGATTCATTGTTCAAAGGAAAGAAACACTTCCAAAGAGCCCTAGCCTCTTCCTCCATCAACAAGCTTCTCAAAACTTTCTTGGTTACATTGTTCTAAGCTTATCTCTTCAAGCCCATCCCCATTAGATTCCCCTCATTCATCCATTCACCTTGCCCTTTCTCTCACTTGCCCTTTTGTTTTGCCCTAGATTTGCCATCTGTTATCAATTGATTTGTACAATAGTTGAAACCTTATTGAGCCGCTAGTGTTGGAACACATCAGTGTTCACTTCCAGAGTATCTGGGTTTCATATATTTGGGTCTAGCCAGTTTTGGCTAGCCAGTTTTGTTTTTGAGTCGACATGACCATGGCCCCATGGGGGTTTGTAATAAAGTGTGCTAGTAGGGTCTGAGTGGATCGGTTCCCCATGACTGGATTAAACAACTAAGGTATTCCAGGGAGTTTTTTCACCGTCAAATTATACTTTGCTTCAGGCAAAATATAATCTCTTGGTTTTTCTCCCGCTTCCTCCAAAGCCGGAATGCCCGATTTTGGAAATTTTTGCCATGGGGGGTTATTAGGGTCCAACTATAATGTATAAACCTACTAGACACTATTAGAATAGGTTCTGGTCATGTCCTAAGTCTCTAGGACCTCCAGAAAAAATTTCGAAAATTTTTTACCGGACGCGTCGGAATTGGGGTTTTTAATTTTTTAATTATTTTTAAATTTTAATTAAATTTCTCTATAGTTTAAATAGAGAAATTTGAGTTTGTAATATGTCAGTCATCCTGGGTCCGAATTTAGTGTTTGATGGCTCGTTTCATAAGCCAAAAATCACACATGACCTATGGAGCAGCTAAACCCAACTTTCGGATGTCAATTCAGCCTCATAATTAATATTTTCTCTGAAAAGTCATTTACAGAGAAATTATTAATTAAAATAATAAAATTGAATATTTTGGAGATAATCCAAATCTCTCCAAAATTAATCAATTTGATTAAAATAAAAGGCTAAATGACATGTCAATGGACATTTATGAGGATTCCAATCAACTCCAATTGATTCCAGTCAACTATCCAGTCACTAGAAGGTTATCCACTTGAACCAATTCGCCCCCCCTCATGCAAAACTCGAGTTAGTGAGTTGTCAGTTAGTGATTGGGTTGGTGGATGTGCATTGATGTTAGAGTAGGCGCCCTCATGACTCATCAAGCTTGGATCTCATTGCAAATAGAGTTAGCACCTACCACATGCTACTTGTCACCCTACTAACTAGCTCGCACCCTCCTCAAGGCTCACGCATATCTCTCAATCCTCACATCAATCTACCTCTAGCTCACGTCTAGCCTTGTTGTAGCTTTGTAATTGGATGGTGATACTTCCTATGCCTACCAACAACTCGAGTCTTTCCACCTCTACCTTCATACCTACCACAAACTCGAGTTTGACCATTGTCTACACTCTCCAAGCCTTGCCTTGATTGGAATTCGACCCACTTGTCCATGCCAATTCGACCTAGGGTTTTGGCATCTAGATTTTAGTATAAAGAGAGGCCCTTTGGGGTTATTATCTCATGGATTTTTGGATGTAAAGTTACTTTGCCATTTTTGTGATTACAAGCTATTGGCTTAAGGAAATAAAGTTAGACTTTGGAGGTCCATGCAATTTGTGCTACATTGATGAATGTTTCTCTTGTGAGGTGATCTCTTTCTATGCTTTCAATTTAAATGCTTATGTGATTGATCAAATAACTAGCTTTAGAAGTCTATATTCTAGAACATAAGATCTACCATTTGTGGTTTGCAATTTGGTTTATTATGCAATGTTTATCAATGAGTTATATGAATAGGATGTATTTGGTTGTACTAGCATTTATATAACCTTGGTTTTCGTAGCATACTAGTCATATATTTGATCTCACTTTGGCATTGAGTTGTTTGTCTTTGAATAGGTTTCTCCAGGTGTAGGGGGGTGTGAGCTCGGTTGCATCTAGCCCATCTTCACCACCACAAGTGAATTTTAACATTGTTGTCTTTCCAGGATCTATAAGAAGTTGAGTTTGTTTCAAGAAGAAGCACAAAGAGTTTTGCTCTAAGATCCATCCATTTATCAAAAATATTGGTTACTTTGCTACTTTAGGCTTCCATTTCTTCAAGCCTTCTTGTTTGCTCCTTGAATCCTTTGCATTGACTTGCTAAGCCCTTTCTAGTCCTTCTAGATCTTGATCCAAGATTAGTTACTTGTCTTTTCAAAGCCATAGATTTAGTTTATCGTAAGGTTGAAGTTCCTTCAACCTTGGGGAATAACTTGGGATTTGTTCCCTTGTACTATCTTCAACACTTGTTGTCGGCGTATCACCGGTTAACCGGAGGATTTCCAAGACAGTGTTTTTACCCTCTCAAGTGTTCCACTTGAAAACCCTTTGCCCTAGATCTCCTCTCTCCACCTTGATTTCGTCCCACCTTCTTGTTGAGCCTCTTACCCTTTCGTTTTACCTCTTCTATTCCATTCCTTTAGCTCTCGTCCCTCTCTTTTTGTCATCTTTTTAGTCCTCTTCCTTTTCCATTCGTCCTCCTTCAATTTCTTCTCTCCATCCCTTTCGCCCTTCCCTTTTTTGCTCTCGTTTCGCCCCTTCTCTTTTAGGTCCCTCTCGTCTACCTTCAAACTTCCCTCTTCTCCTCCTTGCATTCGTCCACCTTCAATATTAGCCCTAAAACAAAAACAAAACAAACAAGTGTTAGAAGTAGTTAGTATTAGATCTCATACGTAGTTAGTTGTTGGTTAGTTTGTTTGAATTTTTAAATAGTTAGTTTACATTAATTGCAAAGTTATTATTGTAGATCTCATGCTTTGTCATTTTATAGTTTCATTTTTCAAGTGTTAAAATCTAGTTTCAATTTCAAGCTTTGTTTTATTTTCCTAACATCTAATGGGTATTGGAGTTGTTTGCTTTGAGTAGATCTTCTCTTGTGAAAGAAAAAGACTTCAAATCCAAGAAGCCATTAAGACGAGTGGACAAATCGAAACAAAGAGATTAGTATTATCCTTTGTAATAGTTCTTAGGATTTTATTTTTGATAGTTTCCAAGTTGTTTTTTTCAAAGTCCCTACAAGGGTTTCATTCCCAAGGGAAATTGTACTCTCTTAATAAAAGTTGCAAGTGGGGTTTTTAAGCCCCCACATTCACTTCCCCCATTTGGGGAAGTCTTGTAGTCTTCATTGAGTGGTTTGACTTTCTAGTTTAGATCTTTTTATATGCTCTTAGATTAGTTTTATTTCAATAAGTCATACTTGCTCTATTTCTCCATATTTACTTACCCCCATGCTCTCCTGAGTACGGTCTTTGACCTGAAAGAGATTCTTGGGTAGATTAAAGTTATTTACTGTTTAGTAATTCATTTTTTTTATCTTGTACTTCTCTTCCAAACCTTGACTAGAGAATAGCTAACTTTGGGATCGTATCCCAAAGGCCACATAGTCTTGTGGTAGCTTCTCGCTCCCCCATCAGCTTCTTGTGGACATCCAGCTAGCTGGAAGGTTTCCAGGACTGGTGGCTTCTAGTGGTTGATCTTGTTCAGAGATTGACCCCACCTATTAGATTAGAATTTGTGTGGTAGAACACTAGACTTTTTAGTTTCATTTTATCTTGCAGTAGTATTGTTAGTAATATTTCATATCTTGCTGATCTATCACATTGTTTAAATCACTTCAAGTTGAGTCATATTGCTACTACAATTTACTATCTGCTTCTTAAAACGAACCAAAGTCTCTTGAACTTGGCCAAATCCAAGTCAAGAGCACCCTCTATCGGAGGGCATTTTTAGTTTTGCATCATTCCTTGCATTAGGCATTTGTTAATTAGCAAGTCTCTTGAACTGTGGTCATAAGACCAAGTCAAGAACGCTCTTTGTCGGAGAGTTGAACAAAGTGCTCTTTAACTAAAACTTTTCAACCCACACACCCCTTTAATTAATTTACCTTGGTTTCTGTCCTACACCCGTATGCTCTGCCAACTGGAAACGGTTGGGCTAGTACTCAGAAAGGTGGAAGACTTGCTAATTCACAAGTGATAATTTAATTAAAATTTTACCCCAAAACCTCAACCAAGACAAATTACTGAGTTCTTCCTACAAGAGGTGGTGCCGGGAATCCACTGTCAGACTCGAGGGCGGTCAAGCCGCAAGCACACTTGCCCTCTTTGTAATCTGGGTGCTCTCGACCTATCACCTAAGGTTGCCAGTATTTCTCTTGGATAAGGTTCCACTACTTTTGATACCTTGTTCTTAGCCATAATAATCAAGACAATTAAAATCTTAAATTTACCAAGATAAGCTGCAAAACATTCTCAAAAAACTTCTATTTCAAGCACTTGTATCAAGCATTTTAGTCACTTTTACACTTTTGACTCCATAAGGCACTGGTCCTTAATCACAATATCTCATTTGCTTAAATACCAATATTGGAGTACTTGCTTTAATTTACGTAAAGAGTGATTTATTTTCTTATCCAAGTGTATCTCTCATCTTATATTTGCAACGTGGATTGCGTTATCTTGTTTTACATTAAGATATTATTGTGTCTCCCATTTACAAAAACTCCTAAACAACACCCATCCGCATCACAACACCAAAAATATTTTAAACACACAAAGAGCCTTAGACAACTCTTTTTCTAGGGACTACCCCCCTTGGCTTCGTTAGGAGTTTGCCTAAACGGAGGAGCTGGGATTCAGGTGATAGTACCTGGCTCATTGCTTGCCCCCAAGGCCACACCTCTCTCACTTGTAGTGAAGAGACAGCTTTCGAAAGATTTCCGTTGCTGGTGTGCAGTTTGGCGGACAACACCATCTTCATCCATTCGTTTTTCCCTTTCAAGTTCATATTACCTCTTCCACTTTAAGCTCCATCATCCTCCCTTCTCCTTGCCATTAGCTCCATTTGTCCACCTTCCAAAAGGGCCCTAAAACACAAAAAATACAAAAACGATTGTTGAGTTAGTGTTAGCTTCTTTTTGTTAGTCTTAGTTCTTTTTATATCTCTTAAGTAGTTAGATCTCTTTTATAAATAAAATCTCATGCATTGAAAGGTTAGTTTAGAAGCATTATAGATCACATTCCACATTAGTATAGCTTGCATAGTTTAAATTTCCAAGTTTCCTTGTCAAAGATAGAAAATTTCTCATAAAAATTTCTTAAATTTTTTATATCTTAGATCTCATTTCTAGCATATTTAGGGCATTTGTTGTTCACTGGTCCGTTTTCCCATATTAAAATTTTCAAATCAAAATCTCATGCTTTTACATGTTAGATCTTAGTTTTCATTTCCTAGACTTAGATTCAAGTTTTGTTTTATTTTTCTAACACTAAAGGGTGCATTGAGTTTTGGCTTTCTTGTAGGTACTTTGGAAGTGCAAAAGATTCGAAAAATTTGAAAAGAAGAGATACAAGCTAAAGTAGCAAGAACTCAAACCAAATACAAGGAGGATCAAACATACAAATGTTGAAATATTGTAACTTCTAAGAATATTATATTTGTACTTTATTATTTCGGAGATGTTTATTCCTCTGTCAGATTGTGGTAACTTGGGTTATTAGACTTCCCTAGTGGGGGTCGGCCCTGTATGTGTTATGTGGGTCAAAGGGTTATTAGACCACCCTAGAGGGGTCCGCCCAGTCAGTTGTAATGGGGTATTTAACCCAATGGTTAAATACGAGCCTACATGATTTGTGTAAAAGACAAGTCGGAGTAGTGTATAAATAGAGGAGGTGTATTCCTCATTTAACACACACTCACTCACTTGAGAGTGGCGCACTTATGAGAGAGAGGTCTGCTATGGAGAAGGAAGAGCTTATGCTCAGGGTTACATATTTTGTATTTGCTGGTCATCTATATTGAGGAAGCTTTGCTGGGTTTTCTACCCCATGAGAGTTTTCCAGGATAAATCTGTGTCTCTTGTGTTTATGTTGTGCTTGTTGTTTCTTCAGTGATCCTGTATATGCTATTATTGTGAAATGGAATGTAATGCTGCTATTTTCTGTCTTAGCATATTAAATCTTAACATGGTATCAGAGCTAACCTGAAGGAAGGCAATGTATGGCACTTACGACATTTGCTTCACTTGCGACAATTTGAAGGTTTGGGTTTTATATAGCAAAAACCAGTCATCGTGGAACTTTCGCTATAAATCCATTTATGCGAAGGTTCAGGATCTGAAAAGTTTACAGGTCGTAGATAACATCCCTAGGTACTGTTATCACACAACTTGTAGTTGCCCCTAAAGGTATCCCATCTGGGATGGTAGAGGAGATAGGCAACTAAAGAAGTGACCCAAGAGATGCCATGGATCCCAATGCAAGGTGGGAGTCACGTCAACCGAGGCACTCTTCGCTTTAGGTCAAGGTGAAACAAGACCTAGGGGGAGACCCTATAACCAATCACAGTTGATTGGACCTGTTATCACCTAAGATGTAGTTACCCCTATGGATGGATCCAGTCATGGATGGCAATAGGGAAGGGCAACTCAAAAGGTGCAACCACGATCACCTCGACCTCCAATATGTATGGTTGTCACGCCAGTCGAGGCAACCTTCGCTTTATGTTATCTAGCCCAGACAACAAAGGGGGAGACCCGATCTACTCCCGACAGGAGAGATCAAAACCAAGACACCAAATCAAGGTATTTCTAAGTGAAGTTAGGTGTATGGTTTATCCTAGACCTAAGGATGAAGTCACAAGCCAAGTGAGGGGTTCAATAGGTATAGCTTTGGTTCATAGTTGAATGTAAGAGTGACTTATAATGTTTAAAGTGAGATCTAGGGCTAGTGTACTAGGTCAATGTCAAAAGATCCACTGCCTTGGGAACCGTGTCCAATGCAGGGTTTTTTAGGGGTCATATTGGGGCTAACTAGTACATGAGACAATCTTGACCATGGTCCATGATGTCTTCAAAGGTATAGTTCACCAATGCAATAGTCAAACCACAAGTCAATCCAACAATCTAGGAGAGTGGGTTGTCTTGGAGATAAACCAGTGCCTTGGGAATTGGGAAGTGGAGTCAAAGTAGGGTTGACTTTATGGTTTAGGACTCCTACAACATGAGATTAGTGGATAGTATAGGCCTTGATGGTTAAATATGTCTAGATCTAGGTTTGACCCAAGTGGACCACAATCCCTTAAAACAAGGAATGCAATCCCCAAGGCAAGATTTGACGAAGTGACAGTCTAGACCTAGGTTTTGAATTATTCTGATTCCGGATCTGCAAAAATCTCAAGTACCCAATTCCTCGAAGTGAGTGAACTCACTTCTCCAAGGTGGTGCGACTTTCCCTAAGGAGGCTTCAATTTGGGTTTAGGTGAGTCAAATCATGTCGGATGGCATCCAAACTTTAGATCCGGGTAGATCAGTCAAGTAGGGGTATGGATCTATAATTTTGTGGCAATCCACCGGTTAGATCTTAGTAGATCTGAGTTTAAGTGTTCCAAGTGGTCCAAAATGGGGATTAAATCCCTTAAAATGTGGAATGGGGCCCACAAGGTGTATTTCAAGAAAGGGACAACCTGGGTGTATGTTATTTGATGTGTAGATGTCAAATCAAGTGGAATTTCAAACACCCATGTTCTAGATCTAGGTCAACTTGCTCAAATGGTGAAGTGCGCCTTCCTTGGGAGAAGCTAAGTTGGCTTGGGAGAGGGGTCAAACGGAAGCCAATCCTCACCAAACTATAGATCCGGGATGCCGTGGATACTATAGAGGTGGGTTTTCAATATCATGCCCAACAACCCACTAGATCTCAGTAGATCTAAGAAAATGCAAAATTGGGGTTTTGATTAATTAGGGTTTTAAGTGTTTTTTGACAATTGGATAGACTATGGAGATAGAACTTACCTTGAGATCATACCTGAATGATGTGGTTGAGATGCCTTGATGTTGAGGAAGATTCCCGCAGAGATCAAATGAGAGATTGTTGATTTGCTTGCCAATTTGATGCCCTAGTCCACAAGTGCGCCTTCCTCTACCTGTCAAACCAAGGAATAAAATTCAATCAGTAAGATCAAGTATGGAAGAAATACAAGAGAAATGCAAATAGTAACATGAAATAGAAGGTCCTGGGACAGTAATACTCCCTGTTACCAACGAAGAGCTCCAAAGAAGAAGTAGGGAGAGTCTTCCCCTACCAATACCTCCTCCTCCAAGCAAATCGGCCTCCACCTGTAGATGCAAAATCGTGGTACAATAGATATGGCAAACAAGATCTCCAATAACTCAGTGCAAAGGAAGAACCAACGAACGAACACCAAAAACATTCACCACAACATTGGAGATAGATGCAATAATAATTTTCTATTCCAATAATCCAGAGCCAAAAGTCCCTTTACAATGAGAGGCTCTCTCCTTTAAATAGGAAGGAGAGGCACCAAAACCCTAACCACTTTTTGAATGAGTGGCTAAGATTAAAAGATACAAATGTCTAATCAATGGTTGAGATGAGCTCAACAACATAATACATGGATCACACATAAAATATAACATAAGTGGACAAAGTCGCCCTAGGAGAGGGGAATCCCACCAAATCATGATGACAAAATATCATAAGAGGCTCATGGTGGGTCCAAGGGGTAATTTTATCCCTCCTTGGTCAATCCCCATGGCACAATAACCAATAAATAATCATGAATATACCAAATCGTGCCTCCAAGGTGAAGTCGTGGTCCTCAAAAGACCTCAAAAATCCACAGAAAGTGCCATAAGTGATGGATGCGGGCCCCGATGAAGCTGAAACTGCAGGAGGAGGTGTGGAAGGTCCCGATCTATCATCACTGATCATCCCATGCCATAGCTTTGCCTCAGTAGCCCAAATCGATTTCCTCAATAGCCATTTCTACCAATCCTGAAATGCCTCGGGAAACGTGAAACTGCCCAAACTGCCTCCTGGAGTGATGGCGCTGTCAAGGTGAGGGTGCCAATGTGTCCGGGAGGGGGGTAATATGGTAAAAACAAGTGGCTGGACCACCCCCTCCATCATCAGCGCCCTAGGTCAACCGGATAAAAGTCATCTCTGCTCCGACAGGGCCTCCAATAGACCAAAACTGCACTAGGACAGCCTACTGAGGCTAAATCATCACTGTAAGTGTCCGGAACTGAAAACAAGCTGTCCCATTGGACTCAGAAGGTCCAAATCCATCCAAGATGTGTACTCATACACCATATGAATCTCTGCATGATCAAAATAAATATCCAATGTACCGGAACAAGGCCAATAATAATGATCTGTAAATGACCAAACACTGCTGTATCCCAAGAATCATCATCATAACCCTGTAGCTGCTGCATAGAATCATCCTGTATGTGTACATAGACCATATATCATCTATCCATATCATCATAAGGTCCAACATCTCATGTCTCATGGTCCTCCATGGTCAAACTAGGTCTAACCAAGACCAAATACAACTCAGACTATCATCCATAGCTGCTGCAAGGTGTCAAGGTTAATACATGCTTTACAATTTATTCAAATAGCTACTAAAACACAGAGTAATCATGACTGGCGATCTAAATCCAAATATATAGTGTCGTTAATTATTATTATTACTCAGACTAGACTTTCAGGACCATACTCACTTCATAGTTGTGATCAATTTGCTAGTGAAGGGTGAAGGCTGAAATAACTGGCTAGGCTAAGGGATGACTTGACTGACTTGACTTTGTGACACTTCGGCAAGGGAAAGGGAATACACACCATAGTATATACTGAATGAGCAATAACACAGGGAATGGCGGTGTCTCACAAATGGATGAGTTGTTTAAAGAGGGTTTATTCACCTTCACAGATGCGCACAATCCATAATACAAAGAAGGCCAGCAATTGTTTAGATATAACATTTAAGTTCCATTGCTTTTTGGGCCTGAGGTTTCCATAGCCTTGATCTATGTGTGTTTACAAACACATTGCATAGATTTACATTTATTTTTAGGCTTTTTGCTGCAGGTGTGTTTTTAAGGCACTTGTTTACCTGAGCACTTCTAGGTGTGTCATGGACAACTTGTTTACCTAGGTATTTATTTTTCCAAAAGATATAACATTTTATTTTTCATGGCCATTTTCAATTGGCATTTCTTTCACATACAAGATATAGCATTTGATTTTTCCAGATTTTGTATTCATGGCAGCACTAAAAGTTTCAGGTTTAGCCAACACAACTTTAGTGACTAGGGGGAATTCACAAGGAACTCCAACTCACCATAAGTAAGTTTTGTCACCAACTCAGAGCCGAGACACAATAAACAGGGAAGCTCATCCAATACAGAGGCTACAGTGGGGAAGAGTCCTCCATGCCACTAGTCAAGTAGTAAGTCAGGGTGATAATCTATAAGGTAGGCCATGAATGGATGAAGACAATGATATGATGGAGCCAACACTAGCAAGCCAAGGTATGGTTGAATGATCACCTCTATTCTCCCTAAGGAGAGTATGTACCAATGAGTATGAATAGTGAACTTCTAAGTCTGAGTAGGGACAATATGATATATATAATAGGTCAACCAGGTCCAAATATCTATATGATCGCCAGATCATGACACTAAGTGCTAAGACATGCTACAAGAATAAGTATAAAAGCAATCTAACCATAACACCATGATATACCTGCTGAGTCATATACCTGAAAGCTCATCAACCTGTACTATCATCTGTCCTCTGAGACTGCTGCTGTAACTCTGGGCACTACTGTCTGCTCTGTACCAATGGTATTGTTATCACCTAAGATGTAGTTACCCCTATGGATGGATCCAGTCATGGATGGCAATAGGGAAGGGCAACTCAAAAGGTGCAACCACGATCACCTCGACCTCCAATATGTATGGTTGTCACGCCAGTCGAGGCAACCTTCGCTTTATGTTATCTAGCCCAGACAACAAAGGGGGAGACCCGATCTACTCCCGACAGGAGAGATCAAAACCAAGACACCAAATCAAGGTATTTCTAAGTGAAGTTAGGTGTATGGTTTATCCTAGACCTAAGGATGAAGTCACAAGCCAAGTGAGGGGTTCAATAGGTATAGCTTTGGTTCATAGTTGAATGTAAGAGTGACTTATAATGTTTGTAGTAAGATCTAGGGCTAGTGTACTAGTTCAATGTCAAAGGATCCACTGTTTTGGGAACCGTGTCCAATGCAGGGTAGTTTGTGGGTTTAATTGGGGCTAACTAGTACAAGTGACAAGTTTGACCATAGTTCATGATAGCTTCAAGGGTATAGTTCACCATGCAAAAGTCAAACCACAAGTCAATCCAACAATCTAGGAAAGTTGGGTTGTCTTGGAGACAAACCAGTGCCTTGGGAATTGGGAAGTGGAGTCAAAGTGGGGTTGACTTATGGTTTAGGACTCCTACAACATGAGATAAGTGGACAGTATAGGTCTTGATGGTTGAATGTGTCTAGATCTAGGTTTAACCTAAGTGGACCACAATCCCTTAAAACAAGGAATGCAGTCCCCAAGGCAAGATTTGACAAAGTGACAGTCTAGACCTAGGTTTTGAATTATTCTGATTCCGGATCTGCAAAAATCTCAAGTATCCAGTTCCTCGAAGTGAGTGAACTCACTTCTCCAAGGTGGTGCGAATTTCCCTAAGGAGGCTTCAATTTGGGTTTAGGTGGGTCAAATCATGTCGGATGGCATCCAAACTTTAGATCCGGGTAGATCAGTCAAGTAGGGGTATGGATCTATAATTTTGTGGCAATCCACCGGTTAGATCTTAGTAGATCTGAGTTTAAGTGTTCCAAGTGGTCCAAAATGGGGATTAAATCCCTTAAAATGTGGAATGGGGCCCACAAGGTGATTTTCAGAAAAGTAACAACCTGGGTGTATGTTATTTGATGTGTAGATGTCAAATCAAGTGGAATCTCAAACACCCATCGCTTAGATCTAGGTCAACCTGCTCAAATGGTGAAGTGCGCCTTCCTTGGGAGAAGCTAGGTTGGCTTGGGAGAGGGGTCAAACGGAGGCCAATCCTCACCAAACTATAGATCCGGGATGCCGTGGATGCTATAGAGGTGGGTTTTCAATATCATGCCCAACAACCCACTAGATCTCAGTAGATCTAAGAAAATGCAAAATTGGGGTTTTGATTAATTAGGGTTTTAAGTGTTTTTGACAATTGGATAGACTATGGAGATAGAACTTACCTTGAGATCATACCTGAATGATGTGGTTGAGATGCCTTGATGTTGAGGAAGATTCCCGCAGAGATCAAATGAGAGATTGTTGATTTGTTTGCCAATTTGATGCCCTAGTCCACAAGTGCGCCTTCCTCTACCTGTCAAACCAAGGAATAAAATTCAATCAGTAAGATCAAGTATGGAAGAAATACAAGAGAAATGCAAATAGTAACATGAAATAGAAGGTCCTGGGACAGTAATACTCCCTGTTACCAACGAAGAGCTCCAAAGAAGAAGTAGGGAGAGTCTTCCCCTACCAATACCTCCTATTCCAAGCAAATCGGCCTCCACCTGTAGATGCAAAATCGTGGTACAATAGATATGGCAAACAAGATCTCCAATAACTCAGTGCAAAGGAAGAACCAACGAACGAACACCAAAAAACATTCACCACAACATTGGAGATAGATGCAATAATAATTTTCTATTCCAATAATCCAGAGCCAAAAGTCCCTTTACAATGAGAGGCTCTCTCCTTTAAATAGGAAGGAGAGGCACCAAAACCCTAACCACTTTTTGAATGAGTGGCTAAGATTATAAGATACAAAAGTCTAATCAATGGTTGAGATGAGCTCAACAATATAATACATGGATCACACATAAAATATAACATAAGTGGACAAAGTCGCCCTAGGAGAGGGGAATCCCACCAAATCATGATGACAAAATATCATAAGAGGCTCATGGTGGGTCCAAGGGGTAATTTTATCCCTCCTTGGTCAATCCCCATGGCACAACAACCAATAAATAATCATGAATATACCAAATCGTGCCTCCAAGGTGAAGTCGTGGTCCTCAAAAGACCTCAAAAATCCACAGAAAGTGCCATAAGTGATGGATGCGGGCCCCGATGAAGCTGAAACTGCAGGAGGAGGTGTGGAAGGTCCCGATCTATCATCACTGATCATCCCATGCCATAACTTTGCCTCAGTAGCCCAAATCGATTTCCTCAATAGCCATTTCTACCAATCCTGAAATGCCTCGGGAAACGTGAAACTGCCCAAACTGCCTCCTGGAGTGATGGCGCTGTCAAGGTGAGGGTGCCAATGTGTCCGGGAGGGGGGTAATATGGTAAAAACAAGTGGCTGGACCACCCCCTCCATCATCAGCGCCCTAGGTCAACCGGATAAAAGTCATCTCTGCTCCGACAGGGCCTCCAATAGACCAAAACTGCACTAGGACAGCCTACTGAGGCTAAATCATCACTGTAAGTGCCCGGAACTGAAAACAAGCTATCCCATTGGACTCAGAAGGTCCAAATCCATCCAAGATGTGTACTCATACACCATATGAATCTCTGCATGATCAAAATAAATATCCAATGTACCGGAACAAGGCCAATAATAATGATCTGTAAATGACCAAACACTGCTGTATCCCAAGAATCATCATCATAACCCTGTAGCTGCTGCATAGAATCATCCTGTATGTGTACATAGACCATATATCATCTATCCATATCATCATAAGGTCCAACATCTCATGTCTCATGGTCCTCCATGGTCAAACTAGGTCTAACCAAGACCAAATACAACTCAGACTATCATCCATAGCTGCTGCAAGGTGTCAAGGTTAATACATGCTTTACAATTTATTCAAATAGCTACTAAAACACAGAGTAATCATGACTGGCGATCTAAATCCAAATATATAGTGTCGTTAATTATTATTATTACTCAGACTAGACTTTCAGGACCATACTCACTTCATAGTTGTGATCAATTTGCTAGTGAAGGGTGAAGGCTGAAATAACTGGCTAGGCTAAGGGATGACTTGACTGACTTGACTTTGTGACACTTCGGCAAGGGAAAGGGAATACACACCATAGTATATACTGAATGAGCAATAACACAGGGAATGGCGGTGTCTCACAAATGGATGAGTTGTTTAAAGAGGGTTTATTCACCTTCACAGATGCGCACAATCCATAATACAAAGAAGGCCAGCAATTGTTTAGATATAACATTTAAGTTCCATTGCTTTTTGGGCCTGAGGTTTCCATAGCCTTGATCTATGTGTGTTTACAAACACATTGCATAGATTTACATTTATTTTTAGGCTTTCTGCTGCAGGTGTGTTTTTAAGGCACTTGTTTACCTGAGCACTTCTAGGTGTGTCATGGACAACTTGTTTACCTAGGTATTTATTTTTCCAAAAGATATAACATTTTATTTTTCATGGCCATTTTCATTTGGCATTTCTTTCAGATACAAGATATAGCATTTGATTTTTCCAGATTTTGTATTGATGGCAGCACTAAAAGTTTCAGGTTTAGCCAACACAACTTTAGTGACTAGGGGGAATTCTCAAGGAACTCCAACTCACTATAGGTAAGTTTTGTCACCAACTCAGAGCCGAGACACAATAAACAGGGAAGCTCATTCAATACAGAGGCTACAGTGGGGAAAGATCCTCCATGTCACTAGTCAAGTAGCAAATCAGGGTGATAATCTATAAGGTAGGCCATGAATGGATGAAGACAATGATATGATGGAGCCAACACTAGCAAGCCAAGGTATGGTTGAATGATCACCTCTATTCTCCCTAAGGAGGGTATGTACCAATGAGTATGAATAGTGAACTTCTAAGTCTGAGTAGGGACAGTAATATATATATAATAGGTCAACCAGGTCCAAATATCTTTATGATCGCCAAATCATGACACTAAGTGCTAAGACATGCTATAAGAATAAGTATAAAAGCAATCTAACCATAATACCATGATATACCTGCTGAGTCATATACCTGAAAGCTCATCAACCTGTACCATCATCTGTCCTCTGAGACTGCTGCTGTAGCTCTGGGCACTACTGTCTGCTCTGTACCAATGATATAATGGCTACATCGGTCATCTCTCTGAGTATCCTGAAACTCAGTCATGGCATGGGGAATACAACTGCTGTCCACAATCTGATAGTGATCCAATATAGATGCTCATCTCGACATCTCAAATGCAAGGGAACTGGCTGAATAGTGTACTGGAATGAGAAAAATAATGTATGGTAGCCCGGCTACTATATATGTGATAACAGGTATAATGGCTACATCGGTCACCTCTCTGAGTGTCCTGAAACTCAGTCATGGCATGGGGAATGCAACTGCTGTCCACAATCTGATGGTGATCCAATATAGATGCTCATCTCGGCATCTCAAATGCAAGGGAACTGGCTGAATAGTGTACTGGAATGAGAAAAATAATGTATGGTAGCCCGGCTACTATATATTTGATAACAGGACCCAAACAAAGGTTTCTAAGGATAAGTAAATGAAGAGTTACGGAAACCAATGCAAGGTTGAGTGGACCCAGATGTTAAAGTATGGTTGAAGGTGGTTTGGGAGATTGTTAGTGTTTCAACCAATGTATGATTTAGGCCACATAACTTGGTATAATGATAAGGTATAGTACCATATGCTACACAAGTGGATCCTACTTTCTTGGGATATGTGAAATGGGTTGAAGTGGGCCCACAAGGTGAAGCTAAGGGATGAAATTGGTACTAGAGGTTATGTAATGAGTAGATCTATGGATCTAAGTTAATTTTAGGAGTACCCATGTACCGGATCTAAGGTTTGACACAATTCTTAAGGAGTGCTACTTGCTTTGAGGAGGACTAGTGCCTTGTTGGATGGGCTAATGGAGTCAAAAGGTATGTCAAACTGTAGATCGGGACACCTAGGAGCCAAGTCAAGTGGGCTAATTGAGATGGAGTGGTTGGATCTTGCTAGATCTAGGTTTTCATGAAATGACCCTAAGTGGACCACAATCCCTTGAAACAAGGAATGCTACCCCCAAGGCAGTTCGTCACAAAATGATACTCTAGACCTAGGTTTCAAGGTATGGCCGTTCCAAATCCACAAAAATCTCAACCACCCACTTCCTCAAAGTGGGCAAACTCACTCACCCAAGGGAGTGCGACCTTGCTCAAGGAGGGCTAAAAGGTGGGTTGAATGGACCAAATCAAGTCCAATGGCCACCAAACTATAGATCCAAATAGCTTATGCATCGATCTATGTGGATCTAGAAAATCATGTCAATCCAAGGGTTAGATCTTACTAGATCTGAGTTTTAAGGTGCCAAGAAATTCAAAAGGGGGTTTTAATCCCTTAAAATGTGGAATGATGCCCACAAGGTAGAAATCACCAAAGTAAAAGTTTGGGGGTAGGTTATCAAATGTGTAGATTGCAAATCAAGTGGGATCTCACCTACCCATGTGCTAGATCTAACCAAAACAAGCCTCTCCAAGGAAGTGCGATTTGGTTCAAGAGGGCTTTTTGCCTTGAAAAGTGTGTCAAATTTAACCCAATCACCACCAAACTATAGATCCCACTAGGGGTGGATACTATAGAGGTGGGTTCTTAATATCTCTTCAAAAGCAAGGCTAAATCTAAGTAGATCTAAGAAAAACCAAAAATAAGGGTTTTAATCAATTAAGGTTTTTATGATCTAGAAATTATGGATGATTCAAGGAAGAAGAAGATCATACCTTTGGAGCATACCTGGATGAAGAGATGAATGCTAGTTGAGACAAGGATTACTTTTGCCAAAGATCAAATGGAGAATTGTTGAAGCCCTCTTGCCAAATCGATTTTTCCAAGCCACATATGAGTCCCTCTAACCTGTCAAAACCAAGGAGCAAAGCATCAATCAGTTTAACATGTTGAAGGTAGATACAAGCAAGAAAGAGATAAGCAAAGAATAGTTGGCACAAAGACAAAACTACTCACTGTTTAACCAAAATGTCTTCCTCCAAGCTTGAAGGGCAAGCCTCCCCACCAATTCGCACTTGTCCAAAAACGTCCTCTTAACTTGTAAAAATATATGGCAAATATGCAAGATAGCTACAATAGATCCTCCGGTGCAATGGACAAAAGCATTTACAATCGAAACAACCAACATCCACTCCAATCCAAGCATGTACTCCAAAAGATAGAAATTTTATTCCAAGAGCCAAAAATCTCTAGATCATTTTACAATGAGAGGCTCTCTCCTTAAATAGGATGGGGAGAGAGTACAATCCTAACCACTTTTTACATGAGTGGCTAAGATTAAAAGATCAAAAGATCTAATCAACGGCTAATAATAAATCATAACAATACATCACATGGATCACCCAATATAATGATGATGTCCCAACTAAATGGTACAAAGGGAGGGTGACGTCATCCACTAGAGGGGTAAAAGTACAAAAACCACCTCATAATGACTAGGACATGACAAAATAAGCACATGGTGGGGCTAGGAGGCATCAATCCTTACTAGCTCATCCCCAAGGCACAATAAAATAATAAAATATGTCCAAGATAATATAAATGATCAAATCTGTCCTCAAAATCTGTGACAGACAAGCAGTAAAAGACCTCCTGTGATCGATGTGGGCATACCCACATGGTGAAAACTGGCTGGACGATAGTGGGATCACCCTGGAAGACCTCTGTGAAAACCAAATGCCAAAACCTTGACTCAATTGCCCAAATCGAATTCCTCAGTGACCACCTTATCCCATTTTTTAACTGCCTTGGTAACTGTGAAAGTGCCAAAACTGTCTCCCAGGGCATCTGCGCTGTCCAACTGAGCCCACCAGGCTCTCCAGAAGGGGGGGTAAATGGTAAAAACAAGTGGCTGGACCACCCCCTCCTCATACAGCGCCCTAGGTGAACTGGCCTCTCATGGTCCCTGCTGCTCAGGCTGGGAAATCAGCCCCAAATCTGGTCAACAAGTGTAAAACTGCATCAATCACTGTCAGAAGTGCCTAGAACTGCAAGATAAGTGTCTCATTGGATCCAGAAGACCCAAATCCACTAGAAATGTGTACTCATACACCATGGGTTTCCCTATTGGGCCAGCTGTAGGGTCCACCATATATGGACAATGCATAATCTGCTGATCTGAAGTAATAAATAAATCTGCTGAACTGCATCAGTCATCATATGCATTATATGTCCATCATATGATATCATCATCAAGTATGTGGGACCATCAATCATCATCAATAGGTATATATATACATGGCCCACATCATCACGGATCCCAACAATATAGAACCAAGGATAAATCAAATCAGTAGACTAAGACATGCTTCTATAATCATTCTCACAGCCAAGCTCAAAGTATAACATCCATTCAGTGGCATTAATCAAGTCAGCATATTCCTTTGTTATATAAAATTACTTGCACAATAGTTCAAATGGCAAACTCACCCATTGGACATGGTCAAACTGCTAGTGAAGGATGAAGGCTAGGAACAAGGTTGGGCCAAGGGGTTGACTTGTCTAACTTAACTCAAAAATACTTTGGACTGGGAGAAGGGGGGAAAGCTACAAACTCTGTGCTGGACAAAATAACACGGGGAATGGCCGTGCCTCACAAATGGATAAGTTGTTCAGAGAGTGCTTATTCAACTTAGGCATCATGTCTACATCAAGTTGATCCAGGTTCATTAGGATCATTCAATTTCATTTCATGGCCTTTTTGGCCTACATAACCCTTCGGATCTCAGGTGTGCTGATAAGCACAACTAGTTGCAGCTTGCATCCAGGGCATGTTTTTCAAATACATATAAGGTCAGCAATTGTTTAGATATAGCTTTTAAGAACCATTGCTTTTTTGGACCTTTCTTATACTCTTCGAGGAGTATTTTTAGCTGTTCATTGCTCTTTCCCTTTTTAGTTTGAATGGGCGAATTTATAAGTTTCCATAAGTAGAACATGAGATTTCAGTTTTAGCCAACAACATCTCAAGTGACTAGGGAGAGTTCGAGCCAATGCCAAACATCGGGACAATCGACCAGAATGATTTAGGCCTACAATCCAACTCACCAAAGGCAAGTTTTGTCACCAACTTAGAGCCGAGACACTGAACATACAGGGATGCGGTCCAAACACAGAGGTAGAAAAATGGGGAAGTCCTCAATATCAGAAAGTCAAATAAGACAGGTCAAGGTTTAAAGTCAAATAGGAAAGTCATGTATGGATGGAGTTAAGTGAATATGGAGCCTACACTAGCAGACAATTGGTGTCAGGAAAGACCATATCTATGTAAGGTGGAAAACTAGTGGGTTTTGTTAAATGACCTAACTGTGCAAGCAATTGTCCATTTTATGATTTATAGTTCATTTTAAACAGTTTGCCACATCAGGAATAATATACCAAGCAGATGATGTGAACATGACTAAATCAACAAGATAATAATCCACAGTCAATGATAACATATCCATAGATTATACAACATCATCATAGTAATACTCATGATATACCATCTGAAACACTGCTGCAATACATCTCTAAGCACTGAACTGAAACTGTATGGAATAAAGGGTCACATCGGTCATCAAATCTGAACTTTCAAGGCTCAGCCTTGACACAAGGTCTAACATAAGTTTGAATAATACACTGCTCTGATCATGAGTGATCACAAAATATACAATCATCATAGCCATGCTCTGAATAATGGAAGCTCTGGAATGTGCAGATATCTGCTGAACAAGAATAGTAGCCCTGCTACTATGGTGTGATAACAGGTACCTTGTGTCCAAAGGGCACTCTCAGATTCGTTGTACTTTGTGAGTTATGATCAGTACAAGTTAGGGTTTCTGCCTCTTCCAGATCTTAGTCAAAATCAGGTGACCTAGGCAAAAAGGGCATAACTTGGGCTAGGAAGCTCCAAATGAAATTTCGTAAAAAGTGACAGGTAGTACACAGACTGTAATATCTCAGGAATTTTTTTCAGAGGCCGAAGCTGAACCAGTGACACGTGGCACGCCTTATAAGTTCGCTCTCCTGTTTTATCCCATAAACAAGTCACGTTGCGACATTTGGCATAAATCTCTCTTAGAAAATCCAATTGAGGTCAGACCTGTCGAGATGGAAAGATGACAGGTCAGGCTACAACAAAAAATGTTTTCAGACCCTGTGGAGCGAAAAGTTCGGAGTTACAGCAGAAACAATCAGGTACATATTTCTATCAAAACAGAATTATTTTTGGAGCACCTTCATTCATGGCTTCCGGAATTTAGGGTTTCGGAGAAAGTTAGAATTTTTGGAATCGGAATCCACGGTTGAATGCTACTCAGAAAAATCGAAATTTAGAGTCCAAGATTGAATTTTTGGTTGGGTAGAAGACCGGGCTTGATCAAACCCCAGTTCGGGATTTTGATCGAAAAGATGGAAAATTAGGGCTTCAGCAAAAGTTGGAATTTTTGAAGTCTGTAACCACGGCTGGAAGCTCCTTAGAAAAATAAGAGTTTAGAGCCTTGGATCAAACCTTTTGATTGGGTAGAAGGGTGGGCTTCATCAAACCCTAGTTCGGGATCCTGTCCAGAAGATCCAGAAGTTTCGAAGGCAATTTTGAGGGGTCAAATTTTGGAGATTTCAAAATTGAAGTATGCTACTTTGATCAGCTCAGCAAGACACATCCTTCCATCCATTCAGAAGTGTGAAAGTCAAAGATTGAATTTTTAGGGTTTCTCTAACGAACCCTAATCAAGCTCCAGATCAAGTTTCAGGGGGAGTTCAGGCTAAGGCCTTACATAAGAAGACTACAAGAAGTCTCGACAAGTATGACTTAAGGAGATATAGGTATGTCTTGAAATCTGATTCTTGATTAAGTTCATAATATGTTTGTCCTCATATTATTCAGGTCAGTACAATCTCGATTAATGTTAGAATTGTCTTATCACCCTAGTAACAGTATGAATGCATGTGAATGATAGAAGACATCCATTGTTTAGGGCTATATGATTGTACTAATGCACTGTGGTATTGTATGAGGATGATGTTGTCTGCTAACAAGATACAGGTACATCACGAAAGACAAATCAAGTTCCATGACCATGATAACATGAAGACAAAGACTCATCCACAATCTTTGATCACATAGAAGTTCTACTTACAAGGTATGTATGACTTTGTTCTATTATGCTTAACCTATGAGATATGTAGGTTCCAGCATAGGATATCTAAATAATTGAAGAGAACAAAGAAGATATTGATTAGGTATGTTAGACATAACTAAGCAGGTATACTAATCCAGGTATGTTTTCCTATGTCATGTTAGAATCTTACCTTGTGTTAGGATCCCTTATATAAGTATACTTGGTATGATTGGTTATGCTTATTCATAAAGTTAGTAATCAAGGGTTTATGCATATTATGTCTCTTATCTTGGTTGATGATTTAACTAACCAGATTAAACAAGAATATGTATGAGTAAAAGAAGACTTCCCTGAAACCTTGAATATTATTTATAATCATGACTATACATATTCAAGATTATTTAGAACTATAATGTTTTGATAACATTGAAATATACCAATGAATGTATATTTGTGTATGAGATCATGAGGATGACACTTGAGCATGCACAGTGGCACAGAATGAATAGAAGTTCAAAAGACATATAGAAGATCAAGCGGGAGGCAACCACACAAACATAAAAGATAAGTATTGAAGTTGTTATTTGAAATAGTAAATGATATTGTCTGTAATAGGTTGTATGCATATTTGTATTCCTATAATATATCATGCTGAGTGTAAACATTCATAGAGCATTGAAACAGTATACTACTAATATGCATATGATTGGTAAGTTGGACAAACATTCCATTGTTGCTTGTCTAGAATGAAACCTCTTTGATGACATGCTGAGAGCTGTGCACACTCTCGATAGTATGTTCTGGTAGAGATGGAAGGCATCTAGATAGCCACTGTATGCATAAAGGATATGGAAAAGTGTTGTGCCAAATTATTGGTCAAGATAGTTGCATAACTATGTAAATGATATCTGTATGCATAATAGGTTATCATGTCAACATGATTTCATGATTATGAAGTATTACTAATCATGTACTTAATTTTGATTTGTAGGAAAGATCATGAAGAATGATGAACACCACACAAGTGATGGATGTTCAACAAGAATATTTACAAATCAAACATAAAATAGAAGGATCGTGGCTAAAAGATTCTCTTAGAAAGAGGAAGAGAATCATGACGAGATGTTTGCTCCAAGTGACTAGATAAGACCATTCTCTTAATGATGTAATTAAAGAAGAAGTGTGAATCAGGTTCTGTATGGGTACCCAGGATCGATAGTAAATTGATGAGCTTAATGATCACCATGGGTGATGTGGATCTCAACCTTTGCTACAAGGTTGAATATGGTTTCTATACACAGATGACATGGATACAAGAAGGAAATCACCACAGAGTTCGAATGATATTGAGGCTCATATCAATAGACCCATCTGACGAGAGATGGCACAGATAGATATGCAGAAGATCATTCAATGCAGAGTGTGAATGATGTTCAGTCACAAAGGGAGAATTGACAGTTTCTTGATAAGCTTGGGCTTTACCAAAAGTAAAGTTGTTCCTAACCTTTACCTTAAGGTTATGGATCATACTATTATTTTATGTAGATGATATCTTTCTGACAGGGAATGAGAAACAGATCATGAAAAGAAAGAAGAAGATGGCTGCAGAAATGAAAATGAAAGATCTCAGATTGATGCATTACTTCCTAGGTCTACAAGTGTGGCAGGGCTCGTAAGGAATCTTTCTCAACCAGGGAAAGTATGCTGAGAAATCTTGAGAAGACTTGATGTGTTGGAATGGCCACTCTCATGGATTCCAACTTGAAGCTGTTAGCGGATGACTCATCAGAGTTAGTGGATATAAATCTGTACAGAAAAATTATTGGGTCATTGATGTATCTAACGAATACTAGGTCAGATATATGCTTTGCTGTGAAACACCTTGAGACAGTATCTAGTGGAACCTAGACGAGTTCACCTGATAGTTGCAAAGCATGTGATGAGGTACCTAAAGGATACGATAGACTTTGATCTATGTTATCTTGGAGATCATGACTTCAGATGGCTACACAGATGTTGATTGAGCAGAAAGTGTATCAGACAGGAAGAGCACATCGAGAAGATGTTATTGTCTGGGATCAGCCATGATCTTGTGGTTTAGCAGGAAGCAGTCTAGTGTGGCTCTCAGCACAAGCGGAATATATGGTTGCTTGCTCTACTAGGTTGTGAAGAAGTATGGCTTCAGGATTGTTTGACTTAGAGATAGACCCAACTGTGATCCTATGTGACAAACAGAGTTGTACCAAAATGGCAGAGAATCCAATGTTCCATGATAAGTCAAAGCACATAGAGATCTAACATTTCTATATACAAGATATGGTGCAGAAAGGAATTAAAGTTCGAATTTGTAACAAGTTGCCGATGTACTAACCAAACCTCTACCTCAAGTAAAGTTTTCCGAGACAAACTTAATATAGTTTAGAAGGACCCTCCTCGAAAGGGGGAGTGATGTGATCACTTATGATGAGATTGCCCACATCGACAGTGAGATCGATGATGTGAATACCTATATTGGTGATGCCGATAGAGAGGTTGGTGAACGGTCCTTAGACAGGGTCTAAGTTGACGAGGGGATTGCATCATCCTTGAACACATGTTCTAAAAGGATCCGTAGATGTATGGTCTCCGAGAATGAAGTCCCTAGTGGACAGGTGAGGATTGTATCATCCCTGGGCTTCAGTCCTAAATAGATCCGTAGACAGATGTCTCCGAGAATGTGGTCCCTAATGGACGAGGGGATTGTATCATCCCTGGACTTTAGTTCTAAACAGATCCGTAGACAGATGTCTCCGAGAATGTGGTCCCTAGTGGACGAGGGGATTGTATCATCCCTGGACTTCAGTCCTAAATAGAACCGTAGACAGATGTCTCCGAGAATGTGGTTCCTATTGGACAAGGGTATTGTATCATCCCTGGACACATGTCCTAAAAGAGACCCGTAGACATATGTCTCCGAGAAAGTGGTCCCTAGTGGACGTGATAGGACTGCATGGTCCCTGAGCGTTTAGTTCAAAATGTACGTGACAGGATTGCATCATCCTTGGACTTATGTCCTAAAGTGATAAGGACTAATCATCCTGTAAGTAGATTGGGATTGCATTGTACCTAGACATGGTGAGGTGTCTTAAAGTGATAAGGACTAATCATCCTGTAAGTAGATTGGGATTGCATCGTCCCTAGACATGGTGAGGTGTCTTAAAGTGATAAGGACTAATCATCCTGTAAGTAGATTGGGATTACATCGTCCCTAGACATGGTGAGGTGTCTTAAAGTGATAAGGACTAATCATCCTGTAAGTAGATTGGGATTGCATCGTCCCTAGACATGGTGAGGTGTCTTAAAGTGATAAGGACTAATCATCCTGTAAGTTGATTCGGGATTGCATCATCCCTAGACATGGTGAGGTGTCTTAAAAGGATAAGGATTGATCATCATGTAAGTTGATCTGGATTGCATCGTCCATAGACATGAGAGATGTCTTAAATTGAGAGGGATTGATCATCTCGTAAGTGGATCAGGATTGTATCATCCTTGGACCTATGTCCTAAAGTGAGAGGGATTGACCATCCCGTAATTGGATCATGTGTGTTGCAAGGTATGCTGCTGTTGTGTATACTCGTGATGATCTAGATGATGATGATGTTGATCGTGATGGTCTAGATGACGATGCCATTGGTCTCGATTACGATGTTGTTGATCGTGATGGTCTAGATGACGATGCCATTGATCGTGATGACGATGCTGTTGATCGTGATGGTCTAGATGACGATGTTGCTGATCGTGATGATCTAGATGACGATGCCATTGATCTAGATGACAATGCTGATGATCGTGATGATCTAGATGACGATGCTGATGATCTAGATGACGATGCTGATGATCGTGATGGTCTAGATGATGATGCCGTTGATCTAGATGACGATGCTGATGATCGTGATGATGATGATGTTGATCGATAGATCTAGACGATGAGGTTGTTGATCGAGTGATCCTGATGATGTTGTTGTAGCTGTTCGAGTGCTGCAGAAGATGAAGACTCGATATTGAAGATATTGATGTTCCAGTATTGAAGATCTTGAAGATGTTCCAGTAACTGCTTGAGTTACTGATGATGATGTAAAGAAAGCTTCCAATGATTTATAGATGTATCATGTATGATGTTGATGACTCCTTGCTCGTGCAGATGTTGTTATAATATCCTTCTCGTTAAGGGGGAGTGTTGAAATATTGTAACTTCTAAGAATATTATATTTGTACTTTATTATTCCGGAGATGTTTATTCCTCCGTCAGATTGTGGTAACTTGAGTTATTAGACTTCCCTAGTGGGGATCGGCCCTGTATGTGTTATGTGGGTCAAAGGGTTATTAGACCACCCTAGAGGGGTCGGCCCAGTCAGTTGTAATGGGGTATTTAACCCAATGGTTAAATACGAGCCTACATGATTTGTGTAAAAGACAAGTCGGAGTAGTGTATAAATAGAGGAGGTGTATTCCTCATTTAACACACACTCACTCACTTGAGAGTGGCGCACTTATGAGAGAGAGGTCTGCTATGGAGAAGGAGGAGCTTATGCTCAGGGTTACATCTTTTGTATTTGCTGGTCATCTATATTGAGGAAGCTTTGCTGGGTTTTCTACCCCATGAGGGTTTCCCAAGATAAATCTGTGTCTCTTGTGTTTATGCTGTGCTTGTTGTTTCTTCAGTGATCCTGTATATGCTATTATTTTGAAATGGAATGTAATGCTGCTATTTTCTGTCTTAGCATATTAAATCTTAACAACAAATCTATCGCTCACTATCCTTTGTAATAGCTATCAAGAGCTAAGTTAAATTTTTTAAAGTTTTATTTTCATTCCAAAGTCCTTCAAGGTTTTAAAACCCAAGGCAATTGTACACGATTAATAAAATTTTCAAGTGGAGGAGGCCTCCACTTTTTTGGCTTTCTTCCCCATTTGGGGAAGAGTGTTGTCATTGGTTAGATTAGATCTTTCAATTTTTGCTTTAGATTAGTCTTTTATTTCATCTTGTAATTCTCTTCCAAGCCTTTGACTGGAAGTTTTATCCTTGGGATTTCATCTCAAGGGCAGGACCACATAATTTTGTGGTTACTCTTCCTTCCCCATCGGTTTCCTTGGTAGAGCTTTCAGCTAGCTGGAGGTTCTCAAGTGCAGGCGGTTCTAGTGGTTGACCTTGTTCAGAGGTTGATCCCACCTTAGAGTAAAACTGTTGGTAGAACACTAAGTCTTTTTAGCATTATTTCATTCTGCAAATAGCATGCTAGTTGTCTCTTACTTTATTTGAGCTATCACATGGTTTAATTCTACAAAGCTTCATAATTGTTTTTCACAACTACTTCTATTTTCTTAAAATAAACAAAGCCTCTTGAACTTGGCCAAATCCAAGTCAAGAGCACTCTCTGTCGGAGAGCATTGTTAGATTTGCACTTTCCCCTTGCATTAGGCATTTTAAAGTAGGAAGTCTCTTGAACTGTGGTCTTAAGACTAAGTCAAGAGCGCTCTTTGTCGGAGAGTTGAACAAGTGCTCTTAATAATAAAACATTTCAATCCACATTCCCCCTCAATTAATTTATCTTGGTCGTTTGTCCAACACCCGTATGCTCTACCAACCGGAAACGGTTGGGCTAGTACTCAGAAAGCTGAAGGACTTGATAAGCTTACAAGTGATAACATAATTAAAATTTTACCCAAAACCAAAACTAGTATCAAATCACTAAGGTGCTTCCTGAAACAGTTGGTGCCGGGAATCCACTATCAGACTCGAGGGCGGTCAAGCCGTAAGTACACTTGTCCTCTTTGCAATCTGGGTGCTCCCGACATACCATCTAAGAGTTTGCCAGTATTTGTTCATGGTTAAGGTTCCACTTTTTTGATATCCTTGGTTTTAGCCCTAATAATCAAGATCATTTAAAATATTCAATAAACCAAGATTAATCGCAGGACGATCTCACAAACATCACCACTTTGAACTCTTGTATCAAGCAACCCAAACATTCAAGACTTTTTTGACTCCATAAGGCACTAGTCCTTGGCATCTTTCTATTTTGCTTATTATCTATCTGGAGCATTTATATTTCCATGGTTGTCTTGCTTTAATTTTATCAAAGTGGTTATATCTCGAATCTCTTGTCTCATATTGCAACGTGGATTGCTTATCTTGTGTTTATTTCATAAATTGTGATCTATCATCTAAAAACTCCTAAACAACACTCATCCGCATCACCCCATACAAAAAACACTTAAAACATAAGAGCCTTAGTGAAACTCTTTTTTAGGGACTACCCCCCTTGGCTTCGTTAGGAGTTAGCCTAAACGGAGGAGCTGGGATTCAGGTGACAGTACCTGGCTCATTGCTTGCCCCCAAGGCCACACCTCTCTCCACTTTCCAGTGAGGGAGACAACTTTCGAAAGATTTCCGCTGCTGGTGTGCAGTTTGGTGGACAACAGGTTCCATGACCAACAAGCAAAAAAAAAAACTCCAAGTGTGTGGGTTCCATGACCCGAAGATATCATCATCAACCAAGCTTCAACATGTGCAAGAGTGTAAGGGCAAGTGTGTGGGCTCCAAGGACTAACCTACCATATCATCCATCCAACAAGGAGCAAGGATACAACAATGGACTCAAATCGGACTTAGGGGCACTTAACCAAGTTAATGGGTAGCTAGGGATTTTGGCATTGTCCCAAGGCCTCCAAGGGCTTCAAGCTTGGGCTTGGACAAAGTCAAAAGGTCTCCTCTTGACACAAACAACCACAAACCAAACACTAACCCTCAGGGGCTCCACAAGGGGCACCAAGACTCAATTGTTAGCATCAATGACCGGGCACTATTGGCATCAATGACAACTTAATCAACAATCTCCCTCTTTGTCATTGATGACAAGACTCAAGCTCCCCTTGAGAACAGGCTCCCCCTGTTCACAACTTCTCTCCCCCTTTGGCATCAATGGCAAAGAGTACTTCTTTTGACAATACTGCTCCCCCTTAGGGCATGCTCCCCCTGTCATCAACTTCTCTTCCTTTTTCAACTCAACTTTTCTTAATGTTTGCATTAATGGCAACAAGAACTTCCTTTGGAAATATTGCTCTCCCCATCACTGGGCACTGCTGCTTATTTTAATGAACTTGTATTCTGTCACAAGGATACTGCTGGAACCAACTACTATATGATACTAAGAAGAGTGCGATCGTTGATCTCTGTTGCCGCCTAATACACACCTGGGGGGGACGCGGCAGGAAACCTTCAAGCCGCTCGGTGTGTCCTTGGGGGCAAGTGAGAGTCAAGTGCTGTCACCTGATTACTCGACTCCTCCGTCTAGGCTTACTCCTAGCGAAGCCAAGGGGGGTGGTCCCTATGAAAAATAATCTAAGGCTTTTAATCTACAACAAAAGATAAAAGTCTATTCTAGGAGTTAAAGATGACGAGATGATAAAATATAACAACAAAGCACTGCTTGTGAATTAAATCAAATAGCTAACCCAACATAAGATAAATAAGCATTCACGACATTTATGATTGATACTTAAAACACAGAAAATTAAAGACCAGTGCCGAGAATGAAAAAATGCTTGTAAGTACTGTTGTGTGGGGTTGCTTGTGTAGTCTCAGTGAAAGTATTGCAGTGGCTCGGTTGGTAAATTTTATAGTTATTAAATGAGTAGTTAAGGAGTGGGTTGATTCTTGGTTTGGCCCAAAAGAAAACTAAACTTCGAACTGAGTGCTCTAGCAACCTTACCAAGTGTCCAACCAGGCGAGGATGAACCCGCTTAAGAACCTGCTGACTCTGTGGATTCAGTCCATGCAACCTCCCGAGTTCTTAGGATTGAATTCTAATGGATTGTCCTATTAACACTAATTACCTTGCACCCGTTTCTGATTGAGCCAACTGTTCCGACTAAGCTGCAGTGGTCAAGAGCATACTCCGAGTTTGGGGCGTTGTTCGTTTTATTAAATAGGTATGAGTGGATGATTAATCTACACTAAACCCCAAGCATAAAGCAAGGGGGGTTAATTTTAGGACTAAATTTTAAGCACAGAATAATAATTTGAAATAAACACAAAAGCATATAAAATGATAAACGGGTCCTTGGAGGACGTTGTGTGCTTGAGTGTGTTTATTTAATTACTACTGCTTGAATGAAAACTAATCTAAAACGAAAAAAAAAAAAAAAAAAAAGGGAAGGGTGCGAATCCCCCCTAGGGGGATTGGGTTCAGGCGCTGGAATTGCCTGCTGTGCTCTTTTTATTTTTTATGATTTACACATGAAGCTCAAGAAACACTGCTGGTCCTTTAACTAGGCACCAGTACAGTTTACAAATGTTAGAATGATGTAAGGGAGGTAAAACTAGCTCCCCGGATGGCTACGGACACCTCCGAATCTCAGACTTTGAGCTTTAAAAAGTTCGGACCTGCTAAAAGACAAAAAAAACCAGCGAACTGAATTAGTCTTAAAAATGCCAAGAAACACTTAAGAAGTGTCTTTGACGTTGCTACAGAAAAATGCAAAAATTTCTAACTTAGCTAGCAACCTAGAACTAAATAACAATGAAGCTATTAGACTCTTTAGATTGCTACTTGCTTAGATCTATTAATCAAATGAACTTTGAAGCAAGATTTAGATTTAAATAGGACAGTAACCGAGATAGAATAAAAAAAATGGATCTAGAAAAGTGAACCCATGGGGGTTTGAGCAAGTGAAGAATGGTCAATGGAGTCAAGCTCCCTAATGCACCGGTAAGATCGAGACTTGGTTCGTATTTACTGAAAGAAGGCACGATCTAACATGTTCGTGGACTTCTCCAGCTTAGGCTACCTGTAGATAGCTGCAAACAACTAGCAAGGGGATAAGAGCATATGTGTAGATAATTAAAAGAAAGCAGCGATGCAATGAATTCAAACAAGAAATTACATTACTCTTAGCCTCCTAATATTATCAACATGAATAAGCAAACTATAAAGTATTACTTACAGATCTTATAGAAGATAGCTTCCCTTTAAAGACATATAATCCCAACAATACTAGCTATGAAACATAATACAGTATACCTCAGATGTACAAGCATGAAGATCCAACCAAAGACAATCACCAGACTAGCCTCCAAAGCCTTCTTTATTAAACTCAGAAAAATATTACCATACAAATATAAGCAGAGGTTCCACACTTTCTGATCCTTACAATGGAGCCAAGCTCCTCAATATATAGCACAAGGAGAGTGAGCTAGGGCGCAAAACCCTAAGGAGACAAAGCTCCTAGTTTGTAGAGCAAGTAAACTCAAAAGCCAATGAGGAGGCACCATGACACTTGGACAAAAACCATTTGAAATGGAAGCTGCTGAAACGATGAAGGAGCTCACGCGTGAGGAAGATGAGGTCGAGTTGTTTCCTTGCTTTGATAGCTTTTCATATGAGCTGTGATTGGTTGTTATAATTGGAAACCCATCCAAATGGATTGTGCCACCTCACATGAGGTAGGAGCCAACCAAGCCATTTAACAAACTCTCAATCCGTACGACCGTGAGGAATGGCCCACGTGAAGGTGGATATAAGCATGGAGTTAACGTGGATGGTGGGTGCATCAAATTAGAATATTATCCATGCTTTGTGCCACCTCAATAAGAGGTAAACCGACCCCACTAAATGACTTATTAATAAATTAAACCATACGGCCGTGAGGAGGAGTGGTTCCACGTGAAGGAAAATCGTACGGCCTTATAATAATACAAGTGCTCATCATTTTAATCGACCTTCATTTGCATATGCTTAACCTTTTAAATAAAATCGCCCACCTTGCAAATAATATGCCAACTCACATAGCTGCCATGTTGAAGAAGGATGGCCCACGTGAGAAGGAGGCCGTACGGTCTTTGGTTTAATACAATTTCTCAACCTTTTACAATTTTTGCATTTTAATACATGCTTTACCTCTTTAATATGGTCGCACACTTTAAGTGATGTCATGCCATGTCAATTGGCATGTGACTTTTTCAATTTTTTAATCATTTTGACTTTTGACCAAAGTGCAATTTGTTGCATTTTTTGCATTAAAGTGCCACTTTGTGGCTCTGATAGGCAAAACTGCTCCACGGGGGTTCTCGGTCACCCGAAATGTAGGAAAACTAAGTACCGGGGTAAAGAGGATGCTCTGAGCTTGAAAATGAGCATCCCTGCGTCAAATTCCGACTCCGGATAAGACTTTTATCACCTTTTGAAATTTTTTAATTAAACCATTAAAAAATGGCTTAAAAAATGCGAAAAATATTTTTTGTCGGAATTGGCTGAAACTTCAGGGGAACCTAGTACATGACAAAACGATAAAATTCTAGCGCCTAGCATGTTTATAAACGTTATGAAATGGGCTCTAATAATCCCCTAAGGCCTAACCCCCACTTTGGGCATTCCAGCTTTGGAGGAGCGGGAGAAAACCTCATCGATTATACTCGGCTAAAGGCAAAGCATAATTGACAAGGGAAAAAACTCCTTGGAATACCTTCTTTGATTGTTAAGTCCTAGAGAACCGAGTCACTCAAAAACCACCATGCTAGTACGCTTATTACAAACCCCGTGGGGCACGGTCATGTACTACAAAACATAAAAAACAAAGGGGCCTTGAACAGGCCAAGATTGGAACTTCTGAACACTGAAAAGCACAAGTGATTGTGCAACACTGGCGGCTCACTGAAGTCCAACTAAAGTGCAACTTTAGGTGGTAACAATCTCAAATCTGATAATCAGGTACATAGATCCTTTTACACATTCTTTGTACACTTCATTGGTAGTCTTCAAAATGGTATTGGGTTTTTCCCAAAAATTTCATCATTTCTGTTTTGATCAATAGGGCAATCGATTGACTTTCTTCTCCATACTGTGGTAGACTCATTGTTGTTCATGACATTCGATTGAACTTGCTTTCTTCTCCAAACTTTAACTTCTCCCTGTATCCTGCAATATTTTGCAAAATGACCATAATGATAACAATTATAACATTGAACGGAAAACATACCTTGATTTCTTTCTGGAGTGATTATGTCATGAGCACTGCAATGGATGGCTTTGTGACCATAATTGTTACATTTGTAGCAGTGACCACTGAATAATATAGGATATCTCTGAGCAAAGGATCTTTCTTCTATATAACTGTTAGTCTTTTCTTCTTTTTCCCTGAAACTCTTACGTTCTTCAATGTTCTTTTCGATCTTCAAATTTGTTTTTAACTGAGCAACTGTATTGTCCAAATCTTCCTTCAGAGAGAGGATCTTCAATTCTTGCCTTTGACAAATTTCAATCTTTTCTTGGAGTTGTCTTGTTAGGTCTTCTTCTATTTTCTTGACTTCTTCTACCTGTCTTTTCAGATCAATGATACTGTCTTCCATCTCTCCTTTTGAGTTCTGATCTTCCTCATGAGATTTTTGTAGTCATCCTTTTAGTACTTGATTTTCTTTTCTGATCTCTGAGAGTTCCTCTTCAAATTCAAAATTCGTCAGGCATACCTTTCGTAATTCTATCTTCAAGGATTTGATTTCAACTTCTTGTTTTCTTAGTTTCTCTTCAATCTCATGACTGAACTGAATTCCCTTTCTGTCACTTGAATCTCCTTTTTGACTAGTGGTACTTTCCTTCTGCAATTTTTCAAGTAAGGTATTGATCTCACTATCTTTGTCTTGAAGCTTGCGAGTCAATTCTTTCTTCTTATCTTCTAGTTGTCTTTTGAGCTTGTCAATTTCTTCTGATTGCCTTTTATTTTCAGCAGTTGACTTCTCAAGTTGATCTTTCGAAGAGTTGGATATGGCTTCTTTGATTTTGGTAGCTTCTTCAACTTGGAGATTTAGATCAATTATAGTCTGTGTGGCCTTCTCACATTCTTCTTGATTCCTCTTCTCATATTTGTCCAATTGCTCTTGCAATACTTGGTTCTGTTCACAAAGTTTTTCAATCTTTTGCAAAGCATTAGTAATATCATTATCTAAACATTCACTTCTATCATTTATCAGGGAACAATGGGATTCATCACATTTTGAAGTATTACAATCTATGAATTTAGAATAGCACTTATCTTTTATACCCGATAAACACATTTCTTCAAAAACATTACAAATAGGGTGTTCAAGAGACTTACCTTCAAACTTACCTGGATCTTGTATTGACCTTTCTATTGAGTTGTCTTCTGATTTTTGTTCTTCAATGAGGTAGAGTTGATCTATCTTCAATGACAGTTCTTTAATTGAGTTACACTTTCCTATTTTCTCCTTTTGGAGATCTGTTAGATCTTCAACCATGAGTTTCATAACCTCTTCTTCATGTTCTTTAGTGGAGTAGAACTGTTCTATTTTGATCCACAATTCCTTAGCTGTGTTGCACTTTTCAATCTTCTCTTTTATGGAATCTAATAAGCCTTCAAGAATGGATTCCATAGCCATTCAATTATTTTTCCTTGCTTCCTTCTGAGCTGTTGTTTTCACTTTCTTCAGATGATTGTACCCTACAAGCATTGACTGCCATATCCCAATACTTTCTGCTTCAAGATAAGCCTACATTCTTCTTTTCCAGATCAAGTAATTTGTCCCACAAAACAATGGTACTCCATTTACTGAAAACCCCATGGTGTGTCAAGGATCTCCTTCAAGCTAGTAAGGCTTTCTGTGAAGGCCCGCTCTGATACCAATTGTTGGACACACCGAGCACACTGAGAGGGGGGGTGAACAATGTGTATAGCTTTTTATTACTTTTTCAACTTTAACAATCATCAACAGCTTATTCAATACATCATTCATTAATGCATTATCACATTATATCATCAACATTATTAACAATTACAACTCATCATATCATCATCACATAGGAAGCATAGCAAAACACAGTACACAAGATTTTTATGTGGAAACCCAAGTCCTGGGGGAAAAACCACGGAAGCCTTTATAATAATAATTTACCAGCAACAACTAGGAGGCAACAACCCCCTTTGTTACAAAGACTTCAATTCTCCAGCTACAACTGGAAGGAGGCTACAACCCCCTGGTTTACAGGCTACAACCTGAAGGAAGCCTTAGCTCCCTAAATTTCCTTGCCCCGTCCTACCACCCTGATATGAAGATAGATACTTAACTACTGCACTGATCCTGCGGACCGGCTATCCAACACCTGTACCACACTGCACAATCTGTATCACACTGCACAACCACTGTCACTGCTGACCACTGCTCATCAACTGTCATTGCTGACCAACTATCCACTGACCACTGCACATCAACTGTATCACACTGCTCAATCTGTACTATACTGCACAACCACATCAACTGACCACTGCTCATCACAATTGTGCCACACTGTTCATCAACTGACTAATCAATTTGTCTGTACCAATCAATCTACTGTTCACATCATTCAAATTAGTAAATATGAGTTTAACCAACGGTACACTAGACTCAGTCCACCTGAGCCAAACCAACTATTCATACAACTCAGCCAATCTGAGTTAAAGAATCTGCTCATGTAGCCTGAATCAATGTACTCACTGCTCAATACCACCGTTCATCATTTCATCAATGTCATCATTGTATCATTGTTTCTATATATCACTACATACACCACTGAGCATACATAATCCTGTGTACCATCGCACTTTACTGAGCATACAGCAGTGTAAACATCACTAGCACATCAACATACACTGAGCATGTCACTGTGTAAACATCACTGATCATATCATATGTAAGCTGAGCATATCTAGAACATGACCGTGTAAACTTCTTTAGCACATCAACATACACTGAGCATGTCATTGTGTAAACATCACTGATCATATCATATATAAGCTGAGCATATCTAGAACATGACTGTGTAAACTTCTTTAGCACATCAACATACACTGAGCATAAACAACATTAAGCATGTGTATCACTGATCATTTCTCTGTTTGCTGCTAGATTTGTATATCACTCAGCATATCACTATCATATCACTGAACATTTAATTTCTTAAGCATCTGAACATCTTATTGAGCAAATTGGGCATACACATCATCACTGTGTAGGCATCACATCACTATGTAAATTACTGAGGACTATCATACATACTGCCACATTACTGTGTAAGTCATCACTATGTAAACATATAATCAATGTGTAAACTGGACATACAAATCATCACTGTGTAAATTGGATTTTTCATTTGTCTGGTCTCTTGAAGTTTCACATACCTCACAAACTCCTGAAGAAACTTTAAAGTGTAGTCTGCTGTGTTACTGTGTCATCTAAAACTTCATTCTGCAATTGCCTCAGTCTACATTAACCCACGAAAATCAAAGAAACATCACAGACTGAGCTACCCCAAGCTTGTCTTCTATGGCAGCCTCAGTCTACAAAAGGATCAGTGAAAAGTACTGCTGTAGAAGAACTGTTGCTCACTAACTGTACCCGAAAATCAGACCTAAGGAGAGGCTGCAAATGCTGCTTCTTTTTGTCATCTGCTGCTACAAACAATTCAGCCCTGTGCCTGCCTCAGTCTTCTTCCACTGTACCCGAAATTCAGAGCATGTAAACAACACTTCTGAGCATTACTTTACTGTGGCTGCCTCAGTAGCTTATACCCCCAAAATTAGAGCTGAAAGTCAAGCAAAAAAAATCAGTTTTAACCCTCTGTGGCTGTAGCAGTCATATATCCATCCGAATTTCAGAGCACAATTACTCCCACACATTCATAAAAAATGAGGTGAGTTTCCACTTATTTATACAGTTTAACCTGGAAGAATTTAGCCTGGCCGACTTTGCTAGAATATTAAATTTTAAATAATAAAAAAAACTTCCTTTGACTGGGCTGACTTGGCTTTATTTACAATTTAATTTTTGAATTTAATCATTAAACTTCAAAAATTCAAATCTCTTCAACCAAGAGGAGTTAGGAGACGCTCTACATATCAACGGAAAGGCCACGATGAGGACTATCTCCCTATGAGAGTCTTACTCATATTGACAAACTCCTTCACTCTCATTTTCTTGAATTTGTGCAGGAAATCAGAAATTGACTTCAAAATTTTTGATGGCTATTTCATGTTCTTTAATGGCAATCAAGGGCTTCTAAGACTACCAAGACCCCAAAAGGATGGGAACAAAGACCATACCTTCAATCACAAAGGTTTCAAGGGCTCTTTCAAAGATATCATACAATTGCTTTTAAACAAGGTGCTTTCCAAGGTCTTCAAGCCCATCACATAGCACTCCATCATAGCACCAAAGTATCAAGGACCACAAGGGTAAGAGTAACATGTGCTTTGTTACCATATGAGATTCTTCAACCTTCAAAGACTTCATCATAAAAACCAACTCCCCCAAGGGCATCAAACATGAGCTTCTTAAAGCTTGTGGGCTTAAGGACCAACTTGTGGGTCCAAGCACTTCTTCAATGCGTTATAAGTGCTTCAATGATTCTTCAAGTGCTTCAAGAGCTTCTTCATCATACCAAGGGCATGTCTATGGGTTTATGACCAACAAGCAAAAAAAGGACTCCAAGTGTGTGGGTTCCATGACCAACAAGCAAAAAAAAAACTCCAAGTGTGTGGGTTCCATGACCCGAAGATATCATCATCAACCAAGCTTCAACATGTGCAAGAGTGTAAGGGCAAGTGTGTGGGATCCAAGGACTAAATTACTACATCATCCATCCAACAAGGAGCAAGGATACAACAATGGACTCAAATTGGACTTAGGGGCACTTAACTAACTTAATGGGTAGCTAGGGCTTTTGGCATTGTCCCAAGGCCTCCAAGGGCTTCAAGCTTGGGCTTGGACAAAGTCAAAAGGTCTCTTCTTGATACAAACAACCACAAACCAAACACTAACCCTCAGGGGCTCCACAAGGGGCACCAAGACTCAACTATTGGCATCAATGACCAGGCACTGTTGGCATCAATGACAACTTAATCAACACATATTCCCCCTTTAAAATTTATCTTCGTTGCTTTCCATCACTTAGTATGCTCTGCCAACCCTAAAAAGTTGGACTCGTATTCAGAACGGTGATTGGACTCGTTAATCTTGCAAGCGATAACATAATAAAATTTTCACCCCACAACCAACGAACCGGCGTTGTTATTTCAAGAAATACTCAAGTAGTGGGCAAAGTTCCTAACTGGTGGCACCGGGCAACCCAATCTGGGCACTCGCTGGTTAAATTCTTAGAACACCTAGCTTGTGATCCCAGACAGGTCTGTCATGTCTCCAAGGGGAAGCCACTGAAGGTATACTTTTTCGGTTGGACGCATACCTTGCTTTTTGAACCTTAATAAACAAGATCACTAAAACTTTTAATTAACCAAGATAATTTGCAAAACGTTCTCACAAACAATCTATTTGAGACTTGTATCTTTAGCATCTCCAAGCACTACACGTTTCAACTCCATTTTGCACTGGTCTGTTTTCACTTTCATGTATTAATTAATCTGGGTCATTTGTCCATTGAGAATCTGTTCAAGTCATTTTTATCTATGGATGCTATCTTATTTCGCAAGTCTTCATTATATTGTTTCTCTCTAAATTTTGTATCTTGTGATCGCAACGTGGATTGCTTTTTTATCTTGTGTTTATCTCATTACAAAAAGCTGTGATCTCATCATAAAAACTCCTAAAAAACACCCATTCGCTCACTCAACTCCAAAAACACTAAAAAACACAGAGCCATAGAAACTCTTTGTTAGGGACAACCCCCGTTGACTTCGTTAGGAGTTTGCCTAAACGGAGGAGCTGAGATTCAGGTGACAGTACCTGGCTCATTGCTTGCCCCCAAAGCCACACCTCTCCCACTTGTAGTGAGGAGACAGCTTTCGAAAGTTTTGTACTGCTGGTGTGCATCTCGACGGACAACACAATGCAACAATACAAGTATGCTCTCCGATAGAAAGTGCTCTTGACTCGTCTTGCGACAAGTTCAAGAGACTTATCTACACTAAATGATATGCAAGACAGAAAAATAAAGTGAAAGTAGTTTGATTAATTTAGCAATGGAAATATGTAGTGTACTTGCAAATAATGAGAGAAATATTGAAAGCAAAAACGAAGCTAAGTGCGGAAAAAGTAAGCAAACAACACACAACAAACTTCCCCAAATGGGGGAAGTTGGGAGTGGGGTCTTAAAAACCCCACTCAAAATGATCTTTTATTAATGAATACAACTTTTGAGGAATTTCAACCAATGAGAGAAACTGAAAGTAAAAATAACTTGAAACAAGAATTCTTATGACTTCTTTTACAAAAGAAGAATGAGAAGTTTTAAATCTTCTTGGTTAACATCATCATCATTGGTTTTGGATCTTCCTTATGGTTTATTGCTCCTCTTGATGATTTCTTCTTCTTTGGGATATCTCCAAATGGTTTTAAGTTTGAGTTTCTTCTTGCTTCACTTTTGCAATTTCTCTTCTCAACACTTACAACCAAAAAATTCCAATACTCATGCACCCATTAGCATTAGTTTAAGAAAAACAAACAAATTTAAGATCTAATCTAGAAATGGAAACTAGCTAACTTTGCAAATTAAGTCCTAAAATGCAAATGCAAAAGAGATCTAGATGCAAAATATTAAATTTTAAAATGCAAGTTTTTTCTTTTAAATGAGATCTAAGAATAAAATCAAAACTAAGCTAAATGCAATACTAACTAAGAAATGACTAACTTTTGATAAACAAAGAACAAGGCCAAACGAAAGAGGGGATGGATAGGGTAGCAAAGTAGGAAGCGAATGGGAAAATAAAAACGAGAATGAGAAGGTAGGGAGACGAAAGGGTGAAGAAAATGAGAGCAAAGGAGGAGGGAAGAAAACGAAGAGGAGACAGATGCAAAGATGAAAACGAAAGGAGGGAAAGGAGAGGGACGAGAGCAAAGAAAGATGAGGAAGACGAGAAGGTAAGGAAGCTTGAGGGAAGGTGGATGAAAGCAAGAAGGGTTAGGAGATCTAGAAAAACGAGAACAAGGAGAAGAATCAAACCAAACAAAAGCCAAGAGAGGTTTGATGGGGATTTCTAAGCTTGGAGATGAGTAGGAAATGGATTTTCCATAGCTTGAAGGAGTAGATCTAGTAACCAGTAACCAAGAAGAATGTTTTTGATAGCTTGATGGATGAGGCTAGAAAGATCGAAACTGCTTGAACCCCTGCAAACAAAAACCATCAACAATAGAGTTCCTGCATAGTGAAGGTATTAGATGCCAAAATCTTCTACTAGATGCAACCCCTGAAGACACAAACACTCAATAACAATTTGATTAGAAGCCTAAGTACTAGATTGTTAGTCTTCAATAAGCATACAATAATCAAAATTGAAATCAAAGAATAGGGTGAAAGAGATATTACTTCATCATAGAATGAAGACACAATGCCAAGAGCCAATGCAAGTGACCTCCAAAGTCGAAAACATTTTATTAACAAAAGAATGATTACAATTTCACCATAGTTTCTATGCCCAATTCTCCATCACTAAGAGAGAGCCAAGTCAACCTTAGACAAATTCGAATTGGCAATCTAGGGAAGCCACATGGCATAAGCAAAATCAAGTTCCAATCAATCATCTCAAGCTTGGAGTTGATGATCTCGAGTGGGTTGGCATGGCCGAAGTTGGTGGGAGATGAGGTGGAGCCTCTCTCCATGGTAACCAACGCCCTCAACTTTGGAAAAAATGCCCCCACTAATTCGCACGGTGGCTGCCCACGTTAAAGGGGATCACGTGAAGGATGCACGCTTCTCACGATTTGAAACTTCAAATGATTTATCCAAAGTTCTACCTATCATATGATTTTAATTCAAATGATATCCAACCATACAAGTGACTTGGAGCCTTCACCCATGACCCATGCGAATGCCCACGTGAAACATGCTCACGTCACTCCCTTCGTTCAAATGACATATCCAAACTTTGATTTATGGCATGCCTTATTATTTGGATGTAGTCGTACACCTCTTATTAACCATATTCAACCTTTAAAAAATCAATTTTTAATGTTTTTTTGACTTATTTGATTTTTGGACTCTAGTGCATTTTCACCATTTTTAGCAATTAAGTGTCAAAATGATGCATTATTAGCCAAAACTCCCCCAGAGGTGACGTAACTGCCCGGAATCTGAAGAATGAGGGTGCTAGGGTAAAGAGGATGCTCTGAGCGTCAAAATGAGCCTTCCCATGCCCAATTCCACCTCCGGATGAGGTTTTTATCACAGCTTGAAAATTTTCATTTAAACCATTAAAAAATGGTCTAAATTACGGAAAAAATTATTTTTCTCGGAATCAAACGAAACTCCTAGGGGACTGTTATCACATATATAGTAGCCGGGCTACCATACATTATTTTTCTGATGCCAGTGCATTATTCAGCCAGTTCCCTTACATTGAGATGCTGAGATGAGCATCTATATTGGATCACTATCAGATTGTGGACAACAGTATATATTCCCCATGCCATGACTGAGTCTCAGGACACTCAGAGAGATGACCGATGTAGCCATTATACCATTGGTACAGAGCAGTCAGTAGTGCCCAGAGTTATAGCAGCAGTTTTAGAGGACAGATGATGGTACAGGTTGATGAGCATTCAGGTATATGACTTAGCAGGTATATCATTGTGTTATGGTTATATTGCTTTTATACTTATTCTCATAGCATGTCTTAGCACCTAGTGTCATGATCTGGCGATCATATAGATGTATGGACCTGGTTGAAGCTTATTATATATATTATATTGTCCCTACTCAGACTTAGAAGTTCACTATTCATACTCATTGGTTTTACCCTTCTTAGGGAGAATAGAGGTGATCATTCCACCATACCTTGGCTTGCTAGTGTTGGCACCATTATTCATTGTCTTCATCCATCCATTACCTACCTTTTAGTTTATCACCCTGACTTACTACTTGACTAGTGGCATGGAGGACTTTTCCCCACTGTAGCCTCTGTATTGGATGAGCTTCCCTGTTTATTGTGTCTCGGCTCTGAGTTGGTGACAAAACTTACCTATGGTGAGTTGGAGTTCTTTGGAATTTCCCCTAGTCACTAAAGTTGTGTTGGCTAAACCTGAAACTTTTGGTGCCGCCATGAATACAAAATCTGGAAAATGAAATGCTATATCTTGTATGAAAAGCCCATTCATGCAATGTGTTTCTAAACACACATGAATGAAAGGCATGCCAAATGAAAATGACCATGAAAATAAAATGTTATATCTTTTGGAAATGTAAATACCTAGGTAAACAAGCTGTCCGTGACACACCTAGAAGTTCTCAAGTAAACAAGTGCCTTAAAAACACACCTGCAGCAGAAAGCATAAATAAATGTAAATCTATGCAATGTGTTTATAAACACACATAGATCAAGGCTATGGAAACTTCAGGCCCAAAAAGCAATGGAACTTAAATGCTATATCAAAACAATTGCTGGCCTTATTTGTATTATGGATTGTGCGCATCTGTTAAAGGTGAATAAACCCTCTTTGAACAACTCATCCATTTGTGAGACACCGCCATTCCCTGTGTTGTTGCTCATTCAGTATATACTATGGTGTGTATTCCCTTTCCCTTTGCCAAGGTGTCACAAAGTTAAGTCAGTCAAGTCACCCCTTAGCCTAGCCAGTTATTTTAGCCTTCACCCTTCACTAGCAAATTGATCACAGCTATGAAGTGAGCATGATCTTGAAAGTCTAGTCTGAGTAATAATAATAATTAATGAAATTATATATTTGGATTTAGATCGCCAGTAATGATTACTTTGTGTTATAATTGTTTTTTGAATAAGTTGTAGAGCATGCATTAACCTTTGACACTTTGCAGTAGCTTCCGATGATGGTCTGAGTTATATTTGGTCATGTTGACTTGGCTAGACCTAGTTTGACCAAGGACATGAGATGGTTGGACCTTGTGATGATATGGATAGATGATATATGGTCTATGTACATGTACATGATGATTCTATGCAGCAGCTACAGGGTTATGATGATGATTCTTGGTTTACAGCAGTATTTGATCATTTACAGATTATTATTATTTGCCTTGTTCCGGTATATTGGATATATATATTGATCATGCAGAGACTCATATGGTGTATGAGTACACATCTTGGATGGATTTGGACCTTCTGAGTCCAATGAGATAGTTTGTTTTCAGTTCCGGGCACTTACAGTGATGATTGAGCCTCAGTAGGCTATCCCAGTGTAGTTTTGCCCTGTCGGAGGCCCTATCAGAGCAGATGTGACTTTTATCTGGTTGACCTAGGGCGCTATGCTTGGAGGGGGTGGTCCAACCACTTGTTTTTACCATATTACCTCCCTCCCGGACACACTGGTGCCCTCATCTTGACAGCGCAGGCACTCCAGGAGGCAGTTTGGGGTAGTTTCACGCTTCCCGAGGCATTTCAGGATTGGTAGAAATGGCTATTGAGGAAATCGATTTGGGCTACTGAGGCAATGTTATGGCATGGGATGATCAGTGATGATGGATCGATGTCCTCCACCCCTCCTCCAGCAGTTTCAGCTTCATCGAGGCCCGCATCCATCACTTATGGCACTTTCTGATGATTTCTGAGGTCTTTTGAGGCCTACGATTTGACCATGGAGGCACGATTTGGTATATTGAAGGCACGATTTGGTATATTGATTACTATTTTATGATTATTGTGCTATGGGGATTGACCAAGGGTGGCTAAAATTACCCCTTGGACCCACCATGAGCTTCCTATTATATTTTGTCATCATGATTTGGTGGGATTCCCCTCTTCTAGGGTGATTTTGTCCACTTATATTATATTTTATTAGTGATCCATGTATTTTATTGTTGAGCTCATCTCAACCATTGATTAGACATTTGTATCTTTTAATCTTAGCCACTCATTCAAAAAGTGGTTAGGATTTTGATGCCTCTCCTTCCTATTTAAAGGCGAGAGCTTCTCATTTGTAAGGGGTCTTTGGCTCTTGGATTATTGGTATAGAAAAACTTTCTTGTGGAAATTCTTGTGGTCTCCTTTGCATCTGGTGTTCTTAGATGGTGATTGGAAAGTCTATTGCAACCTAGCATTTGGAATTTGTGGTAAGATCTATCTATTTTGGAAATCATTGTCTTGTCTACAGGAGGGCGACTTCAACAAGGGCGATTTTGCAAGGCTTCTTCAAATCGACTTTCTTGGCATTTGCTTGTATCAGGGGGCTATCATTAGTATCATTGTGATCTATGCTATCTTTTTGTTACTTCTCTTGTGGCATTAGTCTTATCCCTTGATTACATCAAATCTTATATTGTTGACGTTTGTTGTGCAGGAGAGAGGGCGCATTGGCTTCTTGGACTAAATCGATTGCATAGAAAACTACCTCAAAGCTTCTCAAATTGATCGGGTTTGCATAGATCATCATCATCAAGGCATATACAAGGTTACCCAGGTAAGATCCACAGGTTTGTTTCTCTTATCTTGATCCAATCCATTGACATAGCTCATAAATTGATAAAACCCTAATTTCTTCAAACCCTCATTTTTACATTTTTTCAGATCTACTAAGATCTATTGCCTTCTTGGGTAAGATATTAAAAACCCACCTCTATAGTATCCAAGGCATCCCGGATCTATAGTTTGGTGAGGATTGGCCTCCATTTGACCCTCTTCCCAAGGCATTTAGCCTCTCCAAGCAAGGGCGCACTTCCTAGTTTGTTGAATTGACCTAGATCTAGTATGTGGGTAGTTGAGATCCCACTTGATTCATAATCTACACATCCAATAACCTACCCCCAAATTGTCACTTTTCTGATTTCTACCTTGTGGGCCCTATTCCACATTTTAAGGGATTTAATCCCCATTTTGGACCACTTGGTATCTTCAAACTCAGATCTAGTAAGATCTAGACATTGGATTGCCTTGAAATTGTAGATCCATACTCTCACTTGCTTAAACCACTTGGATCTAAAGTTTGGATGCCATTGGACTTGTCTTGACCCCACTTACCCCACTTTTAGGCCTCCTTGGGTAAAGTCGCACCACCTTGGAGAAGTGAGTTGTCCCACTTCTAGGACATGGGTACATGAGATTTCAGTGGATTTGGAACAGGAGTAATTCAAAACCTAGGTCTAGTAGGTCACTTTGTCAAATCTTGCCTTGGGGATAGCATTCCTTGTTTTAAGGGATTGTGGTCCACTTAGGTCAAACCTAGATCTAAACCTATTCATCCATAAAGACTTTAATTGCCCACTTGTCTCATGCAATAGGAGTCCTTAACCCCAAGTTAACTTTACTTTGACTCCATTATCCCAATTCCCAAGGCACTGGTCTCTCTCCAAGTCAATTCGACCTTCCTAGATTGTTGGATTAACTTGTGGTTTGACCCTTGATTGGTGAGCTAAACCCTTTGATGCCATCATACTTCATGATCAAGCTTGTCACTTGTACTAGTTAGCCCCAATTCAACCCCTAAACTACCCTGCATTGGACACGGTTCCCAAGGCAGTGGATTTTCTCACATTGAACTAGTACTTTAATCCTGGATCCTATTTCACAAATCATAAGTCACTCTCACATCAATAATGAACCAAAGCTATACTCATTGAACACCTCACTTGTCTTGAGACTTCATCCTAAGGTCTAGGATAAACCATACACCTTACTTCACTTAGAATTAACTTGATTTGGTGTCTTGGTTTTGATCTCTCCTGTCGGGAGTAGATCGGGTCTCCCCCTTTGTTGTCTGGGCTAGATAACATAAAGTGAAGATTGCCTCGACTGGCGTGACAACCATCTATGGGAGGTCGAGGTGATCGTGGTTGCACCTTTTGAGTTTCTCTTTCCTATTGCCATCCATGAGTGGATACATCCATAGGGGTAACTATAGTTTAGGTGATAACAGGGACCTAGTACATGTTCATACGACTCAATCGAGATGGCTAACACGTAAAAAATCCTAAACAAAAGACTCTAATAACCACCTTAGGTTTTGACCACCATGGGAAATACTTCAGCTTTTGAGGTTTGAGTGAAAAACTTAGGGATTATACAACATTGATGAGTAGCGCATAATTCCTAAGGAAAAAACACTCTAGAGTATCCCCCAAATGGATAAACCTAAGGATAGTTGAGTCTTTTATAAAAGGACCCCCGTTTAGACCAACTTTTTACATTTTCCCCATGGGGGTATGAACATGCAGTTATTACAAATGGGGTGAAACTGCCCTGAAAATGACTTATGAACTTTTGAACACTGATAATGAACATGAATCATGTTCAAAAAACTGGCGGCTCACAAGAAATTCAGCTATTGTACAAAATAGCTGGTAACAGAGATCAAATATCACTAATCCAAGATAGGGTCCAGAAGGGAGCAGTCAAGCTCCAATATATTTCCACAGATGAGTAGGCTGTAGACATTCTCACCAAAATGTTGGTGAAAGCGAAGTTTGTCTTCTTCAGAGATAAACTAGGAGTGGTGGAGAATACCTTCCTCGCTAAGAGAGAGTGTTGATGTTCGTAGCTCAGATAGGCATCTCCACATGGGTTTGTGTCTATCCTATGGAGATCGTCACTAATACCTCTCAAAACTTTGGAAATTCACTTTATTAAAGTCAATTATTAAAACGAATATATTTTTAAATTAATTGAGGGTTAATTTGATAAAGTGCCTAAGTTTTTGGCATTAGTGACTTAAGTTAATTAATTGAATCTTAGTCCTTGATCTCAAGGGAATGAGATTTAATCTCATCCATTGAAGTTAGGGTTTTGGTTCATCTCAACAAGATAAAAGGAAGCCAAGGTGAGAGGAGAAGACACATAAGGGAGAAATCCGGCCAGCAAGTACCTTCCTGCTCAGCAATGATTTCCCTGCCCTCCTCATCTTGCTATTGCTCAATGGAATCCCTTTTAGCTCTTTTTAAGGCCATTTTGGCAGGAAAGAGATAAACCTAGAGAAGGGAGGGAGTACCTTTTAGCTCTTTTTAAAGCCTCATATTGAGTTGGAGAATTTTTGGAGAGGACATTTTATTTCCAGATCTGTCAAAGAGAAGTTTGCAGCAGTCAGAGATCAGTTTGCAAGTGGGTCGTACAGCTGGGCAGCGATTCTAGTTGGTGTAGGAGGGATATACTGCTTTGCCATGCAACAGCAGGTCGTACAGCCGTATGGACCACACGTGCGATTCGTACAGCGCAACAGTAGGGTCGTGTGAAGATCAGCAAGCCATACAATCTGTATATCAATTTATACAATAGTCGTACCAGGATGTACGGACCATACAGCAGGTCATACCAAGCGGTATAGGTTGTACAGGTGCAGTAGGGAAGTCAGCAGGAGCAGCAGGGATTCCTGTGACAGATTTGCAATATGAAGAAATTTCTCAGTGAGGCATATTTGCCAGGTTTGCTGTAGTTGCAATTTCTTAGGGCCATTTTCCCAATAAGGGGGCCCTTGTAAGCTTGGAAAATATTTGAATGGCAAGCTGTTATGAAGGGCAGAAATTTTGTGTGTTTATTGAATAGATATGCTTCCACTATCTTGCTTGCGCTATTTAAAATTTCTGTTAATAAATCTCAGCAAGTATAAATAAATCAGTGGGCAGAAATTTAATTTTTAGCAACAGAAACTAGTGCTGGGGTTAGAAAAATTAACAACAATTAAACCAATGTAATAATTAGATAAAAAGAGAGTTCCTCATAAATTCAGTTTGCATGTGTATATTTTTTTCTTGCACACACTGAAATCATGGCTCATATGATACACTTTCAACCCTAGATACAAAAATTATGGCCATTCAAAGTTATAGGCTGAAACCCTTAGTGATTTCAGGAATTCTTAGTATGGACAAGTGGTGCACAGTTTTTGAGATTAAATCTGTTGTATGGAATGTGGAAAAATTAAAAAATGTGTCCAATAAAAGGGTATTAATGTGAGGAATGCTTTCAATTGATGTTCTTGTTATAGGTCGGCCTTGTGGTTCAAATTAGGCATTGTTACAGTTCATTTAACGATTATATTGCAGGTCAGCCTTGCTACTTTGGTTTTAACTTTTACATTGTCATTTTGTGTTTAAGTAGGTCTTGATCAACAGTAATTGTATCTACTGTTCAGGTGTCAAGTTGATTCATCTCTCCTATAAATTTGGGCCATAACATTGCCCTTGGTGCAAGGGGTTGTTATTGGTATATTATGACTTGATATATTTTGGATGTATGAATTCTGTCTTTACAAACTACTATTGTTGAACTTGTCTTATAGAGCATAGCCATTTTTAGGTTAAGATGTTAAGGCATTATAACAAATTTGCTTTAGACTTGCAACTTGTATTGCTTTGTGAGTAGTCATAGCTGTCTATCAACACTTTTGGTTTGACTGAGTGTGACAATATGAGCACCAGTACCACTAAATTTGCTGCAGGGGACGTTGACCGGATTGGTTGTCACCTAATAGTATCATGTTATAAACAGCATGCTATGATGTATAGATCACAAGTAGAACCACTCAAAAGCTTTCTGTCATTTCTATTGAATTTTAGCAGAAATTTATCTATTCCACTAGAAGATTTATAATCATGCATATACAAAACAACGTTCTAATCTTACTGTTACTGTGGTTGGTTCACACCTAACAAGCTTCCTGACTGATTTACATTCACTTTTGAAGAGAAATATTCCTGGTTCACTAATGTTAGATGCACATTAAAAATAAATACATCATTGCAATTCAACTTTTTTGACGTGGCTAAATCTATTCATTTATGTTTATTTTACAGCTGAAGTGCAGTTACAGGATTTCACTAGTGCATCTAATAGAAGGGGAAGCTTTTGCAAAGACTCTAATTCTACCATGTTACTAGGTGCAAAACATGGAATGATATTATCTTTCCAGCCATTTGCAATTTCTTTCCAAAATATCCAGTATTTTGTGGACATGCCTGTGGTAATAATTCAGCTGAACCTCCCTGAAGTCATCCCTCGTGTGATTGAACTGTGTAGGATTTTTGCCTCTTAATGAAATCATCGAATTTATTTTGAGGCAGGAAATGAAAGAACGGGGAGAGACAGAAAAAAGACTTCACCTGCTGAAAGATATTACAGGAGCTTTCAGGCCTGGTGTTTTGACAGCTTTAATGGGCGTCAGTGGAGCTGGAAAGACGACACTGATGGATGTTCTTGCTGGAAGAAAGACTGGTGGTCATATTGAGGGAGATATACAAATCTCAGGCTTCCCAAAGGTCCAAGAAACATTTGCCCGAATATCAGGTTACTGTGAGCAGAATGACATACATTCTCCGCAAGTTACTGTCCATGAATCACTGCTTTTTTCATCTTGGTTGCGCCTTGCACCTGAAATAGATTCAAAGACCAAGAAGGTGACCTATGCAAATGAGCCCCTCAGCACAATCTTGCTACTGTTGATAGATTCCTAAATTTCATCTTTTTTTCTTGTTTTCTTTTTTTTTCTTCTGTTTCTGATAGCAGCATGGGTTGCTTTGCTAACATTGAGTTTTCCTTTTACAGCATTTTGTAAGTCAAGTCATGCAGCTGGTTGAATTAGATGGTCTGAAAGATGCTCTAGTGGGCATTCCTGGTGTTAGTGGTTTAACTACCGAGCAACGCAAAAGATTAACAATTGCAGTAGAGCTTGTCGCAAATCCTTCTATCATATTCATGGATGAGCCCACATCAGGTTTAGATGCACGTGCTGCTACCATAGTAATGCGGGCAGTGCGGAATATAGTGGACACAGGGAGGACCGTAGTTTGCACTATTCACCAGCCAAGTATTGAGATTTTTGAAGCATTTGATGAGGTAGATTAATATAATATAAGGACTATTACTGAATATTGAAAAGCCTGATATATTCATTTTGGGAAGATGGATGAATTTACATTGTCTGACTTGGGTGAACTTTTGACTGGTTACAGTTACTGCTAATGAAACGGGGAGGTGAAATCATTTATTCTGGTGCATTGGGTGAACATTCAAAAAACATGATTAAGTATTTTGAGGTAGAAAATCAAGACCTGATACCATACAGTTTTGGCTAAGTACAAGTACAATTGGTTTGTTCTCGAGAGACCAAGCCTCAAGGAAAGTTTATGTAATAGTGCTTTGCTTTAATTTCCTCTGCAGGCTATTCCAGGAGTGCCAAATATTAAGGACAAGTATAATCCTGCAACATGGATGTTAGAGGTCACCTCTACAGGTGCAGAGCAGCGCCTTAGTATAGACTTTGCTCAGATCTACAAAGAGTCGACTCTTTTTTGGTAAGTCCAGGGGGGAGCCCTTGCAACCAATAGATTTCTAAACCCTTTTTGGTCTTACAAACCAGTAAAATTCTTTCTTTTTCAATGATTTCTGAAATACTAATAAATCTCATTTTGCTAAGGCAAAACAACAAACTTGTTAAGGAGTTATGTACCCCAGCTCCAGATGCCAAGGACCTTTATTTTCCAGCTGACTATGCGCAGTGTGCTTGGAAACAATTCACAATCTGCCTATGGAAACAGTTTTGGGCGTATTGGCGAAGTCCTGGTTACAATTTAGTGCGCTTAACCTTCAGTTTTTTTACTGCATTGCTCTTTGGCATTATCTATTGGCAACAAGGGACAAAAATGTAAGCTAATTTGTTGCAGGTTGGAACATGCTTTATCTGTTCGGTATACTATCTAGCGTTTATCTTAAATAGGGTCATTCAGTTTTAAATGCTCGATTACCTGATAGTGAAAAACATCTGTGCTAACCATTCCTTTCTAAATCTATTTGCACATAATTCTGTACTGGCAAGCAAATGAAGAGCATTTACATTCTTGGACTATTTGCAACAGAAATGACCAAGAAGACCTGCTCAAGATGATGGGGGCCATGTATGGTGCCATGTTGTTTATAGGAATAAATAATTCCTCCTCTGTGCAACCCTTTGTTGATGTTGAACGCACGGTTTTCTATAGAGAAAAAGCAGCTAGGTTGTATTCTCCACTTGTATATGCTTTAGCACAGGTAAGGAATCCAAGGTCTTATTGAAAGTGACCTGAAAAATATTGATAGTCTTTGTTGAATTATTTTATTTTAAATTTGAACATTTTTAGCATATCTCAATTTCTTTGTTGGACTTAGAATCACGGGTAGTTCTATAACGTAGAGTCACGAGTAGTTTATGTTCTAATATATTCTGAAATGGTTGATCACTGATAATTATGCTAGTTTTCCAAACCAGAAAGACCGTTATATTTGACAAGATTTTCTCTTGTGGCTTCCTATTTGCTGCAGGTAGTGGTAGAACTCCCATATACTCTTTTCCAAACAATTCTCTATGGAATTATTACATACTCACTGATGGGTTTCCATTGGTCTGGGGATAAATTCTTTTGGTACCTCTTTGTTACTCTCTGCACTTTTCTCTACTTCACTTACTATGGAATGATGGCAGTAGGAATCAGTCCAAATGCTCAAGTTGCAGCTATATTTGCATCTACATTTTATACCGTCTTCAATCTTTTTTCAGGCTTCCTCATAACAAGACCTGTGAGTGGACTAAATCTTAAATGCATGATATTGAACTAGCTAGAGATATGGAAAATATTTTTTGTATGGACAACTAGGATTTTTGCGCTCCAAATAGAATATTTTTAGGGTTATTTCATTAATGACAAATACATGGGCAAAATTGTTGCAGCAACTTCCAGGGTGGTGGGTGTGGTACTATTGGATTTGCCCTTTATCCTGGACTTTGAATGGGCTCATAACTTCTCAATATGGAGATATGAGAAAGGAAATCAGTGTTGAAGGCAAGCCTCAACAAGCAATTGAAGACTTCTTGAAAGATTATTTTGGATTTCAACGTGACTTCTTGGGTGTTGTGGCTGCAGTCTTGGTGATCTTCCCTGTACTATTTGCACTCTCATTTTGTATATCTATAAGCAGATTGAATTTTCAGAAGAGATGATGAGCATATTTTCAACAGGACTGCTATTACTGTTGTATATGTAACCACAACATTCACATTAGGTATGAAATTTACATACATGAACCATTTTGTGCATAAGCTCATGATTTTGTAAAAATATCGCTCTGATATAATAAGAGCCTAGTTCATTGGGCTGTGGTCTAGTGATTGAGATAGGGTGTTGCCATGCTGAAGTCCTGGGTTAAAACTTAAAACCATGATGGATGTAGAGCCTTGGAAATTAAGTTTTTCACTGAGTTTTGATGGGATTTCAAATACAACGCTCATTCAAAAAATTATAATAAGGGCCTAATGGATTTATTGGTGACTAAGCCTTATGTTCGAGTTTTATTAGGGATTTTTCCTCGTATAGGTTTTATGGGGATTACCCCCTCTCATATGTATCTCTATCATTTTATCAATACAAACAACTAGTTTATGGTGTTTATTGCAGATTTCTTTCTCCATTACTTAGATTTGTAGGGGCAATCCAACCTTGAGTGTATAAGTGCCCCCATTGTTTATTTGCTTATTTTGTGTTACTATTGTGTGTTTTCCATTTATGTTGCAGTAGTAGCTCCATTGTTTCACATGATTATTGCATGTTTTTGTTAGAGCTCAAGTGGATTTTTGTTCTTGTAGTGTTTTATTTATAAAAAAATGAAAAGGAAAAAAAACATCATAAAAATTGTTGAAGTCTCATGATTGCTGCAAGTTTTTGTTACAACATAGGTAGATTTTTGTTCGTTCACATGATTGTTGCAAGTTTTTGTTAGAGCTTAAGTGCATTTTTGTTATTGTAGTGTTTTATTTTTAAAAAGAAAAGAAAAGAAAAGAAACACCATAAAAAATGTTGAAGTCTCATGATTGCTGCAAGTTTTTGTTACAACTCAAGTGGATATTTGTTCTTGTAGTGTTTATTTAAAGAAAAAAAAAAGAAAAAGAAAAACACCATAAAAATGTTGAAGTCTATATCCCAATCTTTTTCTTTTCATGAAATACTCATATTTAAAAAAAATATTTACATAAAAAAAAATACAAGGGGAGGGTATATACAAAAGGTATTTACATATTCTTTCTCAAGAAACTAAAACAATAATAAAACCCTTATGGCCAGTTGTATCCAACCCCTTGGCATCTTTGATCAATAGAAAATCTTTAGCGAACCACTAAATACAAATCTCTTCCTTCCATGATTGAGAAATGCAAACAAAGAGCCAATCTCATTCTCAAAAACACATTTGCACCAAAGTTCCTAAAGCACAAACAAGTCCTCAAGTAGTGCCAAACACCATTGAAAGAGGAGTGGACCAAAGATTAGAGTCACCATATAACATTGCTCTCCAATGCAACCTCCCTTGCAAAATGGCTACATGCTCAAACTAAACAAACTCCCAGAAAGGCCTAGCAAAAGAACAATCCCAAAGGAGTTATTTTATTGTTTGCATCTGAGACAAATTATCAATATCTCAACCTTATGTGACTAAGGAAGAGGAAGTTTGCAAAATAAATTAGGCAATGGGTGAGGAAAAAAACCCATAGAACCTAATTCCTCATTTCACAACTCAATGTTTCAAGGGGAAGAGGACGATTTGAACCTGTGGGAAAGGAAGGGTAACACCCCTTTGTTCTCGCCTTGCCAAGAAACTCTTATAGACCCACTTTCAACCTCCAAGTAAAGATCTCATAATATTACTTTGGTGATGAATTGTAAGTTAATACTAGGTTAAGGAAGACCAAATTACATTCAAGGTGAAACAAATGCATGACCAAGGTGATAATCTAAATGTGACCCTACAACATTTGGATGGATTGCTAAAATCCCTAGAGGGGAATTTAGCAAGTTTTTTGACGCATGAACCTAAAGAGCAAACAATACGTGGGATGAGTCATATGATGTTCAACTTGTGCACTTTTTCTAGAGGGACTTCACTATTAAAGAGTACATTTAGTTCTAGGCCCTTGAGTCCAAGCCCAAACTCTTTTTGGATTTAGTGTAGGATATTTGTGTTTCAAATCCATGTACATAAATTTTGATTAAGTTAAAAATAACTTGACTATTTTGAAAAATCCATTACTATAGCTATATAGCTAAATGAGCAAAGTCATCTTGAAGCGATTAGGATAAAAATACTAGGGGTTATATATATGATAGGAAGCACAAAAAAGAGGGGAAACTTGAAATACCATAAATAAATGCCTTTAGTTCTCAACCCACCAAAAACCCAAATCCCTTGCCATCAAACCTTTGTTGCAAATGCTCTCAACCTTGGTTTAAGGGTTTCATGGTCAAAGATTTACACTAATATGAGTTGGAATACGACAATTTAGAGGGTACACTTCATAAAGAACTAGATAATCATGAATAAAAAACAAAGGGAAATTGTTATCGTCAACCTTGGTAGTGCGCTAAATATTAAGAAACAAAGTAAGCATTTGGGCTTCCATTTGGATACTTATGAATGTTTTCTCATTAACATCTTGAGGCATAAACATATTTAGTTTGAACATGTGGTGCACAAGGTGGAACTTATTTTGGAAGACTATAGCCTCAAGGATGACTTCTATGTCACATATATTGGAGGGGCAAATGCTTTTTTGGGTGCTCAATGGCTTACTTCCATAGTGACCTACTCCACTAACCACAAATAAATTCCTCTTCTTCCATTGAGATGGTTGTGAATTTGTTACACCTAAATCTCATCACCATGACCCTTGTGTCAACTCATTGCTATAATCCTTGAAGTTTCCCTAACCAAGAAGTATTCTTGAGTAAGTTGTGGTCCCCTTTCTACAGTTTTTGGGTAGCTTGGCACATCTTTCCAGTTAGAAATAGGTTCCTGACTGAGCCGGGCGTAGACTTCCATTTGGGAGCATGCGCTGGTGGCGCAGGTTACTCTTGTACAGCTTGTGCTTACCTTTCTTGGCGCAAGTTGCCTTCATACAACATGCACCGGAGTTTGTTAAAATGGATAAATGGAACCTTCGAGCGAAATCTCTAAGGTTGGTGAGGTGGATCCCTATCCCTAACTTCTAGGTGAGTTGGAATTCAGTTCCCTAACCCATTGGGAGTATCCCTTAACCCTCTCCCCATGATCCTCAACCTACTCTATCCACTTGGTCCTGTATATACAAAGCTCCTCTCCATACCAAAAGGAGGAAAGTCTATAGTACTCTCATGCTAGTGAAATTAGCTTGGGTGATATTTGTCCATCTCTTGAGAGACATACCTTTTCCTTTGGAGGCATTGGCTTGGCTTGTTGGAGGAAGATTGCAACATTAAGGCTTGGGCTGTAATCATCACTCTTCTATGTATTTCCCACTTTTATACAGTAATATAATATCTTTCCATAAATATCCATGTGTTAATGATATTTAGAGTTTACTTCCTTAATTGTTTACTTGGATTAGTCAGTGTTTAGATGTAATTTTACTGCTTGTTTTGTCTCTGTGTGCTTTGACAGGTCTTGCAGCTACGGATCTGATGACCGCAGAGCTTGGAGCAATAATGAGGAGAAAGATCGACGAATCTGAAGGTAAGGCATCTAATTACCTTTATCTCTAATTTGATCTAGGAAAGTAGTGTTATGTTCTGTTTCTATTTGTTCTAGATCCACTTGGACTAGGGAGATCTGGCTCGCGTCCGCTCGAGTAGATTGTCCAATAACAAATATGGCGACCATACTGGGGACTACTTTGTTTTGATTCCAAGTTGAATGTGTTATTCTTTGATTTCTTGATGAGCCATTGCTTTTCCTCTTGAGCCTCTTTTGCCATCATATTTTCTTCGTGAAAGGTTTTCTTACCTTCTCTGAGTCTGCTTGAATCATTATTAATCCATTTTCTTATTCATTGTTTGGAGATTTTTATTTTTTGCATTGGGTTATTCACTCGACGCCCCTGCGTAGTGAATCCAATGCGCCTGTCCATCCAAAGTGCATTCTGCCTCTATGCATCCTGCACCATCGACGCTCTTTTTGATCTGACAGTGTGCACCGCCGGCACTCTACACCTACATACAGCATGCGCCGAGTACTGTGTGCCTAACCACAGACTGCGTCGGTCTCTCAGACTTGGTTCTTGGCCTATCCATTCTCCAAATTTTGATTTTTTGGGGTTATCCACAAACTTCTATGTTCTGTACCTTCCAGGTAGAGGCCTTTTTATTCATCATTGTTCGTATTTGGTTTGCTTGTCGGTTTTTGGGTCCTTTTAGTCAAGCTAGATTTTGGTAGTGGCGGGAAATTTCAATCCCCCACGGTCATCCACTCCTTCTTGTATTCCCTGACCACCTCGCCAGATCTATCCAGCATGCTAGATCCGCTTCCAAACCTTTTTTGAACTTAAGTCATTAAGTGTTGCTTGCATTTGATCATTTGATCGTTCTTGAGTGATTTTTGTGTCTTTAGGTCATTGGAGTGCTTGTCATCTTTCTTTGGGAATTTCTAAGTGATTAGAGTGCTACAAGTAGTCTCTTGTTTTTTGCTACTTACATTTGAAAAGCATCATTATTGTCAGGTTTTGTCTTGATATAAATTTTGAAAAAATTAAAAGTCCTTCAGTTTCACTGTTTTCAAGTTCATTTGAAAATTGGTGTGGAAATTATTTCATGCATTGAAATTCATCATCTATAAATCTTTGGAAAGTTTGAAAAGTGAAATTAAGTGCTTGTATTTTTTCTTAAATTATGAGTCATTCATCTTCTTGAAAAATCCAAGTGAAATCAAATTTTTGTGAAGTACTTCCAAGCTTGAAAGGTCATATGCATTTTTGGTTTTCATCTGCTTTTAGGCTATCATAGTGGAAACTGAAGAGTTAGCATGCTCTCGATAGAGGTTCTACTTTTTCATTACTTAGTTATATTCTAGTTGAAAAAGACAAAAAATAAATTTTGATTTTATGTGTTATCATTTTTTGTGTTCTGATTGAAAAACGGAAAAGAGTGCTCTGATATCTTTTGTAGATTGTGAACTTTTGGGATTTTTGTGTCTTGTTGAGAACAATGAAAAAGAATTTCTCCCTCCCATACATAGAATTCATCAAAAGAAAAATAATTTTGCACTTTCATGTAGTTAGGGTGCATTATGTTTACATTTATGTACTCACCTCATGCATTCACCTAACCGTCTAGATAAAATTTACCAGTAGAGTTAGGTTAAAATTTACTAGTAACTTGTGTGTTAGGTTAGGGACGTGCTTTGACATCTTAAAACGTGGCAGTTGTCGTTATTTTCCTACACTGCATCCCGGGGGCACTGTAGTTCTTCCACGTACCAACTGGTATATCGAAGGCTCTTTCACGTACCTTAGGGTATATTGAAAGGAACTTCACGTACTCAGTAGTATATTAGAAGGCTCTTATCGAACGGTTGTGCCTTAGACAACACCACTACGGATTTGAGCTCCCACGTACCTTGAGTATATTGGGAGACACCCCTAGGATTCCTGAAACCAACCGAGTTAACCATTTGGCCATCTTGGTAGAGCAATACACTGAGAACAACACTCGGGGAGCTACTACACACATACTATCAGGTAGTTAGGTTATATGGTCAGGGGTACGATCCTAATCCTCCCTGGTTAGTGCTCTGAAAAATTGGGTCGAGTATAACTATTGGACCCTAGAGTATATCTCGAGTTGCGAAGCCTTGACAATTTTGTGAGGTTCCAGAATTTGAATCCACTCTTATCACACGATTTTGCTTGCGGCCTTAGCTTGAGTAGATTTTTCTAGACTTCTTTTTCTTTTGTATAGAAGTCACTTAAGAGAAATTCTAGTTCGGTCATTTTGGATGAACACCTTTAAAAAGGTCCCGCAGAATTTTAAAATTGCCACCCGAATATCTCCTTAACCCGAAGGTACTTTCAAAGGCACGTATGCATCAACATACTACGGTTGTCTCACCTGAAGCAGAAAAATCCACCATGGAGTCGGGAGTGAACTTTTCACTTCCTTTGAGTCCACCAGTCACTGACCCTCCACGGTCTATGACCATGGAACCATCTACTTCACGTGACACATCCTTCCACCATTCGTTGGAAGGAGAACCTGGTTCTACATATTGGTTAAATCCCTCCCGAGATGACCCTGTATCTGCAGCCTTTGGTTCATTTGCATCTTTTTGGGACACCTCTTTAGGGAAACAATGGGCTCACCTAGCCTTAAACCCAGAGGAAGAAACTACCCCTTTTCATTGGGCTCCCCATGCTGAGCGCTTAGCTCCAGTTTATGAACTCATGGACCAATTACGCCAGCGTGGCGTCGAACTTCGGTGCCTGAGTCGCTCACGAAGAAGAGACATTTCAGAAACGCCCATGTTTCAACATACCCGATCCATTCATTATCTATTGCTTCACCGGAAACACCCGTGCATAAATTCACCACTTACGAACCTGGTCAACCCTCATTTCTTGTAAGTACAACTCTTAATCAGGAGACCAGTTCCATACCCCAAGTGACTCAAAACAGTGAAAGACAACAGTCCAACACCCCTCCTACTACTACTAGAACATTACCCTCCCCCCCCCACCCCAAACCTCATGGGGAGGATACTCTTTACCTCCTAATTTTATCACGAGTAGTGTTCCTCCAACAGTAAGTAATCATCAACCCATTATGAGTCAACCATCAATAAGTGGTCAAAACATTGTTACTGGGGGGAAACCCCTATATTCTAGACATTATATGAGTGGAGGGCTCCCAATCGGTCGTTCTGTTGGAAGCTCCTTATCTATTGTGGGAATCACCATGGGATTACATCATGGTGGAGTTCCATCCGACTCAACTCAATCACCATGGAGTCATGTGTATCCAGGTCATTTTGATCCCATGTCGGGACAATTTAATATTGGAAATGTACTCCACGAGATACCTTATCCTGGAAACCCATAAACTCCATGAGGACATTATAACGTTGCACAACTTGGACCCCCACCAAATTTTCCTCATATCCCACCACCCCCACCGTCATTTGGTCCACCTCCACCACCTTCCGGAGGTGGCGAACCCCCACCTCATTCTGGAGGGGGCGGACCTCCACCTTCTGGCGGAGGTGGAGGCTCACCCCATTTCAGTGGTGGAGGCCCTCCCTACTCCGATGGTGGGGGCGAAGGACCACCACCTTCTGGAAGCGGAGGACCCCCACCCTATGGAGGAGGACCACCTTATTCTGGAGGCATTGGCCCACCTTATTCCAGTGGCGGTGGCGGTGACCCACCTTATTCCAGCAGCGGAGGACCCCCACCTTCCGGTGGAGGCCCACCTTATTCCAGTGGTGGCGGAACCCCACCTTCCAGCGGCGGACCACCCTATTATGGCGGTGGACCACCATTAGGCCCACCACCCAACCCAGGCGGCCCACCCCCTTACGGCCAATTCCCTATGGGAGGACCCTATAAGCAATCGATTCAAGGTCCTACTGGTATGCAAATTCCATACCAATACTCCCAGTATTTGCAACCGAACCAATGGTTACCTTTTCTGGCTACCTTGGATCTGTCAGATCTCTTTCGGTTGACAAATGATCCCATTTTACACGGTTATAATTGGCCACCCATTCCGGTTAAGCTAGCCTCTGATATCCCGAAGTTCGACGGCAAACCTGGTGAGGACCCCAAGAATCATGTGATGACCTACCATTTATGGTGCTCATCAAATTCCTTGATGGACGATTCAATCCGTCTAAGGTTATTTCAACGGACACTCACCGACACAGCTTCCAAGTGGTATATTGAACTACCACCGCACTCATTTCCTGATTTCCGCTCTCTTTTTATGTTCTTCTTGACTCATTTCCAGTTACCCATACGCTATGAAACTGGTACAGACCTTCTGACCTCGCTCGGCCAAAGTACTGCAACTCATATATCAAATCATATCCATGAGTGGCGGGGGATGCATCGTCTTATTAAGGCTCCCATTCCAGATCAACTCTTAGCTGACTGGTTCACGAAGTCTCTTTTACCTACCATAGCTCGAGATGTGGCTATGGGTAGGACTGTCACAGCGGAACAAGCTATCGCTCGTGCCCAATATCTAGACCTTGTCTATGCCCAATCGGGTACACTATATGACATTGTTCTGGACACCCCCCGCCCTACGTTTGATCCTGCAAAACCACCTAAGGGACCTCAAGTCGATGGCATTATTGGCTCCCTTAACTCCCAGCCTGCTACAAAACATGATGGATCCTCGAACCAACATGGTTCTTCTCCTTCAATGCAGGTTGGCTCTAACACATCCATGTCGACCACTCCTGCTCCCACCGAAGAGGTGAATTCTGTTCAATCAGCTTCTCCTCAGAAATCCGGTGGCAAGAAGAATACCAAAGGTAAAAATAAGAAGTATTTCAATTAGCAGGAGCACAAGCACCCTCCCGAAGATACGAAACAAAAATGGAAGGTCAAGTATCCTTGTTTACTATGTGGCGGTGATCACTTCACCAAAGAATGCTCGCATAGGGATGAAATACAAAATTTTCTCAAGGGAAACTCCACCCTCGCAGTCCTCAATGATCCCTTCCCCACTCAGAATCAACACTGATCATGCAACCACCTCTTGCACAAGGAGAAATGTACTCCACTGCACATGTTCTCATGATGCGTAGTGAGACAGTTAATTTGAACACTTGATCTCGATCCTATGACTTGGTCCCCATTAAGGAATCCAATGGAAGCAATACTGAAAAAGCTTCCACATCCATGCCAGACATCACTACACCTCAATGTCCTCTAACCATTGAGAAACCTTCTTTCGATTCGGTCTTGCGTCCTCCTAAGAGCACAACCCGCAAAACAGTTTTCAATCCCAACGCTAGGGCAGCTTAGAACTACAATATTGTAGAGGACTTGGCATAGGCCTCTTGTGCCATGTCGATGCTGGAATTCTTTCAAAACTGTCCCAATCAGCGCAAGACACTCCTTGTTGCAATTAGTGTCATTGATCTGGATTCCTCGAACACCATCATGTTCAAACTCGAGTACTTTAAACCGAGGCTTTCCCATCAGTTGGCATTTCAAATTACGACGAAAGTTACAGGAAATATGATCCATCGTACTGTTTTGGACGAAGGAGATTCCACCTCGGTAATGTCGATATCTTGTTGGTGAGCCATCGGCTCGCCCGAATTAAACCGTTCTCCCACCAACCTGAAGGCATTCGACGGTCGTGGATTTCAACCGCACAGGTTGTTACAAACCTTAGCAATAGAGTTGGGGGGGGAATACTGTGACCATTAATGTGGAAGTAGTTGCAGCTCTGTTGGACTATAATCTCTTACTTGGTTGAAACTGGTTCTATGCCATGACTGTGGTCGCATCATCTGTCTTCCGCATCATGCAATTCCCCCACCAGGGTCGCATTGTTACCATCGACCGGTTGGAATTCTGTAAACCGGACACCGCTACTCATCCCAGCGATAATGTCCCTCTTTTGGGAAAATATTCACAACCATATGAGAGTGTGGGGGTTGTCCTCATAAAATATTCATCTCTTATGGGTGTCTTTCCAACCCCGAATCCCCCTAACCATGTTGCCACGGTGAACATGATCTCCACCGGGATTCCATCTTCTTCCGACTCTACAAATCCATGGCTTGTACCCGATTCAGCCACCATGCACCTGATTGGAGATATGATGCCTCTCTCACCAGCTGAAGCTACCTATGAGGCTATCCAGACAACTCTTGAGGACCAACTCGCCGTGGCCTCTACATCTCATTCTCTACAGCGGATGTCATCCTCATCAGATCCTCTGCTTCGGACTTTTCATTCTGATGAGTCCATCATGGAGATTATGAGCACGGATGAACCTCTGTGGGAAGAACTCCACCATCGATCGTCTTTCCTACCCCCATTGGATTCTATGGAGAATGCTATCACCACTATTTTTTACACCAGATGTCTATCCTTGCCCATAGTCGTCAATCCTCACTTGTGATACGGTCACTCAAGGCAACTTGGCAAACATTGAACCTACCATTTTGATTGACATATCGGTTACCACTGGTGTCGTGGAACATATTCGTTTAGGCCATAACTATTATCCCGAGGAGATCACCACATACACGGCTTATTCAAACTGTTCCACAATGTGTTTGCATGGTCGTACAAGGAAATGCCCGGGATAGATCCTGCCATTGTTGTTCACGAAATCTAAAACTATCCCGATGCTAAACCTATCCATCAAACATTACGACCAGTGCACCCTCGAAAAACTGTGGCAATCAAAGCTGAGATTGAAAAGCTCTTAAAGGCTGGTTTTATCTACCCTGTTCCTTTAACAAAATGGGTCTCTAATGTTGTCCCTATGGCCAAGAAGCAGGGATCCATACGAGTTTGTGTCGATTATAGGGATTTGAAACAAGGCTTGTCCTAAGGACAACTACCCTACCCCCTTCATCGATCAGATCATCGATAACTGCGCTGGGAGTGTCATCTATTCATTCATGGATGGCTTTTCCGGTTATAATCAAATTGAGATCCACCCTGCCGACCAGCATAAGAATGCTTTCATCTGTCCCTAGGGTACGTTTTCTTATCATAAACTCCCCTTTGGCCTTAAAAATGCTAGTGCTACATTCTAGCGGGCTATGTCGTATGCTTTCCATGATGTGAAGGACTTTGTGGACCCCTATCTAGATGACCTCCCTGCCCATTCGCAGCGTCGTGAGTTCCACATTGATCATCTGACGACTGTTTTCCTCAGGTGCAAGCGGTACAACATCCGTCTGAATCCTCACAAATGCATATTCTGTGTCGAATCTGGATGCCTCCTAGGATTCATTGTTTCAAAGGACGGGATCCGAATTGATCCCTTGAAGGTGGAATCCATCGTTTCTCTCCCACCTCCTATTGATATTATGGAACTGCAAAGTTTGCAAGGGAAGGAAAACTACTTACGCCATTTTGTTTGTAATTTCGCTGAAAAAACACAGGGCTATATGCGATTACTGAAGAAGGACGTTCCCTTCATTTGGGACAACCAAGCTCAACAATCCTTCGATAGTTTGAAGTATGCCATTACTCACACCCCTGTGCTCCAACCTCCCAATTACTATAAGGATTACATCCTTTATCTTGTCGCTTCCGCCACCATGATCACCATGGTCTTGGTCTAGGAAGATGATAACGCCCAGGAGCATGTGATCTATTACCTCAGTAAGGGTCTTATTGATTCTGAAACTCGTTATTTGCATGTCGAGAAGCTTTCTCTCGCGGCAGTGATTTCCATCCAAAAGTTTCATCACTACATACTACTCCACACCACTACCATCATTGCTGACTCGAATCCCATGTACCACGTTTTGACACGTCAGGTGCTTGGGGGAAAGTATTCACGTTGGATCATGATACTGCAAGAGTTTGATCTCCTCTTCGAGAAAGCCAAGTCCAAGAAATCTTTGGTGTTTGTGGATCTCATCTGCGATCTTCCCTGTGTTGATTTAGGGTCCGAGCCCATTAAATCTCTCCCGGACGAGTCATTGTTTCTCATCAGCAAGTCAGACCCATGATATGGAGATATCACCTTATATATTCAAACCCAACGGTTCAACTCCCAATTATCTCGTGACGACCTTCGTCGTATACGCCACCACGCCAAGTACTACCTCATAGTTGGTGATACCCTCTACCGTCATGGCATTGATTCCATTCTTCGATGTTGTCTTACACACGAGGAGGTTGAACACGTATTAAATGACTTTCACTCTAGGGCTTGTGGCGGTCATCTCTCTGGGATAGCTACGGCCCAGAAGATCCTACACACGGGATACTACTGGCCTTCAATCTTCAAAGATTGCATCGAGGCCGTTAAGAAGTGTTCCCCATGCCAGCACTTTCAATTCAAAAAGCGTTCGCATCCCACCTCGTTGCTAAATGGGGCATTGACTTCACGTACTGTAAGCCTACCTTGGCCGGGGGCATGGTTACGTCATAGTAGCCGTTGACTATTTCACTAAATGGGCCGAGGCTATGCCTACATACACTGATAACGGAAAAAACCGCTGCACTCTTCATGTTTAATCGTGTCATTGCGCATTTTGGAGTTCCACATGCCATAGTCACCGATCACGGATCTCAATTCCAAAATAGCATGGTGGACGAATTGAGCGCCAGACTGGGTTTTCATTACGAAAACTCAACTCCATATTACCTGCAGTCCAATGGACAAATAGAGGCCATTAACAAGGTCTTGAAAACCATGATCCAGCGTATGGTGGGTACACATAAGTCAAACTGGCATAACATGCTCTTTTATGCCCTATGGGAATACCGGACCTCCGTTAAGACTGCCACGGGATTCACACCATTCCATCTAGTATACGGATTAGAGGCAGTTCTACTGATAGAGTGCGAGATTCCATCTCTCAAACTCCCAGTTGAACTTCTCCCAAATAACACTGCCGAGGAAGAACGCTTCCTTCACTTGAAAAAACTCGACGAGACCCCGCCACGATGCTGCTCTTGCCAATGAGGCACATAAAAAACGCATCAAATCCCAATATGATAAGTCGGTCAAACCTTGTATCTTCAATGAGGGGGATTTGGTTCTCACATATGACTAGAAACACGATAAGCTGTGGGCAGGTAAGTTTGAGTCCATGTGGCATGGGCCATACGTCGTAAAACATGTTCTGGAAAAGGGAGCTTACGAGCTAGAGGATTACGATGGAATATCTCTGGGGGAGCCTCACAATGGGCTCTACCTCAAGAGATAGTATGCCTGATTTTTTCACGTGTAAGTATCTTGTATATACTGTACATGGCGTGTGTTTTTTGTGGTGTGTGACGCTTTGATTTAGTGTGCTAGGATCTTGTTTTTGCACTTATACCACGTTCTGTCTGCGTGTGCAGATTGAAACTTGCTACGGATTTGCAGACGGCGCCAGCCGGCATACTCGTAACCTTGCTTCGGCAACTTAGGTACTGTATTCCCCTACCGGCAAGCTTGTTAGCTCAGGAGGAAATTTCTTAGGGTATGCAACCAATAACGCAGCTCAGTATCACACGGTGATCGGAACCTTTACCGATGCTCTCTCCCTAGGTATGAACCACATTGTTATCTATCTCGATTCACAACTAGTGGTTTCTCATCTTAATCGGATCTACGCTATCCACGACCCTACTCTGCTCCGTCTTTTCAGACGAGTTCATCTCCTAGAGAGGTCCTTTGAATCTGTTCAATACCTACACATTCCACGAGACATGAACACGATTGTCGATGCTATGGCCAATTTCATTCTAGATTGGTACATTGCACACACATAATATATCCATAAAAGATAAACACATATATGACATGTAAATTATCCATTGTATGAGCAAAACATATAAACAAGATCCCATTAATCACCAATAGAACACAATATGTATAAAAACCGCCAATAGTGTCTGTATATATAAAATCGGTATAAAGTACAAAAATAGTAGTTCTGATACAAAATATGAAGCATGTGAGATTTCAGTAAGAGTCCTCTCTACAAAATCTAAAGCTCATAAGATTTTAGTGTATTCATATAAAACATGAGCATAGTCCCTAGGACGCTCATGATAGCAGACCACGGACCTCGCCACTTTCTAAAGCAGCGTGCCAAAATGCTAAGATACCCCGACTGTCAGCTTCTGGTAGCGACGGGGTAAGTCATGGACACCCAGCTCCAAAATATCTAGTACCAGCCTACAGAGGTTATCCTCAACATCATCCATCTCCTCGATGCCATCTTGGGCCGCAGGGCCCAACTTTGGAGAAAGACCGTGGTAAGGCTGTTGTTTGCGATATGCTGCCTGTCTTTGATGCCACATCAGACACCGACCGACCACCACCAGGGACATTGCAGAAGTTCCTTGAACACTATTTGTCATTGGCACGAGACCCAGCTACCCTGGTTGATATTGAGGGATGGTTGTCGCGACTTCCGAAAGGATGGCAGGAGTCGGCAGTAAACTCCTTACAGCGACGGAAGACTGGCAAGGAAATGCGAATGAATATTCATATTGGTGACTATGATGTTGACTCTGTGATTCTTGACCTTGGTTTGGATGTTAACATCTTAACCAAGCAGGCGTGGCAGAAGATGGGGAGTCCCCCATTGAGCTGGTCTCCTGTGTAGCTCTGATTGGCTAACCATGCAAAGGTTACACCTATTGGGCGAGTTCCGCGGATCACAATTGATATTGAGGGCATGAAGACTTATGCCGACTTCGACGTCATTGAAGTAGTTGATGGAGGAAGCTCCTATCCTGCGCTATTGGGGATAGGATGGGCTAACGATAGTGGAGCTGTCATCAACTTCAAGAAGCGCATGATGACTTTTGAGAACCGCAATTTCCGAGTCATCGCTCCATTGGATCCGGCTGAAGGACGCTGATATGTTGAGCCTATCAAAGATGACGATCACACTGGCTGGGATTATGCATTTAATATTTATGAGGACTACATTCATCCCACTGTCCACGGCGAGCTGGAGTGGCGCAGCGAGAGTTCTGCATCTTTCGAATCTGATGATGCATTGGAACATTGGCAGAATCGAATGCATGAAGTATCGGTTCGGAAATGTGGGTTAGTTACGCAATCTTTATGTTGTGTTGCGCCAGAAACGATCACATTGTCGGTCTACGAGGGGTTTCCTGGATTAAACACCTTTGTAGCAGAATTTGAAGACCGCGTTCCAGAACCATAGCGATTGCTGGCCTTGGAGGAAGCACTGAAGGTTGCTCTAGCATGCTGGTGGGCGAAACATAAGAAATTCATTAAAGATTGGTCACAGTGTCTAAGGTTGATGATGGTTCGGTTCGGCGATATTGAGGTTTATCACACTGGAAAGTATGATGGTTGTACTAATCCCAGTGATCATGTGATGGAGTGTCAATGATTGTGGGTAACGCGACCCAGAGATGAGTGGGTTCATGCTTTTGTCCATACTTTGGAGGAGATACCGCGCTCGTGGTACACTGCAGCCGAGTTACGCCGAGACATTACAACATGGGGGGAGTTGATGATCTGTTTCACGCATACGTTCACTTTTGCGGATGCCAACCTTGATGTCCATAACTCCCTGTAGCTCATCCGCGATGTGATATTTCAGGTTGTTCCCGTGGCCTTCCCTATCAACCCACACACCCGCAGTCAGATGCAGTCTCTCATGGAGTGCTTCAACATTAGTGGTGGCCCGGAGGACGATGATGATCCCCGGAATGTTAACATTCCTGAATCCGAAGGAAGTCGCGATGTGGTACCACCTGTTGCGCCTAGTAATCCATTCAATCAGCCGTTGCAGCTTCGCAAAATGAATATCGACATCGAGGCTACTCCCAAGTTTGCCAATGTTGGGGATTATTGGGATGATGAGATGATGAGTAAGGTTACCGAGTTACTGCATGAATTTCAAGACATGTTTCCCACGAATTTTTCCGAAATGAATGGAATCCTGGGTGATTTAGGAGAGATGAGGATTCCATTGAAACCAGATGCTAAGCCAGTCCGACAACGACCTTATCGGCTAAATCCGCGACATAAAGAAAAGGTCAAGGCGGAACTTGATCGGATGTTGGATGCTAGTATTATCAAACCGGTGGAAGAGTCAGAATGGATCAGTCCTATGGTGGTGCAGGACAAGAAAATAGGAGAAGTGTGCATTTGCGTCGATTTGCGGAAGTTAAACGATGCTTGCTTGCATGACCATTTTCCGACCCCGTTTACTGATGAAGTACTTGAAGGAGTGGGTGGCCAGGAGATGTACTCTTTCACTGATGGATTCTCTAGCTACCATCAGATTCGCATTGCCAAGGAAGATCGCCATAAGACAACTTTTGTTACTGAATGGGGTTGTTTTCAGTACACAGTCATGCCGTTTGGTTGGAAGAATGCACTTGCGATATTCTCCTGGGTCGTTGTTGCCGCATTCAAATATTTTATTCAAAATTTTCTGCAGGTATATATGGATGATTGGACCGTTTATGGGTTGATTCGTGATCATTTGGCCAATCTACGGTTAATGCTTGAGCGATGTCAACAACACCAGATATCGCTGAACTTGAAGAAATGTATTTTCTGTGCTCCCTTTGGAATATTGCTGGGTCATATCATGTGTAAGAAGGGATTGTTGGTTGATCCAGCCAAAATTGCGCTTATTTTGGGGTTGCAACCGCCGACCACTGTTAAGCAGTTGCGCGCGACCTTGGGTCACACGGGATATTATCGCAAGTTCATTAGGGGGTATGCTGCGATTACTGCCCCTATGGAAAAGTTGATAAAGAAGGATGCGGCATTCCAGTGGAACCTGGAATGTCAGGATAGTTTTGAAACGCTCAAAGTGAAGATGTCGTCGGCCCCAATCTTGGTCTTTCCGGACTGGAGTAAGGAATTCCATGTCCATGTTGATGCTTCATCGGTTGCACTCGGGGTTGTATTAGCTCAACCGGGCGAAGGTGACATTGATCATCCCATTGCTTTTGCCAGTCGGAAGCTATCTTCTGCAGAACACAACTACACTACCACAGAACGCGAAGGTCTAGCCATGGTTTACGCGCTGCAGAAATTCTGGCATTATTTACCGGGTGACCACTTTAAAATGTTTACTGATAATTCTGCATTGAAATACTTGGTCAATAATCCTGTGTTGGGGGGGAAGATCTGCCGATGGCTACTTTTGTTTCAGGAGTTTGATTTCGAAGTCGTTGTGAAACCGGGGCGGTTGAATGTTGAACCCGATCATTTGTCACGGATTGATACAGGGGAGGAACCGACTAATATCGAAGACGGGTTGCTGGATGCCCAGCTATTTCACATTACCGCTACTGATCAGTATTGTTATGACATCCTTTAGTTTTTGGTGACCGGCACCGCGCCCGATGAATTTACCACTACTCAGAAGAAGCAATTGGTCATCAAGGCTGCTAACTTTCAACTGATCGCAGGAGAGTTGTATAAATTGGGTTCCGATGAGATATTGCACAGATGTGTCTTGCCGCATGAGCAAGCGCATATATTGGCTGAGGCACATGGTGGAGTCGCAGGAGGACATTATGGTGGCCGGGCGACTGCTCGGAAGGTACTGCGTGCAGGGCTTTGGTGGCCGACATTACATAATGATGCGACAGACTACGCAATGAGATGCTGTTACTACCTCAATTAACATTACAACCATTTGAGAAATGGGCTATGGATTTTGTGGGGCCAATAAAACCACCAGGGAAACGTACGGGTGCGCGATACATCATTATAGCGACAGAGTATTTGACCCGATGGGCGGAGGCGGAACCTGTTGTTGATTGTTCTGCCGCAACAGCTGCTCGATTCTTGTTTGATCACATTATCACTTGTTTCGGCTGCCCCAAGATATTACTGAGTGATAAAGGAAGTCATTTTCTTAATCGCACTATCAGCGCATTGATAGAAGAATTGCAGATACAACACAAGAAGAGTACACCCTATCACCCACAGGCGAATGGAACAGTGGAGGTGTTTAACAAGGTATTGGAGCATGCGTTGACAAAGGTGTGCAATGCGAACCGAGATGGCTGGGATTTGAAAGTTCCAGTGGTATTGTGAGCCTATCGCACCACATGTAAAAGGTTGACTGGTCAGACACCTTTCAAGCTGGTATATGGGAAGGAAGCAATTATGCCTATGGAGTACATTGTTCCAAGTCTAAGAATTGCGGCTGTTACGAGCATGGATGATGTTGCAGCATTAGACAAACGTCTAACACAATTGGTGGAACTTGAATAGGATCGATTTATTGTGGGCTTTCACCAAGGGGTTGATAAGGACCGCCAGAAGGCATGGCATGATCATCACATAAAAAACAAGCATTTTCAGCAAGGCGACTTAGTGTTCCTATATGATAGCAAGTTTATGAAACATCTAGGCAAGTTGCAGATGCATTGGTTGGGTCCCTATCACATCAATAGTATTAATTCAGGAGGAGCGGTTCAGTTGTAGCGATTGGATGGGGGATGCTCCCCAAGCTAGTAAATGGTCACAGGTTGAAGCCCTATCGCATGGGCTTGGAGCATTGCGATGTCTAAGTCACATTGGTTTAAAAAAGAAAAAAAGAAAAAAAGAAAAAAAAGAGAGAAATGATGATGATTGTTGCAGGTTGCTTGGTGGCAGATGGTGCACCAATAGAAGAAGGTATGCGACAGTAGGGAGGCTTGTACCGCAAGTTTGGAATAGTCAGCGATATATGGTAGCGTGGTGGCTCGGTTAGATCAGTAATAAATGCAAAAAGTGGAGATAGTTAATTAACGACGCGTTTGAATCATGGGCATTAATGGCGGATACGGCCGCCTCATTAATACAAGGATTTGGTTGAGTTAATGCTTGATTTAGTCATGATTACGACCGGTTTGGATCGATGTTATAAGCAAGGTTTAGCGTCGAGCAGAAGACATCGAGAAATTAGCAAGCCGTGTTGTTGTGTAGCGTTGTCGTGCTTTCAGTCAGTTACTGTTAGGTATATTACGGCGAGTGGTGAGGTATGCCAGGAGAACTGGAGATAGTGGACATTAGCAGTGAAGTGGAGTCTCCATTTGTTTCGGTTGCTGTAGAACGAGAAGGTGCGTCCTCAGACACTGTTGATCTTGGAGCTGAGGTTTCCAACATGCTGGTGGGAACATCAACTGTTGCTAAGAAGCGTCGAGGAGGTCAGCCTTCTGAATCCCCAAAGAGTAAGAGGTTACTTCGATCTGCGGTGGCTGGCGGAGTTACAGAGTAGGGGACAGTCCAGTCGCCTTGCAACTACATCTGCCCAATGGTTGGCTCAGTCCACTGGTAATATTCTTGGGTACATCCCTCCTATTCGGCTGGATGCCACCCTGCGTAAGATGACCCCGAAGCCGAAATTTAGTGCGAAGATTCCCGCACTCCCGGTAGGCTTGGAGTGCTTGCAGGATATTGGGTCGGCGTTGATGCGCTTGCGTTACGATAACCATGACATGGTGGCCCACCCTGAAATTGCCTCCACACCATATGTAAAAGAGACGCTCCATTTACCGGAACCAGTGATACATGACTGGGCACTCGGATTGCGGCAGGCCGACCTATTAGGGTTAATTAACATGCTGCATTTTGGACGCTTGACGGAAGTCAGTTCTTGTATAAAGCAGCTCTTGTCATGTTTCCATGGGGGTTCATTATGGTTGGATAGAGAAGTCCCAGTCACTGTTGACTTGATTTCTTTGATTAACGGCTTGCCCAAGAATGGTGTTGATCCGATAGAGTTTCTTCAAGGAAAGGCCAGTGAGAGGAAGCGGTCACATCGGTTAGCACAGAAGTATGGCTTGGAATCGGATGGGCGCAGGTATCGCACTAGTAGCTGCAATAATAAGGCGATACTCACGGGAATTAATATTTTGTGCTGTAAGGTGATTAGGGGAGGTCGCCCTAACCAATGTAACTTAGGGATAGTTGCTTGCACCGAGCAATGCGCGGAAGGAGTCCAGATGAATTGGTCCTTATATCTTTTGAATCATCGAATGGAGGATGTCGCATACATCTAAGGGGAGAGAGGCATTTTTTCATATAGTTGGTTGTTGCTGCTAATTGCTCTAGTTGCATGGAAAGATCCTGATACATACTAGGGTATGGACTGCCTGGATGCTAAGGAATGACGCGGGGCACGTGATCAGAATCTGTGGGCTGTGCGAGAGCCTGAGCGAACCCGGGAGTGCCAATTATAGTTTTGGCTGTATTCAGAAATGCTTTGTGACGCTACAACCCAGGTCCCACGGATATCCGCTGACATTGTGGTACGATTCACACCGGTCATGGCATTTGCAATACGACCGAGTGTCATACATATACAGGCTCTCCATGATGTTAATCGAAAATGGTTGTAGACAAGGTATAGAGTGACAGCGGCAGATTTAGAGGCTATCGTGAATGAGTGGCTGGAGACTTGGCGACAACCCATGAGTCCTGTAGAAATTGATGCTGGAGGTCCACCGGAGGGCCCTCCGGATCAAGGATCACCTCAGGATCAGCAGAGTCATCATAGTTCTGATCATGAGTCAATCCCAACACCAACTACGGACGATAGCGACCGTGCTCTGGAGGAAAATTGGATAAAATAGCACCACGAGCATGCCACGATCAGCGAGATGTCTTTACCAACTGAGGCGCAGTTGGGTCAGTTAGTCACAGCCATTAACCATGCTGCCACGATGGCTTCCGACAAGATGTTTGTCAAAGTGGAGGAGGGATTCTCTATGCTTGCTGCCCATATGGACTCTCTGGGTAATGCAGTGTTACAAACGGAACCTGGCAGTGTACCCATGCAGGAGACAGTCACAATCCGCACCACGCCTCGGGTAAAGAATGTCAACATTCCCCCGAATGAGATTGTGACCGACAACGAGGAGTTGCAAAAGGTGCTGTAGTCGATTGACCAGGTGATTGTTAATGTTAATGCACTATCAGCAATGGCACTGATGACGATGCAGAGGGGTGCCTCCCAGGAAATGGTGGATAGAATGCATGAAATCAGCAAGAGTTTTCAACACTTGCAGGAAAGAGAGGAAACTGTGACCGCCGAGAAAGATGAGCTTACAAACAGAGCTGTTGAAGCACGGAAAGTAGAGGATGACCTTGAAGCCGACCTTAAGCAAGAGCGGGCCGAGACCAGTCGCACCATTGAAGAACTTAAAAAGGAACAAGACATCCTTATTGTGGAAAAGGCTCGCATGTGGGATGACAGTGCTCGGGTTGACCAAGCGATTGCAGAGGCCTATCAACATGTCCCAGAGCCTACTGAAGAGGTAGATGTGCTTCACCGAGTGTAGCGATTGGGGGCTGCCATTATTCAGTTGAGAGAGGAGAACGACCGGTTGAAGGCTCAGTTGACACCAAGTACCCCTCATGTCGAGCTAGATGACCAAAGAAGGGCAATTGAGGAAGTTGCCACTCAGATGAAGGAGCTGGAGACGAAGGCAACTAGGCTCACCGCTGAAACAGTAGAGTTTTGGGGCCGCATCGTTCATGATGAGCAAATTGAACAGCTCACTAAGACTCGGCAGGAAGCAGAGGGCCATGTGTCCACATGGAGGGCTGCGATGAGAACTTTGCCCCCAATGGAGCAAGTCGCTAAGTCGCATGAACTAAAGGACTTGCAACATCGGGTCACCAAGGCAGATGAATGCCGGAAGCTGCGTGCAGCCCAGTTAGAAGAATTCTAGGACATTGGTGGGAAACTAATGCTGTAGGCCAATGAAGCACTCCCAGCAGTACAGACGTATCGATAACAGGTCGTGGACAAGCTTGTCGATCACCCATCGAACGAAGATGTGGTCAGCAGTCAGGCAGCAGCTTAGGAGGCTCAGGAGCTGGTGAGGAACGTCGAATAGCCATATGCAGACTTCAAGGAAAGGACCGCGACGTGTACTTTGTCCAGCAGTTGATGTGGCTCAAGGGAGAGCCATAAGATTGTGTTGGGGGCCTGTTGGTAGGCGGTTTGACGAGGATGTGTCGCAGTACCGCTGATGTTGCAACACATTGGATAAAGGTGCGAAGGAGTATTTTGTACCAGAGTAGACCGCAGTTGGCGGGTTTTGGGTCACTTGGACCATGTATTTTGTAATATTGAGTCAAGTATACCGCAGTTGGCGGGTTTTGGGTCATGTATCTTGTAATATTGAGTCAATTGTACCGTAGTATGCGGGTTTTTGGGTCATTAGACCAAGTCAGTTAGTCGATTGTCCACAAGTGTTGGTTAGGAAAGTGGACAAGTATTGTAATTGGCGGAAGCCTATAAATAGATGAGAATTGTAAGTGTTAGAGGAGAAGTCGATGGATAGAAGATAGAAATAGAGTTGTATGCGGAGATTGACAGAAAGATAATGTGGGGAGTTACGCAGAGATTTATGTACTGCTTTTGGTTTTCCACAGTAATATAAGGATGATGATTTGGTGCAATCTGTGTGTAATGTTGCTCGATACTTATGTTATTGTCTTGTCTTAATGCAATTATCCGTTTCTATCGCTACGATGTGAATGCCGCAATAATATGTTATAGATATCTGTTTACTGTAATGTTAAATGCTGCGATTAAAGTGATGTGCTATAAATTCCTGATGAATATTTAGAATTGCTGTTGGTATCATACTGCCGCAACTTGCCTCCTCCCTTGGTGGAAACATGGTTCCGTCTACTCTTCCTGGATGCCTCGGGTGAGACCTCATTCGCTCTGCGGGTGTTGCTGGGTGGGCTCAAACCTGCCCGAGCCGGTGCCCAGGGAGGCTGCGGTATGTGTCGACAGTTGGTGAACCCCTGTCGACTGTGAGGTCACGATTTGGTCAACACTCTCCATGCAAGAGGAGAGACTCCAACTAGTCGCATCAGTCCCACATCTGCATGAAACATGTGAAAATCATCAGCACTACTCCAAAAAAATCATAAATACATAAAATGAAAAACAAAAACAGAATTTGTTCTTACCGATGTCACCCCACTGCGCTTCCTTAGGAAGCACCAGGTCAAGATCACCTCTGAAGTCCGTCCCATCATATGGGTAGTCCTCCACCATGAGGAGTTGTCCCCTCAACCATGTGAAGAAACTCATACCGAAGCTGATAATAGGACCCCCACCACCATGGCGGGCCATCACCTTGGACCACCTGGTCATGTGAGGATCTCGAGCATCTCGATCCTCAAGGTATATCTGTGAGTGTAAGTGTGGCACCTGGTCCAACATGAATGATATCACCACTGAGCCATAACCAAATTGATTTAGCACCCCGCGCCGACATTTGGTCAACTGACCCCATAGACTGGAAAGGATCCCCTCAAACCAGTCAAATACAGTAGGATCCATTCACTCCTCAGCATACATCATATGCGATTTGCTCGCCAGATGAGGATATCGGCTACCAGCTACCCTCACGATGGTAAATAACACAGTGCGGAGGGCTCGGTATCGGAAATCCTTGATGGGAATCTTCCCTCCAGTCATCTGAGCACCCAGAGTGCACCAATGGTCAATCATGGACTCCACACTACGATCACCTCCTCATGATCCAGTCAGGGACACAAGGTTTCCTCGTTGGGACAACCCTGCCAGAAAATAGATGTCCTCAACATCTATGCTAAAAGTATGTTCACCAATCTGGAATTGTTGTTGTACCAGGTCCCAACATTGGACCAGATATGACAACAAAAACAACACTTAGGCCCTCATGCTCGGCACTCTGAAGTACTTGAGAAAACCATAGTTCCTCAATGCAGCAATGCATTGAGGGTCATTCTCATCTTGAGCATCATCGATCTCGTGCTCACGTTCTCGCCACTCTATAACCATGATTGTTGTTGTAACCCTTCCCAAAAATCCAATTAAACACCATTAGAGTCTTTCCAAATCTTCCATTATGCTTTTCTATGGTTAGTTTTTGGGCATGTATGGCGGATCTGCTCTGGCGCACCCCGTTTGTACAGATAGGGCACCACCGGCACAGGACGCTAGTTCGTGCATTGCGCCGACACTATCGCGGTGTAGTTCCTGTAATGGGAGATTGCACTGGCCGCCGAACGCAATGTCCCCCTCCACACATGTCCAAAAACCAACAAAAAATGGGAAAAAAAGAAAAAATGTAATCCACTAGAAAGTTAAAGGGCTAAGTCTAGGGTTACCTGTCGCTGACGGCACTCGAAACGATCGATCACAGCTCCTGAAATCGACGAAAGAAAAATAGCTCCAAATGGCACTTCTCACCTCTCCAATGTGGTAAAAAACAAATAGTAATTGTTTTTACTATTTTACCCCTTTTTATATAAAAAAAGAGCATATTCCTTTTTTAATTTATTCCATTGTGGGTTATTTTACTATAGTTGGAATTATTTACACTCGGTTAATCATTTTGACCTAGTTTCCAAGTTTGCAGGTGAAGTTAAGTACCTCATTAATGTTGTTTTCAGCAATTATGGTCATTCTATGCGTATCATTAGGTATGAACAATTATTTGAGCGTCTTTTTGTCATTATTTCGATCATTAAAGTTTAATTATTAATGACGCCGAGCTAACTCTTTGTTCTTTCTCGTGATCGTAAAACAATGAGAATAAGTCATCGAGTTATATTTTATCACTTTTTCGGGCTCATTAATCTTCCACGAAAAAGGAACCCCTCGGAGCCTTTCTTTAAGCTCTTTTCAGGCTCTCGAAATACAAAAAGATCGCTAAGAGAACTTGATGCGTTCATGCTTGTAAAAGTATTTGAATGATCGTCTTTCTGGTGATAATTTACCCCCTTTTCGGACCAGAAGGTACTATTTACAAAAAAGGAATACTCCAGCCAATCATGACTGTAAAAGTTCTCTCTTGTGTTGTTTTACCCTTTTCCTAGCGAAGAGACTAACTTTACGAAAAAGGACTTTTGGAGTCTTCTTTAGTTTTTTTCAGACTCTCTAGATATGAGATGACGCTCAGTTTACCTTCTTTGGAATCGTTAAAATTTAACATTGAAGGGCCCGCCGTGGGACGAAGCCCTCCTATCCTAGGTTCGTAAAACATTTGGGATTGGACTCATCCATGGGATGATCTATACCGAGCATTTGTTTACCCTCCTGAAGCTTGTTAAAAGACAAGAGAGGCACTCATCAATCATGATGGGGAAAAATGAAAGATTTTGTGTTACACTTTAATTACGGCAGTACATAGTCACTCTTGAACATGGCACTCGTTTTCATCTGCATTCAGTACTTGGATAATATGTTTTTCTCCGAGTCCTGTCAATTCCATGAGTCTTGTCGCTCCTTTGGGTCATCCAAAGAATGCTTCCATCTTCAGTTGCATTGGGGTTTGGTATCATTTTCTTCATGTCAATACTTCCAAGTCATGTCGTGACCATGTTCAAGAGATGTTTGGTTAATCATTATTTGCAGTCAGTACACCTTCAATCATGTCGATCTACCCTGAGTCAGTCTTACACATTATTCTACTATCCGATCAACTCCAAACATTTGTAGCCGTGTTTCATGTCGATGATGGGGGATTCATCATGAACCTCCTTCGACGTATTCATCCTTGTCGACTTCAACACATCATCCGAGGATTGAATCTAGAAACCAATCAAGTACCTTGGGACTGCATGCCTCAGTGGTAGGTTACCTATCTTTCAACATGAGTTTACATCATTGACTTTTGATTGGAATATTCCATTAAGCGTTCGGCCTCAGCTCATTGATTCACACTTGATGGTATGTACTATGATACTTTGGGAATCATTGACATCAATGGTGATCTCCCTCGCGCTTGTTAACGGTATACATCAATGACCTGTAATCAAGTGGTTTCTACCATGTTCGACTCCAATACATTGTAATCACATGGGTAGATTCGTATCATTGCGGGTTTAGCTTAAAGACCCTGGGGAAAACATATCTTACCCAGGTTGCGATGGATATTGTTTGAGTCATATTACACGGATCCACTTTGTATTGGTAGTGGCTTTGTTATCATCTCATCATGGATCTACAATTGTGTCCAGTAGCCATGATTGTGTTTAGTCGGTCTTTACTTCCATGGATCTGCATTGTATTGGTCGGAAACCATCTTATGAGTTATGTGAGACTTGTATCTCAGAGTCAGTTTTACTGCAACATCATCTTCTAGCCAGCAAGTCCTTGCCATCCATATTTCAAATCATTTCAACTGTCTTACTTTTCCAACTTCACACTTTGGGGGGAATTCTGTTACACTTAAATCTCATCACCATGACCCTTGTGTCAACTCAGTGCTATAATCCTTGAAGTTTCCCTAACCAAGAAGTATGCTTGAGTAAGTTGTGGTCCCCTTTCCACAATTTTTGGGTAGCTCGACATATATTTCCAGTTAGCAAGAGGTTCCTAACTGAGCCCAGCGTAGACTGCCATCTGGAAGCATGCGCCAGTGGTGCAGGTTACTCTTGTACAACTTGCGCTTACCTTTCTTGGTGCAAGTTTCCTTCATACATCATGTGCCGGAGTTTGTTAAAATGGATAAGTGGAACCTTCGAGCGAAATATCGAAGCTTGGTGAGGTGGATCCCTATCCCTAACTTCAAGGTGAGCTGGAATTCGATTCCCTAACCCATTGGGAGGATCCCTTAACCCTCTCCCCATGATACTCAACCTACTCTATCCACTTGGTCCTATATATACAAAGCTCCTCTCCATACCAAAAGGAGGAAAGTCTATTTTACTCTCATGCTAGTGAAATTAGCTTGGGTGATATTTGTCCATCTCTTGAGAGACATAACTTTTCCTTTGGAGGCATTGGCTTGGTTTGTTGGAGGAAGATTGCAACGTTAAGGCTTGGGTTGTAATCATCACTCTTCTATGTATGTCCCACTTTTATACAGAAATATAATCTCTTTCCATAAATATCCATGTGTTAATGATATTTAGAGTTTACTTCCTTAACTGTTTACTTAGATCAGTTAGTGTTTAGATTCACTTTTAGTGCTTGTTTTGTCTCTGTGTGCTTTGACAGGTCTTGCAGCTACGGATATGATGACCAGGGAGCTTGGAGAAATAACGAGGAGAAAGATCTACGAATCTGAAGGTAAGGCATCTAATTACCTTGATCTCTAATTTGATCTAGGAAAGTAGTGTTATGTTCTGTTTCTATTTGTTCTAGATCCACTTGGACTAGGGAGATTTGACTCGCGTCCGCTCAAGTAGATTGTCCAATAACATAATTCATTCTCAAAGGACAAGTATTTAAAAACATTTGCTTTATGGGCTCAAAACATGTCCAAACATTTTAAGAAGGGTCATATTAGTTTCATGGTTTGATTGTATTATACAGAGGCCACTCCTTCTCAACACGTGTATGCTCCAAACCTCTCTATCTTCATAAAAATTAAAGTGGTATTCTAGGATATGCATGTAGGACATCCACCCAACAAGGACATGGAGCACACTATTGAGTTTGACCCATTAAAGTTCCCACAATGGGGTGCCCCTATTGATATGCCCATTTTTAGAAGTTTTAGATTGAAAGACTTGTGGGGAACTTTTGGAAGTTGGGATCATGACTTCAAGTAAAATCCCTTATGTTTCCCTAGAGGTCTTGGAAAGGAATTAAGATGGCTATTGCCACCTCTATATGGGTACTTAATTGGGTCATCATCAGGAATAATCTCCCCACGCCTTGTAATGATGATTTGATGGATGAGCTACATGGTGCTAAATTTTTCCAAGATTGACCTATGTTTAGGATATTACTAGATAACTTTATGACTCTAGGATTGGGAGAAGATTGCATTTAGGACACATCAGGGACATTTCTAGTGTTGTTTGCATTTCAAGCTTTAATGAACAAGTTGTTAGGTAAGTACCTTTGCAAGTTTGTTATGGTTTTCTTTAATGAAATGCTCATATATAACAAAACATTCATAGAGCATCTAGAGCATTTGGATCTTGTATTAGATACATTAACCTTGCATAAGCTCTATTGAAATGAATCCATGCGTGAATTTTCCAAGTTTTCCATGGACTATTTTGTCTAAATTATCACTCCATAAAATGTTCATACCAATCATGGAAATATCCAAGCCATTCAAGAGTAGTTGGTTCCTATGACCCTCATGAAGATTGTAGGATTTAGGGTCTTCACATGCTTCTATTGTAGATTTCTGTACATCTTATTTGTTATTGGTTGTCCTTTGATTGACTTAATGAACAAGGATGTCTTTCATTGGTCCTTTGAGGCACAACATTATTTTGAGAGCTTAAAGGAAGCCATGGCTTAAACATTGATTCTTACTACTATTGGTTTCACTCTTTTTTTCACTATTGAGTGTGATTCCTCTAGGTTTAGACTTGGTGTGGTATTCTTACAAGATGATAGAGCCATCACCATTGAAAGTCAAAATTTGAATGACAGAAAAATGCACACATATACATAAAACAAATAAATGTTGGTTGTACTTCATGCAATAGCCCAGTGTTGTTAATTCCTCTTAGGAAACGAGTTCTTTACTAATGTTGATCTCCTAAGCTTGAAGCACTTGTTAACACAAGGTACTCTAACAAAGGAACAAAAAAAGTCAGTTTCTCACCTCCAAGCCCATGACTTTGAGATCATCTATAAGAAGAGGAAGGAGAATAGTGTTTTTGATGCCTTATCTCGTTGAGTTGAACATTCCACATTCAAATCCATCTTAGTTAGCCATCCTTCTTTGCTATAATATCTTCGCATAGAGTGCACACTAAATCCTCCTACAATTTGGCATAATGAAGACAATATTGATGGAAAGAAGGGCCAACAGTGGACTATAAGAAGTTGTGCCATCCTCTTTAAAAATCACATCTATTATTAGTTTGGCACCCATCTTATTACACAGGTTCTTCAACATGGGCATTCTTCTCCTTTTATTGATCATGTGGGTTTCCACGAAACTTATATGTCTCCTTCAACTTTTATTCCTAAAAATGAAGTTTGATATTGAGCGGTTTGTCACAAAATGTGATTTCTCGTGCAATAAGATGGAAATTTTTCCTTATCTTGGTTGTATCCAACCTAATGCCACCCTACCCAAAAGTGGAAAGATGTACCTCTGGACACTCCATCACATCAATGCAACTCTATGAAGGTAAAGATTTTCTATTTGTGGCAGTGGCTCATTGAACCAAGTATGTTCTTTCATTGCATTGTTCATCGAATTTACAACATTTGGGGTTGTCGATTTCTTCTTTTAGAATGTCTATAAACTCCATGGACTCCTCCATTGCACCATTAATGATAAAGATCCCAAGTTTCCCAGTGAATTTTAACTCAAAACTTTCCAAATTAGCCAGGCCAATTATTATTATGAGTATCGCATATCAACTTCAAATAGGTGATTAATAAGTGCTTAAAGGGATATATTCAAATGTATATAGGGGATAAGCAATCTAAATTGATCAAGGGTTACACATTGTAAAATATAGGTTCTATACTACCTACCACTTTGCTACCAAAGTGACTCCATTCAATTTGTTATATCACTATGAACCCCCAACACCTAAGCAATGCCCTTTAGGGAATGAAAACCAAACTTATCTCCCTTAAGTACAACTTGTGATTGGAATCAAACCCCATGAAGGAACATGTTGATCAACATCAATTCGAAAGGAAAATTCTAGTTAGAGATATTGTCTTTGTTTGCTCACAACCATACAATCAAACCATTATTTGACCACCGGGAAAGAACTGTT